>JAGPOW010000261.1:195823758-195859989 GCA_030014935.1 Caiman crocodilus
CATATCAGGTATGCCATGCTAATTTGGGGCTACTCAGTGGTAGTCACAATAGGAAACTGAGTTCTAGTTGATGTGCTCAGGCAGTATTCTATTTTTTCTGCCTTGAAGGTGTTCACTGTGCCTCAAGAAGTGCAAAGAGAGGTATTTTGTGGCTTTGCTTTCCCACCATGCACTGGGAAGTAGAAACTAGACAGCTGTATTCACAAAGGTATAGGAGTGATTACTCATGCTCTGTGCACTGGGACCTTTGGGAAACATCAGGAATCCCTGAAGCAAAATGTCTCCCTGCAGTCATGACTTTGAAAGGTTTTTCATTCTGCAATTGATATTTTTTATTTCTTATCTTAAAAGAACTTGAAATCACCTCCACTAATGAGGATGTAGAAAGGGACATGGCTGGAAAACAATGTTTTTTCAAACCTTTGGCTGCATGAGCACTAGAAAAAAAGTCCAGATTCAAACAGGAAATCGGTCTTTCATTGTTCTGTTGGGCTAAGTACAGACACTCAAAAAGCTCCAGGCTTCACAAGTTAGTCTAAGCTGTGTAGATTGAACCAATAAGCAAATGAACAGGCATTCACTTTTGATTCTGGAAATGCAGCCACATGCCTGCAGTGACCCAGGGCATAAGCCATGGGGTGCTACAGCATGCCTCCCTCCTTGGCTGGAGAAGGCAGCTTGAGCCAAAGTTAGCCACCCAGCCTGCAAATGGGGGTTCCTAGGGAGATGCAAAGCATCCTGGGTTGCTGGGGGACTGTGAGTTAGCTTGAATCTGAAGGGGATCTAGGACAGAAGTTCAATCAACTGGTTTAACCTAAATCAGTTAAGTCTACTACTACATCCATCCAGGTTTATCTTGAACTGGTTTTGGCCATTTTGAAAGCAGTTTACGTGCCCTGAACTTTTTCTGTTGTGTTACAGATTTGAATTGGTTTCCAATCCTTTATACCAGTTTCTGTAATTTCTGTCCTAGCCTACAGAATGAAAACAGAGGGCTGAATTCTGCTTTCTGACTCTCCTTAAATTTATTACTTCCATGCTACTGAGAGCAGGCTCCCACTCAATGTGTGTTAGTGAAATGATATGTTGTGTTATATGGAATTTGTGTATATAGTCCCTTATTTATATGGACTGGATTTTTTTAATTATTATTGTCCAAGTTGTGTCCTTGTACTCACTGGCCAAATTCTCCCGTCCTTACTGAAAACAGTTGGAGTCTTAGGCAAAAAATCTTTTGCCTAAAAAAGGTTGCAAGATGTGGCTCTTTGAAGTATAAACAAGTTAAAGTTGGTGTGAAAGTCATAATTTTCAATTATTTTCTTCTGGTGCATTTAAAATCTCAAGTTTAACAATGTATTAGTGTGGCATTTTGCAGTGAATGTCCTTGCTTGAGCATGCGTTTGTTTATTTATTTACCTACTGACACATATGTGCACGTGCGCGCGTATGTATACATTTGTTTACCTACCTACTTGTATGTGCACGTACACACACACACACACACACACAATTAAGGAAAGAAGAGGAAGAGTCTAATTTTCAAAAATGATTTTGGGTACCCCAATACTGAGGTGCAGTTTGGGGCCTCTGTAAAGGACCTGATTTTCAGAACCAAAAAATATGAATTGCTTCATACAAATTAATAAAATATTAAAAATACACTAAATCATGGATTAAGATAAAGTAAAAATAAAATAGAAAAATTCTGAAGTAAATAAAAACAAATGTGAATTTGCATTTATCAGAGTATATAGTCAAAAGACATTTCATTAACCGTTAAGCATAGCCACAGGAATACCATCAATTCTACAGAGTTTCTGAAATTTTACCATTTATAGCAAGTGGATGGGATGGGATGGACTGGAAAGCTGAACCCTCATGGGTACATATGTTGCCATATTACATGGGTCTGGTGTTCACAGTGCCAAGTAAGACATTAATTTAAAATGTTGCCAAAGGTAAGGAGTGCTTTCAAGGGCCTGTTTCTATAGAAATGATCAGACATTCAAATAAAAGCACAATTCTTAAACAGGAATAATTGACTCTGCTATTCAAGTAGGGTACAGAGTTGAGTGCTGAATTTGAGATGCATCCGTCATAACACCTTCCTAAAAGGGAGCTTAAGATAAACCTTAAATAAATAAGAGAAAATTCTGACTGGTGCATACACAATCTGCAATTCTCAAGTTTCAGATTCTCCAAGAATGTTAATGGCTGATTTAAAACCAAAGTTCTTTGATCATGTTAAAGACATTTTTCCTCATTTCTGGTTAGCTCCATTGCAAGTGATGTTTTAATAATAACTGAAATTTCTTCAAGGACAGGAAATAACTTTCTTTGATATGTGGATAACTAGAAAATGGGTATTTAGCCTGCTCCAAAGCATCACCTACAGCCTGACAATGGACTTGAGAATTTTTAATGGAGGACTACTATTTGCAGAAAGATATAAACATCTTGAAAGCAGCAGCTTTTATAGAAACTGCCTTTTCAGCCATAACTATAGTATACATGTAGAACAGAGAACAAGCTTGGAAGGGAATATTCTCCCTTTCAGAAGAATATTGAGTTTTCATATAAACAAACGTGAATGTACAGCATGGTATCTAACAAAAAATTTACTGTTTAAATACTCTAGCAAGCTGATGTTTGTAAAATCCCCACTCAGAAACAATAACATATTGACTGTGGGTTAGATACTGCTTTCATTGTAGTTAATGGCAGTGCCCATTGACACCAAGGGTATAAGCTCAAGCCCTGCGCGATCACCAATCTTATAGTCTTTACCCAGACAAAATTGGGTAAAGACTTTTTCTTATTATATTGTGAACTGACAGAAGAATTCAAGTCTGAGCTAAAAATAAATACCGGCTTCAATGTCAATGTGCATTTATTACTCTTTCATGATAAAATTCTCTTTTACTGAGGTTAACAGAATTTTTGCCATTCACTTCAGTGGGGCCAGGCTTTTTACTGTGAGTGTATGTCTTTCCATAGAATAACCAGAGATTGTGCTTTGCTGCTCAAATATTCATGCAGTTCTGTTTGAGAATGGCCATAAAGTTGGATCCAGATAGCAATTATAATAAAATTAAGTGCTTACATTGGGGAATATAATTTAAATGTCATAAATGCATATTTTCAGTAAGTAGAATTTAATATGCAATATTTCTTGTAACAGGTCAGTCATTTGGAGAAGCAAATAAATCAGCCTTTCTGAAAACAAATCTGTTTGAAAATGAGTAGCATCATTTAATTTCTAAGAGCGGGGAAGAGTAATAGGTTAAGATAAAATGTAGTCACCTTTTCTGTGTAAGCTATTTCACTGTAATGTTCGTTAATCTGTAGAAGTCTACATTAATACAGTTGAAAAATAAAGTATTGTCTAGCATCATTTGAAGAATGATTTCTCATAAATTTCCCTAATGATTTCCTAAAGGTAATTTAATTTAACTCATGTCACTGTCTGGCACAGCAAGCTTTATCCCAGTTTTGTCCAATAGACTTTGATAAAATCCCACTAACTAAAACATATTATTTTTTTTAACTAATAGACTTTTTAAGGGACAGTAAATACCTTACTGTGATATTCAGTTAGTCCAGGATACAGCAGCCTTGTAATAAGCCTTTGGGTATTTTCAAAAGCTTAACAAGATTTGTGTTGTGTGATGGTTTTGTATGAAATGATGAATCGCTTTACAATTTTTTTTTTTTTTTACTTTGGAAACTGTATTTTCTGATATGCAGTTAAAACAAAATGCATTTAGCAAGTGTTAGCTTATAAACATAGTGCTTTAGTGTTAGTCTTTTTAGTCTTATTGTGTCTTACTCTATTTGATGTACTCGTGAAATGCGTTGAATTGATACAAAATTTCCTGAGATCAAAATCCTGTTTATCCAAAGGGTTTGTTTTTAAGTATATGTTTAAGTATATTATTTGTGGGACTTTCTTCTTCAAAGGAATAAAGGTTCCTCATAAAGCACTTATTTCCTCAAGGAAAACAAAGTCTTACCTCTATATATCAATACAGCTACTCAAGTAACACTTTATTTAATAACGCTGTTATAACTTGTAGACAACCACTGAAATTTCCAGGCAAAAGCACTTGCGTCTCTTAAAAATAAAGTCCAGCTAGATTTTATTGTGAAGGAAGCAAATGCATGTACTTTTATGACTTTGTGAAGACTGCTAACCATTCTCTTGAGTATATTTCATTATTTTGGAAGCTTGGGGTGCCTGTAGACATGTAATTACAGTTCATCAGAGCAGACTCAATTATTCAAATCTGCCAGAGTGCTAATTAGAAATTCAGCCAGCCACCTCATCTCGTGTACCAGCATCCCTGCAATTCAAAATAGTGGTGGGGGCACTTTAAAGCTCATTGAATGAGCTTTAGTTAAAGCTCCCCTGCCACTATTTTAAAACATGAGGACACTGATACACGAGATGCTGCAAGCGCTTTAATAACAGCAGCTCTTAGAGCTGCTCTGATTAAAGTGCCTCTCCCCTCCACCTGCAGAGCATGTGTAAAAATGCTCTCCGTGCTCTCTTATTTTCTGTTGCTCCTGATTAGCAATCATTACATTTTGGTCAGTTTCTAAACTCCTTTCTGATGTTGTACACCTTGGTAGCTCAGCTTGACACTTCCTCTGCAATGGGATTTTGACGAAAACTCTTTCCTTTTGCAAATTTGTCTTTCTGAAACATGGGGCGTTTTTTGACTGGAGCATGATATTAATTTCAACAGCTCTGAGCTAAGTACAGATGTTCAAAAAGCCTATGGTGGAAGTGCTTTTTCGCACTTTACTAACAACGCTTTAAGTTAAAATGCAAGCAAACCAAACAGACGTTTGCTGTATGGTGGGGAGAGCTTGGATCTTGCCCACGGTAGCCACTGGGGCCACTCTTGCATGCCTCCCAGGAGGCTACTAGAATGGCCCTCTCCCCAACTGTGCCCCTCCCCCCTCCAGCTGGCCACTGTCAGCAGCATCTGGGGGGAGGAGACCCCAGATCCCTTCCCCCCCACAACTCCCCTGGCCAAGCAGCAGTGCACTGTGGGGCCAGGACAGCTGTGGAGACAGAAATCCCCCTTCCCTCACTACCCCCCGCCCCACTCCGCACCCCTGGCAAAGCTGCATGCTGTGTTGGGATCAGAGGCTGTCACTGACTTTGGGTATTTTAGTCTAATATCTCATCCATTAAGGATTAACTTAGAGCATGTTCCATCATTTTTAAACCACTCTAAAAGCCACAGACATCTGCTCAGTTATGGCTTTAGAGCACTTTCTATCTGCTTAGAGCAAGGTATAACGTCTGTACCTAGCTACATTGGTTGCTCAGCTTGCCACTTCCTCTACAATGATATTTTGAAGAAAGCTATTTTGTTTTGGAGATTTGTCTCTCTGAAATATTGGGGGGGGGGGGTTGGAGGTTTTTTTGGAGTGTGATGCTAATTTGAGGAGTTCTGGGTTCTGTTCTTGCCTCTCCCACTGGCAAGTTGTGACTCTTTTTCGCTGTTTTGTACACACTAATTGGAGTAATTGCATTATGTTCTTGGATAAATCTTGTTTGTTAACTTCAGATAACAAACAATTTGATAACAGCTAACAGACTGCTTTGGTTTACTTTTCCCCCCTTTCATTTTCAAGCATTCACTGATATTTTCTTTTGAAGATGGATCTAGAAGCTCCGCCTGTACTACACATTGTTCAAAGACTCAGCCACAGACTGTCGTTCAGTTACTATGGTATTTACGTGTCAGAGGCTCTAAGCTGTCACTTATTAACCTCCATATATAGACTAAGGACTTGACCAAGCCCAATTTCTATGGTCAAGTGACAATATTTTATTCTCCAAATAACATCATAATTAACACTTTCCCCCATCTCCTATTTCATCAGGAACTAGGACAAACAGTCTAACACATCTGTCTCCATGTACAGGCTGGAAACTCCACAAGTTCCTCCTTTCCTATCCACCTTCCTGATAGGAGTAAGAGAATCCACCCTTCAGTTACAGGAAACATGCTATTTCATGTCCTTTGCATGCCATAACCTTCTGAACACTCCACGCTCCAGAACAGGCAGGAATATTATTTAGTAATCATAGAGAGGAATGAGGTGACAGCTGTAGAATGTAATATGTTTTCATCTGCAGTTAATTTGAAAAAGTAATAGTTATGATACAGTTTGAACCATGGTACGTGGCTAATAAAATAAATGATAGTCACTATAGTCTTGTGCTGATAGACAAGGAAATGTATTGACTAAGCAAAAAAATAATTAAGTTTGTTGTTGAGTGTCCTTAGGATCATTGTTTAATGAGTATCCTTTTTTATGACTGTTGCAGGCTATTCAAAAGATAATTAATTGTGCTGGTGTTTTAAATTTATGGCTGTATATTTATAAATTGCTAAATAAATATTTTGCCTTGGAATTATTATTATTATTTTACTGTGTTGATAAAGATAGCGTGATATGGATTGCTCAGCATCTCGAGAAGGCAAACATAACATTTCTTAAAATTAAAACATTTAAAATGAAAGTTTTTCAAAGGATCCCAATTAGTCTTGCCAAAGATATCTATATTTGGTTTATTTAGACAAGCAATTATTGGTTTTAGCTATGTTTTAGTCCCTCAGCAAGTTATTAAAGTTTTCCCAAGGCTTCAGTGGTTTTAGCAGTTGCTTTTTTATCAGATGAGTACTCAAGACTGAATTCTTGAACAATACTTTTACTATATACTATATCGTTATTTTAAGGCACCAGTTTTGACAGATTTTAGAACTAAAATAGCCCAAACTAATGCATCTAAAAATAGCCATTCAGGATAAAAAATATGTCTTTACACCCATTACTGGGTTTTGGAATCCGTAGTCTCCATGGATTATGGCCACATGGTCTGTCCTTTACTTCAGTTTGAAAGTGGTGAATGTCATCTTTAATTTTCCTCCTTTTAAACTGGGTCGTAGTTAAATACATATTTACCAACATATTGATAATAGCTGAAACTGCGGCAGCAATTTGTAAAGAAAATGGGCATCTTCTCCTGTCTGAAAGATTGGTTAATCAGTCCTGCGTTCTTCCTGAGGACTCAAAAAGCTGTTCTCTAATTGTTACCAAGGAAGCTTTTGTAGTAAAAGCATATTACCAATTATGTAGAAATCTGCTTATACCTATTCACCTTCTTATAGGTCAGATCTGCATTCCTTTTGCAGGCTAGCCTTCAGCATCAATTTTTTTACTTTTTAAATTGTTTTTCATTTTCTGTTTATGACTTTCCCGTTCCAACTTGGCACATAGATGAAGTGTAGATCTCAGAAAGAGGCTGGGCAAATGTTTTCTTTTGTGTTGCAGAACATCTGAATTAAAAGAAAATTCACTGATGGAGCAGTCATGGGGGCGGGGGGAAATCATGTGTAATAAACTATAAATGAATACATATTTATGCATTTATATTTATATTAAATTATATTTATATGTACATATGCTACAGAAAGATTTTTACTAATGTAAAAACAAATATATGCCATATTATATAAATGTATATAATTGTAATATTTTAAAATTGTGTGTAACATTATTTGTATTGGTGAATATAAAAAACACAGATATTATAACATACATAATATATAAACTGTAATCATAATGTGCCTATAACAAAGCAATAGCATACCCAAAATTACAACTGGTAGAATTGTTAATGGCTTTTTTTAAAGCTATTCATGATTTCATCATATATTTATATTTCTATATTCCTAAATAGTTTGCTGCTTACATCCATGTAATAGCCCCTCTCTTCTTAAATTGGTTATTTTGTGTACCAACCAGCTGTTCAATTTAGCACCCACATACTGTTTGCTCTGGTAAGAGTAATTAGATGGTTTGTCAGCTGTTTGTTTTGTTGTTAACGGCAACATTTCTTCTCTGTAGCACACATACATACAAACAACCATTCATGAACACATACAGAGAAATATTTTAGTTTGAATGTTCAAACCTATGTGGCTAAAGCTAGATTCCTAAGACCATACTTAGGTTCCTAAATAAAGTGTATTCTTTTATTTTTGATGCCTAAATAAAGTTGTGGAAAGCTAGGTTACTCCCTAGCTCAAGGCATTCAGATTTGAAAATGTTGGTCTTAAACCAAAAGGATAAAGGTATCTAATGTGTGGACAGAATTAATGTAGGTAGTGTTCATTAATTATATTATCATGGTATAATTAGTTGAAATTATAATGTGATATAATGCACTTCAACAAATTGGAGGATAGGATTTTGTCTGCAATGGTTTCCCATACTAGTGGCTTCAGGAAGATTACTATATTGAAGAATGTCATAGGAAAACTCCATTGTGGGAAATGAGATAGCGTCCTTCACTTTCTGACAGCAATGAACCAGGGCCTCAGCTCAAAGTTAGCGTGGCCTGTGCCACTGGAGTGTTTATTTTCGGGTGAGACATCAAAATGAAGTTCTGACGTCTTGGGCTAAGTACAGGCGGTCAAAAAGCCCAAGGGTGAATCAATTCAATCTTAGCAGCTAGGGAGCAGAAAGCAGAGCAGCAGATTAGGCGGGTGAGGGAATCAGAGTGGCACTTGGGAAGGGCTCAGGGTAATTTGTAGTATGTCTGCCAAAACTGGAGTAAAACAATCATCCTATTCTAGTATAACCTCTCCTTTTTCTTTCCCTTCCTTAATTTACCCATATTTTTAGCTCCCTTCTTTCCGCTCCTGTTCCTTGTCTATTTTCAATTCTGTCTGCCATTAACTTGTTTCTTTTATCTCATGCTTCTTCATCTCCCGCTATCTATAGTCCCCCTCCCTTTTCTTTGTCTGTTCTTCTTGCTGGTTGGCTCATTTCCACTGAAGTCTTTTCTCCCAATCTTGTAAAAAAAAAATAAAAAAAAAAATCCATCCTTAAGTCAAGTTCCCCTCTCTAAAAAGGGGTCTGTCCTTTCCTTAGTTTTTGTCTCCAGAATGCTGGTAGTGCTGGGTGCCCGCTCTCTATTGGCTTCCTTTCCTTTTCTTAGTCCTCACTTACCTGGCTTCCTGCTTTCTATTCCACCAGAGCATCAGTTACTAATAAACTCCTACCAGGTCATTCAGAAGAACAGTTTTCAGCCCCAAATCTGTTTAACTTCCTTTGACCTGGTGAATACTCTCCTTTACTACCTTCCCAGTCTTGGCTGGCATAACTGCACTTCTGGTTATCCTTGTGTCTTCCTAATTGTTTGTTCAGTGCCTCCTTAAACTCTACTGCTACTCTAACAAACAACAGTTGCCTTAATGCTTTGGCCTCTGTGATGCACATTGTCTATGCTGGTTGCTTCTGCAGCCGGAAAATGCGGACAGAACATGGGGCAGCACAGAGAGGCGTGTTCCCCCCACCCTTACTTATGATGCGCCCATCCTTTTAGATGGCATCCAGGGTACATGCCCTACTCTCCCACCCCACATAATGCCATTGCATAAAGAATAAACATTCTGGTTTTGTTCTGCATTAACACTTTTGCATGGCAGAGAAAGAGCAGTAGCTCAGTCTATAGTAAAAGTTACTTAACAGTTTGCCTTATAATGCTCTGTTTTTAGTGGTTTGTAACATGTCTGATTCACCCATTCCAGTTGAAATTGTCTATGCTTGGTTTCTGTTTAAACACTGTTATCAGTTAATGGATTTAGTCATTTATACCAAGTGATAGATGACCGGTGTGGATCTGACAAGCCCATGTTCAAACCTTGCTGACAAGAAACTCTAATATTCAAAAAACTCCAAATAGGAAGTCTTTTTTTTATTTTCTAGGGAAGAGAAAGATAATTTTCTCATGGTACCTTGAGGAAGAAAAAAAATTGTTCTGAAGTGCAGCACTCACTGGAAGAGATGCAATCTTAATCTTGGTTGGGAAAGATAGTTTTAGCATAATGCAAATTAGTGCATAGTCCGTATTAAAACTTCTATACTTTTATTGAAAAACTTCTTCCCCCCAATCCAAATCATTGGTATGTAAAATTAGTTAGATTTCAGTTTTGTTTTCTGATTTTTCCAAGTAAGTGATATTAACTAAGAGACAGCATTTATTGTCATTGTGGAGAGGGTACAATCAGAAACTATTGGAAGGTTTGGATGCCTTTGGAAATTAAAATAATTTTTTACCCTAGCAGAAAACAGCTTTGTAGCTATAGATATAGCAATTCAGAAATATACCTCAGCCTTAGTATTTGAATTGCTTCTCTTTAGTAATTGGCTTTAAAATTGAATCAGGCCTAAAAACAGTGATGTCATACAGATTTATTGCTCTTCCTATTTATTGAGTGCAAATTAAAGCCGCGTGGTGAGGCAGAAAAGGAGGGGAGAAAAGTTATGTACCTTCACTACTCCTGGAAGACCAATTCAGTCTCAACATTAGGAAAAACTTCTTCACAGTCAGGGTGTCCAGACTGTGGAATAAGCTTCTTCCATAGGTGCAATCACCTACCTTGGCAGTCTTCAAGAGGAGACTAGACAGTCACCTTGCTGGGGTCACCTGATCCCCAGTTCTCTTTCCTTCTTGGTGCAGGGGGCTGGACCCAATGATCTTCCAAGGTCCCTTCCAGCCTCATAATTTATGAATCAAAGTGATCTGGATAACGTAAGTTCTTTATAGTCATTTACTATATACTAGTCCAGCAGCTTGCACACTAAAATTATCTGATTGACATTTGGAACAATCACAGCAAAATATAAATAATATCAATAATATGAATGAAGGAGGTAGAGATGACCAGAAAACAATTTACCATACATGGAGCCTTATACCCAAAAGAAAATCCAGATAGACTTATGCACCTAGATGAGAAGAAAAGGGGGTAAGAGTAGTTAAATTTACATGATTAGAGAGGGTTGTGCTCTTTCAGAGTATTAGATATCATGTCATGTTATGAATTCCAGACAAGCGCTGATGTTGCCACACACGCCAATTCATATTGGGCCAGTACACGTACCTTTTTGTGCTACGATGTGCCAGAGATCCAACTGACATGCCCAGTGCTGCATCGCGTCCATTTGTATAAATGGAGAAATGTGCATGAGCACTGAGAAAATGGTGGTGCACTTTTGAACTAAAACACCTGTGATCTGTTCTAGTTCAAAAGTGTGCCACTGCCATTTTCTCAGCACTGATGTATGTTTCACCAGTTAGACAAGTGCGTGCAACACAGCTCCGGGTGCTTTCAAAAGTGCCTGGTGCTGCATCGCATATGCATCTAAAAATGCCCATTAATAGTAGTCACTTGATGCTGGCATAAGGTATGAAAGTTGGCACCACATAGCCAATGCCCTTCACTAGAACTTGAGTAGCCAATACAGTCTCTCTAGGGATCAGAAATGTGGGGAACACAAACATCAGTAACTATCAAAAAATGATAAACATTCTGGGGACTCCACTTTGAGCCAGAAAATTAGATACCCTACTGAATTCGAAGGTCTTGGGATCATACCCATGAAAAATCAGTCATGGACGTTGTGCAGGGATGAATGTCTGTCAAAAGAGGAAAGAAGCCAAATCTTCAAATATCCACCCCTAAGAAGATTAGGAAAAAAAACCTGAGGAAAGGCTAAGGCAATACTGTAGGTGGTGCAACAGATGTCCTGTGGGCTCTGTCCAAGACCTGAAAGAAGCTCCTCAGTATTTGTATCAGCTTCTAGACTCCCCAAACCATGTTATTTTGATTACTTCTTCCCTATGGCAGCAAGACCTTGACATTTATGCTTAACTGCTTTCTTCCTTTGACTTTTGTCTTTAGTCGTAGCTCCTATTTGCAAACGCTTATAGTTCCAGGAAACTTTGAGCTGCCTCAAAACAATTAGAGGCCATGGGCTGCACACAAACCTAAATGTTTCACATATAATACATGATTATTTAATGCATATGTAAGCACACAAATGGCCAAGTAGTTGCCCAATACACAGAATCACCAGTTATCAGTGCAGCTCTTTCTGCACATTGCCCTGACTTTCTCTGTAAAGAGGAGGCAATCATTATGGGTCGGACTGTGATACTTCCATGCTGAGTAACATCATATTCCACACCAGTTCTGTTGTACCTGTACCTATCTTTACCATGCCCAAGGTATAAAGTGCTCTTCGGTATGATCAAGGGTTTTACAGTCTGGGTCTGTTCAGTTGAGAGAACGGTTGAAAATAAACCCACTGTTCTTGTAAGTTGTTGCGCCATGGCAAATATCTCTGCACCAGTAATGTAAAACAACCACGCATAGACATTTCAGAAATTCCATGTAAAAGAATGCTTTCCCTTCAGATACCATGTTCCTATGTATTACTTATAACATGCTTTTTTTTCAAAAGTTGTTTTTTTTTTAATAACTTAGATGACAAATTCTTCATGCATTTTCTCCTTTTCGTGTTTACTATTCAGCAGACCAAATTTGTCCATTGTCTAGTTCAGTAAGGTTAATGGAGTGATAGCATGTGAGTGTACATTTGCCCTACTGCTTCCAATCCCTTATATCACAGTCTATGCTAGGTTGTATTTTATGGAGAATTTGGGAATAGTTTCACCTTCAATCTCGAGGTATTCTTAGTCTCCTACTCCCACACTGTTACCAGTTCTAGTTTCCAGTCTCTGGGTTGTTCATTTTACTGTAGTTCATCAGAGAATAAACTTGTCTGATTTTATTTTCCTTTTACTTTCTTTGAGAATTTCTGAATTAATATGTAATTGTAAGAAATGCTGACAAAATTCGAATGAAAGCCATTAGAAGCGATCCACTGGTACCTCACGAGCATTAATTAAGTGAAGTGGGGCCTTCTAAAACTAAACAATTTGCAGTCCCCATGGAAATCAGGCTTTCACAGAGAGACAAATTTCAAAGTTCATATCTCAAAAAAAGTAAAAGACCCATTTGATGCTGGTTATGAAATGTAACACTCTGCACAGGGAAATGTCAAACAAGTCAAGTCCCACAGCTATTATAGCAACATTTCATACTTATAATCTAGCATGGCTATCCACATTAATATTCAAGTCTAGAAGTCCTTGAATGCTTTTGAAACACAAATTGAAATATGTATTTTATCTTCAACTTTAATTAAGAGTTATTTTAAAATTCCTTGTTAAACTAAAAAATATAAAGATATTGAAAACAAGCATAACTAACCAAAGGTGATGGCTGTGGAGTTCAACTTTTTCCTTCTTGTTTTAAAAAAAGAACAGCATTTTGGAATGGGATGTAAACTTAACTGTAGAGTACTATCTTCTGAGATTATTCAGGGAGTTGTGGAAAGGTGAATTAAACCTCTACAGTTCCCTACAGTTTCATGTGGAGTAGAGCCATAAAAAATTTATAGGAGTTCACTGGAAAGTACTCTTTTTTCAGATAGTTTTCAATATATGCATATAGGTAGTTGTCATAACAAAGACTTTAAACAACTGTTGGGATTTATAAGATTTAAAAAATGTTCAAAACAAAGCTAAAAAAATTGCCCTTTGATATTTTAATTCTTAAATAAACCAGCCTTCATTTTCTGAATAACATTTATAATTTTCTCTTTTATCTGATGATTATTACTCCAGTACCAAATAATACCTTCTTCCTAGTACACCTGTGTCTTTTTCATTTCACAAGCTTTGGATACTAGGGGAAAAACAGCCAAGTTTGAACTATGAGCAGAACTTTGAAACCAGGAAAAATGGACAAAAACAAACTTTGTTCTTCTCTTTCCAACTTCATGCATGTTGCCAGCTAGTTGCTGGTTTCAGAATCATTTAGCCGATGGAGATATTGAAAGGAGAAAAGATACAGTTGGTTTTCAACTATTTAGGTAGTTCACACTGAATGTAGGTGATAATGTATGCTGTAACATCATTTTGGTAAATCCTGGATATCTGATTCTATAATTACTTTAAAATAACTCTATTGCCAGTTTGCAAGATTAATGTATGTCCCCAGTTACTGGATAAATATATGGATACCTGTCTTGAACAAAATAGCAGTAAAAAGAATGAAATCCTGTTAGAGCCATAAAAAAGAGCAATTCATTATAATTAGTCCAACAAAGAATTTCAGTTAGCTATGACAACAATTTGAGGGTTTCATTATCCATAAATGCATAAATTTGGAGCAGCAGTCACACAATCATTTTAAAATAGAATAGAACTTCCCTGTTCTGTAATAGAAAAGAAATTATATTTACATGCATGGTTTTATGAATTAGCAGTATTTTAGTCTTCTCCATTAAAAAATCAATAAATAAGAGTCTTTTTTCATTTCTAATTGGATCTCATCATTAAGTTGTTATTTATTATTATTATTATTGCTTGCATAGGAGCATGGTGCTAAAACTCCTAAGATAAAATGTACATGTCTGATATTGTAGTGTGACCACAACCAGAAAAAGACTGTAGGTAGCAAGAGCAGAACTTCTAAGTGTGCCTACATAAGAATGTCACACTTAGGTAACAGGGTGTCCTTCAGGTCAGCCTATGATAAGAACAGAGTCAAACAAGGCTGAATCCTTGATGTTTTGTGTTTTAAGTATCTGAAAATTGTTCACGACCAGCCTCGACCTACAAGACCTCAAATGATCATACAAGCGAAGTGATAAATTGATGGCACCTTGCCCTGGGCCCACGTTCTATAGGTGGAGCTGGTGAAAGTTACATCTAGTAATAACCTGTGCATGTACGCCTGGCTGCCTTTTCAGTCTCCATTGACGGGAAAACGTTATATTAAATTGCATTCAAGGGCAGCTGACTATGGGGACTGAGTATGAATGGATGAAAAACAATTTATCCTCTCAATGTGGGCAAGTAGAGATGCATAGGAATACTACCAGATCAAGAGAACTGAGAAAACATTTGCTATCCAAAACTCCACATCTGAGCAGGATCTTGGTGATGCCAACAGTGTGTAAATCAGAATTTGACAACCCTCCAGAAAATGGCCTTCCAGCCTGGAACAGGCTGATACAACTTTGTGACAAATACCACAAATGGAATTTAGTAGATGTCAAAGAAAACCACTTGCACAGGAAAAGGCACTCTGAAAATAGTAATATACTGAGAAATGGACGGCACCCTTCACAGTACCTATATGCATCAGCTTGGACTAACTCATTATTACAGTCAGGCCATACGGAAGTGAACACTGAAGACATTCAGAGTGTCCAGGAATACCAGATTGAAGAAAAAAAGTGGAAAGGTAATTACAATTATTATACAGAGCACAGCAGGTATCATTAAGAGCACCAGGGTATCTGTGTATGTAGTTTACATTTTGGCCATTAACACCAGCTTTACAAGAGAGGAAAATCTAGTATGGGAGTGGTTTTCAATTTGTCCTTTTTTTGGTACCAACCCTTTACATTTGATTTTTGTCTATCTGTGTAAAGAACCCATATGCTAAAGTGATGGGTATTTCAAAATCATGAATATGCTCTATATGGTATATTAATGTATTCTACCTCTGTGTCCTTTTGAAAAAGGCTGTTTTTGTATCTTATCTATGGTCTCTGCAAGTTGTACAAGATTAATTTTTTTCTTGGAATATTTTAATGAAAGCTTTCTTGTCAAATCTTTGGTAGAATTCAGCGTTAGTAAGGCACTGAAAAGCATACTCGTGAAATGTTTCAGGGTGAACAGTTCCAATTATGTTCTCTTTGCAGCTCAGATTTGACTTTGTTTTATATTTTTAAATGTACTTCAAATCTACAGTAAGGACATTGGTAAGCAGGATTTTGGTATCATAGTATTCCCTTCATTGCAGAGGAAAGAGTACTGACATTTCTGTTTCATAATGGTTCTGTTTGTTCATGTCAGAGCTGTGTTGTGGGGTCTGTGACTTTTGTAGTGTATTGTGACTGTACAACTGTTCGCACAGATGTGGTGGTTATGTTTCTTATATTTCTTTTTAAACTGGAATAAATAGTTCTTCAATGCCCTTCTCCCTCAGAGAAAGAGATACACATGCAACATGTAGTTAGGGAGGGGACTACAAGTTGTTTTTTACTTAACGCTTTGCATCACTCCAGGAGGAAAGATTACAGTGTCAGAGAGGATATCACCTCATGAAAAAGTTAAACTGGTCTAAGTACTTGATTTCTTCAGATTTAGTTGCCCTTTACCTCAGAATGCCTTTTTGCTAACAGATGTCAGGTGTTGATCGCTTTAACATCTTAAGGGCTTTCAGAAGTCTGCACAGTCCAGACAGTTCCATCAAGGGTTGTGTTAATTAACTTGTGTGTCAACTTATTTTCTCACTATTGTCTGATCTATTTCAGTTTTGAACAAAGAAAATGTTTTACATTAACATTTTTATGAGGTGTTGAGAGAGACAACTTGAAAAATGTGCATATTTTAAGCATTGGTGGTTTTTCAAGAGATAAGCTAGTTAATTAACTAATTCTTAATGCAGTTTCCAATTATGAAATGTGAAGAGACTTAACAAGTTGGGTTGTCTAGGTCACAGGACTTTAATTATACTTACTAATATTTGTTCATAGCTGGTTTTCAAAGTGATTTTAAAAAGTCCAGAAATTTGCCCGTGTGTGCCGATTTGCTGAAAACCCATCCTTAAGTGATTTATTTCAGATGAGATATTAGAGTACCTAGGGAAAAGTATTCTGCACTTGAAGCTAGTGATAAGAAAATAATCAAGTTGAGGCCAAGGTGAGTTGCTAGGAAATTCTGTGTTATGAAAAACCATCTTCATTCTTCATAAACCAAATTTCTTCAAATGCATCAAAGTCACATATCCTAACAGAGAGTTAATTAATGGCAAGTGTGAAACTTTAAATATAATGTAACCCATTTTTAATTATCCAAGCAGAAAAGATCTAAAATTATGGAATGAAAGACAAGGCACACTGGCAAGCTATTCAAAATGCATTATCATCTTGCGGAGCTGTCTTCAACAGTTTTGAGTATATCTTTGATTCCACTGAGGTACATGCCACCAAATGCCAATATGAACATTTTTCAGCAGGGACTAATATTTGCTTGAACATATCTGGTTTGTGATACTAGTACCCAGAAAGAGACTTTTAAATATGGAACAAATACTATGTAGATTGCACTTTTTGGTCAAATACCTGTAAACATTAGTTTGGACTCTAAAGTATAAATTCAATTAGCTTCTGTTTCTTTCATTGTGTTAGCCTTACATGCTATGTTACCCAGCATGAGATAGAATTTGGAGAGCCAAAACTAGACATCTAATATAACAGCCACCTCAAACAAAATTTCTGTGTTAGCCTGGGGTTGGATTCTGTTTTTCTTTTAACATTTGTTTTGTGATAAAGTACTGTGTTCTGAGCCGTGGACTGAGTGCATGGGCTAATCAGATCTGTGAAACTAAAGGGAGTATGGTGGAACAAAAAAGCCTATTTAAAAAAAAAAAACAAGTAGACACTCATTATTGCATTTGGCATAGTCGGACATAATGGAAAAAATATCCCTAGCCAGAGCCACACTAATAAATCTTCCAAAACAGAGCAAACAATGTATAGGATAAATTGTACTTTCTTTACAGTACAGAGACACACACAGGTACTGTCCTGAATCAAGTCCATAGTATATGGCCTGCCTTCTGAGTGTGCAGATTCTTATATTCTTATTTCTTTAAAGATAAGAGCTTTCATTGAAACTGCATACAGAATTTACACTGGTATTCTTTTAAAGGAAAAAGAAGGCCACATTGGCATGATTAATTAGCAAAATATAGGTTATTATTTTAAAATACAGCTGTGTTCTTTCACTTATAATCATAAGTATACCCAGAAAGGATCAGTTGTAAGTGTGGTGTACAATATTTGACCGTACAAATATTGTTCTCCATTAGTACATATAGTTTAGGGGCAAAGTTAATATAAGCTTCTTTGCTATAGCCCTTAGGGAGACCCAGCTAATTCTGAATAACTTGAATGTTGTGATACAGTCTGTATGTTGAGATTCCAAATCTTTCTAAAAGAGGAAGCCCTGAGTCTCTAGATGACACATGCCATAAACACACAGAGTCATTTTGCCAACTGTTCAGGAGGATGCAGTTTTTCTGCAGAAAGTCTCATTGATATAGTCACTCACATGATAACTATATGCTACAGAGATCTGTTGTTTTCAGTAGCTGCTTTTGTACCCATTATTGTTCTGAGTTATTTTGGACACTGTTGAATGAAATTGTTGTCTATGTAGGAGTAATCACAGTAGTACTTTCTTCATAATAGTCCTGCAAGTTATTTCATATTCCTCTTATTTGTAAGTCAGCTAACATCATACGGTGAAATGGGAGCATTTGATCATGCATGATAAATTATCCTAGATAGAATTTTTTAAATATTAATTCATGAAGGAATATATTTATTATCTCAAGTAGAGTGCATACTTCCTCACACTCTGGTCCTGATTACACTTTTACTTACAGATATAGCACCATTGACTTCATTGTACACACTTCTGGGTTATACTAGGAGCAAGTGAGTTCAGAAATGAACTCTGTGTTCTTTTGTGCAAGATCAAAGTCTGAATTTCATCCCTAGATTTATGATGAGATGAGATGAGTACCACCAGCCTTTGCAGCATTCATAACCTGGATCCTCGTTTAGCATTTCTGTTTTAGAACAGGCAGGTTTGTGCCTGTAAAGGTTTTGTTCTATTTGTGACTAATTAAAACATTTCCATACATTTGAATAACCAAATAATTGAGAACGAATAAAATTGCAAATATGACACTTCCATCCAGCTATAAGCATTATTTGCTGTAATAAAGTTGAAATACTGTCTAAAACTGACATTACATGAATCAAAGAATCTAACACCCAAGTAAAACACCAAGTCAAAATACACTTAAGAAACTGACTGAATTACAAACTGGGTGTGTCTATACATTCATTAATGTGCCTTGATACTGTATGTTTAGTTTAGTACTTGCTTAATAAAGTACTAACTAAATGCACAATAACCAGAATTACTGTGCAGTAGTGCCGGCACACAGTTATTTTGTGATGTTTATTGCGCATTAGCCTAATAATATTGTGCAGTAGACTGTTAGCACGGTTTTTAACCACCATGCTGCTGTGCAGTGTTATAAGATAATGTACAGTAAGTGTCTTGTGTAGATGTGCCCAGTATGAATTATTTTTAGTAATGCTTCCTGACCTTGGAAGTTGTGCATCTCTTCTTTAACTGATTAGACCCTGAACCTCAGTGAAAGCAGAGGGATCAGGCCCTAAGAGGTTCAGGTGAAAATATTTCATGAACATGTCAGTCTTAATAAGAATTTTAATTTTTGCAGTACTTGATCTGAGATGTTTCCAAGGAAACAAATATCTGCAGTGCTATAAACCTGAGTCATTCATAAGCATATTGCAGGTGAAGAAACCTCATAGACCAACATTACTTACCATTTACGTCTTGTCAAAGATGTATTCTTATACTCTTTGGTACCTTTCTTCAGATACTTTATTTTTGTTGATTGATTTTTCCCTGTATTATTGCTGCCCCAAAAAGAACAGCATATATTCTGCATAATGTATCATTATTACTTATACAAGGGTTGTAAAACATCTGGAGTTTTGATCTTAAAATATTGTAATAGAGACAGATGTGTCTTACTAGGTTACTGGACATAGATTTTTTGTCCCGCAGGCACTGTACTGGCACTGATCACTCTATAACCATTTTTAAATATGATTATTTTTATTTTGGGGGAAAAATACAAAGTGATGGGGAAAAATGGTGGAAAGATAATTACTGAGGAGATGGTTGGTTCATTCAGCACAACAAAACCACAAAGGGAAAACATCTGGAAACCCTGAACCAAGTCCTTGGAGGTAGTTTTGTATAATACAGTGTGTCCTAAACTCTCAGATGCCAAAGAGTTTTTGAAGACAGTACTGTACAGAAAGTACTTTACAGAAGGTAGGATGGGACCCTCTGCAAAGTTCCTTCTCCATAGTTCCTATGCCCATTTTTGATGAGTTGCTAAGGAGTGTGGCCACATTCCCAAATCTCCATAAAATCTGCTTTCTTTCACAGTAGCCCAAGCCTCTCTATTCCCACTGTTTTTTGTTTTCCTCCCCTACCACATCTCTATCCAACTCTGCAGTGTTCTCCATCAAAAATGCCCTACTAAAGCAAATACTAAGCAACTTCTTTAAAATACTAAGCAACTATTTTGAGAATGTGAGGAGCTACAGATCCTAAATTTGCCAGTTACAGCATCACCATTGGGAATACCTATAAAGGTTGTAATGTAGACAAGGCCGGTATTATTAATGCCCCCTAAATTTCTGATTGATAATGTAATGCAATTTGTACTCCCGCATATAAATCATTTTGTTCAGGTCTTTTGACCAGATTTTGTTCGAGTCATTTGAGCAAAGTCAAAGAAGCCTTGGGCATGAAATCAGGATCCCTATGACTTCACAGTTTCCAAAAATTATAAATGTTGTAAATAAATGTTACAAATGACAGAGGACCTGCCAGTAACTTATTTCTTACAAAAGGAGAAAGCAAGTTGCTTATTCTTTCAGCACAATAAAAACTTAAATCCCATCCACATTAAACGAAGATGTGTTGATGATTATGTAGTTTTAATTTTTGGACTTGCTAAATATGATTTAACTCAGCTAGACTAGTTGTATCTTTTCAGACTAAAGCATATTTTTAATCTTATCTTATTACTTTCCTGCTTTACCAAACAAAACATAAGTGAATTGCATCTTGAGTGGTGGCATTAAAAAGTTTATTTTCAAAAAAACTCTTGGACTTGAATTTCTATGTTCCTGCATCTAATTTAAATTAAGTGTTAATAGTTTTATAATCCTGGCTAAAGTTCCTAAATTGTATAATCTGTTGAAGATTACTGAGTGCTAACAATGGGAATAAAACACTAACCAGGAATATTTGGCCTTTTTGTGGGGGGATGGTATTTCCTACCTCACTGTCCTGTACAACATAGCCTGCTCCCTATCTTTATAGCTAGTAGGAAATTTATATGGTAAACAGAGAAGACCTTACTGCATATGTGAAATTATTTCTTTCTAGAGAATGTGGATACTATATGCCAGGCAAGTTAGAAATCGGGTATACAGATCACTAAAACCAATCACATAGCCTGGTACATTTTGTGGGTTTCCATACAAATAAATACTGCAAAGTTTACTGGGAAGTTTGCATCAACTAGTGACACAGGCTCCTTCTATTCCTACAGAAGAGGCCTGTGACAAAAGCATATGTATTTATTCAAAATGATTGCCCATCACATCTGATGTTTACATATGATAAATGTGAAGGAGAAAATATCCTTGTATTCAAAAGTATTTCTTCACCTTTTGAGATGACTTCTGACATACATTTTTAAGCTGGGGCCTTGTCCTTGTCTAATGTTTTGCTTGGTAAGAGAGCTGCTTTTGTTCTCAAGCAGGAAGGAAAAAATGTCCTTTTTGCCTCTGAAGAAACAAAAAAAATGCTAGGGAAAAAAACTGGGTATAAACAAGTCACCATAGTTATATGGGGGCCTCAGTATTTTGGTGCCTGAGTTGAGGTATGTTAATGGGACATAGATTTCAGAAAGTGGTGAGCACTTATCCTTGAAAAATCAGGCCTATGGATTAAGTTAGCCATCCAAACTCACTAGTCAGTGTTGCAAATCTGGTGAGCACCAACATAAAGTTAGCACATGCTTTATCAAGACACAGTGCCAATACCAAAGGATTAATTTTATATTATATTCTGTTCAACTTGAAGTAGAACAAAAACATAAGTCAGAAAGCAAACTGTATGGAGTGCTTATGGACTTATTTCTGGAGTTTTCAATAAATACTCCATCATTGCACCAAATGATGAAAGTTCCCAAGGACAAGTTCTTTCCTGAAGCAACTTTTTTGACTTCAAAATTATACCTGCATGTGTATATCAGGTCTGTTAAATGCAATATTATTTGTTAGACTGTTCATTAGGAATAAAGAAAGTTGATTTGGAATTAAATAAATCAGTGTGTGAAATGTTACTCAAAGTAACAGCACTCAGCTTTGCTCAGAATTTCACTTGTGCGTGGGGAAAGAGAGCACATTTCTTCGTGTGCTCTGTAAATCATCCTGAAATGCTTAGTGACTCCAGCTCTTGAGAAGTGTATATGTGTAATGCCCCATTCTTTTGTTTTAACAGTACAACTTCAGACATTTAAGCTTCCATTCAACACAAATATAAAAAACTTGCTGAATGGGGGCTTCACTTCAGCTAAGTGTTGAATATTGTTTAATATGACTGAAACATTATGATTAAAAACAGATTATTCTCAACTGGTTAATATTTTTACTTTCTGAGAACCAGTAAGATGTATTGATGTAAATGAGTAACAGTGATACTCCTTCTGCCTGAAGAAGGATGATTGTACCCAAAAGCTTACAAAGAAGAATCTTCCCAATTATTTTGGTTGGTTTAGTAAAAGATATCAGATTTACCCAAAGAAACTTATATACCAGAATCTTGCTATTCAGCTCACAGAAGTATTATCACATCATTGCAGTGCCAATGAAGAAAGTATAGTTGGCTGGTAAAAAACTGAAAATAAATGGCTAGGTAAAAAGGACATCTTCAGCTCAAAAAACAAAAAGGGTTAGGTGTATTAATACTGCTGTTTATGATGTTATGGAAGCACAGTATCCTATGTTTATTGTTTTTTAAACAGGATTTAAAAGCTTCATGTATGAACAAAAATGAGTGGGGAAAACATGCAATCATGCTAAATTTTTATCACAGACATGAAGTTTTAGAATTACTTCATTACTGAAACAGAAATGAAATGTGCAGGCAAAACCACTATCTTAGCTGTAATATTTTAAGCAGTATCCTCTTGGTTGATAATATTTTAATAACTATTTCAAAGTTTCCCACCTGTGAACTCAATAGAAATTACTTATCCAAATCACTAAAGTTTTAAAAAGCTGTTTTCTTATAAGTGCATTAACAGGCAGTGGGGAGATTGTGTTATGAGGGGGGATTCATGCATGTAATTCTGTAAAACAAAATCAATAAAGCTGATGACAGATTAAGTTGCTAAATGTTGTAAAACGAGACTACTGTTTGGGTGATCAGCACAGCACTATTGGATTTTCTATAGGTTAATGCTGCAAAACAAGATTATTGATTTTAGGATTTTCAACATATCCCCTCTGGGGGTTCTTAAGAGGTCTTTACAATGCTTCACACTTAAGTTGACAACTCCAGTGACATAACTGTGTCCTTGCCTTAGTAATCATTTTCTAATCATATTGGAAAAGGCTGAAAATGGCTTATAAAACGATTATTTCCAACAAACAGAGGAACAGGAGGGTTGTCTGGATGTTGCTTCTTTGTCTGGTGGTCATCACTACCTGTCTGCCATCTTCCCCAGGAATTAACTTACAGTCCCAGATAAGACCTCTGATTGTCATAAATCTGCTTCCCAATATGTTTGACTGGCAGAGGAGTTACAACCCATCCCAATATAAATAGGATTTTAGCACATGAGGTGCTGCTCTAAAGTAAAAGAGGCTGTTTTGTAGTCGACTTCGGCGTTGTATATTCATTGCTCCTTTCCCATTCCATGTGTATGCAAGTCTGTGTGTGTATGCATGCGTGTGTGTGTGTATATGTAAAGTAGAAGCTGAGATAGGATAACAAAATGAGCTACTGTATGCAAGAAACATATGAAGTGCACCCCGCTGCTGGTAGCAATTGCTACATGCAGTCCACTGATTATTGCACATATAGTGAAGATAGTCAGGGTTACAGCAGTTGTGATGCTCAGGTCCTGCACAATAACAACATATATATGGAACAGGCCTGGGCGGTGAATCAGCCTTATACCTGTAGTTACCCTGGAAACGTGTTTAAAAGCGAGTACTCTGACATGGACATGGCCCTGAATCAGTACAACCAACCTGAGTATTTTACCGAAGAAAAATCTACTTTTTCTCAAGTGCAGTCGCCATCGTACTCTCAGAAGAAAGGTAGGGGGAATTTATTTAAATAATAATAAAAAAGCTAAACCTCTGTTTTTGTTTTTGTTTTGCTTTAAACTTGCAGTTGCATCAGTTGACTCAGATACATCTTTGAATGTGAAGGCTGCCTGTTCAAATTTGAAAGCAGCAGTAACATAGGTTGCTAGGTGATTGTAGGGTTCTCTGTGAACGAGAAGGATTTCCAAGCACTTTTTCTAATTCTCTAAAAGCCACTTTGAAATATATTGCCAGCTTTATGTTTTGCATGAACATTTAATTCATTTACTATATGTTAGGAGACTAAATGAGAAAGTTTCTCTTTATTAATGTGGTCATTTATGTGTTCTTCAGCTTATACATGTCTAGTGTTTTATGCCAAAACAAGTTATGTTAGTCTTTGACATCTGTAAATGTAAAATCCATTTTAATACAAAGTTACTCAGTTTCTTGTAGGATTTGTTTAAAATAGAACTGTAAATACGTGTTAGAAAAATAAATGATGAAATATTATTTTAACTGTGCTTAAAATGAAAAGCATGTACATTTTAATTATATGAAGCAGTAAAGACTTGAAATTCAAGGCTACAGAATAATGAAATAATGAGCCTTTATTTTCTCCTTGAAAAAAGTTGATCTAATCAAAATGTTTGTGGAATATGATCTGTGTAATATCCACTCCCATAGAGTTAAATCATTTCTGAATCCTCCGTAACATTCCATCTTTATTAAATGTCTTCTGTTGCTTCCAAAGAGGAAGAAGCTGTGCCACTTCTCAGATAGAATCCAGCTCACTAGTACTCAGGTTTTAACTTTTTATGTATCACATAGAAATTGCCTTGACACCTGATACAGTTATGTAAGAAACAGAGCTTATATATTCTGCATCAATGTATATTTCACTTAAATAACCTAATTAAAAGTATAAAGGCATTATCATTCAGGTCAATATGGTATCCCTTTGGTTATTAGAACCAAATCTCCTGCGTGAAATCAATCAGAAACTGAATGGATCTGATTGAACTAGTTACATAGAGAACAAAGAACATTTACTATTTTTAAGTAGTTCTGTAGACAGAAATAGCCTGTATAATCTTATTAGGAACATTATAACTTTGATTTTTTTATCTCTTTCAAGAAATACTCATTTACACCTTGCAAAATAAGTACATGGCTTTAATCGAAAAAAATACTTTTGTGCTATTTGAATACCTTTGTTTCATGAAAAAGGTGTTATGTATATAAAAACATTAAATGAAAGAGAACACAGTCAAATTGAATGTTATTTATGGACAGAGCACACTTTTCTATTTGAAATATTTTTAGGGTTTTTTATAATGAAGGGTTTTAATTTATACATTTGTAACATTTTGTAAAATTTTTCCATGTCTTCATTCTCAGTTATAAGATACTAGTTATGGTTAATTTATCATAAAATAGGGATTTGCCACTGCATATGTCAGTGAATGAATATATATTTCAAGATGTTAAAGGATCCTAAGTAATAATTGATGTATCTATGTCAGGGCTTAAAACAAATTGTTTTAGCACAGGGACACTCAATATCTTTACTAATCCATGCACAGACTTCCTACCTGTTGGGTTGGAAAATACAGTGTTATTTTTAAAACCTGTCTACCCTTTCATGTTTGCCATATATTATACATGCTTCATAAAAAATCTCAGAGACTTTCCAGTTTTCCTAGGGAACAGTCCCTCAATCACAATAAATGCTTATTGAAAATTGATTGTTCACACAAAATGTGCAAAGTTTTTATGGATTTTTTTAAACCCTAATTCCTGTGGTCAGCAATGAAAGAGTTGCACCCTTGTATCAATTCTATCCCAATGCTGTATTTGCCAAACATGAGATATCTAAACAGTTGGAGACCCATTCACACTTCTTTCCTATTGCTTGCTTTCAGCCAAATTATCATAAAATTAACAAATCTGTTAATCTTGTCCTGAGAACAGAAGGCTCTACACAGGGCATGTGTGTCTGTATTGATCCAGAATTGATTCTTTTTGTTTGTTAGTGAAGACTTTGTAATATCTCATTAAGGCAAATATTAAGACCCTAAGCTGGTGTCCTGGAACAACTTTGATTGTTGAAACTGTGTTTCCTGTTAGTTCCAAGAAATTCATAATAGCCTCAGTACTGTTTGTGCTATTCACAGTCACTTTGTATTCTTCAGTAATAAAGTTGTCGAAACTTTTACTCTTTTGTTTTATTCCGTAGTGAAAGATAGAATGATAGAATCAGAGAAAATATGGATGAAAGGGACCTCAAGAGCCAGACTAGTCAATTCCCTTGTCCTAAGATGGGATGTGCTATACCTAAACCATTTCTGACAGATATTTGTCTAAGCTGCTCTTAAAAAAAACCCTCCAGTGATGGAAGATTCCATAACCCAGGTTCCATCTGCTAGAACCTGGAAATGCTAAAAGAAGCCAACCTTTACGACATATGTTACGAGCGGGTCATTAGTAGGATAAAGAAGGACTTAAAAAGTTAAGTCAAATTATATAACATATAAGAAAACATCTTACTTTACTTCAGCTATTTCTGTACACTGAAACTAGTCATTATAAGGTTTCTACATCACAGCCTTGAGAGAAATGAATTTTAAGGGAAAATTATGTAAACTCCTGAAAATCACTGGCAGTGGATGGTGTCTGTCTCCTACTTTCCATGACTATCTTCTAAATTCCGGGCTGTATCATGCATTATTGAAAGATGACAAATTGCTATGATATGCTATTATTTGTACTTTGGTATAGTCAATAGCCTTGACTTCTGTCCCCAAGAGAGGTACACAGACAGATTTAAGTTGCTCAGTTTCTGTATGAGAGAGCCATATCTAGTGGATAGGACCAAGAACTGGAAATCTTGGGCACAGAATGCTATTGCCAGCTCTTCACCAGAAATCCTGAACCTGCAAAAAAAACATATCCACATTAGCAGTTCTGGTGTCTTTAGTGGACTATTCAGGTCAATAAAAATCTGTAGCATTAGGCAATATAGTTGAGGGAAATACAGGTCTGCAAAAACTTCATTACTCCTGTGGGTGAAATACAGCTGGCTGCCAAGGCCAACATATGGTCTTTCCTTTGCACAGGAGATGCATGGTGCACCTATCATACATACACCAGTGAGGAAGAGTAAAGCAGGCAACGGGCAGCAGAAAATACATTTTCAATATCCAGTAACCCAGTGTCATGTGTAACTGGGACCGAGGGGACTCTTTCAGCCCCTAGGTTGGAATAGGAGCTACTGAGACTGAACTGCACAGTCCATCCTGAAATTGGTTTGCCTCCAGTGAAAGTATTGCCATCTACTTCCTCTGTGGGGCCAGGATGCCACCCTCAGAAGTTCTGCAAATGGAGTACATTTTACCCTCTGTGAGTGAAAACTGCTCACAGGGTTTGCTGGCTATGACTTGAGTCATCAGATGACTTTGGGCAAAGTATCCATCCTACCTATGTCTCAGTTTCCCCAGCTATAAAATGACATTAAGCCACAAGTGTAAAGGTCTTTAACGTCACGGGAGATGAGCAACACATAAGTTCAAAGTATTGTTGTATTGTTAATGTTCTTATTATTTCTCTTTATACATTTTCTGTCAATTTACATGCAGTAGTTGTCAGAGCATACCAATGAATTGGTCCAAAATGACTTCTTTGTAGTATGAAATACATTAGTGGATTTTCTGAATAGATAAGAAAATAGTGTAGAGTGTTCTTACCAAAATAACCCCTTAAAATCTCCCTCTCATTCTCACTCCAGTTTGCAAAAAGGGGCTGATGCTTTTGTTACCTTCCAACCTTTTCAGGAAAAAAAAAAATCTCACTGAGCTATAGGTGTCTTCCTAAAGCTTGAAAAACTGGGGTACTCCTAGCACAGATGGATAGTTTAAGGATAGTTGTGACCAGAAAATTGGTATCTTCTTAACCAACAGATTGGGGTGCATCTGGAGCCAGGTCTGCTTGCTTTTTGACCTCATAAAAAAGAATGTTGACTTGCTTTCATTGTGGGAGTGTGAATTATATTTGCCTTGCACATTATCACCAAAATTGTCACAGGGGGGTAACATATTAAATAGTTCCTATGCAACTTAAGAGGCTATGCTTTATTGACTTTCATAAGGCTTAGATTTTGATGACTTTCATAAGGCTTAGGTTTTCTTATGCCATTTTTCAATGTAGGATGTGACCTCTAAAGATGCATAGGTTCTTTTGAAAACTTATTTTAAGTCTTAAGATTGATAAGAAGGGATAAGTCAAAAATATCATGGCCTGACTGTTAAATGTGGTCCCCATTGCCACATTCTGTACCAAGAGTTAGCAGCAGATGTAACTACATTGATGATGGCAACGGTTTACATGATGGTGTAGAGCTAAATAGTTTTTAGTACTCTGTCAAAAACACGTGTGTAGCATGTGCTGCTAACTAATACATTTTCTGATCCAGACTTAAGTTTCAGGTCTAGCTGTTAGAAAAGTCATATTTTCATTTGTGAACTAAGCACAGTTGGAGTCTATTAAAGACTGTAAATGTGTAACCTTGAAATAGCATCTTTTCAGAGGTACTTACTGGAGTTTAGTGATATTATCAGGTAAAGAAGACTGCAGGCGAAGGTCAAACTAACAATACAGATTATCAAGCAGATCCACTATTGAGGGAAATGCGATTCTGCTTGCTAACGTTTGTTGTTTCAGTGTTTTACAAAGTATTTTCTCTTGGTGGTAATAAGTTAGCAAAGATGAGAAATAAAAAAAAATCAGAAAGCATTAAAGTGGTCCTCAAAAGTCATTAAACAGACAGTTGAAACAGATAATAATGAAGATTTTTTGTATTTATAGTGCTCTTCCTGGTTTTTTTCAGAAGAGAAAAGTTTGGCTCATGATGATTAAGTGGCATGTCTGACATGACATAGCAAGTCATTGACAGAACTAGAACAGAGTGTATTTTTCCAGCTCTCAGCTGCGTGCTTAATTCAGTGGAACACATTTCTTAAACTTACGTATATAAGTAAAGCAGGGATTATTTTTGCTTGAAACTGGTCCTTTTCTTTTCCAGTCAGATTAAGTTATAAAACATTAGTGACAGACTGAATCATAAGAATAGCAATATGAATCTACTTTTCACCTCCGGTAGTAGATTTTCTTTCTCCATTTTCACCGTACAAGACACTGTATGTCAGAACTAGTTTATGAACAAATCCAACAACCCTGACTTATGAATAGCTCTTACTCATGCACGGGGAATAAGAATTTTAGGTACAGACCTTTAATACATTACCTTGTGCCATATGCAGTTGGTTTGTACTATAAATTGCCAAAATACTGAATACTGCATTTTCAAATGGACCTCTTTTTGTGCAAATGCAAAACTGAGCATTTCTGCTTGAAAGAAATGAAACTAAGTTAGTTTCAAGCATGAAATAATAAACAATTACTCAACAGCATAATGGGGGATGGGGAAGGTACATGGGGCTCTGGCACCAAGCGCCCATTCTGAGGGGGTGCCAGAATAGTAGCTCCGCAAAGAGTACATAGTGCTGCAACAGCCTCCCAACACCACAGTTACAGCCACAGCAGCCAAGTGTGGGGACTCTGCGCTGTTGTTGTAGCAGCAGCAGCAGCTACAGCAACCAAAGGTGAGCAGTCTTCTCCATGCCAGCAGCAGCCAGGGGCCATGTGTAGGCACATGCAGTTTGTGGTGCCACAAATTGTATGCGTGGAATGTTAAAATGTGCCCCGTGTCGCAAATTAGTGGTAGCAAAAAAAAAAAAAAAAACACCGGGGAAAAAATGTGGCTCTGGCTACAAGCCAGAGCGTCTTTACTGCTCCACTTGTGCCCTGGCTGCTCTAGCATGCTGTGAGCCAGGAGGAACTGGGCAAGGACAGTTTGCCCAAAGTGAAACAATGTGACTCAACAAAGTACTTTGTGTCGCTGTAAGCACATTCCCCTGCTTGTCTGGATGCAGCCAGAGATTTTGGATCCAGGGCAGATAAAACTGACATATTTGCTATCCACTCCTCTTCCCACTCTGCCAGGGGACACAACTTGCTAGTTACGCCTCTGCAATTATTAATATGTAAGAGTGATTTTTTGATTTTTTTTTTTTTTTTTTTTTTTTTTTTTAGTCCCCTGTGTACATCCCACACTTCTGTGATTGAAAGCATCTTTGGTCATAGAATTTTTCTGAAATGCAGCTAATTTATTAACCTATGTTAAGATGTCTTTGGGTTGTTAGTTGTAGCCATATTGGTCTAAGGCATAAGCAGACAAGGTTCTTTGGGTAGATGTGATATCTTTTATTAAACCAACTAAATAGTTGGAAAAATTGTTCTTTAGTTGATCTAATAAAAGATACACATTTACCCAAAGAACCTGCACCATGATTAGAGGTCATGAGAGCAGGCCATATGAAGAGAGGCTGAGAGGCTTGGGACTCTTCAGCCTGGAGAAGCAAAGGCTCAGGTGTGACTTGGTGACAGCCTATAAATATGTAAGGGGTCTGCATCAGGAACGGGGAGAACGTCTGCTCACTGGGGCACCCCAAGAGGTCTAATGGTCACAAACTGCTGGAAGACCATTTTAAACTGGATATAAGGAATTACGTCTTTACCATCTAAGTCTCCAGAGTGTGAAATAGACTCCCCTAGAAATGGTGCAAGCACCTACTCTGGATACATACAAGAAACGCCTGAATGCTCACCTTGCTGGGGTCAGCTGATCCCAACTGACTTCCTGCCCTTTGGGCAGGGGGTTGAACCCAATGATCTCACAAGGTCCCTTTTAGCCCTAACTTCTGTGAAACCTATGAAACCTTGCCTGTCTATTAAGAAGTTTGGCATTTTTGTCCGTGTAATCAGATGCAGACTCAGTCCTGGTCTTCCCACGCATTCTCTTATGATAAATGATGTTTTTTCATTGACTTTCAAAATGGGGTTTTCCAGTCTCCAACTACAGAAGTGTTTTAAGAAGCCACCTTTCATCAGAAGAGTTCAGTAGTAGTTTATGGAGGAGACATTTTCTTTGCTAGGTATGTGCTTCTGCAAGGTTCCGAGTTCCTTTTGTGTGGCATAAAGTTCACATAAATTTCACAGTGAAATCACAGTTGAAGTGGAAGTTGAGAACAACCAGTATGTTGCATGAGGGACCCTGTACCTCACAAAATTGATAGCAGAGCCTTCTGCGCATTTGAATTAAAGGTTATGTGGCATTCTTGTTGTTTTTTAAACAGGCATGGTAGCCCAAACAGAGCCCAAACTGACCGAGGGCTTTCCCAGTCCCGGGGCTGCACTGTGAATGCGTACACACCTTCCCAGGACCTGATCTACAATCACACAGCTCACTTTAAGCCATATGATTGTAGATCAGGTCCTTCATGTGCACAAGTTTTCTGGTGCCAGGAGCTGCAACAGAAATGCAATCAAAATAGGTATGGGTTCACAGGAGGGCTATCAGGTCCACAGAGGAGTTAATGAGTCCAGTGGGGAGCATGTTGGGGTGGGGAGGGAGAGGGAAGGATTGGTGGGTGTATGAAGGTTGTCCATCCAAAGGCTTTTCTGATATATGTATGTGGGTTACAACAGACTAGCCTCTTTTTTTTTTTACCAAACCTAACCTTCCCAAACATGTAGATCAACCTAACCTTAGTTAGGTCAGTCAGATTTTAAGGTCTGTACACGGGTGAACTAAGTTAGATTGGGTGGTGACTTTTTGACCTGTCTAACCTCTGCAAACATGTGCATAGTTCAGCACTTAGTTTGATCAGGTCAACCATTTAGGTTGATCAAAGTGTAACATCTGTACATACTCTGAGTAAACAGAAGCAAATCACTTAAACAATTTTATTTTTGAAAAACTGTGCAATATTTGAGGCAGAGCCACAGTACGTAAATTATAAAAACTCCTTGATTTTGTTAGGAGGTGGTGGCTAGGTTTTGTTATGGCATTTTTGAGTTCCCTTTATAAGGTGCTTTTCTTATCTCTCTTGTGGGTGGGGCAAGAGTATTTTTCTTCAACTCTGGAAGCATGCCTTGGGCCAAATATAATGGTTTAAGGTGTCACTTCTTCAAATGAAGATGTGAGGATCTACACATAGCGTTTGAAAATATTCTGCTTGGCTTAAATCAAGAGATTTCATTCTCTCTCTAGTGCTGGTAGGAAATGCTCATTGTGCATTTCCCTATGGGAAATATTTTTTTCTTGCTGAACCCATAGAATGAATGTTAAGTCATTCAAGTCAAGTCAAAATTCAATTTGATCAAGTATTATGGATTTCAGAAACGGTTGCTGATCGTGGATTATGACCACGCATTCCTTAAGGGCAGAAGCAAGCTCTCCTGCTGAGTAGTTTGTCTTGCCAAGACAGTAAGATTAGACAGAGTGGCAGCTGGAAGTCTAGAAATCAAGGGAGTTATCTTAGACTGCAGGAGAAACAGCCACATGCTAGATCAAGGTCACTAGCATCTATTTGTGTTACCCCACTTAGAAAGGTCTGAAGTTGGGTATTAAGCTGAACAGTCTCAGGTTGTACTGGGTGGATAAATGGATAATGGTACAGATCCAGCCTTATGCTGACTGTAGGATGGTGTCAGCCCAGCAAGAGCAATAAGCTCACAGCACACCTGGGCTAATAAAACTTTCAGTGAGATGTGTTTTACTTTTATTAAGAACTTACTTAGCCAGGTTGTAATGCTGGATAGCTTCAGCTTGGCTGTGTCATAGTTTCATAGTTGGTAGGGTCGGAAGGGACCTGGGGAGATCGTCTAGTCCGACCCCCTGCCGTGGCAGGAAAAAGTACTGGGGTCAAATGACCCTGGCCAGAGGTTCGTCCAGCCTCCTTTTAAAAACCCCCAGGGTAGGAACCCGCACCACTTCTTTTGGAAGTTGGTTCCAGGTCCTAGCCACCCTGACAGTGAAACAGCGCCTCCTAATGTCTAGCTAGAAACTATCCTCCGCTAGCTTGTGTCCATTATGTTGATTGAGCACAGGTTCCATCCAGGAAATGTGAAACAAAATAGAGCAGAAAGGGGCATGGTAGAGCAGAGCTTCACAACTGCGAATCATCCAATAGCATAATGTCCATTAGATCAGTGGCATACACTAGAAGAGATTTCATGCTGCCCATTGGCATTGGTGACCTATATAGCCAAGTATATACGACTAGTTCCATACATTCACCCCTCTCTGCCATATCTAAAGTGCAGCTTGGATGTTGTGGACAGACAGGGCCTGTTCATTTTTATCCAGTTTACAAGGTCCATTTTGAGCTGTTGCTTGAGTTGGTGTTCTGCGAAGATCAGATGCTTAGTAACTTCCCCAAATTCCAGATTCCATCTGGTCCATCAGTTGCCCTGAGGCTGGCCAGAAACTTTTAGACATCCTTAGCTCTCAAAGTGGCTCTACTTTGATTCGGTTTCCCCATCTAATCCTTTTTGCAGAAAGTCTCTTCTCAACTCAGCAGCTTTCCCATGCAAAACCCCCATTTGGTGTAGCCCCATAAAAGGCACTACAGTTTACCAATGTTGCAGCTGCCTCTGGCTTGATAAGATGCCAGAAACTAGCATCAGACCACAATGTAACATAGCACCAATAGCTGTCTTCCTTTCTTATGACGACTGATATTTATTATTTTCATTATGGTGGCATGCTGTGTGTCCCTGCAGGCTTGGGGTCATTATAAACTTACTGCCACATGAATGCAAAAAGCCCTGCAGAGTTTACCATCTAGTTCAAGACAAAAACCAATAAACGAGAGGGCCCCATCCAAGAGAGTCCCTCTTAGTAAATTCCTTTTTCACTTAAAGTGACTAGGTTAGGTAGGAGTTTATCCTTCCAAAATGCACTGTGCTTGGGAGATAAAAACAATTTTGTGTTTAAAGCATAGAATTGTATTTAAATACATTTGCATTAGAAATAACCTAAATATGAGGGCAACAATTTCAATGTCTGTGTTAAGTAAATTAGGAAATGTTCTGTTTAGTTCCTCCTGGTTCCCTGGAGGATGTGCGATTTTTTTATTTTTTTTTTAATTGTTATTGTTGTTTTGTTTCTCAGAGGCGCTTAGGTATACAGCTCCTGTACATTGATTAGAAAAACTACAAAACTGAAAATCTTTAAGTTGTCCCCTGAACCTTTGAGCCTTGAACAAAATAGACAAAGATAGGTACTTACCTCTGTTCTTAGTATTGAAAGCCTTTTGCATAATCAAAACCACACCTTCTTTTGTATTGAGGTACCATGTAAACATGTACAATGCACTCTTTAACCTGTCTGCCAGAGCATTGTGCTAATGATCAGGAATTTCCATTGCTCCCACAGGGTGAATTTATTCCAGAAATTCCCATGCTGAATAATCCTTATGCAGAGACCTAGCCTATCTAGTTGAGAAATCGATTGCTAATAAATTGTTTGAATAAAAAACTTTATTTCATGGTCTTATATTTTATTCTGATTTTAAACTTCTCTCTAGTTTAAAAATATTGTGTTTATTAGAATTCTGTTTTGTTTTTAAACTTAATTTGCAACACTTTGATGGTACTAAAAATGAATGTTATGAGAAATGAACCCACCAATGCAACTGGCTTATTTAACAGTGATAGATAATTGTAGGTGCTAATGTATGGTAAGTGTCCGCAGGAGGGAAAAAATCACTCCCACTCATATACGCGTGAATGTACAAATACACCCATTGAGTGAGTCCAGACATGTGGGCTTTTGGTTGCCGGGGGAACGCCTGTGCCACGAGTGCTTTGGCACGCATCAAGTTACCCCTGGAGTGGTAGGGGATGCTGGGGCCAGCCCAGTGCTGGCCCCAGCAGCCTTACCTGGCATCCTGGGGGCGTTCCGGGGCTGCAGCTGTAGAGATCCTATTGTGCCTGGCCAGCAGCCAAAGCACAACTCCAGGCAGCCCAGCTTCACTTTTCAGTAGTGCATGCTGCCCGAACGTGCACTGCTCCAGATTTTTTTTTCTGCAAGTTTTTTTGACCCCTGGGGCGTCAGGGGGAAAGAAACGGAGCAGTACATGCTCAGGTAGCATGCCCTTGCAGTGCAGAAAACACTAGACTGTGCAGTATGTGGCGCTGCAGACGTGTTTACAGGGCCATGTACTGCATGACTGTGCCCGTCTGGATGTGTCCATTATGTTTCATTCCCTCATTAAGATGCCCAAGATGTCATAAATTCATCTATCTTAAATATGTCCCTGTAGTGCACACCCAGCTGAAATATGACTGGTATAATTGTAGTTCTTTGATTATACTTCCTGAATCATGCTCATAAAAATATTTGGAAATAAATGCAATGCAAGTAAACTTTAATAAGTTATTCAGTCATTTACATAAACTGTAGCCATTTTATTTCATGCTGTAAAACAGATATGTTTTACATAAAATAAAGTAAAATAAAGTTTGTTATATTGTACCTTGTTCATGTTTAAGGCACTGAGTTTAAAAACAGTATTTCCCCCAAAAATAGTTACCCAGTCTTCCCTTCTAGATTTAACTTACCAGGAAAAACACAAGCTGTTCTTTTGAAAAAGAGATGGTATTATAGATTGTTTTTAAATGTTTATCACATTTCTAGCAGAACCTTTTTTATCCAGGAATTTCAGTCTTTGGCTGTGGGAATTCCAAAATGGGGACTATGTAGAAGACATCTATAGTGAATGTTAAAGTTATATTTAGGTGCTTACCTGCCACTTTCTCTCTTTCTTACAGGGTACATACCCAGCTACTTAGACAAGGACGAGCTATGTGTGGTATGTGGTGACAAAGCCACTGGGTATCATTATCGCTGCATCACTTGTGAAGGCTGCAAGGTAAATAGAGTGGAAAGCTTGGAACTGGAAAGGACAGTCCAGTTCACTCTATATTCTTATACAAGTTGCTGTACTTGGCTGTCACAAAACATAAAGGCAGATGAGAAGAGAATAACTACATCTATTAATGATGATAATCTTTGTATCCATATGTATCCGGTATGTAGTCAATTCTGCAAAGGTTCAAAATTGAAAAGAAGTTGTTAACTTAGCTTTTTCTAGTTTTATTTTAAAAGTTTATTTTCTAATTTTTAAAATATATATTTGACCAGAGTTTCAGCTTGTTTAAAACAATATTCTTCTGTTGACTTCAACTGAGCTACCTATTTTACAGCAGCTGAGAATCTGGCTTGTCAATATGATTTTTTTTGATTGCCAGTACTTCTGTACCTATTGTAAAAAAAAAAAAAAAAAAAAAAAAAAA
>JAGPOW010000261.1:195860089-195870765 GCA_030014935.1 Caiman crocodilus
GTTTGTTTGTTTGTTTGTTTGTTTGTTTTATACACTCACTTCCAGATTAAAGCATAAAACTAAAAGTACAGCTTCATCCAGGTAGGATGGCAAGTAGCAGGAAGCAAAACATTGTGAACTGTTGACATTTTATACAGATGTGCTCTCCAATCAGCTACAAAAGTATAGTTAAACTAGTATGAGATTTTGTCTTGAGATTGTTAACATTTAAACTTAGATATATGTTGTTCAATAGATCTAAACAGTCCTAAAAATCAATGCAAAAAATCTACTTAAATTTTATATATCAGCCATTCTTTTGTCATAGGCAAAACTTCAAACGAGCCTTGTGCGCATAGGGAGTTAAGCTGAGCAAATAATTGGCAACAAATTATTTAAAAAATAAATTCTTGTCTCCAGTACATGAGTGGCTTGCTAACAGAGGGATATTTACAAATCTACTGCCTTTTCAAGACTTCTAGACAGATATTTTATAACTACGTTCTCAGGCTGTGTTTTGTAGGGCCCATATATTCCTTTTCAAGTTGTGTGATTTGCTGGCAAAGTTGCTGCAATTGTTTCTGTTCCTCAGCAAGATGAATTAACATTTTTAGGTGTTTCTGCCCAAAATCAATTTAATTTGGTGATTGATTTAATCTGGGCTGGGTCCAAAATCTTCATTTCAAAAAAATTCCTATGATCAAAGCATCCATGCCTTATGCAAATTTTTCTTCATACTATTTGTCACTTTCTAGAACTGTGCCTGTCTCACATATTGTAATGTACAGGCAGAGCGATGGGCTGTTACGGACTATGTGTCTGTGTTTACATTAGACGTTGCTTGATTGTACTGGTTCAAATTAGAGTCTGAGATGTATATATAAAATTGCAGCCAATTTCATTACATCCTACAGGGCCATACATGTTCAATCTTCTGAGGGAACAGAACATATAGGCATACGTACTTTTGAAGCAATTTCAAAATCAAAGTTTCAAAAAAGCAGCAGCAGTTATGTTTTGATTGTGTGTGGACAAGATGGAAATGATCCATGTAGTAAAACTGTTTCAACTTTAACCTGGATGAAGCAGTGTTAAAGCTGGAACAGTATTGCTATGTTTGTATTGATCCTGGCTTGTCCACACGTAACAATTACAACCAACAGGTGCTGCCCTTTTGAGATGTTCCCCTTTTGAAATGGCTGCAAACATTCATTGTCCATGCTCAAATTGATATAACAATTATATCAGTACCAACGAATACTGATACAGGCTCTTGCAATGCATCTCTTACCTTTGCATGACTGTAGTTATGTTTAATCAGACTACTCCAACTTTAACCTTGCTTCATTCAGTGTCAAATTTAGGATGATTTAGTTATAGCATATAGCTATAGGATCGTGAAGCTGGAATAGTTAGATAGGAACAGCTGCTTTATGCTCCAGAGAACTTCCCTTTCCCTTTAAAGCAATTCAAGTGTAAGTGTGTCCGTCCCTGATATTTGCGTGCAACTCCAAAGTGTAGGGAAGCAACACAAGTAGCAAAGCTGCATAGTTTGGCTCTACATGTGATCGGTTATCAAAATCAATTTGTATGTACTGTACATATATAAAATAAAAATTAAGATGACATGCCAGCATCAGGATTAAAATCAATCCAACCACCAGCACTGTGGAACAAGTAAACTAAACAGGTGCTTACACGAACATAAAAGGGACTTTCCCCACCATGTTGCATTTGGAGCTGATTGAAGTGTTTTTAATTAAACCTTTCTGAGAAAGGTAAAGGAGCAAGATGAGAAACCACAATCTGGTCCAAGACTGGAGAAGCCTAATGGGGGAAAAAGTGTTACAAACTATAAAGTCAAAGCCATGCTAAGTACATACAATGTTTGGAGAGAGCCTTAGAACTGCACTCTGAAGTTGAGCACAAATTGTTCCATGTCCCGTTTTAATTATAATTGCCCAGACTTCAATATATGCTCAACTCCAGAGCTGCCTTTTACTTTGTTGGCCCCGTTCATTTCACTTACATCGCTGCAGTTAAAGAAATAGCTTCATGTAAGTTGCTATAAAGCAAGCATGAGAAAGAAGGGAGTCAGGGTCTTTCCCTCCCTTAAAATACAGATTTCTTGCAGGTTGCAAATTGTATCCAGATCTGTTTATTTCGGGCAAAATTTAATTTAGAGCCTAATTAAAAGCCTTGCAAAGTGAGTGGAAGTCTTTCCATTGACTTCTGTGTGCTTTGGGCATAATCACTGGCCCTGATCCTGCAAGGAGACATTCATTTACACTTAACTGTATTCACTGTGAGAAGTTCCATTGACTTCAAAGGCCTTCACTAGGAAAAAAAATGCATGCTCTTAATTCAAATTAAGTAGTTTGAGGTAAAATCTAGTGAAGATAAGAATGTATGTAGCTAGGAAGTTGACTTAAAGAAATGCTCACCCACGTGCTTGAATTCAGCTTGCTGATTCATGTGAAGCAACAAAGTGCCTAGTCTTCATTAGGCTTTTACACCAAGTTAGTTAAGGAAATTAACTCAAATTAAGAACATACCTTTTTTTCCTAGTGGAGAGCCTACTCCCTACCTGAAATCCTCCCTAGATCTGTTTCTCAATGGGAGTTTTGCCATTAACTTCAGTGGAACCAAGATTTCATTGCAGTACCTTAAGTGAAGCATGTGCGTAAGCATGGTAAATATGCATGTAAATCTTTTGTGTGGTAAGGACCTTGTTGTACTTTATAGTGGAAAGGTAGGCTCACTTAGGTAAAGGTGGTCTCAAATTATGGGGAAATTGGGAACCAAATCTTTATCTGAACTGCTGTCTTTGGACCCATCTAAATGAAGTCTTTAAAGCTTGATTCCACTCTGAATTCAGTCATAGAATGCCTACTGACTTTGATGGTAGCTGGATCAGGTCCTTAACTTTAAGATGGAAGGTTTTATCTGATTTCTCTAGGAAAGGCCAGATCTTTAGACAGTATAAATCATTGATTTCAGTAATTCTACCTTAAGTTGTACCTGCTGAGAATCTGCCCCAAATACATGCTACTATGAGTAGTGATAGCCATGCATGTAACATTTTGTTTTGAGTTGCAGAGGTATGGGGCCAGTAAGGATGAACTCATTTTCTCAAGGTTATAACCCAGTTGAAGATTGTGGATTCAGTATTTAGAAGCAAATTCAAATCTTCTGATGGACAAGGCATATTGAGCTTTGGCAAAATTCTGAAATTCACTTGTTCTTTTGTTTTGGTGTGTGTTTTGCTCCCTCAGTGGCTGTAGATTTTTTCACAAAGCATATCTGCTGTTTCCATTGCAGAGGCTTCCCTTTACTTGGAAATGTATGCCTATTATTAAATATTCCTTGAGAATAATGATCTGATTAAGAGAAGGACCTCACTCAAACCTTGCTTCATATGCTTTGGGAATCTCAGATCTATAGTTTTAATTTTAGGTGGAAACTTTCATGAAACTCAGAAAAGGAAAGATCCTGTATGAGATGGCGGGTGTACCCTTCAAGAATCCCCGAGCCTTTTTGCCACAAAGTATATCCTCTTGTGTATGTGTGCATTTAACCTGAATTCCTGCCTATGCCAGAAAACTGCAGAATATTAATGCCTTCTTTATTTTCTTTTGCACTTAGGGATTTTTTAGAAGAACCATTCAGAAAAACCTCCATCCAACCTATTCCTGTAAATATGAAGGAAAATGTGTGATAGACAAAGTAACAAGAAATCAGTGCCAGGAATGTCGCTTCAAAAAATGCATCTTTGTTGGCATGGCAACAGATTGTAAGCCTTCTCTTTTTCATTTCTTTTCTTTTCTTAGTGAATATTGTTTAAACAGAGCAGAACTGACAGCAGTGTTTTCCCTTTTATAATATTATGTTAAGTTCATTATAGCATACTATTTCTCTAATGGGTCTGTAAATTTTTGTTTGTGGTTGAAGAGGCTGGACCTTCTCTTGGCTTTATCCATTTTGAATGGTCATTTCAAGTGTGGGAGGAGTGATCCATTTGGATAGACACTTTGCTAGAAAAAAACACATCATGGTTAGAAATTTCTGGAGAATGTGAAGTTGAATGTTGTATGAGTCATCCTGCAGTTGTTTGTTTTATTTTTAGCTATAAAGAAGTTATGTACTGAAAAGAGTACTTCTCAAGTTCTAAAGAACCAGAACATATGTCTGAAAGATTAACCCTTAGGGGTCTTGTTTTCCCATCATTGCACAGGGGATTTATGCCAGTAACTTCAATTAGTATAAATGGGGAGCAGTTTACATAATCCCCTTGTGCATTAATGTTAATGCTTGTTACCAGTGTAATCCACTGCAGAAAAATAAATGAAGAAAAGACCCAATAAAGAGAAAATACATAAGTAAAATATACTAAGTTTCTCTTTCTTAATAGGTATCCTAATGCTTTATGACTACTTGGAAATAGAGATGTGTTGACTAAAGGAATAATCTGTCATTTTGTCTTACAAAAAACTGTAGGATATGGGACTACATTGGTCTAGGAGATCTGTTTGAAATCTAACCCATATCAATAGTGCCTAAAAATTATTCCCATCAGCTATTTAGTGACTACTCAAAGTGAAATGTTGGTCTCTATCTGGTTCCTGTCAACATGTCAGCACCCCAAAGCCACCACCACATCTGGTATTAGTTAGTAGCATCAGCAGTTACGTATGAGCATAATAGCCAACCCACTCTCTCTGAGGTGACCGTTCCAATTTAGACCCAGTTCATGTTGATGGGACAGTATAAAAGAAACCCACACTGTTGCTCCCTGAGTCTCACCAATTATGGACAAAACCTGTCCATCTATCTTACCTGAATGGTCCAATTTAAAATGTGTGACCCCATCTTGTTATATAGAGGTATTCAAGTTCTTTGGGCATTTACTCATCTCTCAATAGAATGAAATTTACTTTAGAAAAAGCTGCAGTACTACATCACCTATAAGATGGATAGAAACTACTGAACTTGGGCCCAGCTAATATTCCTTTGTAAATACAAAATACCTTTTGAACTACTGCACTGGTACACTGTACATTGGTACTCTACACTACTACACTATTACAGTCTTGCTTCTTGTGTTACATAAGGCTTCTTGTGTTACATAAGGCCAGTTAATAAGAGACTGACATGTACATTGGGTTTGTAGGTGGCGGGGTTTAAAAGAAAGGAAAAAGACAATGTTCTAGCTTGAAATATACTAATGAGTTGGTTAAGCAAATCCAATTTACTCCCTTAATCTAAGTATTGCAAAATCTTCTGTATATGTGGAACTTCACATGTTATGTAAAGTAGGACCCTACTGAAGACAAAGACACTATGCATAGTGTGTCGGCCACAAAGATGAGTAGGGTTCACATTCTAGAAAGAATAAGGTTGGAGTAAGAAAGCCATATACCTACTGGGCTGGATGATAGACCTCTTCACTCGTTAGTTAAAGTGGTTTTAGTTTTTTCAGCACATTTGCAATGCATACAACTAAATTTCAGCCAGTCCCAAAAGCATCCACTGTTACTTTTTAAATGTGCTTTTACCCCCATTAGTGGTGCTGGATGACAGCAAGCGGTTAGCAAAGAGAAAGCTGATAGAAGAAAATCGAGAGAAGAGACGTCGAGAGGAACTGCAGAAAACAATTGGGCACAAACCTGAACCAACAGATGAGGAGTGGGAGCTGATCAAAATTGTTACTGAAGCACATGTGGCCACCAATGCACAAGGAAGCCATTGGAAGCAAAAAAGGAAATTTTTGGTAGGATCCTTTCCCTTTTCCACTGTTTTGTCTGTCAAGTTCTTTTGTTTGTACTTAAATCCCCTCCCAGCCCTGCTACCCATTAGCACTTTGTATTTGTTTGAGTATTGACTGGTGAACTGTGTAAAAAGAGTGTGATTGTCTTAATTAGTGGGTGCCATATTCTTTGATGCACCTGGTCATTTGATCAAACTATTCAGCCAGAAAGGCTAGCAGAATGCTGCTAAGTAACAGACAAAACAGTTGGATCCCAGTTTTTGCTTCAGTAAAGAAAAGTGACAAACATGTCTAACTCCTGCTTTACCCTGGTGTCAGTCTGAAATACATCCATCTTCAAGGACTTGTGTCTTCAGTAGGGGCTGAGATTTAGCAAGTTTTTATATTTAAAATTCAAGACTTTTTTTCAGGTAATAGTACAAAAACAGCTGCTTCTTTTTTTGGTTTTGTGTTTGTTGTTCCTTTGCGTAGAAGTAAATAAATCTGTTCAAACCACATTTGGCAAGATTAAACTCAGCAAAACCAAGATGATTCTTTCATTACATCACTGACATTACAAATTATGGAAAATTCCTGAGAATTCTTACCTATAACTGAGGGTTAGCCTAGAAAATTAAAGGTGTTTTGTGACAAATAGTTGTCTGAAAACACAGGCAAATAACTAGGTATCTGTAAACAGCTTGGACAAATAGTTGACTACAAACACAGGTCACTGGACTTTATTGCCTGAAAGGCTCCTTCTAGTCCTATGTTCCAATATACTCTAGCATGTTTTTGTTTTGTTACATTCCTTTAAAAATGGGTGGTTTGATTTTTGATGATTTTTCTAAATTTATTTGGTAGAGAAAATAAATGTAGGATAAAAACTCTTGCAGCACACAAGTGTGAGTATAATGTCATGAATGTCAAAGAGTCTAGAAGGTAAGTTAAACCTACTTCAGTCCCAAATGCACTGTACGGTACTATAGAATTTCCCCAGGGTGGAAACTTATTTTTCAAAAGCAGCCTACTCCACTGTTGGAATCATGAACATTACGCCCACCACAATACATCATATACTATTTGAGATAGCTAATTGCTTTTTATGATGCTTGCTTAGTCTCAGATCACATGATTTTATACCCAAGATCACACACTTGTGTCAGGACACATTGGGAACAGCACAGAGACAGAGGAAATGGTAAAAGACAATAGAATGTTTCTGAAAGTAATTAATAGAAAGTTGTTTTATTTTGTTTTAAAACACCAAGCTTGTATTACTGCATAGCTAATTTCTTAAATATAGTCGCATTAGCATGCAGATGCTTGTTGGAAATCTTTCCATTGCTTCATAGAGAGCTCGGGGGGGGGGTTTCTGAAAGAAGCTGAATTTGATTTGGAACTCATGGCAGAACTGTAGAATCTCTGACATTATTCTAAAAATGATTATGCATATATTTATATTCTGCAACAGCAATTTGCTTGTCACCATTGTTTACAGATATTTTTTATGCATTTCCTAAAGCTCAGTGATCTTAAAAGAGTCCTTCTTCGACTTCTCTGCAGTTTTAATCATTTTAATGTGAACAAAGTTATCTCTTCACGTAATGTTAGGTAGGTCTTTTGAAATACCAAAGCCTTACATTGAAACAGAGGAACAGCTATGAACATGTGGCTGTTTTTAAAAAATTGATAGATGCAGTGCTGAGCTATCATTACAATAAAACATGCAGACTTAAATTCAGTTGGCATAAAAATCATCCATCCTCTGCAGAGGTTCAGAGTAAGGTTTTAACCTCATCAAATCCTTCTAAAATCCTCAAAATGTGATATATAGGTTTTGGATGGAAGTCCTGCAGGTAGTGAAGCTTAGCTTAGATGTCCTGAAGATTCTTCTTTTGTCCAGACTCATAACATTTCAGCCCCAGTCATTAGTCACCTTACCATAGCTCTAGAAATAAAACTTGTCAGTTCAGTTGTGCTCTTCCATGTTTGGGTACCTCTGCCATAGCAAAACATCACAACAAATCGAGCGCCCAGTTCTTCACTGTGTTAAGTACCTTCTAAAAGGAACTGAGTACAAGAGCATAAAACTGGAAGGAGTCTTGCAAGCAATCAAGTCCAGTCCCCTGTGTTTGCAGATAATTATTTGTCCAAAAGATCCACAAGACCATCCACTCTGACCCCTGTCACACAGCACAGCACAGACCACCCTGTGGGAAACCAAAAGCCCTATGATATGCCACCGGTAAAGAACAAGAAAGACAAAGGCATTGCCAGTGTCCTGGCACTTCAGTAGACAGACAAGATTCTATGGGGGAATCTGATATCTTTTATTAGATCAGCTTAAATAGTTGAAAATAAAAATTAAGCAAGCTTTCGGGTTTAAAAACCCTTCGCCTAGACCCCTGGCACTTCAGTGGCAGTAACTTCAACAGCTTTGCTTTTCAGGGAAGTTGAGCACTTCAAAGGATACAGACTAGCTCTAAATTTCCAAGGAGAAGAACATCATCTGTTCCCCAAAGTTATGTATACAGGGCACAAACAGAAAAATGTGTATAATAATGCAGCTACCCAAACAAAATGGTAGTGCCAGTCAGGTGCCCATTTCTGTAACCTCCTATTATACAGGCATTTTGCAGATTGTATGATGTGCTGTAAAAAAAATTGTCCTTAGAACTTTTGGTGAGCAGCGTTGATGTTTTTTAATGTCATGAGGTCAAAGTGCTGGATTTTAGGAATATGTTTTGAATTGCTGCTGATTTATAATAATTTTTTTTTAAATCTAATTTTTGCTCTACAACCAAATGTCCCTTTGAATATCTATGGCTTTCTATCCTCAGCCAGAAGATATTGGACAAGCACCAATAGTTAATGCCCCAGAAGGTGGGAAAGTTGATTTAGAAGCCTTCAGTCAGTTTACAAAAATTATCACACCAGCGATTACAAGAGTGGTGGATTTTGCCAAAAAGTTGCCTATGTTTTGTGAGGTAAGAATTTCTTCTTTTTCTTGCTTCCTACCAAGTGCTTCTTGCTTTTGACAGCTTTTCATGAGAAACAATGGGAGGTGATGTCAATCAGCATGACATGAAAATGAACAATTTTCATTTTTATGACCAATATTTATGACCAATATCTTGGTCTTATAAAATCTCTCTGCTTCATGTTGACCTGAGGCAAGCAAGAATTTTACAAAGTTCACTTTGTTTTAAATCAGCTGGAAAGCAAAAAATAGATGGGATTAACATCATCCATGTATTGTTTAATTTCCAGATTCTTCTGATTAAACAAGTTCCTTCTTTTATATACTTAAATCATTACCTTTAACAAAGGGATTGAGTGCACCTTTAGGCATAGCTATGAGGATGAGGTAGTGAGTAAAGTGCAATATTCTAGAGGCTGAAATGTTGGCAGGCTTCAGCAAAAACACCTTCTAGTACCTAATTCCCTCCTGCTTCAGTAATGCCCTTGAGGTGTGGTAATGTGCCTGTATGAATAGCAAATAAAGATCCAAATTCAGCAAAACATCCCTGCTTAGGAAGAATGATTAAGCACTTGCTAAACTTTTAACATTATTTATTTGCTTAAGTCCTTCTGAATAGGGATGAACTTAAATATTTGTCTAAGAACATGTCTAAACCAGGCATTCTCAACCCTCAACATGCAGAACAAATCCAGCTCACAGACCCAAAGCATCTAGCCCAGAGGGCAGAGGACCACTTCATGAGTTTTGGTGAGCTGTCGAGGGCCGCATGGGTAGCCCTGCCCCTTCAGTTGCCCCATCTTGGGCCCGAAGGTCCTGCCCCCTGCCCTTTGCCACTGGAAGCCCTGACCTTTGCCACCGGAAGTCCCTCCCCTTGCACAACTTACCAGGTAGCAAGGGATTGTGACCCCTCTAACATGCTGCCCCAGCAGTGGGGCTTCAGGGATATCAGACCCCCCCAGAATTTTCCCCTTACCTGTGCCTTTTATGACCGAGTAACTAAATCCTTGGATGATGGAATGTAGTCGTTCTAGACTTTAAGAAGGCCTTTAACAGTATCTCTCACCCCATCCTCATCAATAAATTAAGCAACTGCAGCATTGATGACTGCACAGTTGGATGGGTAAAAAATTGGCTGATGGGGCACACCCAGAAAGTAGTGGTGGATGGGTTGTACTCAACCTGGTGAGATGTGAGCAGTGGGGTACCCCAGGGCTCAGTCCTCGGGCCTGCACTGTTTAACACCTTCATCAGTGACTTGGATGAGGGAGTGGAAAGCACGCTGTCCAAGTTTGCTGATGACACTAAGATGTGGGGCGAGGTGGACACACTTGAAGGGAGAGAGAAGCTTCAACTAGATGTAGACAGACTACAAAAGTGGGCAGATGAGAATAGATTGGGGTTCAATGTAGACAAATGCAGAGTGCTGTACCTTGGGAGAAGGAATCCACAGAATACGTACAGAATGGGGAGTTCCCCTCTTGAAAGTACGGAGACGGAAAGGGATCCTGGAGTCATTATTGACTCCAAGATGAACATGAGTCGCCAATGCCAGACTGCAGCCAGGAAGACCAACCATACCTTGCCATGCATCCAAAGGTGCATCTCAAGCCAGTCCAGAGCGGTAATACTCCCCCTCTATATGACTTGGGTCAGGCCGTGGTTGGAGTACTGCATCCAGTACTGGGCGCCACACTTCAAAAGGGAGGTGGCCAGCCTGGAGAGGGTTTAGAGGAGGGCCATCCACTTGGTGAGAGGACAGAAGGACAGGCCCTACAAGAAGAGACTGAGGGACCTGAACCTGTCCAGCCTCAGCAAGAGGAGGCTGAAGGGGGATGTGGTGGCTGCTTACAAGCTCATCAGGGGAGATCAACAGCAAATAGGCAGAGCTCTTTTCTCCCCAGCACCACCTGGGGTGACAAGGAACAATGGTCATAAGCTGATGAAGAATAGGTTTAGGTTAGAGAT
>JAGPOW010000261.1:195870865-195898619 GCA_030014935.1 Caiman crocodilus
TAAGCTGATGAAGAATAGGTTTAGGTTAGAGATCAGAAGGCAATATTTTACAGTTAGGGTGGCCAAAATCTGGAACCAACTTCCCAGGGAAGTGATCCTCGCCCCTAATTGGGCAAATTCAAGAGGAGGTTGGATGATCACCTGTCTGGGGTCTTGTGAACCCAGCATTCATTCCTGCCTGTGGCAGGGGGTCAGGCTAGATAATCTGTTCAGGTCCCTCCTGACCCTAGCTACTATGAAACTATGATCCCAAAAGGAGGAGGCTCCATCGCCACTGCTGCTAGCTAGTGCCAACCCAGTCAGGCTCACCCCATCCCCAGCACCACCTGGTAAGCTGGCTTCAGCCGCATGCTGCTCCAGATGGGATGGCCCTGGCCAGGTCTGCACTGGCCAGGAAAGGCGGCATGCAGCTGAAGTCAGTTCCTCATGTGCAGCTGGGGATGGGAGGAGCCCAGCTGGGTCTGCACCAGCCAGCAGAAGTGGCAGTGGAGCTGTGTGCCGCTCGGGACTGACCAGCGCAGGTTGGGGGAAATTGCAGCTGAGCCCCTCCTGCTCTGGCTGGGTTCATCCTGTCCCAAGTGGCACACGGCTCTGCTGCCACCTCTCCTCCCTGGAGCTGCATCCCAGTTGCTGCTTCCCCTCCCCAGTGCTGGCCCACCCCAACCCTGCACGGCCCAAGCGGCACAGCATGGGGAAAGCCTGCCCAGCAGTCGCTTTCCTGGGCTTATAGGTAGGGCAGGGCCTTTTCCAATCCCATGCAGGAGGCAGAAGCTGGCCCAGATGGTGTTTCCCCTCACTGGTGCCACAGGTTCTGGCTCAGCCCCCCCCTCCCCCCATCCATCTCAAGCTGCAAACGTAGCCGGGGCAGGGCAAGGCCAGCTGGGACAGGCTGAGGTCAGGGTTGATTGCATTGCAACCAGAACTCAAGGAAACAGTCTGGGGTGCTGCAGCCGGTAGCTGGTGCCTCTGGAGTCTTTTAGAGAGGCAGCTGCCATTACATGGGTTTGAGGGGGCTCCACGGGCAGGAGGGATGTACTTGGTGGGCTGGATCTGGCCCACAGGCTGTATTTTACCCACCCCTGATTTAGCCTGTGGGGTTCCCCACAGGTCAGGAAGTTTGGTGGCTGGGGAAGCAGTAGTAATTAATACTGCCACTCCTCCCCAGTTGCCAAATCCCCAGGTGGCAGGTTTGTGGCCAGGCCATACCCACATTCCCCTGCATGGCTAGCCTGGAGCCAGGCCATGTGCCCTTCTTCTCTGCAGCCAGATCAAGTCCAGACCATGCCCCCTTCCCACTCCATGTGGCCAAATTGGGCTCACCAGCAGGATCCAACCTTTGGACAGACCAGGCACCATCATTCTGGCCTTTGGGGCAAAAAGGTTGAGTGCCACTGGTCTAAACCATCTCTGTGGGACTTCAGCTGCCAGGACTTCGACTGCCACCATGAAAGGATGTCTTGTCTATTTGCTTTCATTCTACATGCACCAAATCCTGAATATTAGACAGTGCAACCCCCCAGAGTGTCTTGAGCACTTGCACGCTCAGTAAGCATACCCAGGAGAAAGCCCAAGAGCAGCTCGGAGCACGCTCAAGGATGTTGGAAGGCAGGTATGGTGCATCATAGTTTTTGGCATTAGAGAGTGGGAACAAAAGTCTGTGGCATGTTTCACAGCAGTAGCCCCAGCCATAGAGGGGTTCTTGACCAGCCCTAAATCTTTTCCCCAGCCCAAGACTAAAAGTGTGTCTAGGAGCATCACCATGAGGCATACTGTGCCCAGTCACTCCCAAATATGAGGCCCCACAGTTGCCAGGGACAGGTGTTGAGTGCATAGTCAGTGCTACTGTTAGATTCTCTTTACACTGTACAGGAAACCCTCGCTATTTGCGGGTTCAACATTTGCAGTTTCAAATATTCGTGAATGCCAAACCCGCATCTTAAATACACTTACTGGAGCTCCTTGGGATCTCTGTGCCTGCTGCCACCAGGCTCCTGCCGCTGCCTCTGGGCTCCTGCCATTGCCAGCGCAGCCGTGTCCCCCTCACCCCCAGCTGCCAGGGGCACTGCATTCATGAATACAGACAACGCTCATGAACGCAGTGCCATATTCACGGATTTGGCCATTCACAGGGATCTCCAGACTGTATCCCCCTCAAATGATGAGGATCACCTGTAAACTTCTTGTGCCAGGCAGTAGTGTCCTCAAGCATGCTGTGGGCTGACTCCTAAAATGAAAGCAGCCAAATTTCCTTCTATGGGTAGGCTAATTAGGATGGGCACAGGTTAACTGGCACTGTCAATCAGCTGTGCTACTTAGTTCATCCAAAGTACCATATGAACCAAACTACACTACCTCCAGTTTAGGAGGCAGCTTGTGCAGAGCAGAATGTTGTACGTTATTGACTACTGCTGGGTGCAGTTAGCTTATTCATGTAGAGATGGCCTTAGGCTGTTCTCCTTAGGTATTCTTATTGGCACACGCTCAGGAGTACTCCAAAATGACTACAGTCATTTACTTCCAGGATTTAGCATATGGGAAGTGGAAGTGGGTGTCTAGGCATGCCTCATGGCCACATTTCTGTGTGTAGCACAGAGGTAGCACCTCCCTTGCCACAGACTAAAAGTCTAAATGCAACCCAAAGTTGCATTACTGGCAGTAGTCAATGCAGAAGGTAGAGTGGCACCTTAGAGACTATTGATTCAGAGAGGCATGAGCTTTCACAGGCAACAATCTACTTTGTCAGATGCTTTGGAAGGATTGGCAGAAAGTTGAGCCCAATATCTTCCAGTTTTCTGGTATCCCATGAGGTACTGATCAGAAAACTGGAAGATATTGGGCTCAACTGCAGGACCATCAAGTGGCTGCGAAACTGGTTGCGGGGTAGAACACAGAGAGTCCAAGTGAATGGATCAGTGTCGTCCATGTGAGATGTGTACCCCAGGGGTTGGGGGGTTCAATATCTTCTGTTCAATATCTTTATCAACGACCTGGATGAGGGGGTAAAAATCCCATTGACCAAGTTCACGAACAACACCAAGATATGGGGTTATGCAGACACATCCAGAGATAGGCTGCAGATACAAGCAGATCTAAACAGGCTGGCATGTTGGGCAGAATGGAACAAGATGAGGTTCAACATAGAGAAATGCCAAGTGCTGCATCTGGGAATAAAGAACCCACAGCACATTGCTGGGGATTGCTAACCTGATTCTCCCACTTTACTCAGCATTGGTGCAGCCACAGCTGAAGTATTGTGTCCAGTTCTGGGCGCCACACTTCAACAAGGACATGCTAAAGCTTGAAAGGGTCCAGAGAAGGGCCAACCACATGATCAAGGACTTGCATGGCAAGCCATATGAGGAGAGGGTGATGGATCTTGGCTTCTTCAGCCTAAAGAAAAGAAGGCTGAGAGGGGGCCTGATTGTGGCTTACTGCTATATCAGAGGCGTACATCAGGGGCTGTTCACCAGGGCACCCTTGGGGAAAATGAGAAACAATGGCCACAAGCTCCTAGAAGATAGTTTCAGGCTGAACATCAGGAAGAAACTTCTTTACAGCTAGGGTGTCCAGACTATGGAACAAGCTCAGGAGTACTCCCTAGAGGTGGTGCAATCATTTACCCTAGAGGTCTTCAAGAGAAGACTGGATGGTCACCTGGCTGGGGTCCTCTGACCCCAGATGTCTGTCCTGCTCATACAGGGGGCTGGACCCAATGATCTTTCAGGATCCCTTCCAGTCCTACAATTCTATGAGAGGGATCTGTATTGAAGGAAACAGGACAGGAGGAGGGCCACTTGTCCCCTCCTCCTGTCTTTGCTAAAGACCTTGTTACAAATTAATTTTAGGCAGTTCCTGGAGCTCTTAACACCTGTTTTACATGAGGTTTGGGGGGAACAAGGTATGGGGCTGGATTGGGTCCCCATGAGCTAGAGCTTCCTTCCCAGTGCAGGGGCAGTAGCTTCCCCAAAAGCATCTTCCTTCACTGCTCCCACCTCCCAGTCACTCTATGAAGCACAACCAGCACCTCCCACACTGCAGCCTATTGAAACATTTTACCTTCTTTAATTTACTTCCTCTTTATTTCTTTTTAAATTTTTTATACTTCTTTTTATTGTATCCTTCAGTGGCTTACTTCCCTCATTTCACTGTCCTTCCCTGACTCCCACTGGCTTTCCACCTCCCATTTCATTCCCCGCTATCCCATTAACTCCCCACCTCCCCATTTCATGTGTGTCCCCCACCTTCCAAACCCATTCTCACGCACCCCCACCTGGATCACAGATGTGAGCTTGTCCTGGCTCACCAGCCCTCTAGTGGCAAGTCACATCTGTGCAGGTCAGGGACAGCTAGCACTAAGACATATCGGCTTCTGAGCCAGGTTAGAGTAGTGTGTAACAAAGACCTAAGAAACTAAACGGCAACACAGCTAACCACCTTTTTATCCTCTATAGTCAATGATTTTTCTGTTTGCTTAAAATAAAGTAATCCTAACTATAGGCTGGATCTTATGGAAAAATTACACCTACAAGTTCCCTGGGATCCAGAAACATGGAAGATCTAAAGTAGAAATTATTTTCCCCAAAAGTTGGAGCATGCCTCAGTATGATCCTATGCTACAGAACAGTACTAGGCTCCCTGATTCAGTGCCAAGAGAATGGCATTGATAATGACTGACCCTGCTGAGGGAGTTCATCGGATACCCTCACATGAGGAACATCACTCAGAGAAGATGTTGGAGGGTGGGCACAGCTTTTTCTCTGACTGACGGCTCTGTCCCTAAGGTCTTTCAAGGAGAACTGTTTATATCCATTCACAGTCTTCACCTCCTCTGGACCCTTCAGAATAGAGTGAGATAAATAGCAATGGTTGGCAGTGGTCATAGCTTTCCTTACCCAACTGCAGGAATCACTCAATCAGCCAGGAAAGCGTGAAACAGTGGGCAGGCATAAGGATTTAAAAATACAGAGAACCCAGAAACCAGGGAGCTTGAAGCAGCACTACATTGTCTAAAGGAAGCTGCCTACCCTAATTCGGTGGTTGCTGGTGGGAAGTTGCAGTGACATTCCGGTGTAGTTGTTTTGATTCAGAAAATCTGGCCAGACAGACAACCAGCTATAATATGCATCTGACATCTCCTACCCTCCTAGTTACAGAGGACCACTTGTGGCACGGTGAAGAGTGTAACAGAGATGAAGAAGTGAAGTGAGGAATAGCTGGGCAGGCCCTTGGCACATGATATAGTCTGGGAAGATCAGATGTTCTGGACAGCTGAGCCACTTAAACTTTGCACGGCACTTACCCGTACCTGACAGTAGACTGAGAGTATGCAGTGGACATAGAGGAATAGGACAGCAGTGTTGTCACATAACTGCTGCTGTGGCATAAGGGAAGTGGCAGACATTTCTTCCCACTTGAAAGGACTGCAGTCCCATTGAAACTATATATAGATATGTATATAGATATATATATTTTTTTATATAATATTTTTTTTATAAAAAACCATGTTTCTTTATGTTACAGACAATACCACATGGGCTTAACTATTGCTGTGGATTGCCTGCAGAATAAACCTTTTCTTCTTCTACAGGCGCCTGCCCTAAGTCCAGACACAATGGCAGTCACGGCTGTCAGGGTGGATGAGGCTAACAGTGTTGCTAACCTCCACAAAAGAGACAGAAAAAGGGGCAAAGTCTCTGGCCTCCATGACCCTGCACTGACCAACAGGGCTGACCTGATGAAATGGCCTCTTCTTTCCTCTGGTGCTCAGCCCTGTGACTTCTGCCAGCAGAGTCCTACTCTGGAGATCCTGCTGTGGCGTAGCCCCTCTCCCACACAGGGACAGCCTAGCCCTAGATAATTAAGAATTTTTAATATCGAACTTACTGTTCAGTGCTTATACTATTTACCTATTGCTTTTCCCTCAGTTTAGGCAACAATAATAAATTGGGCAGTTTCTATTCAGATCCAGTTTCACAGGTGAATGGAACAGTATCACAGTATGTAACATCTGCTGTTTGACTAAGGCTGTGCCAGATGTGTACACTTTCATTTGCAACAATTGCTCATGGCTGATTTAGGGACTAAAGGTGAGTTTATATGTGAGTTTATATGTGAGAGCAAGAGAGGACCAGTGAGATGAACACTTCACTGGTAATTCAGTTCAACCCCTGCAGGAGAGCATGAGATAAGCCACCATGTGACAAATGCTAGTCAGGTTGTTCACTGCTCTTCTGGAAGGAGCTGTGATCCTACAGTGAGGAATAAGATATAAGTGTAGAACAGAATTAGGGAACTGCAGCAGCGCTCATCTCCCACAGCTGTATGCTGCTGATGGAAAATGTCTTCTGAAGCCAGTACAGGCATCAGTGGCAGCTTGGGTGCCCATGCTCCACGCAGATTGCATCTTTCACTGATCTGTCAGCTAGGAGTATCCCATACACCTGGAGAGACTGACCCTTACCCCCTGTGGTGGAAAGATGGGAGAGAAAAAGGGGGGGACCATAAGAGAGTAGTTAAGGATTGTAAGGAAGAAGTTTCATGTTCAATTGACACAGAGGGAAGCTGACTAGGATGAGTCAGTTTTCTTATGTATCAGACGCTTTGCATCTGAAGCTGGCAGCACTGCAAAAGTAACTATATATGTCTAGACTATTTTCCCTTGCATCTAGCTACGTCTTTAAAATTCTTTGTCCACAGAACACTGCTTTTCACCTCTGCTAGCATCGCATCAACTCAACAAGTACTGTACCAGATTAAATTTACTCCATATGGGTGTGAGTTTAAGACTATCACAGATAAACAGCTACTGTTCCTTCTCACCTTGCCCTGCCTTGCGGGCACTGAGAAAAAGAAGAACCATGCAACAGGCCTTCATTCTAAATTCTGCTCCCAAGTCCACCAGCATAACATTGGACTCATGTCACTATCAATAGATATACATTGACTTGAAAGGGAGCCTCAAACTGCAAGATAGAAGAGGAGCTTTTTGAATTTGTCATTCATAATTGTGAATATCTTGTTAAGAAAACTATGATGGGACTATAATATATTTTATAGAATCAAACTGCATGATCATAAATTTCACTCTGTTTAAAACTAATGATTGAGGCCTCCCAAATTGCAGACTTTCATTATCAATTGTGATCTCTGCAGCTGCCATGTGAAGACCAGATAATCCTTCTGAAAGGCTGCTGCATGGAAATAATGTCCCTCAGAGCAGCAGTGCGTTATGACCCTGAGAGCGAGACATTAACTCTAAATGGGGAGATGGCGGTGACAAGGGGCCAGCTAAAAAACGGAGGTCTCGGTGTAGTGTCTGATGCCATCTTTGACCTGGGCATGTCGCTGTCGTCATTTAACTTGGATGACACTGAGGTCGCCCTTCTTCAGGCTGTGCTGCTCATGTCATCAGGTGAGAACAAAGAGTGTTGAGTACCTCTAAGGGTTTATGATCTTGTCTCTAGACATTTTTGGTCCATGATATGGGCCACAAGTCTCTCTTTAAAAGTGCCTTTGTTCTTGAAACTTGCCCAAACAATATAATGGTCTGAAGTGGGTTGATTGTTGCAAAGGTATTAAGAAATAGCTGCATCTGGACCAATATTCCCTGAGTAACTGAAAGATAACATAGTGTCAGTCATCCTTATGGTAAAATCCTTAAGTCTTGAGCTCTTTTACAGCAGCCCCAGGAGCAGTTATACACAAGGCTGGGTACATGGGTCAGGTGCATTTCAACCTGGCCTTTAATATCACAGCTCTATTTTGATTTGCCTTTTCAAATTTGTAGCTTGTAGCTTAACAATATTTTGTCTCTTGATTTGGAAGTCATCACTTGGGGATTCTTCTATACCTTAACATGCTGGGGATATCAGCAAGGCTCTGAATTAACTGATGTAGGCACACAGTGATATTCAGTTTGTTTCCCAACATGTTTCTTTCCTGCCGCCTCAGAGCAAAAGTGTTATAAAAGTACTTTCACAAGCTATGACAGTCCGAAAAAGAGATTCCATTCTTGGGCAATGACATACCTGGCAAGGCTTTGGTTTTTAGAATACTTTAAATGATGGGTTCTGCATAATACGTAGAGCAAGGATTTACCTTACTTACAGCTGAAGCGGACGCGTTTTGGCACCATTCTGAATATTCATCTGCATCACAACAGAGCACTTGACATTCCTATTAGAGACAATTGGGGCTCTCTATTTTCCAACGCCATGATTTGTGAAGCATGAATGAACTCTTTAGATTTGTTGGAAGGGAAATATGCTGTTTGTTTTAGAGGGATAACTGCCTGTTGAACTGCCAAATTCATTTATTGCAATTCCCATTGTTTTCCTGGGGTTCTGCTTCCTGTCACAGATGGAGGTATTAAGGCTGCAGCTAGCAGGGAAGGAGAAAACTGTTGTTTAGACTTCTGATAAAAGGAGCTTTCTATTATTGTATTACAGTAGGACCTAGTGATCTCAATCGGGATCCATTGTGTTAAGCATTACATATACTCATAAGCAGACACTGCATAAACAGCTTATATTCTAAATTGGGGGGAAAAACCATGAAGAGCAAGAGACAGGAAGTATTGCTATCTTCATCTTCCCAATAAAGGCCTGGTGTACAGAGGGCTTAAGTAACACGATCAAGGCCACACAGGAAGCATGTAGCAGAAACAAGAAGTTGCCCTGATATTCTGCATCCTCAGTACTTTGCCTAACTGTAAATCATCCTTCCCCTCCTGAATTGTATTGAGAGTATATTAATGCAACTGAATAGCAATATTAATTTTTTTACCTACAGATCGCCCAGGTCTTGTCTGTGTTGAGAGGATAGAAAAATGTCAGGAAGGTTTCCTCCTGGCATTTGAACACTACATTAACTACAGAAAACATCATGTTGCACATTTTTGGCCAAAATTGCTGATGAAAGTGACAGACCTACGAATGATTGGGGCCTGCCATGCCAGCCGCTTCCTGCACATGAAGGTGGAATGCCCCACAGAACTTTTTCCTCCTTTGTTCTTGGAAGTGTTTGAGGATTAGAAAGACTGATGGGGTCCTCAGAATTTCTATAGCACTACTGGCTGTCATTTCATTCCATTGCCTAGCTCTTACCATGTCTGTTTGTTCTCTCTGTTTTGTTTTGTTTTATTCTGTTTCTTGGGGGGGCGGAGGGGGGATTTGTATAGATATGGGTGAAAACATCCCTTTGATGCGGGTACTCGTGACTATTGCAGTTTGTTCTTTAGTCCTTTGCTGTGAAAGCTTTGACAGTTTAACAGTGAAAATGCAAACAAACCTGTCTCATTCACCAGCACGTAAGTGGTCACCAGCTCACATCCATCATTGCCTGGAGAAGCTGGGAGATAGTTTGAAGTGGCCAAACACAAATTGGCCTTTGAGGCAAAGTAAATATTCTTTTGACCCTGCCATGTTTTTTTCAGTATTACCTCATTATGCAGGGCAGAAGTGACCATTTAATGAGACACAGTTTCTAGTTCTTTGTGTTACCACCACCATTATGATTTAATAGTTTCATCCTCACCATGATTGCACCATTGCCTTGGGATTATTACAGGGGATACATTGCCCTGTAAAATCAAATCTTTTAATAATAGAGTGTGTAGGATGTTGGCTTTTTTATATACTTTTACAAAATGAAGAGAAACTCCTGCAGTTCTTACTTAGTTAAAACTTACAGGAAGATCTGCTAGAATAATTACTGAGGCTTGATCCTGTGAATGGTTGAGTTCTTCCCAAGAGACACCCAATGCCGTCAGTTTTTAGGTGCTCAATGTTCAGTAGAAGTGAGCCCTTCATAATGACTCCAGGATTTGCCCAGACTTATTCAGAGTTGTGAATAATAGCAGAAGAACAACAGGGAAAAAGAAAAGTTTGTGATGATTAACTCCAAGTAGAGCTGAAAGCACCTTATTACTCATTATACTCAAAACTGTACAGCTGTCTCCCAATAATACTGTTGCTTGACAGTAATCTTTGGTAAATATACATAAGAGAAACTTCAAAATCTTTCTTGAACATATTGCTTGTCCTTTTCAGGTGCATTTTGAGTTTGGTCAATTCAATTCTCAATACCCTGAGATCATTTATTTCCATTGATTGTACTAACGGGAGCAGAACTGAGCAAGAACAAGATGTCCTGCTGCTGAAATCTGTCAGCCAGTTCTCATGGCATTAACATATTTTGAGGCCTACATCAAGGGCAGAGAATCCTCTTTTTAGCTTATCTTCTTTCAAGGGTAATTTTCTGACTTCTGTTAACTTTATGCTAGGTAATTCTTCTAGGTTAAGTGTAACATATCAGAAGGATCCTCCTTCTCCTGAGAACTTGGAGATTTATTCACCCTCAGAATTGTTCCATGTTCCCTCTCTGTTGAGTTGTGCATTCAGTTGCTAATAAGAAAAAATGAAATTGGGATATCCTTTTCTGCCCATCTCAGGATTTCGTATGATGGGTATGAAGACATTCAAAGCTAATAGCTCTAATCTACCCCATATGTTTTACTCTATCCCCTTACCATCTCCCCCTAAAAGAGTGTACTCAGGAAAACTTTGTGTGGAAAGAAAACAAGGGGAATTTAAAATTGCGTTTCACCACTATGTCTCTCCATCAGAAAAGAAAACATTTTAAATACTAAGGGACAATTTTTTAGCAAGACTGAATTCCAGCCTCCATGTCCACCTGCATTTTGGCACCTGCAGTGAGTCGTGAACATCACTATTAGCAGTCGTATGGTTATACTCGTCACTCACATGAGTGTAAAACACAGAGGTGCCTTTTTTGCAGGTTCTAGGAAAGCCAAGTCATTGAACATTAGCCCTTTATTGTTGTTTTCACTGGCTGTCATTCTTCTATCTTTCCTCAAAGCAAATATTTTAATGACATCTGTCCTCAGATTCTTTGCAATAAGACTTATAGGATAGCAATGGATCTTGCAATCGTAGCTCAAAAAAATGTTGAGCACTTCTCAGCAAAACCCAAACAAATAATGAAACTAGTTGATCGGTTTTGCAAGCTTTTAATCAGATGAGTTGTATCCATACAGCCAATGAGTACAGTTAAGTACGAGTCAGGGTTTACATGAGCAGATCATAAATTGCATAAATTAGCAGACTGTAAATCGCATAAATTAAAGGAGAAACAGTTGCGCAGATTATGGTCAAATGAGGTAGAATGTCAAATACTACTAGAAATTAAATACAATTGTCAATCCATTTCTTGCTTCTGTTCTCCACAACTGGTAAGCAAAAATACATGAGATGTACATGCCTATCAAAGTTGTCCTACCTTGCCATAATCTGAATGTGGAAGTAGTGTTGATGCCAGTAAGAATTTCTCTCTTCTCTAAGGTTATTTAGGATTCCAATTGAGTTTACAAGTATTTGAAACTAAAGGAGTGAAAACACTACTCTTTTAAGTAGAAGCACTCTTACAGATTTATTACAAGCAATCTGATTTCTTGTGTGTTTCTTAAAATCCCTATTCCAGAAGTGATGTTACATGAGAATCTCAGCTCTGATTAAAAACAAAGTTTCTAGTCCCTTTGGTTGTAGGACAAAAGCTTAGAAATGTGACATCTAAATGTTCAAAAAACATCAGATAAACAAAAGGAATCCACAATTTTTTAAAACTATCTCAAGGTTTTGGGGCCAGACTGACACAAGCTATTCTGAGTAAATAGCAGAGAAAGGATCAGTTGTACAAAAAAAAATTAGACTGACTCAGAAAAGTTTCAGAGATGAAAGAACTCAAAATGCACTAATAAACTAGCAGTCTGCTCCAGCACTGAGAATAAGCACTATACACACTGGCTGCTATTAAGATAGCTGCTGTTCCATAAACCTGCCCTCTGAAATATAACATGCAAAGAGACAGAATTTAAAACTGTTACATTTAGCATCCTATGGTATTAGGTACCTGGAATTAGGCACCTAATTTGTATTTAGACACCCAAATAAATGGCCTGACTTTCTAAGATGTTGACTTAAATGGGAGTTGTGGTTGCTCAATATTCTGAAAATCAGTCCACCTTTATTTAGGTGACTAAACATAGATTTAAGTGCCTAAATGTTAGGCAACCAACTCTCTAAAGGTTGGCCAGTGCTTTAAACAAAGAGTACAAATACTAGTATTTTTTTAAACTTTTTATATTAAAGTCATGGGATCTGCACAAATTCATTGCGGTGAATTACTGGTATGCCTCAGCCAAACACAAATTCAACAGACCTCACCTAGAGAAATCCACAGGCCTGATTCAGATCTCATACCAGTTCTATATTGTGTGACTTCATTTGTTTCTGTGATGTTGCTCCTGGTTTCCAAAAGCATGAGAGCAGAAATAGATCTTATAGAGGCAGCTGATCCTGTAAACAAACACTTGCTACCAGACATAAGATTCAATCCTGCAAAGACTTATGCACATGCTTTACTTATGTAAGCAACCAGTGCCAAGTTGGTGCAGGATGAGAGACTACTCTGAGTAGCAGAGTATTACTGATTTCTCACAATAGTAAGTACTTGGATCACCAGGGTTTGTAGAATCTTGCCTTCTCATTCAGTTCAAGAAACCTAATCTTCTCAGTGTAGTCCATAGTCTTGTTTTTTGTTGGTGCCACGTTTCTCTCACTTTTGCTCTGTGGTTTAGGTGTCTAGCAAATGGATCTTTTCATGAAGATCCTTCCTGTCAAACCAGATTGATCACTGCCATCTTTAGGCATTTGCCCTGAACAACATACACATTTAGATCTTACTCATTTCATCTGGAATCTCGATTAAGTTATATTTATAAAGATGTACACATAGTGTGATAATGATCTTTGTTTACACTCTGCCAAAACATAGCTGTTGTTAGAGACAGACCTCTGTGGTCCAAAATCATTCTTGAGCAACATGCTTGCTTCTTTAGAGGCAGGTGCCAGAGAAAAAAAAGCACTGATCAGAGGAGGAAATTTTTGTATCAGGAATCTGCCTAGCTAAGGCCACTGATCACAAGCAGAGCATGTCATTGTTCGTGATGTATTTTTATGCTATTGGACTCTAACTTGTATGTGTCATATTGACTTTTGCTGCATGACTCATAAATTATAAAAATCAGTCTTATGGTTTTGAGACGTAGCCAGCATTTTTAAGGCTAAACCTTTTTCACTGACAGAATCAAAATCAGGAATCAAGTTACAGTCTTCTCTTTCTTACTGGGAGAGCACTTCAAAGTGTCCAACACTTGCCTTTTCACTGAGGTGTAGCAGGATCTAAGACAAGCTCTTAAACTGTCCTGTTAGCGTGACAATCTGGAAAGGATTATCAGATGTTCCCTCTGAAGTTACTAAATATAATCCATATTTAGATTTTATAGAGAGAAATTTTATTCTAGTGTAATAGTGATTTATTTTCACTTAAAGATTCAAAACATTTGAGAGCACATTTTTACAACAGTGTAATTTTGCTTTAAAATTTACAAAAAAAAAAAGGTTTGGCCTTATCACAAAGTTTTACTGTGTTGTATAAATGTTAGCAAAGAGTATGCATTTCTTGTGTGTATCCACTCAACTGATGACGCCTTCAAAAAGCAATATTGTGCAGGTAATAAGTTGTTTGTGACCGTCCGTTGCACAGTTTACCTACTTTACAAGCTAACCCTATTTATGCACAAGACAATCAAATGTAAATCTGCATCAGCACAAGGGTGTAGATTAAATTCATGTAAATTACTGAGCACAATGTAAAACATTAAAAGACACTTTATTTAATGACACAGTTAATGTTGGTATAGAAATATATAATATCAGGGCATGAACTAGCTGACATACTGTCATTTCTTTATCTTTTTTCATACTTCCTTAATACACTTCATTTTTAATTTGTTCATAAATACACCAGATTAGTCCTTGGTAATATATATGTTTGTTTGCTTGTTTGTTCTTTCTTTTTTTTTTAAAGAAGAAATAGTTGGCTTGGAGATTTTTTTGGAGGCTTTGTGGGACGCCTTTTTGTTTTGTTTTTTTTCCCCTTCCTTCCTTTTTTTGTGTTTTTCCTTTTTTGTTTCATGCCCTGAGGGAAAGGCAAACATTACACAGTATAATAAAAGACAAAGTACTTTGAATGATGTATTTTTTTGAAAACAGTGTTAAGTGATATGCTAGATTGGTAATATTTTTTCAGCCTAAAGTATATTAAAAGAAAAAATTCTGTTATCACAAATGTTTTAAACTATCCGAGGAAAAAATTTGTATATTTGGGGGAAGAAAAATAATTTTTACATAGCTTTTGTATGCAGATATTAAAATGTAATTATGAATATAGTAGGCATAGATAACTGTAAGCTTGAATTCTAAAAAGAAAAAGCTTATAACTGAATTGTGGTTTCAGACTCTTTCTTCCAGAACATTTGGTCCAATTGGTGCATATTTGGAAGGTGTTGTGGAGTGCCACAAGGAGACGAGCAGGGCATAGGATAACGTGTTAGCTTGCCCCCAACCTGCTCACGTGCACTTCTCAGAATACAGTATGTTTCTGCCTGTCTTCTCACTCTCTTGTTCACAACAGTTTAACTTAATTTACTTCAGTGGTCTGACTCTGGATTTACTTCAGGCTCTCTCTACACCGTATAGGTATCACCCAATTCACTGGTTAATTGCACAATTATCTTGAGACAAGCTACACATGCAAAGTACCTGTCATGCCATAAAAAGCTCTGACCCGTTATAAAGCTAGACCTAAAAAACTCTGGTTGCTATTGAGTTTTGATTTGCATGTATAGCAGGGTCTCCTCTGTGGTGGGGAACCCTGTCAGCTAGAGGAGTTCCCAGCCACAGGGATGCACCATGCCCAGCTGGAGCTGGGAGCCCAGCAACAGGGGACTGTCCCAGCAGCTGCCAACTCTGAATCCTCCAGCTGTGGATGGTGGGTCCCAGCAGTATGCCTCCTGGTGCAGATGGGAGGGCTCCTAGCCCTGGGAGAGCTCCATGCACCCCTGGGTCTGGGAGATCACATCAGCTGTCTCCCAGCTGTTGGGGTGCATGGGGCAGCCCCACACATGGCAGCCCTCAACTGAGGGGCTTCTAGCTGTGGGAGCTGCTTCTTGTTGTTGCAGGAGCAGCCCAGGATTGGGCTTTCCCTGCACTGCCAGTAGGGTGCAATGGGATCTTATCCCACAATCACACCTCCTGCTGTGCAGGTATGACATGATAGGAGGCACAATTGTATGAATCATGCATTAGATCCCATGGCACCTTTACCTGCACTTGTCACTGAGAGCCGCTGTACATCAGTCGTGTTTGCAAAAAAAACATCTTTTTATAGACCAGAGAAAAGGAACATCAGATTCACTGTCTTAACACTGTCCTTTTTACACTCTTCCTTTTCCTCCATTTCCTCTCTCATCTGGAGGAGGTGGGGAATAGAGGAGGGCTAGACCTGGAGCTTGTAACTGAGACAGCTTCTTGGTTCTTTTCTAAGGTAATCTCTATCATAAGATATTGGTTCAGAGTACTTTTCCCAGATCTTCTACCAGCCAAGACCTGGGCTCAGGTTAATGTTTGCATTTCTTCCCAACTGCTAATGCTGGACCCTTCAAGTGAGGGGCTGACTTTCCTCTACTTCTACTGACTAAGGCATACAAAAGGACCTTGCAGGGTCTGGTCTTTCACAGCCATTAGCAGCTCTACAGATGCACTTAATGAGTTAATCTCTGCTTTTGCTGCTGTCCATGGGAGTAGGATCTGGCCCAAAAGCCTTAGAATTTTCAAACAAAGTTGCCTAAAGTATCTAAACTTATTGTGACATACCCAAAATGCAGCCAAGTGTGCCTCTGAGAGACACTCCCAGGATGCTCTGACACCTCCAAGGTTGCCCTTCTGCCCCAAACCCCTCTCTGCCATCCGCTGCTTGACCACTGAAAATCAGCTGAGCTGCACAAGCTGCCGTTGCCAGCTTCTTGGCACAGGAGGCTTGGCTAACTAGAAGAATTGCATTCTTATCCAGTCATGCTCTCAGAAAAGATGGATTGTTTCCCCCTTCTTTAGAAGAGGTTTGCCTATATTGCCAAATGCTCTGGAATCAAAATCATCACTGTCAAAAAACGGGTTAAGAAGATGAGTAACAAAACAATTTATTATGGGAAAACAAGAACAAGCTTAAGAAATCAGTAACCATATGTTGAAATATAGACAGATACAAATAAACAAAGAAATTTCAGAACAATAACCTGCTCTTATCCTGCACCTTAAATCTGAGGATGCACTTTCCACTCAGCTCAGCAGATTAAAAAGCAGCCCCTGCCTCTGATCTTTCCATCAGAGCCTTCTGCAATTTCTCTTGCCAGCTTGGTTTACTTAGCCCCTGGCTTCCCTGTATTAAGGAAGGCTAAGAATGATACCCTTCTACCAAGGCGCATCTTAAGTATAGTTTCTTATCGTGCCACTTACACATGTCCCCTTTTGGATTCTTGTAGAGCAGGACTATGCTATGCACTTCCTGCCCTCCCAAAGGTGTATGCATTTACCAAAGCAGAAATTCTTCCTGATCTAATTAAGACCAGGAGAATATTTGCATATTTTCACACATGCAAAGCACTAATCCAATGTCCTTCCCCAACAGTCTGAACAGCCAGGTAATATTCTTATGGCTCCCTTCTTTTAAATTATAAATTCAACATTGTCTGGAAGGGTCTGTGCCTCAGAGTACGGCCACAAGCATAAGCAACTGGTGCTGCCTTAGTTGTGGGGGGACAAAGCCCCCACGGCCAGTCCTGCTGACTGGGGGAGGGTCCCCTGCGGGCAATCCTGTGACAGCCGATCACTGCAGCCAATCACTGCAGCCGCTTCCAGGAGTGAGCACCAGTTGATCACTGCAGCCACTCCCAGAAGCAGCCACAGCCACTCCCGTAAGTGGCTGCAACAATCACAGTGATCGGACGGTGCTTGCAAGGCGGACACCAGTGCTCCTGCCTGCCACGCCTGCCCATCACCTAAGTGGCAAGCGCAGCTGGTCAGGGGGTACGCCGGCACTCTCGGGGTGCACATGCACCCCCCATGCACCCCTTATGCATCACCACTGGCCACAAGAGAGATGATTAAACACTTCATGTCACGTACTAATTCTCAGCAATTACCTCTTCCAAGTGTGGATAGGCAAGGAATGCTTAAGGTTAATCACTACCCCACCAGTCTTAGCTAACATATAAAGATATATTAAAATGACATTTAAATCAAATACTGCAATGCATATAAACATAAGGATAATAAGGGTTGGTGCTACCAATCTGTAGAGGGAACATGTGCGATACAGGAGGTTTTTGTATCCAAAACCCCCCGTATCCAGTCCTCATTGCTCTCTTGCACCTGCTGGAGCAGATTTGTTCAAAGCAAAGATCAGACTTATAAGTCACCTATGTACTCACGTGACCTAGCCTCCACACCCACCCCCGCCTTCATTCTCTTCCCTTTCCCTTTTTTCTCCTTTTCCTTCTTTCTCCTTTCCTCTTTTCTCCTTTCCTTTTTCCTTCCTTCTTTTCTCTCTTCTTCGCTTCCCTCCCCCCTCTGGAAACAGTCATCTTTGCCCATGAAGGACAAACGTATAGATATATATACATGTGCCATATCAGTAAAACAAACTCAAGGAAACAGTCATGACACCCCATGAGCCATAATGGCATTTGTGATGCCTATATTTAGGCACCTGCAGAGGTAAGGTCAGTAGTTACAGAAGCTAATCAGCACCTATGAGTTCAGGTCTGAAGTGAAGAAGGGTTACCAGCAGCCTCTGAATTCATTTGGTGCCTACCAGTTGGTTTATGCGATCTAACAGAATTATTCTCAAAGTGGAACAACCACTAGAGTAATTATACAGGTCTTTCTGTTGTGTTAATTAAAAAGTTTCAGCTGCTTTAATCTCCCTTTGTTTTAACTGGCAAAGTCTCTGCTTTTAAAAAAACAAAGAGAAGTTGGATCAAACTCAACAAGAAGAAACAGCAGCATGTGGGTCAAAATTATTCAGACTCTGTAAGTTTGTATCTACATGTGATTATAATTCCACATAGAAAAAATAATTTAAAGAATATTAAAGTTGCAAATTCAAGGGTTTAAAGCGAAGTACCAGAATCAAGATCATCTAGGTACGTTGCCCACTTCCTGCAAGTACGTTATGAATTGTTTTTTCTGTTATGGTCACATCCTCTTTTTCCATTAACTCAGTGGGTGGGTATACAACGCTTTTCAAAATTAGGCCTCGAATTCAGGTTTTTAAACATGGAGTTGGAGCTTAACTGAACACTAATATTTTTAACTTAGCCATTTATATATTTATTTAGGATGGGGGGTGGGGTTGTGATATACACTATGGCAAACTACAGTACTCTTATTTCACAATAAGGTAATCTTCAAAGCAGACTTTCACTAAAATAACTAAACAGAGTTCAGTACAACCAATTTATAATTTTTACTGCATGTTCCGAGGACAAACTCAATCTATCTAATGCTCTCTTTCTTCTAATACTCTGTTCTTTCTGGTAATAGCCAAGGTTTCTATTATTGTTTTCCTATCATGAGAAGCAACACAGAGTTTATTCTGTTAGCACTAAAAGGTAACTGAATGTTATAAGAATATTAGGATAATGAAAGTGATTAAGTGTCTCTCATATATTTGCCATTTTTTCATTACTTTCTAACTTCAACAATTCAGTAAACAATTTTTTTTAGCAAAAGGTTGAAAGCAGATTCCTTCTTAGGACAGATCACAGCACGTCTCTGTTTTCTACTTTATCACCTCTGTCTTAGGAGAGTGTTTGCCCTACAGTTATTGATTCAAGCTGCCTTAATAGAAGCTTTCACGCAAGAAAAAAATTGCCAGAAAAAGATTATCGTTTGCCAGGATCAAAGAGCACTTCTTGAGTACAGGCAAAATATAGCAAATCAATTATATAACCTGCTGAATCACTTGGTATATTCACATTGCCTTCATTTTATTAGAGCAGTGCCCAAAGGCAGGCCCTGGTTAAGATGTTCTAATCAAAAATAAATCCCAGTCTAATTGTTTCTGCCTGGAACTTTGCATACACAACCTATCAGTCTATGTGCCAATTATTATTATAATTTTGATGAAGATTAGTTTTAATCAGCTCAATTTGAAAGTCAGAGAATAATGTAAATATAATAATTTTGAGTGGTTTTAGCAAAATTGAGGTACTTTAAAAAAAATAATGCTGCTTTGGAGAATTTTTTTACATCTCAGCTGGAATGGAAACTCAGGGTTACATTCTGCCATCTTTAGTCTTACCAAGTAGCATCCTACTCCATGACCATGAGTCCTGTTATAACTACTGTTCTTTGTGAGTGATGGTGAGAGAATCTGCTTCTAAAAGCCTCCTTCCTCCCTCTTCCCTCAAGATGCTGAATAATACCTCCTTTGAGATGATAAGCAGAGATGTAACTAGGTCTGTGCCCTAGATGGCAGTGGTAACAGGGACCAGGCTGGCTGTAGCAGTGGTGGCAGCCGAGCTGACAGCAGTAATGACCGTCATTCTTGTGCCCCCTTTGAGTTGGTGCTGAAGGCTGATGCCCATTATCCACCTATCATTAACACTACTGGTGTCGAGCACCTTTGGGCTCCTATTGGGGTGCCTATACACGTACTCCAGGATGAGAGTGGCTCTCAGGAGCCACTCTAATTAAAATGTTGCAGTGTCTTCTGTATTCAGTGTCCTGCATTTCAAAATGGCCATGGGGTGCTTAGAGTAAAGCTCATTCAATGAGCACCCCCACACCAGTTTGAAATGCAGGACTCTGAATACAGGAGACGCTGAAGCATTCCAGCAGGCTCAACCACTCGAGATTCCTCAAGTCTGTCTGACGCGTTCTAATCAGAAGTCATCGGAGCACATCTATAGGCACCCATTTGGCCATGTCTAGACTCTGCAAATAGGATCCAGCCCCATCTACCCTGGGGTTGACTGTACAACTTTATGATGATTTAAGGTTAAACTTGCCTGTCTAAAACTCCTGGTAAAAATCCTATTAGCAGCTAATACATTTTAAAACAGGCCCCATTTTTCTGCCTTAGATAAGATATTTCAAGACCTCACACAATTGGGGTCTACTGTTTTTTCATATTTTAGTGGATGCAGGGAGGAGAAAGGAAGAAATAAAGCAATCCAGACATTAATTCTTGAAAACTGATTGCTATAAACAGGCAACTATTGAAAAATGAGAGTGCTTACCAAAAATGTTTTTTGGTACAGAGGTGAGATGTTTCCAGATTCCCCTGAGGTGAAATCTGGCATACATGGGCATTTGCAGTTCAGAATAAAAAATAGGTACACAGATCTAACAGCCTAAAATATTTTTCTCAAATGTAATAATTTCCATTAGTTGAATATAAATAATGATGATCACTTGCAAAGAGCAATTTTAAAAAACGTAAATAATTGAAGTTTGAATTTCTTTTTTAATTTCCTGTATTTTTTTTCTCTTTCCTAGAAAAAAAACAAGCCAAAATGGAAAGAAACTGTAGCTCAGTTGTTATTTTGTTGGGTTTTTTTTTAAAGCTGTTTTGTTCTCTAATAAATTCTCTTTTGTAATTAGATACTTTTTATTCCAGTGACTTTTCTCATATTGGGCCTAATTTCTCCTAAGTTTAATTTATTTGATTAGATTCAATTAGAACAGTTGTTCTTACTTAACCAGAAAGAACTGGGGTCTCGTCACCTTTACTTATACCAGTTTGATAGTACGGTTAGACTCTTAGTCCAATGAAGTTGCAATGAGAGGAAAATCAAGCCCGTAATGGGTAAGGCACAGAAGGCTGCTAGTGAGCAGAGCATCCTTCCCACAGAGACAAGTTTCATGCTGTGCTGTTGGACTCAGTGCAAGAGAATTGCCTAGGGCAGGCTTGTCCAACATATGGCCCACGGGCTGCCATGCGGCCCACCAAGCCATTTTATCTGCCCCGTGGTGGCAGTGGCTCGGAGCGTGGCAGCGGCGTGGAGCGTGGCAGCAGTGGGTGTGGTGGCAGCGAAAGGGCCGCGGTGAGGCGGGCAGGGCCGGCCTGCGGGCCCCAGCTAGCAGCAAGGGGAGGGGAGCTGTTTACCCCTACAGGGCCCAGGGCAGTGGCCCCGTGTGGGAGGCCAAGCAGCAACCGCTATCACTGCCGGTCTGCGCCTGCCTCCTCACCCGCCCGCTTCAAGCCAGCCCTGCTGCCCTGCCCTCCCCCTCCCCATAGCAAGGTAACACCTGCTCCCCCAGCCAGTATCCCCCTGGGCGCTGCAGCTCTCCAGGCCTGGCCCCCCGCATGCGAGGCCCCAAGGGGGCTGCTTCTCAAGTGCTGCTGGGAGCGGGAGGAGCCGGGCCAGGTCTGCACTAGCCAGAAGAAGCAGTGGCAGATCTGTGTGCCACTCAGGATGGGACGAGCCTGCACCAGTCAGTCCCAAGCGACACATGGCTCCGCCACCATTTCTGCTAGCCGGCCTCCTCCCATCCCCAGCAGCACGTGGGAAGCTGGGTTCAGCTGCATGCTGCTTTTCCTGGCCAGTGCCGACCCAGTTCTGCCCAGGCAGGTCCTGCAGCACCATGTCAACCTGGGCATGGCACCGGCGGGCCAGGTGGGCCCCAAGTTAACCCCGGCCAGGCCCCACGGCTTCTCCAGCACCAGGTCAACCCGGTTGTAGCCAAGTGGCTCCTGCAGCACCATGTCAACCAAGGCATGCATGCCATGTCAACCAGCACCATGTCCACCCCTGCAACTTCATTGGTTTCAAAGGTCATGTGACATCACTTCCTGAAATGTTACCACTTCCTGTGATGTCTTTGAATATGGCTTGCCGGCCCACTGGGTGATAAAAAGTTCATGATCTGGCCCCACATTCAAAAAGGTTGGACACCCCTGGCATAGGGAAACTGAAAGGAGTACGTTACAGTTGCTACTGGATGGGCATTCCTGTCTTGAACCTATTCCTCTGCAGCAGTCTGGAAATGGAGAGTGCCGATCTGACAGGCATTCTGAAAGTCCACGTCGTGTATGAACAAGATTAGATCTCTTATCAAATGCAGCTGTGGCAGCTGCTAGTGCCACCTTGAATACAATAGCTTAGTGGTTAGAGCAGTTTCCCAGGAAATGGGTTCAGTTCTCCCCACAGCTTGGGGGGACATTCAGTTTCACGTCTCCCACCCAAGAAGAATGCTTTAACTGCCAGGCTGGGACGACACTTGCTACCAATCTGGGCTGCTGCCTAGGAAGAATTCAAGGTTTTTTTCCAGAGAAGAAGGAGAAGCAGCATGACTTGGTAGCCAAGTAGTTAGGACACTCACCCAGAAGAGAAACACCTTGCATTCCAGCACCTAGACCCAGGACCGCTTCTCTAAATATTTTAATGTAAAACATATTAACAGTAATGGAAGCAGCAGAATATCTAGGTCTCACATACCCAGGCTGAGTTTTAGCCACTAGACAGCAGAGTCCACCCCCCTCTTGTCCCCTCTCTGTGGCTCCATGAATCTTGCACTCCTTCCTGCAGAGTGATGCAGCTTCCACAGAATGGTTGGTGCGTGCCCCAATCCCAGTCTAGACTATAGCCCGATGGCAAGGCTGGAAGGTGGGCCATGTAGGTTTGAACTTCTTGGGCTGCAACAGGAATTGAACCCAGATCTTCCACTTCTTGATAAATGTTCTGTCCATTACACCTTTACATTAAAGGTAGGCATGCTTCAAAAAGAGATGGCAAGTTCACTTCTTTGGAAGAACAGTTTTAAGCACCTGTCCTAGGAGAGGATTCCTGGTGGCTGACCTCCCAACTGAATGAAGTGTGCAAGCTCAGAAGAGTGTGAGGATTCAAATAGGCCCTATACAGTGTGTTTCCCCCTGGCTTGAGTTCTGCCAGTAAAAGGATATAATATAGAGCAGGCCTAAGTCCACTGCTGGATGTAACCCTTAGTTCTGCAAATATAGGAACTGAACAATCAGAGTAGTAGGTTTTTAAACTGAATGTATCCCTGTGCTTCACTTACCTCAGTAACCTCTCTATTGTGCTCTGTGGTTCTTCTAAGAAATAACTCAGAAACATGAGTTATTCAAACATGCATCTGTTGAGCTCTGTGTGGCAGCAATATGTATTCCAAATTGTGAGGCTGTTTTATGCGTCTGTTTCCTGTGTGCTGCTTTGGAAAATTAACCGAAGAATGTTAGGATAGTAATAATAAGGAATCCATAGCACATTGGGAAATGTGGCATGTGAGAACAACCCAAACACAACCATTTTCCCAGGACTCCATGGTAAACAGCATTTAGAGGTCAGCTGTTAAATTCCTGTGGTCAAAAATGAAGTAAAGAACATTTTGCACAAAGTAGCAGCAGGCCTTAATTCTTCATGACTAGAAAGTCTGAGTAGCTTGAATAATCTAAATCAAAGTATCAGTCAGCTATTATCCATGCTGTATGCGCCTACATCCTTATAAAATGATGTAGATTTTACTGCCAGTTGTTTTAACAGCTCTAGCTGTTCTCCAGTGTTATAAGTGTTTTTTGGACGTATACCACATCCGAGCCCAACTGTGAGTGTGTTTTGTGTATGAGAAAAGACAACTGAATCAGCTGGAAGTGAAATAAATACACTTGGGGATTGATTCACGTATGTAAAGTTTGTATAGCTGAATTAACCAGGTTTTTTTTCTATTCATGAACACCTTCTGAAGAGCAACAAGGATGGAGACTTTCGCTTACTACAAAAGAAGGCTTACAATGGGTATTAAGTCTAGAAATCTTGTTTCCATGAAGAGCAAAGAGCAAGATGAAAGGTATTTTGAAAGCTGTGGCTGCAATTGTAAACTGTTGTTTTCTTGTCTCCGTTTTGACTAAAATTGCTGGGATATGCAGAAGGGTGCTAATTTCCTTTCAGCCAAAGCAGAAACTGGCAACTCTGTAGCAATGTTCTGGGTATATACAGGTGTTACATTTAGTGCAACCTAACTAGGGTTTGGTTGAACTAAATGCCCAATTATCCAGGCATGCAGAGGGCTTAAACCATACTTCACTTGAGTGGGTGCGCTAATGTAGATCACGATCATGTTCATCTGATCTAAGAAAGGGTTAACCCAATCTTGTGAAAGCCTGTACATGTTCACGATGCAGCCCCAGGGCTAGGAAAGCCCAGCCGCTCGACACAGCCCCACAACTATGCTATTCCCCCCACACACCACACACACCCTTATTCAGATGTTTTTAGCTCCTCAGCCTTCCCCTCAGACTGAACAATTCCTACCCCCTGGACTGACCAGCTTTCCACCTGCCCCCCTGCCCCTCCCAATCCTGCCAAACCCCCTTTGGACCTACAGACTTCCCCCTGCAGCCCTGCCAGCTTCCCCCAGTCCCACCAAACCCTGCAAAAGACCTGCTACCCACTACCAAACCTGCCAACCACCCCCCCAAGTTACTTACATCAGACTCCCCATGCTGCTCCCAGGAGCAGCATACAGCTTCATGTGCTGCTCCCAGCCGCAATAAACTGCCAAACATGCCACTCCAGGTCTAGATCAAGGTGGCTTAAAGTAAGCAGAGAATACTTGGCCACACCTAAGTCTTTCAGTGTTATATGAACCATAAGCCTGGTCCTGAGAGGTCCCAAGAGCTCTCAGTTCCTACTGCAGTCAGTGAAATCCTTGGCCAGGCATCTGCTGCAGATGGAAAAAGCATCTTTCTCTTTCAATCCCATCTGATATTTTCCATAAACCTGACTATTTCCTTGGCATGACCGGATCCTCTTCCTCATGTGAGTTGCTAGTACTGAAGAAGCAGAACCTGACCCTGAGGCTGGTCTTGCTTAAGGTAGACAGTGCAAAGCCATCAAAGGAGTCCCTGGAGATCAAATTAATCACGTCCTCCTAAATGTCTCTTAATGTGCTTTCTGTCCATGAATACTTTTGGCAGCATATAAAAGGACAACAGACTTGAACATGCAACCCCTGTTCATGGCAGTAATCCAAAATAGGCTTAGTAGTGTCAGTGGGTCACGAGCCTTGTTGTTCTGAGATGTATGTTTTGGTGGTCTCTTGCTCGCTGTCATTCTCAGTGTACAGGCTGCTTGAGTCTGTGAGCTTCAGGAGGCTGATGCTAGCAAGCGTTGCAATGCAAAAAGAATGACTCAAATTAGTGCTCAGTAGTGAAAAGCTCGAAGAGGTTTATTCTTATTTTGACAGTACATTAGCTGATCTGTTTGGTAGTCAGTGCAACTCAGTTGAGCTGCCTGAAACAACAGTAATGATATGCATAAATGTCATTCTCCTAGGTTGCTACAAAGAAACAAGCCTTGCAGCACCTGTTTTATACCTGAGTTTTTGTGCCAATGTTTATTTGTCCTTTTGCCAAAATATCTGTTTCTACCTTTTTACTTGTCCCTTTGCCAAACTCATACTACACCCCTTTTGTTTCTTTTTGTATCTCAACACCTGCACTCATTCATTTTACTTTGCTCCTAACACTCTCTTTTTGTACCAGCCTTCTTGTTCACTAGCGTATTCTTCTTTTCTACATCTTTCATCAAGTCATTCATATATCAGAGAGGCCTGCTCTTCCTAAGCACTTTTTGGGAGCTTTAGCTTCACCATGACTTAGTATAGTCCTGCAAGTCTCAGCTGATATAAATTGAGGCTCCTCCCTTGAAGTCAATAGTGTTTTTGCACTGATGGAAGAACTGATTCAATGAATCAATGACCTGTAGATGTTTCTACTTAAATGCAATTTTCTGCAGTGTCTTCCAGGCTATGTATGCTCCAGGCAATGATGACCTGTAAAGATGTAGACATTTTGGTGTGTGTTTAAAGTGGGGGAGACTAAGGTAATGAGTTTTGGGAGAATTATAAAAGCCAAGAATCCTAGCTATGCTTTCATATGTAGAGGTCTTCACTTTGGGCAGTTCCTGCTCCCTGATGCTGGAAATCAGTGGTCCTCAACCATTTTGCTCAGCAGGCCAAATGGGCAGTGCCCAGTCCAGCTGCAGGCCAGATCCATTAGCTGGTCCTGATCCAACACCTGGGACAGGCAGAGTGGGTCCCCATCCAGCCACATGGAGGGGGACAGGGTAGTCTGGCTCCATGGAGGGCAAGGGGGACTGACCAGGACCTGTGGGGGTAGAATAGGTGTAGCCCAGCCCCACAGTGGGGGGAAAGCCCATGGCCAGGCCCTGTGGGGGGAGAGTGGGTGGGGGATGTCAGGCCATGTGGAAGGGAAGAGGCATGATCTGGCTCCAATCCACTGTGGGACTTGGGGTTTGAGAATTTAGCAGGGGGGAGGGTGGTGGTATTAATTGTTACCATATGCCCTGGCCAAATTTCCCAACCTGAGGGGAACTCAGGGGATGGATGCCAGCACTCTGTGGGCTGTTTGGCTGGAGGTTGAGCACCCCTGGTGTAAACTGACATTGCACCATTGATTTTAATGGAGCAATACTGATTTACACCAACTGAGAATCTGGTACACTAATGATTCTTGACACTGTAAGAACCTAGGAGGCCCTAAGAACAGGACTGACTATGCAAGTCTGACCTGTCTGGCCAGAGCATGTAAGAGTACAGCATAATTGCTGCCATTAGTTAAGCATGAATACTTTGCATTGCAAGAACATAGTCAGCTTAAGAGAAGTGAATACAAAAAAGCCAAATTATCTGAACCACAGTGTAATTATTACTGGTATATTTTATATGTCGGAGGATAATAATTAATCCAAATGAAAAAGAAAGCCCCAAAGCTTTCTTTTGTTATGTTCAATTATGACTCTAGAATAGTGGTTGTCAACCTTGTTAAATTTAAAGCACCACTCAGTAAATACCAGCTCTTAACTTTCACGGGGGTTTTTTTGACTAGAAAAATAATACAGTGATTCTTTTGTTGCAAAGAACTCAGAAAGCCCACAAGAGATCAGAATATTTTTGATCCTATGGATTACTAGCTGAAATCTCTTGGTTTAGCTTGTGAATTATTTTTGCATACCTAACAGTGCTAATATTGTGCAGTATCCAAAGGCACCCTTAAAAGGATCTCATAGCACCCAAAGTGCTTCAGAACCACTAATCATACTACTCTTAATACCTTAGTATTTAGCAGGAAAAAAAGAACGAAAATAAACTAGACAATTCACAACCAGAAAGGGCTTAGTCAGTGTCCTGAAAGTTTGACAATAAGAAATGTTAACAAATTGTGGACGAGAAAGTGCATTCTTCTGGCCATAAGCCAGTCCCTAACTATCAACAATCAGGAGGAGAGCTAATGTGAGGATGGGAAGAAGCAAGTCATCTCTTATTTGTCTAATGTGAGTATTTTGAACCTTTCCCCAGAATATCTGTTGTTGGCTAATGTTGCAAACAGGCCAGTGAGCCAAATGGACCTGATTCTGGGTTTGACTCTGTAAGGCACTTCCAGTGTTCCTGCATTGACATGAGAAAGCTATTGAAAGTTAGACACATCATAAAGAAAGGAGAGATGAAAGGAGATTAAAGATAAAGTTAACAACTGGATCATAACTCCAGGGGATCATAACTGGATCCTCATAGGGGATCATAACTGGACCCTTGGTTGCTCTTTTTTGTAGGCTACCTTTGTACTTCCTCTCTCTTCTGCTAGTTAAGATAGCAAAAGTCATAGTTTCATAGTATCTAGGGTCAGAAGGCCATCCCACCAATGGCAGGAACGAGTGCCAGGGTCACAGGACCCCAGCCAAGTACCTATCTAATCTACTCTTGAAGGTGCCCAAGGTAGGAGCAAGAACAAC
>JAGPOW010000261.1:195898719-195911960 GCA_030014935.1 Caiman crocodilus
GGTGTCATCAGCAAACTTGGATAGCTTGCTTTCCACCCCCTCATCCAAGTCAGCGACGAAGATGTTGAACAGCGCGGGTCCAAGGACCGAGCCCTGGGGGACCCCACTGCTGACATCTCTCCAGATCGAGTCCACCCCGTCAGCCAGTTTCTGACCCACTCAACCATGTAGGGGTCAACGCCACAGCTCCCCATCTTTTTAATGGGGATGGGGTGGGAGACCATGTCAAACGCCTTCTTGCCAGATGTTAGGAGGAATCTAAATGAAGTGAGAAAGTAAGACATGGGGAATTGGCCTCTCCAGCCATTGAATCCAGTCTCTGGTGTTCATGGACAATCATTTGCCCTGACAATCATCCACTCCAACCTGTCTCATAGATCACAGTCCCAAAGCACCTTATAAAAAGAAAGCAACAAACACCTGAATAGCACAATTTGCCAGAGGTAAAAAGCAGACAAACAAGGGTGTCACCAATGCCCTGCCACTGCAATGGCAAAGAAATCACTAGAGTAACTTGGCAAATAGTTGACTTGACAAACAGTGCACTACTGCATGCCCAGAGATGTTTGTTGACAGAGCTGAATGTAGATATTGATAGTTGAGGCTGTTATCGTGTGGTAGAGCAGAGTGAAGGAATATGAAAGGAAATAATAGCTGAGATAGTTAGGAGTAAAGTCAGTAGCAGTGCTTAGTATTATGGGGAAGCAGTCAATGAGTCTTTTGTATATGAGAGAGACCTGGAAGGTACAAATGAGTCTGGATAAGGGCTGCTGGCTTCTTTAGAAAGCATCTAAGCAGATTTATCTATGGGTACACATACCCCTGGGGGTACTTAGGAAGGCCACAGGAGGTATGTGGCAGCAGAGTGGATAAGTGGCAATACATCTGGTTTTGCCGTCGGTGCTTTTGGTTTCACTGCTGCATGCGGCCTCCCCCTCCCCCCCCCCCGCAGCTTGGCAATTGCCTGGGGGACTCCCTGCTTCTCAACCAGCTGCCAGGGGTACACCAACAAAAAAAGGTTGAAAACCCCTGATCTATGTCTTTTGTGATCTTAATACTATAGCATCTGAGACTCACAGTCATTAATGTATTTATCCTCACAATAGTCTCATGAAGTAGAGAAGTACTTGCATCGAAATTTTTCTGGTGAGGAGCTGAGACATCAAATGACTAAGAACCTAATCCTCAAATTAGGTAACTAGGTGTCTGCCTCCCACTTTTGAAGATCTTGGAGTTGCCCTACATCATGCAAGAAATGTATGCTGAAGCCAGGGTTTCCAAGGCCTCCTGAATTCCTTCTTCCAAGCTAGCCACTTATTATTCATCCCTGTCACCCTCTTTCACATTGTCTCTAGTACTGAGGCTCATAGGCAGCATCTCTTATTTGCAAAAGCTTATCAGCACTGCACTGAAGAACATATTCCTAATTCAGAGGTGACACATAAATTAGACTCGTTTGAATCTAGTTGGTCCATTTTGGAACTGCTTAAACCTTCTCATTCCTAAAAATGCTCTCTTCCAAAGAGGGTTTAATCACAAGCAGAAGTACATTGGTGATGCCTGCTCTGCTTTGCAAATTCAGTACCTATTTTCTGAGTAAACAAAGGACTTCCGTTTTCTTTGTGTCCTTGGTACCTTTCACAGGAGCTTATTACTTCAGTTATTGAACAGGCCTTTAGAATTCAATTAACCACAATAGGGTTCTGATGACATTTTTCTAAAATCCTATAGAACTGAACAATAAATGGTACCTCTCCTTGTAAGTGCATAGGCATCCTGTAGAAGAGAGATGCTTCATGATTAATTGAATTCCTCAAGATGCTTTTTTAATATGAGCGTATAATGGTTAGGATATTGACTTCTATAGCTCTAAGTCACTTGCTTTAGTGGTGACAGTATGAAACATTCTAGTCTTTGTTACTACTAAGGCATCCAGTCTGAGTCCTCCCCTCAGTATATTGCCACCAGTTACCCCACTTCTGTGCAGACATATGAGACTGCACAACATCCCTGGAAAAATTACCTTCACTGGTAGTCCTGAGAGGGCTGCCCTATACATTATGACAGAGAAGTTCAAATACTATGAGGTTGGTAGATAATAGGAGAATTATATTAGTAGCTATTAGGTTAAGCCCACATCATCAGCTAACATACAGGTTTGTCTCATCATCTACATTTTATAAAGATGAGCTCAGTAAGGTAGAGTGTGAAAATAGTAACAGGCAACACAAATGTACAGAAGCTACTCTCTGGCTCCAGTGAACAATTAATTTGAGTCTCCTGCTATGTTCTACTGGTAAACTTAATTTAAATGGTGTGCTCCTTCAGCATCTGATGGATGTGATTTAACAGGCATAATTTGACATTTAGTGAACAATTAATTTAAGTTCTTACAGCAGGTCTTTATTTTAAACTGAACTATATCAGATTTATTACATATAATTCATTTTGCTTAAGAATGAAATGATGGAGTAGGTATGTGTCTTTCATGTATCAGGTGTAGTTTAAATAAGACAACCTCATTAAGAAGGAGCCATATTTTCCCGGAGGCATCCTGTATGGGAAAACTAGTAGTGCAAATAAGGTGTGAAGTAGAAAATACGGCTGTTGGCAGAGTGAGACTACATATATAAATAGCAATAGCTATTTGCACTGGGGACATCTGTGGTAAAGCCAGGAACAGATCTTCTGAATCCTTTGCTTTACACATAGATGCAAAGTATTCTGTCCCGTGAGTGTAAAGTACTGGTAAACATTAATATATGATTTCCACATATTGATCTACACTGAAATGAATCTCACTTGTTCTTCAATCATTCAGCACTATCCTGGAAGCATTTTTAAATAGCTGACAAATACCAAATGTCATTGAAACATCAGACAGGCAGTATATGTCAATACCACAGGAAAACGTGTACCACAGAACCAAGCCAGAGGAATAAAACTCTGGGCTTGATGAAGAATCTGGTTTTGCCCCCTAAGCATGGTCCCGCATCATTCTTTTTCCAAACAGATAAAAAAAACTCCATACTGAAAAAAAGGTACAGTCTTCTGAACCACAGCGAAAGAAAAGTCTTTTTGGGTGGAGTGTAAAGATTGACAGCTCAAACTAGAATCCATGATGACTGATACCCTGAGAGGCCATGGTCTGCAGCTGGTCTGTAGCACTATCCTCCTCCTCTTAAAGTAACAATTGGGCAAGAAGGACTTTGTCGGGCATGAGAAATGTTGTGAGTTGACTGTGGTTTATTGGACGTGATTTGCTTTGAGGCAGTTGCTGTGCTTGGCTTTGGTTTTTGAAAGTTTTGACATGCACTCATGTTCATATGTACTTGCATGCATGCCCATTTTTTTTAAATACAACTCTTTTTTTCTAGAGGGGGCGATAGTAGCATTTTAAGCATGAACCCAAAATTTGCTCCTCCCCAGAAAGTATAACTAACAACACCAATGATGATAAACTAGGCAAGAAAGGGAAGGACCCGCTCCCAGACACAGGAGACACAGGAGTCACCCAGTCATTTCAGTTAGAAGTTGCAATATTGCATTCCTGCCACTAAGTGAATCTATATAAAACTATATATGCGTGGCATTCCCAAGATTTTTCCCACAATCCCTTGGAATGCCATCACTTAGCAGTAGGAAGGAATTTTGATTTCATAGTTACATAGTTGTTAGGGTCAGAAGGGACCTGAGCAGATCATCAAGTCCGACCCCCTGCCCTGGGCAGGAAAGAATGCTGGGGTCAAACAACCCCAGCTAGGTGATTATCTAGCCTCCTTTTGAAGACCCCCAGGGTAGGAGTGAGCACCACTTTCCTTGGAAGTTGGTTCCAGATCCTCGCTGCCCTGACTGTGACATAGTGCCTTCTGATACCTAGCCTGAATCTACTCTCAGTCAACTTATGGCCATTATTCCTTGTTTCTTCTGGTAGTGCTCAGGGGAACAGGTTCTCTCCCATTTTTTAGTGGTCCCCCTTCACCAGTTTGTAGATGGCCACCACATCCCCTCTCAGCCTTCTCTTGTGAAGGCTGAACAGGTTCAGGTCCTGTAGCTCTCCTCGTAGGGTCTGCCCTGCTACCTCCTGACCATGCGAGTGGCCCTCCTCTGGACCCTCTCCATGCTGTCCATATCCCTCCTGAAGTGCGGCACCCAGAACTGGATGCAGTATTCTAGCTGTGGCCTGACCAGTGTCGCATAGAGGGGGAGGATCACCTCCTTGGACCTGCTCATGATGCATCTCTGGATGCATGACAAGGTGTGGTTAGCCTTCCTGACCATGTCCCCACTGTTCATTTTGGAATCAATAATGATACCAAGATCCTTTTCTGCCTCTGCACTGGTGAGAAAGGAATTCCCCAGCCTGTAGCTATGCTGCTGGTTCTTCCTCCCTAAGTACAATATTTTGTACTTGTCAGTATTGAATCCCATCCTGTTCTCATCCACCCACCCCTGTAACCTGTCTAGATCTAGCTGCAGCCTGTCCCTCTCCTCCAGCATGCCCACTTCTCCCCACATCTTAGTGTTATCTGCAAACTTGAACAAGGAGCTTTTCACCCCCTCGTCCAAGTTGCTGATGAAGATGTTGAACAGTGTGCACCTGAGGACTGAGCCCTGAGGGACCCCACTGCCCACATGCCTCCAGGTCGAAAATGACCCGTCCACCACCACTCTCTGGGTGGGGCTTTCCAGCCAATTGGCAACCCATCTGACTGTGTAGTCAACACCACAGTTGCCTAATTTCTTAATGAGAATGGGGTGAGACAGTGTCAAAGGCCTTCCTAAAGTCCAAAAAGACTATGTCCACTAAAACACCTGCATCCAAGGATTTTGTGACCTGGTCATAGAAGGCCACCAGGTTGGTCTGACAGGACCTGCCTGAAATGAACCCATGTTGGTTGCCCCTAAGCATGATCCCTCCTGCTGGTCCCTTGCAGATGTGCTCCTGGATAATTTTCTCAAAAAGCTTCCCCAGGACTGGGGTAAGACTAACGGGCCTATAGTTTCCTGGGTCCTCTTTCCTCCCTTTTTTGAAAATGGGGACCACATTGGCCCTTTTCCAGTCCTCTGGCACCTCACCAGAGCACCACGAGTGCTCATAAAGCTGTGCCAGGGATCCCACAATGACCTCTGCTAATTCCCTCAGCACTCTGGGGTAGAGATTGTCAGAACCTGCTGATTTGAACATTTCCAGTCCCACTAGAAGTTCCCTGACAAGGTCCTCAATGACCCTGGACCTGGCAGTGCCTTCCATGGGTCTGTCAGGGATCACAATGGTGTGGATGCTTCAGTCCCTGCTGAAAAAAATGGAGGCAAAGAAATTGTTAAAGAGGTTAGCTTTGTCATCTGGTGTGACCACTATATTTCCTAGCGTATTCTGAAGAGGCCCTATGTTACCCAGTACCTTCTTTTTTCCCCCTATGAATTTAAAAAAGGACTTCTTGTTCTCCTTAATCTGGGTCACTAGTCCCAGTTCCATATCCGCCTTAGCCTTTCTAACAGCTCCCTACAGTCCTGAGCAATGGAAATATAATCCTCCTTGGTGATGGCCCCTCCCTTCCAACAGGTGTACACCTCCTTTTTGGCTTTGAGATGTTCCTGGATGCTTTTGGTGAGCCATGGAGGCTTTTGAGCACTCTTGCCTCCTTTGATCCACACTGGGATTGTCACCCTTTGGGCTTGTAGGATCATCTCAAGGAACGACCACTCTTCCTGGACTCCCAACTCTCTCTCCCCCCCGCCCCCCCCGGGACCTCAGTGCCTCCTTGACTAGTCTCTTTACCTCATTGAAATCTGCCCTCCTTAAGTCAAGGGCTGCTGCCTTGCTGCAGGCCTTTGACACCCTACACTGAATGGTGAATTCCAGTAGGCAATGATCACTATCACCCAGGTGGTTAAGAATTTGCAGTCCCCACACCAGGTCATCTCCCATGGCCAGGACCAGGTCCAACAAGGCATTTCTCCTGTGGGACTGTGCACCTCCTGGTTTAGATGGAAGTCCTGTAACCTGGCTATGAACCTACATGAGTGGTAAGACCTGGCTGACTGCTCTTCCTAGCAGATGTCCAGGTAGTTTAGGTCCCTTGACTTGACTGCCTCTGCGAGCTGACCTGAGAATTCCTGGTCCAGCTCTTCCCCCTGGTTGGGTGGCCTGTAGTAAACCCCTACTGTTAAGCCCCTTTCCCCCCAGTCCCCTTGTATATGGACCCAGAGCACTTCAGTCTGCCCCTCCTCTGACTCAGTGCTGTTTGTTGAGGATGTGTATGGCTCTTTGATGTAGAATGCCACACTCCCACCTTTCCTCCCCTGCCCTTCTTTTGGCTTCAGGGCATTATTTACAGGTAATAAACATCCAGGTCTTTCATTGCATAAGATCATAGACAGGAGAATGGAAGAGTTCAGCTCTACTGAGTGCATTCAGCAGCTGGTTCCTCTTTCTCTAGAGGACCGCCCCCCTGTTAGGAAAAGAGCACTGGTGTTAGAAAGCTTTTCTGCATTCATCTTTTAGTTGACCCTTCCCACCCCTCACCTCCACACACACATCCACAAACCTAAATATTCTCTTGTAGTTCTGATGGATGCAGATTGGAACTAAACTGCACCAATTTTGCAAGATCTCAGCCTGCCAAACTCGACCCCTGGCCCAAAGTCTTTTCCTAATTTACACATAAACCACCATCCTTTTAAAGGTTAGCAAGTAATAATTCCTCCTATTTGCCTTTTCTGTGGTAGTGAATTAGAAGTTGCCTATTTGTTGAGATCACCAGCAATAAAAGCTTGCTCTCTGAGCTACTCCTCAAGCTATATTTTAGTTGAAGTGCTCTAAAATGATTTAGATCTGTTTTTAAACATGTTAATCTTCCCAACTTTTTGTTCAGCTGAGACTTTTGTTCCCTTTTCTTAATTGTTGAACTTTCACCATTCCCCTAAATTGCATGCAGAGTTGTCTGCACTGAATTTTCTGTGCTCCTGTCAGTGTCTGGCCCAGCCAGACTGACATGTAATGTGCTAAAAAGATAAGTATTAAGGATCCCAAGTTAATTGTTGATTACTGTAAAGAGTGTGGGGTGCAGGAACTTTGGAATGACCCTATTCTCCAGGGTAAAGCAAAGGGGCTAGAGAAAAATCTTTCCCTGATCCTCAAGACAAAATGCCACATTTAATATGAAAATACACACTTCTAGTATTGAATTGGAGAATCACTATTTTTAAGCCTTTTACAGGGCAAGGATTATAGTTATTGAAGGAAAATTACATACTTCACCAAGGAAGCCAGGAGGTAAGTGCTGGCTGAAGAATCATCCAGATGAAGCATTGACCTGGCTGGCTGATAATGAAGGAGGGGTCAACTCTAAAAGCTGTGAGCATGACAGCATAGTACTGGGTGGAAAACTGGTCTGTAGGGGAAAAAGGTTACTTTCATGAGAAAGACTGCAGTCCCATAAATTATTTCAATGGGGAATGCTTCTGAAACAATTTTTTTTCTTCAAATTATTTTAAAAGCATTGAAAAGTAATAGTTTTCTTAATAAACAATTTTTTTTCTTTCATCACATCATTGTTTTTCTGGAATACATCAAATACATGAAAGAGCGTAAAGGCCCAATATTGCCAAAATTAGTGTCACACAGTGCTTCCTTCCTTTGAGAGGCTTGTCAATTTACAGGGTCGTATTAATTTAACTGAAAGTGTGATTTATTTAAACTGCCCACACTGCTTTTTGCACCAATCTGATGTTGATTTATTTTTTGCTGTAGGCTTATATCAGCTTTGCTTAAATTGACTAGGATCTAGAGGTGCACTGATACATCAGCCTGATATTGGATTGGCACCGATATACAGAAAATAGATTGTTTCAGAAATTGGCCTGATGTGGCCGATAATTTGGCCAATAAATGCTGTTCATGTATGCAGCTGCAGTGGATCACATAGGCAGTGAGGAACACAGCCCAGCAGCTTGGAGAGCTGCATACAGCTGATGAGTCTGTTGTGGTGGAAGGGGAAGGCGGAAGGAAGGGCTGTGGGGGGACAGATCAAGCCCCTGTGGCAAAGGAGGGAGTGGGGCAGGGGCAGGTGCTACCTAGCCGGGGCAGGACAGGGCATGAGACAGAGCTGTGGCTCGTGTGAGGGATGGGGGAGTGGCTCCCACTGCTGCACACACCCCAGGAGTGCATGGGAGGGGGAACATGTGCGCCTGGATCTGATGGGGGTAGGGTGGGCTGCAGCTGTGGCCTGGGACTGGGGTTGCACTGGGCTCTTGGTATGTGGGGACTGCTAGGCTGCGTTTGGGGCTGCGCTTGGTGTAGGGAGCAGCGCGCTGGCAGAGGGCTACGGAGCGTGGGCTGTGGCACCCTCCTAACCTCCCTTCTAGTACTGCTGCCACCTACCCTGAGCACAGCCCCAACCCAACCCCCGCCATGCACCGGGAAGAGGCTGGCATGGCCCCAGCCCACAATGGCAGCCCTCCCTACCCCCCCTCCACAGATCTGGGAGCAAATGCCCCCACCCTGTGCCCTCCTGGAGTGTGCCCAGTTGTGGGAGCCACCCCCCCTTCTCTGCACCCCCCTAGATGAGATGTGGCTCCATCCCATGCCCACCCCACCTCGACTGAACAGCCTCTGCTCAACACCCTCCCTCACTGCAGGGGCCTTGATCTGCCCCCCTGTGACACTTCCTTCCCCATCTACCACAAAAAAACTTACTAGCTGCATTGGAAATTGGATTGGTATTGGCTAATATGCCTCCTTAAAAATTGGCTATCAGTATTGGCCCCCCCAATCTCTATTGGTGCAACCCTCCTAGGTGCAGGTATAAACTGAAGCAAAATAAGATGCTCTTGAACCAAAATAAGGGTATTCAACCAAGGGGTTAAATAAGCAAATTAATTAAACTAGTGCAAACCAGGCATAATCACTGCAGAACCCATTCATGCTTGAGCATCATTCATTCCCACCAATGTAAAGTTAGTGTAAAACACTACAACATTGCAACAGGAATATCGTAGGCCCACTTTGTCCTCATTTTGCAATGCAAAGTCTAGTGCAAAGTCCAAAGCAATATGTATTGGGCCTAAAGTCCAGTCTGAGATACTGGTAGCAGGATTGGGCTTATATTGCCGGTATATACAGCCAGAGTTGTGTATATCCTGAACCACAGTATACTTTCCCATTTGAACAGCATATGTGTTCAGGTAGTAGTCACTGGTGAGAGAGTGGCCTAAGTGCCTGGCCCAAATTCTGATTTCCTTGCTCCAGTTTAGTCCTAGTGAAGTCAGTGAGGCAACTACTGGAGTAAGGTACAGTTCAGCATTAGATTATGGCCTTAAAATGGCACTCACTGTAAGGGTAACAGCTAAGAGGAAAAAGATCACAGAAAAAATGCTGGAGTTATATGGGTTTCTGCATAAAGATTTTAAATGAGAATGGCATTAACTCAGCTGTATGCAATAATCTAATTTAAAAGATCTATTGAAAATGGAAAACTACTCTTTCTGGTAAAACAGGGGAATAGTAGTGGTTGGGGCTCGATTGTGTTTGCTATAGATGACGCAGCTGGAGAGTCGGCAATGAGAAAAATATTTTCATGTCATGCTGAGCCCCTGAGTGGAAGCTGCTGATGCTTGCTGTATGCTTGTACTGTGCTCAATTGGGCTGTATAGAGTCTACATACAGGTGGCTTTTCTGAAAACCAAAAGGACTGAAGTCAAATGTAGAAACTAACAAGCCAGGTCTTTGTGACAAACATGTTGAGCAACATAAAATGCGAGTGCACAGCAATACATGAGGCACTGTTGACTCACTCAAAGCCAGGTTTGGTGTAAAGTAGGGGAGAGAGTATTTGTGATTCCAGATCTACATGCAGCTCAGTTGTGACATTTTTCCCTTACAGGATGGTGTGTTATGCTGTATAATATTATCTGTGTTGTACTTGCTAGGCACAGACCAAAGAGCTAACATATCTACAAGTCCAGACCAAGAAATACTTCTTACCTCAGTGTTTCCTTCTCAGAAATAAAACCAGAGTATAGTTCTTGATGCATGTTGGTGCTGCAGTTGAACTGTAAGATTTGGTCTGAATCTCACCCAGAACTTTTCCAAGGTAAGGTAGCATTTAGCTGGAGACAATGGGCAGCCAGTAGAGGGATTGTAGTGCAGGACTGGCTAAAGGGATGGGGAGATAGTATGGGAAGCAATGTTGAAAGGGGAAGTAGCAAGGTCAACAGCAATTACTAATGAAGTTTCTCAGAACTGGGGATTGCTTTTTTAAATATTTTCATTAATTAACTTGGCCCCCAAAACAAAGCCGTTCTGATGAAATGGGCTGAGGGTATACTGTGGAGAGGTATTGTACATGCAGACGAACATTGCTATATACAAAAAAGACTGAAGGACCTGGAGGGCTGGAATCATCAAAATAGGTTGAAATTCAGTATTACAAAATGCAACATCATGTACGCAGGGACTAACAATTAGAACTTCTGTTGGAGCTGATCACCTGGAAATGACTGAAGAAAGCACTAGTTTATCTGTCACCGTGCTGCCAATGTGATGCAGCTGTGAAAAAGGCAAATACGATCTTGTCATACCAAGAGTGGTATTTCTAGCAGAGATCAGGAAGTAGAGTGATATTGTACAAAGCATTGAGAGATCTCATCTGGAAGACAATACTAAGTATTATTCACCCATGCTCAAGAAAGATGGAGCAGGTGCAGAGGTGGGCTGTCAGAATGATCAGGGAAATAGGGAGCCAGTCATAGGAAAGGGGATTAGAAGAGCTTACGTAGTTTAGCAAAATGAAGGTTGAAAGGACATACAATTATTCCCTCTAAGTACATCAGGGAAGTAAACATCTGGGAAGCAGAAAAGTACTATTGGCAATGATATAAACTGACCATGACTATAAAGGAGATACCTAACCATTAGAGCAATGACATTGTGGAGGAGCCCTGGATGGTTTTATCAATCTTTTCAAAGCTTCTCCATCAGAGTTGTTTACAGCACAATCTTCTCTCTATGGGAAAATCCAAGAAGGACTTAGGCACATCACAACTGTGATGCAGAAGTCAGTATCTGCCTAATTCGAAAGATACCTAAACTCACTAGGTGCCTCCCTTTTTTGGCCCAAAAGCTTTTTTGATGACTCCAGTTTTGCCTTCTAAAACACAACCACAGCCACACTCATTCAAATATTACAGCTAATCACCCCATCTGTAGCAGCATAATGGTTAGACCACTCAGCCAGAAAACAGGAGACAGAGATGCCTTAGCCCAGGAGAATTCAAACCATTATCTTCTACATCCCTGGAGAAGGGCATGTCCTACCTCTTATGTTGAAGGTGGCCCACTGTGCAGCAAAGAACTCGGGATTCAGAAGGAAGGTAGGCCAGGAGCATGGCTGGTGGTTAGGGCACTATGTTGGGAGACAATGGTATTAGTCTCCAGTCACTGCTCTCAGAATTACTTCTGCTTTTAATTAGGGTTTCTTTGACGTAAATGTATAAACAATCCCAGGAGCAGGACCCATTAGACTGCAGTCATGCTCCCTCTCACATTCTCTCATTTTGGCCTCATGCACCTTACATTTGCAGCTTCAGCAGATGAGGAGGAGGCCACTACCTGCTTCTGCTCATAGCTTGGTGGTTAGGGCACCCTTCTAGGGTAGAGACTTGAGTTTGAATCCACTCAAGCTGAAGAAGACTTCAAACTCAGGTCTCTCATTTCCTGGGTTGAGCCACCAGACTATTACATATAAAAGTGAGCCTACTCACTTCTTTCCAGGACTGTAGACACTACCTTAGAGGAGTGGGCTCTTGCTCCTGTGCGGGTGATGACACTTCCCTTGCGGCTCTGACTCAGGCTTCAGAGTGTGGCAGTTCAAACTGACCTCATTTCCTATTAGCTAGCTGTAGGCATCTCCACACTCAGATGCCCCTGATTCAGCTGTGCTGATTAAATAGTGTCATTCAGAGACTAGGGGTCTGATTCACTGTAGTGTCAGGAAACCTGAACAGAACCACAAAATGGCCCTCCTTGAGTGCAAGAACTTAACTGCTGGAAGGTGCTAGCACTGGGGGAGCGAGCTGTGGTTTTCTATAAGAGGCTAAGGGAATAATGTATCACTAGTGCAAGGCAAAGCCACTTTCCTTTAACTCAGATGGTAGAGACCTGTGTCTTCTGAACAGAAGAAACTGTGCCGGCGCCAGGAATTCGTGAGTGATTTGCCTAGCACAAGTAATTAAGTCTGCAGCACATGAGCTCCGCTTGAATGCATCACATTATGCCTTCGCCACAAATGGATGTCACTATGAAGCAGTAGCGGTGTGGAACTGGAACAGTTGCCCTTCATTCTGCTGCGCTCGCTGAATGGTCTTCACAGGGCCACTGAAAGACTGAACACAAAAGCGACAGTATATTTTGTCAGTGGCTTCTCGAGGCGGTTGCTTTAACAAGCTCCGACAAATGCTGAGGAGAAAATGTTTACAATGGAAGTGTTAGGATCAGAATGAGCCTCTTTTGACTCAGCATATGATTACTAGCAGGCCTGGCAGGATAAAAGACTACACATTGATCTCAGAATGAGTTCATTATTCTGTCATTCATGGACTCAGATGAATTGGTATTAGTGACTACTCGAGGCCCAGAAAATATTATCCTCCTCCGAAAGGTAGACTGCGGCCCTCATGCTTCATGTAGGAAGACAAATGTGTTATTCTGGGGGGGTGTAAATATATCAATTGGAGTATTGACTGGAATACTAAAGAGAGAGACTGTGGAGCTGTTTGCTGATCATTTCCTGTTGACTGACTAACCCAGTGAAGTGTTAGCAAATTGGATTCTGTCCAGCGAAGACAAGGAGGATGGGTATTACATAGCATAGCATGAGTAAATAAGGAAGTAAAAAAGAGGCCAACGAGTACAAAAGTGCATGGGGGGGAGAAAGAACAAATGGGGACATTCAACACACTTCTCATACACCACACAGCTCATAGTAGGAATCTAACTGGCTGCGTATGGCTTAGGTTTGTTGTGATAGATGTTTGTCCTATACAGTATTGGGCACATTTAGGAGTATTGTCATAAAATAGTCTTCTCTCTTTGAGGTAGTTGACTATACTGATATCCAAGGGATCCAAACAGCATCTAAAACCCATAGTATCATAGTATCATAGTAGTTAGAGTCGGAAGGGACCTGGGCAGATCATCTAGTCCGACCCCCTGCCTTGGCAGGAAAGAGCACCGGGGT
>JAGPOW010000261.1:195912060-195961520 GCA_030014935.1 Caiman crocodilus
AACACGTCCAGCCTCTCCAGTAGTTCCCTAACTAGCTCCTCACTAACCCCTGGCCCAGACTTGCCTCTCCTGGGGCCCGAGGGGGGCCCAGCAGGGAGGTTGCTGTTCCAAACAGCATCTAAAACCCATGATGAACTTCAAATGTTTCAAAGCATTTCTAAAAGTTCTCCCCTCTTATTCATTACCTCAGCTTCCTTATTTTGTAACAGCCAACAAAGACTGAAGCACCATGACAAGAAAGCAGCTGATCTCTCCTTAAGTTGGTTCTCTACCGACTTGAGTTAAATTGATAGCAGGATTCCACACAAGGTGAGGCTGCACTTCGTTCAGCCAGTTTAGTTCATTCAGTACAGGTTTTCTTTCTTGTGTAGAAAAGGAGGGGAAAATGTTGTAAGTGCCTGTATGACTTTGGGAGTGTAATCACAGTGCAAGTTCCCAGGTCAGGTAACAAATGTTACACTTTTGCCAGTAAGTGATTGGAAACTGGTCTACACCTGTAAGAGAACAGAAGTTCAGCGCACAACTGGTCTATATGTGTAACAGAGTAGAAGTTCAGCATGCATGGACTGGTTTAAAAATAGCAGAACCCAGTCTACGATTTGCATCCTCCACCACCAAAGGGTGAATGTGAGCTACGGTCACTACCTATCTAGACTACAGTGCTTACAGAAAACCTCCGAACTGATTGAGTTATTGAATCAAATTAGGCTGCATACAACTTAGGTTTGTTTTGATTGTTTGTCTTTTTGAGTATTTGACACGGTTAGGGGGATTGTCATAAAAGAGTCTTCTCTCTCTTTGAGGTAGTTGACCATATTGATATCCAAGGCACCCAAACAACACCTAAAACCCATGATGAACCTCAAACCTTTCAAAACATTTCTAAAAGTTCTACCCTCTTATTCCTGACCTCAGCTAAATATAAATACATCACAAACCACAGCCATGATGTTATTGAAGTGCCAAGAAGATGCCAAGTATTGCAAAACTTGCTGTGTAAACACAAGAGCTGGCTTCAGTGCTACCTGGTATTGTATCATAATGAAAGCTGGAGATGAGGCTGGAAGGATGAGAAGAGGCATGGCAGTTAGTTAGCAAATGACTGGTTAAAAAAAAAAGGAAGGAAAACGATTCTGATCAGCTCTCTGTGGGGAGGAGGGAGGGTGAATGTTCTGGCAAGAAAAGGATTGTTGCTTGGACAGACAAGGTTCCTTGGGTGAATCTGATATCTTTTACTAGACTAGCTTAATAGAAGATATCAGATTCACCCGAAGAACTGTGTCTGCTTATGTCCTTAGACCAGCACAGCTACAACCTACATCCTTGTTGCCTAGAGGTATTCTATGCATGTTTCAGCTTCAGCGTGTTGGGTAAGGTGACTGGACACAGGTGGGGACTTCCTATGGAGGCAGTCTATCTACTGTCCCAGTGGGCATGTGCACGTGGTCCTGAGGCAAGATCATAGAACCATAAAAATGTCAGGTCCGAAAGGACCTCGGGAGGTCAACTAGTTCAGTCAGCTGCTTGAGGCAGGATCCTCTGTATCCAAAGCATCCCAAGCAAATCCTTGTCTAACCTATTACTAAAATGATACCAGCAACTTGTCATGCAACCACAAGGCATGCACCCTAACCTGCCACAGGTAAAGCCGGGGAGCAAGTGTAGCCAAATACACTCAAGAGTCATGCCGCCAACTACAGAAAAAGGCAAAAAAACTGCACAGTCAATACCAGTCTGGCCATGGGGTAAAATTCCTTCCTGACCCCAAATGCAGTGATCAGTCTGACCCTGAGCAGAGGAGCAAGATACTCTAGCCAAGAGCCCCTTTAGGTTTTAGTTCCAGCAGGAGCATTGCACACCCCAGTCAAAATCCCCAGCCTTGTCTGCAGCCAACACCCAATGCTTCTGAGGCAGGCAAAAAAACCCCTCAGCCTGCGCGATGTGTAGCAGCAAGAGGGGGGACAAAATTCCTTCTCGGCCCCATTGGGCAACCAGCAAAACTCAGGAGCATTAGAAACACCCAAAGCATAGCATACGAGTAGCTGCTGACCAGTAGTAATCCAGCTTCTGATGGTCAGCTGCCAGTGTGACCTGAAGTAGATCTTACCAGAAAGGCTTTCATCTTGCTGTATTAAGTACCAGCTCAGGGAGAAACAGAAAGACACAACTGGAGAAAGATTGAAGCAGAGAGCCTTGCAGATGCTGCATTTGATCAGCAAACTAGCCAAACAGCCACACTTACCGAGCATACGTCTTGGACAGGAGCAAGAGCAGGAACCTCCTAAGGTGACAGAAAATAAAAGGGACACTAAAATGTAGCAAATGTGCACAGTGAAGGTGTGAAAGATAATGGCAGTAGCATAAGAAGGGGTGGGACTAGGGCACCAGACATGGATACCCGCTTAAAGGTGGTGGCCACTGGCTTCCCACATGGAGCATGACTGCTGCAGCCACCACATCTGGCCCAGCCCCTACCCCTGACCCTGTTACCCAGGGTACATCTCTCTGGTACATGGGACACTTGGAAGTGAGACTATATACCTGAAACCCCAGGTTAGAAACCTGACCCTGGAATAATTAATTAGGTAAGACAGACCAAGATACATGAGAACTTTTGCAGGCTAAAGTTGTACAGGCCCCATCCCCAACCTTGGCTGCAGGGCTGCCATAGAGGTAATTAACTGAGTCAAGGGTCTAGGTGCAGCTAGGAGCAAGTGTACCCACACAGCCCCTTGGTATTCATATGAGAAGATAAAATTACTGGTAAAGTACAGTGTAAGAGGCAAGGATTTCTTAGGGTGATAGCTTTTATTGGACCAGCTATGTATTTGGGATAAAATTAGACATGCTTTCAAATGCAACACATTCTTCCTCAAGTGCGAAGGCTGCTAACGGCAGTTAATGCATCTTGCTGGCACTAGTGCTTGTGAACTCCTCCATTACATTATGGAAAGAAGTTGTGATTTACAAACACACTGATATACCCCCCACCAGGGTTTGAGCACAGCTGATTAACATGTCTTTAACCATGGCTGGATACATTATGCATAAAGTCCTAATTAGAAGGTAAGACAAAGCCTTTCTTCCAGGGCCCACAGCCATAGCAACAAACCGAGCATTCTGATGTGAACAAGTGGAGGGAGATGTAAAAGTTCCTGAACTCTCCAGGCCATTTTATCTTCTCCGCCTTCCCCATCTCTGCACAGCTAAGCCTCTCTGGGCACTCCTCCCCTCCCCTGCCATGCTGCTGTTTATAGAAGCTGGATTGCATCTCTCAGGATGGATACTATACCATGGTCATTCATAAGAGAGTTAGCAATGCTACCATTATACTGCAAGCCTTCAGATAGTTAGTATTTTCCTTGAAGTCCCAGTTCCCAGAATCATGTATTAATTGGAGAACACTGGCTCCCGTTTAAAAAGAAAGGAGGAACTGTCAAGCCCTTGTGGTTGAAGAGAATGGGTCAAAAACATTAATTTAATAGGCAAAAAAAACATAAGGAAAATTACCAGTGAGTACTGTTTTATTTCTTAAAAATTTATGATTTTGTGAGAGGGTAGCAAACTGCTGTTCTGCAACTGTGCGCTTGACCCTTAATATTGTGTCCATGGCAGTGCTTCCTGCTTCCTACCTAGAAGTGAGGTAGTGAGAATACTTTAGGAGCACCCATCACTACTCTGTTTCAGGGGTGGGGGGCAGAAGCTCCTCTAGAGTGCTTTTGGTGCCACCTTTCTGGGTATGAAGCATAAAGAGTGGGAGTACATGAAGAGACCTTATTTTTTAGCAGGTCTCAGGCGTGGCATGTCTTTCTAATTCTACCTATTTACATTTTCACTGACATCCTGCCACACTATTAGCTTCTTTCATTTCATGCTAATGTTAGCACGGGTAGGTATGCAAGCATGATTTACAAGATAAACCTGGAGATTTCAAGTAGAAATCCAGAGCATCCAGAACTGTCTGACCTTTTCTGGGTTTTTTGAGTTTCTGTGCAACAGAAGAATTGCTCTATTATTTTTCCAACATCAAAAAACAAGTGAAAACTAAAAGAGGACATTTCCCAAGGGGTATCTTGAGTCTTGTGTAGGGCACCTTGAGACTAAAAAGGTTAAGAACCACTGCTCTAATGTAGCCCATAAGCCCAGGGTCGTACGCCATGTACAGTTCTGGCCACAGGCTCATCCCTAGTTGCTCCTACTAGCTATAGAGCCCCAGATGTCCATGTTTATATGGAAGGATTTCAGGGGGCATGGGGAGTATATGTTTTTTTTTTGCCTTGGGGCAGGCCTACTGTCATGAGCCTCAGGTCTGTTTAGCATACCCTAAAATATAAAAGCCTACGAATCCAGTAAGAAATAGATATTTTACTGATCAGTTGGAGCCAATTTGTCCCAGAATTTGGCAGCTGCACTGAACTCTGAATGCTTATGGGTCGCTACCTCCATTTTTGTTTTATTATTTTCATTTGTGCAGTGCTCTGTCACTCTTCCCAGGGAACCTCTTCAAGAGTTGCGCAGCCTAAGTTAATTGCTTCTCTTCAGGATGTGTTTAATTTTTTATCAGCTCTTTTTTTTCCCCCACTTCCTTCCTCCTTTTGATTGTGTGCTTATGTCATTCTCATTTGCCCTGACATTTCTGCAAATGCACTGCTGCATTAGCTTTGTCCCTAGAGCTTCAGTTGATCTGTCTCAAAGCTGGATGTAAACATTTTATTTTTTTCCTAATAGCTTCCGTTTTGGGTTGAGAAACAAGCATTATCAGAAAATGTCCTTGGTACCATAAATTGTTCTGATGACATTCCTGGTGTTGGAGTGCCCCCTTGTAGAGATATCTGAAAACAACAGCTCTCTGCCTGTCAGCTAAAAAGGAAGTTTTTCAGAATAAGGAAATAGAAAAGAATCTTTGGCTTGAGCCTGTGATGTGTTAGGTCCCCTGTGCAGAGATAAGTCTTCACAAGAGGCATCTTTCTTTCTCTCTGTATCTCACGCGTGCAAATGCTTGCTTGCTAAATCTCTCCTACTTTTCAAGTACTAAGTGCTGGATGCCTAGTGGATGGAAGAATAGTTCTCAACCAGGGTGTTGGGGAACCTAGAGGTATTGCAAGATCCTTTGAAGGGTGCATCTTGGTGTGAGGAGATGCACAGATAAGCACAGACCTGGGCTCTTCCCTTCCTGGTCTTCCCCATCTCCACTGCTTGGCTCCTCTGCAAGGAGGTAAGTACTGTAACAAACAGGTTAGTCTTTAAAATGGGGTGCTGCGCAATTCCCAAAAGTTATGGAGGGGTGTGTTGCCTTTAATAAGAGGGTGTCTTGAGTCTACAAAGTCTGAGAACCACAGAGATAAAGTGTAGCATATGGACATAGGCAGTGGGCCATATCTGTGTATTTGGGGCAAATAGTTTCTGCTCTAGCAAAAGCCTGAAAAATCTGCATGAACAGATGGTTGGTCCCAACTGTGGGCGAAAATGTTTAAGTCTTTGTAAGGACTTGTTAAGTTCTTTGAGGATGTCATTGTCCAAGTTAAACTCTCCAGCTGCCAGATCAAGGATGCTGAGGAAGGAGGAAGGAGAGGGGGCAGGGGTGTGTGGAAGGGGGTCTATAGGCCTGTTTCAGTCCATAGACTGGCTGCACACCATGGATGCATGCTATGTCCCATCTGGGTTTGATCAGACCCAGGGACAGCACCAGGGCTGCAGGGGTTGGATCTAGCCCATGGGCCATATGTTTGACAAGGGCCCCTAGTCTAGGTGCTTGGTTCAAACTGTAACATAATGTCCTGTAAAATTGATTGATTCCTGTCCCATCAGACTGAGAACTTGAGTTCCAGCAGGATCTGTAACTTGTGTCACTCCTCTGAGAAACATGCTCTACCCAGAGCTTTGTTTGAAACACTAACCTCCTGGAAACTTACAAAACAGGCAGTAAGCCAACCATGCAATGCAGAACAGCTGCTCAACACTTGGGAAAACAGGGAGTAATATGCAATAAGGAGTAATATGTATCAGCTGGATCCTAAAGCCAATGAACTGGTGTTGCTAGTACTTGCATGGCTCTCTGGCTAGATGGAACTTTATGGAATGTGTTTTCTTTAATGTTGTGCTTAATGAGGCTTGTAATGTGTGAGAGTAGTTCTCATGGGCTGGCTGTTTCATAACCTCTGTCAAACTCCTGTCACCATCTCAAATAGGTTGATCTAGTGGGGTCACACATGCTATTCCCTACTCATTTGAGGTCATTAGGGAACAGTCAGTTAGTCAGGTTACCGTCCCCATTGTACACCGAAGAATGTCACATGTCTACAGTACATGCTTCAAGAGCTTCAGGCAGTAGTGTAACTACAGCATATGTCAGTCCTGCCACAACCCCCACCACTGACTTGGGTGGAGAGGGCACAGAAAGAGCAGCCCCAGTGCTGCTGTCCTGGTCACTGCTGTTACTGTCTGTAGATGTCACCCAAGTTGTGCAACCACCCAGTTATGCCTCTGCCTGCAAGGCTAAATATCATAGCATCCCCCCTGCTGTAGAAGTAGAGAAACAGAGACAGCAAGATTACACATAAGTGATGTTGCTTGACATTGTACAGCAAATCTGTGGTAGGGCCAGGACTGAAATGCGTATCTTTTGCTTCAGGCCTGGTGTTCATTGCAGTGTAAGTGTGTCCTGCGTCTAGGCCCTGTGAAAATAACCAAGACTGAAATGTAGAAGCTGAAGATACAAAATAATGCGTGCACAGTATCATGTTGAGCATGGACCTTGTGGGAGCATGATACCCACATCAATTTTAGTTTGGTTTTAGGTTGAAATGGTAACATTCTGGGTCTTCTAAGCCAGTGTTTCTCGACCTGGTACCCTTTTTGTACCAGGACCCATTTGTAAACATCAATGCCCAGTCCTGACCCCAGTAAAGTAGAGAACAGCTCCCTGGCCCTCCTGGTGCCCCTCACTCCTGACCTGTTGCCCCTCCTCCCCATGTATGGGGCAGGGCAAGCAGCCCCTTGCAGGCTGGAACTCTGCCAGCCTGCAAGGGAAAACTCATGGTTTCCCACGTTTTTCTTTTAAAGAAGCAATGTTTAAAGTTTGTCCATGACCCATGAACAATGCGTACCCCTGGAGGCAGGGGGGCTGGGTGACCGCCTACAGGCAGCAGTGGCGGTGGGGGCATGGCAGCAGTGAGCGGGGACCTCCTGTTGGCAGCCGCAGCAGTGTTGGCAGTGGGTCGGTGACCACCTGCAGATGGCACTGGCAGTGTCAGTGGCAAAGGGAGGGGGTAGTGAGTGGTGACCGCTCACAGGCGCTGCCAGCAGTGTTGGCGGCACATCTTTCAGGGAGTGTACCAATCTCAGGGAGTGCATGCGCACCCATGTGCATCCCTATGCATTGCCAATGTTGTGACCTTTTCATATATTCTTGGGACCCACTTTTGGGTCTCGACCCATGGGTTGAGAAATGCTGTGCTAAGCTGACTTGATCATCAAAATATGTTTGACAACACTGGGTGAATGTGGTTTGGGCTTTTTAAGGGTAGAGTTATGTATATGTAGCCCGTATAGCAATCAGCAGCTAGAAGGCAGGGTAGATTTGCAGACCATGACAGCTAACCACCTCTCTCTGCTCATGCATAACAATCGTCAGTAATCATGTGCTCAATTAAATGCCAGAAACACTGTAGCTAAAGGCCAAATGCTCTGAAATTTTCTTTGGACTATTTTAAGTCATCGTCTTTGGACTATGTAAGCCCAGATTTCAAAGATGATTAGCTGGGCTTACTTATCAATTTCCTAGGGGAGTGGAAGGGGAAATATGGAAACTGATTTGGAGCTGTTGAGTCAGTAACTGCCTGGGCTTGCTTTTGTTTGACTCATCTCCTTGTTTCCTCCACGCCCTCAACTTCCCTCCTATTCTCGATTACACTCCCTAGTCACTTTTGTTTCACTTGGACTGTAAACTCCTAGGAGTATGTGCAGTCTCTGCCTCCTTATATGACTACATAACTTTACAACAAGGCTGCCAGGCTAGCTGGGGCTGTCAGACGATACTACAATGCTGATCAGAAGGAGCTATCAAAGAGCTCAGACAGAAATGACAGTTTCTGCCTGATCTGGCTCCTGAAAGTGCTCTACAGCTCTGACCAAACAGAAATCCACAACTGCAAAGCACTTTAAAATGGCCCAGTCCCACAAAAATCTGAACCCTCATTGAGTTCAAATGAAGAGTTGAGATGAAGACCCCTAGAAGGAGTTCCCTCCTTCCCTTACCCGCTTCCATGCTGAAAACAGCTAGGAGGCTGGGTTCTGGGTTACAGCAGGGAGCCACTCTTCTGTCTGCCCCAAACTGTCTCCTGATCCCAACAGGCCAGCTTCAGGAAATTTGTGCTGTTGTAAGAGTAGGGTGCAGGGGCAGCTAGAACAGAAGTGCTGATGGCTGTGACTTGCTGATGCTTGGGGTTCACAGACTTTGGTTGTCGCACCAGAAGTCTGCACTTGTCTGCAGGAAGCAACACCTGGCCCCTGACAATAACTGAAGTGAAAACTACAGGAGAAATCTCTCATCATGAATCCCTTTCTAACCCCCCATGCAATCAGTTTGCATGGCCAGGGCTCAGCCTGCTGACCTCTTCTGATACAGACAGTGCTCATCACATTTGGTATTGGGATTGTGCAGAGCAGCACTGAGTGGAACGCCAGAGAAGCTAGTTATTCCCAACTGATGTATGGTTTAGATTGTGATGATGGTGACAGTGTATCAGCTGCTGTCCAGCTGCAGCAACAAACGCAGTCCCTGCTCTGAAAAGCATGCAAACATCAGATAAGATGGCATGACATCAGTTTGCCCTTCACTTTCACATGCTTCACAAGGTGCCAAACTAACAACGAGCCACTGCCCACACTGAAGTACAAATATAAGCATGAGGTGCCATAAGACCCTATTACTTCAGTACAACAAGTTTGCTAGGGGATAGCAAAGTGTTATAAACATTACACTAATTTGCAGTTGTGGACTACAGGAGGAATGTAGGATTCACTTTGTGTCTCCCTGCTCACCCATCAATAACATTGACTAATGTAGCAGTGGATCTTCCTGTAGCAAGTACAAACATGTCCATGTGACAAGCTGGCCACCAGAGGGTGCTCATATAGGCCAGTGAATAATATAATTCAAGGGGGCTCAAAGGGATAGAGCAGTGATTCTTAATTAGGGTCCCCTGAAATATTTTCAAGGGTGCCATACGTTAGCATTGTCAGATGTGCAAACATGAGTCACAAGATAAAACTCACTCCGAGATTTCAAATAGGAATCCATAGTATTAAAAACTTTCTGACCTGCTGTGACCATTCTGAGTTTTTTGCAACAGAAAAAAAATCACTCTAGTATTTTTCTGTAAACAAAAAAAGGAGTAAGATGCCAGAAGCTGGCATTTTTTAAGGGTGCCTTGAGTCTAATGCAGTTTAGACCCACTGGTATAGAGAAAGAAAAGCAGCCAGGGGTCAGACTGAGCAGCACTTTGCCTGGATTATATTGATCCAAGAGAAAGGTAGAGAAAAGGGGGTAAGAGTAGTATGAAGAAAGGAGAAAACTAACGGGGAAAAGAACCACAAGTAGAAAGCCATGAGGTAAAGAGAAGGGCTGAGCAAGTGAGCAAGGCAGAAAGATAGGAATCCAAAGGTGGAATGAACAGGGGCAGAGGTAGAAAGACCACTACGCTGCAGCATGTGACCACAATGTGCACAGTAAACGATGAAAGCATCCCAGCCACAAGGATCTGCCTAACATGATCCAGCTTGGGCACTGGAAAGTACAGCCTTGTTATGACCATTCTGTTTTTACCTGCTGCTTGATACCATGGTGTACAAAAGAGCATGTGGATTACCTGTTTATGCAGGCTTTCTTAGGCCTCTCTCTCTATGTATCAACATAGGACAAGATTTACCATATTTAGGTCAGTGTGCACCTGTGCATCTATCCGAAATACCATATTCTTCTGGACTGATTATCGGGGACTGTGATCCTGCACTTGAAGGTAGGGGGCCTTTACACCAATTCTCTTCTTATATTTTGGGGTCATACAGGCTACGTACAGACAAGGCTGAATTGATTCAGTCCCCTCAGGTTAGTCTCAGCTGCAGACTGAATTCATAAGCAAGTGAACAGACATTCACTTTTGATTCCAGAAATGCAGCCACATGCCTGTAGTGGACCAGGCAAGAAGCAGAGGGGTTGAGGGCATTAGAGCACACCTCCCTGCTCAGCTAGAGCAGACAGCTTGGGCTAAGGCTAGCCTGCTCACCCTGTGGGGGGATTGGATGGAGGGAGAGGGCTGGGGGAGGTGCAAAGCATCCCGGGGGACTGCAAATTGACTTGAATCTGGAGGGGATGTGGGACAAGTTCAATAAATCGATTTAACCTAAATCAGTTAAGTCTGATATACACATATCCAGATTTATCTTAAACTGGTTTTGGCTATTTTGAAAGCAGTTTGCGTGCACTGAACTTCTGCTCTTTTGCACATGTGAACAGGTTTTGGATCACTTATATCAGTTTATGCATAATTTCTGTCCCTAGCCTACAGAGGCCCCCTAGCTCTAGAATAACCTCAGGCTACCTATGTTCAACTTCCTTTCATTCTTGGAAAGCAAGGAATAGCTATTCTGATCATATTTCAGTCTGCCCAGTATGCTAGAGACTGGGAGTGAGACCAGTACATGTCCTGGTTATTATCTAATAAGTATATCAGAGTGGGACCAGTACATATCCTGGTTATTATCTAATAAGTATATCAAGAAAAAATATATAAATTACCCTGCCTAGCAGCATAATCTGTGTTATGCTTAGAGAATATTCCTGAAAAATGAAGGCAAATTGCAGTTTGCCTCCCTTTTCCCCCATTTGTAGTAGTCACGAGTTTGTAACACATTTAATTTGCTTCTCTGCCTCTTCACCCATAAGAGTGAAACCTAGTAATGTTTGTTAAGAATGACATAATTATTAAAGGTACACAACACAGGGGAGAGTCAGCATCACTATTTACTTCAGTCTTAAAACAGGCATTTGAAAACTAGAAAAAACAGTTTGCTCTACTCTTCAGGGGAAAAGACAACCTGATGATTTCTTATACTGTTTACTTCTGGTTTAGTTAATGCTCATCTCTGTCCACACCCAAGTATAGTTTTCAGACTTTTGTTCAGAAAAATAGGTTAAGATACCGCCTGTGCCCTCTTCAGCTTATGTGTTGATAAACTGTACCTCTACGTTGGCTACAATATGCTTGGCTTCCTAATAAAATGTACCATTTGTTTGTATTAGAGCAAAGAGGGCAAGGTCTTAATTTAAAATGGCAGTATCAAACTTAACATCTAATCACTGAGTGTAGACACATAACATTTGAAGTGCTGCAAAGCGTGAGCCAGACTGCTGTACAGGCACTTTGAAGTGTTCCAAAAATGGTGGAAGCATGCCAAAGCTAACCTTAAAGGAAATGAGCACTATTTAGAAGCCTCCTTTAAATGATGCACTTCCTGTTATATATGTAGACTCTACTTCTGGCTCCTCCACTATCCTATAGTGCTCCCTTCCCCTGCCTCCCCAGGGAGAAGGGGAGAACAGGGCACCTTACCAGTGAACACTCTACTGTTGACTGCAGCTTGGTCATGTAATCCAGTCCCCTGCTCAAGGATCATCACTAACTAGACCATCTCACCTACTCTGAAAAATGTTCAGGGATGGAGATATGACTTCTGGAGGAAGCCAAAAAGTTCCTAATCTCCCATATATGTTTCCTTTGCTGCAGCTTGAGGCCATTGCTCTTAGTCCCTTTCCCTACAGCTACAGAAAAAAAAAAAAGTCTTGTACTTGTGTGCAGATTGATGTCTGTGGCTGAAACGCTCCATCTTTGAAGTGCTTCAAAGTGAAGCTGCTCTTTGAAACACTTCAAATGCTACATCTGTCCCTACCTGGTATTACCAAATGCGTTAGCCCTGGCAATCCAAAGGGATTTGCAAACCCCATTTTAAATGTTTTTTTCATCCCTCTTCCTTTGATGCTGTGAGAATGGGCAGACTGCCTCAGGCCTGTGCACAACTGAAATGCCTAAAACAGTGGTTCTGCAAGAAGCATCACAGCAGTCCACATTAAGAACCAGTAGAGCCCCAGAGGACCAGTAGAGCAGAAATTAGGCTAATATGAAGCTCATTCAGGATCATGGCCCCATAGACCAACAGCAGCTGCACAGGGATGAGTGAGATAAGGCACAATTCAAACAGCAAAAGATTTTTCTCTATTTTTCTTTCCATCCGGATGGTCTTAATGCTGGTTTCTTTTAAAGCGGCAAATTCAAAATTGTTAAGAGGACAGGGCCTTGCTGTGTTTGATTCCCAGAACCCGAGACTGTCTTTCTTTTTCATTCAAGCTCAAAACTAGAAAGGGCCTGGGAAATCAATTATGTTTGCCTTTGTGTTCATGTCAACCTTGCTTTGAAACCGTACTTACAGAAAATGAAACCATACCCCTTAGGATTACAGGGTTATGTCCTAGAAATAGTGAGATTTTAAGTTAGTATTTAAATGAGGGAAATCTAATTATATCCTGTTCATGATCACCTTCATCAAAACAACCATTAATCCACTTTGCAAGAAAAAAAATATCATTATCTTGTGAAGTCTCTTTGCGAGTCAGTCAGTCAGTCAGTCACTCTAGCTTCATTCCTTAGCATATCCTGTTCCCCATCTAAATGATATATAGAGATCATAACAGCATGGAAGCAGAGTTTAGTTTGCTGATGTAATGCCCATATTTAATTGTTTTAAACATGTAAAATCAGAGTAAAAATTTCATTTGTCATACAGTACATTATATTAATCTTTCAGCAATGACCCATCTACAGTACTTGAACATCTGGCATGAAGTCTATTATCTCACCATTTAACAAGTGTATAACCAGTGACACAGTAAAATAATGATCTCACAATACATGGCTAATGTGATTATTCAGCAGGGGGGTTTGTTTCTATAATTTTTTGTAGCTCAGTGAGCATTTGCAATGCGTGGGTCATTTTAAACAATCTGTTTTTTTTCCCCCAACAGAGTTCTTTTTCCATTATGTACAGGAAGATTTAATTTAAATTGCTCACATCAGAATATCTACCTATATGCATATATATTGCACCTAACTAAAATTTCAATAAGCGGTAGTTACACAGTCCTGGTTATACATTCCTAAAGGCTTAATAATAAAAATCTGAAAAGAAAAAATACATGTATGTGTGGTAATGAAGCCTCTGTAAGAGGCCAAAATTCCAGGGTCAACTTTTATCTTCCACTTCTTAAAATAAGGTCTCCAAAGAAGCCACCTGAACTCCAAGATGCAACAAAACATAATGTAGTTGTGTCCTTTCAAAATCTGATTTTTTGGATAAAATTTCTGTGATGCTGCAAAGCTAGTAATACTGGTGGAATGCAGCCTACTATACGATGCGAGAGCCTTGAAAGTGTGATCTGGATGAAAAGCTTATTCAAAAGGGGCCATTATCCCATGAGTAATGAAGTTGGAAATTGAAGGGTAGCTTTTGCAACACCACACCAGCTGAAGGAGGCTGGCAAATTCCCTTCTTGAAAGCACGAGCAGAAAGGGATCTCTCAGTCATTATTGACTCCAAGATGAACATGAGCCACCAATGCCAGACCGCAGCCAGCAAGGCCAGCCATACCTTGTCATGCATCCAGGGTGCATCTCAAGTCAGTCCAGAGAGGTGTACTTCCCCTCTATGCAACTTTGGTCATGCCGCAGTTGGAGAACTGCGTCCAGTACTGGGCACCACATTTCAGAAGGGAAGTGGCCAGCCTGGAGAGGGTCCAGAGGAGGGCCACCTGCTTGGTGAGAGGGCAGCAGGACAGGCCTTATGAGGCGAGATGAAAAACCTGAACCCGTTCAGCCTCAGCAAGAGGAGGGACCTGGAGGCTGCCTACAAGCTCAGAGGGGAATCAACAGCAAATAGGCAGAGCTCTTTTCTCCCCAGCACCACCTGGGGTGATGAGGAACAATGGTCATAAGCTGATGGAGAATAGGTTTAGGCTGGAGATCAGAAGGCAATATGTTACAGTTAGGGTGGCCAAAATCTAGAACCAACTTCCCAGGGAGGTGGTCCTCACCCCTACCTTGGACACATTTAAAAAAAGGTTGGACGATCACCTGTCTGGGGTCTTGTGAACCCAGCATTCATTCCTGCCTGTGGCAGAGGGTCAGGCTAAATGATCTGTTTGGGTCTCTCCTGACCCTAGCTACTATGATACAAGGTGGGAGAGTGCTGGGAGAGAGCTCTGCCCTCTGCTTTTTAGCAATGAAAGTCTGTACTTACCCTCCTGGCCATTTCCTGCTGGTGCTTTTTTGAGCAGTGCCATTGGGAATTCTGCTTTGTATGTTATGTGCTACAATGAGGCCAGCAATAAAATTATATAGTGGCAGGGTTCCTGTTGACTTGTGTGATGCAGAAGTGGATTTATAGGGCCATACCCAAAACCCAGTACCATGATTTAGGAAGATACACTGACTTCAATCAGCTTCGAATCAGGTCCATGGCCACTTGAACTTTGATCCACAGGAATTCTACAAATCAGAAGGCTTTCCGGTTTGTGCCCTTATCATATCACATTAATAACAAGAAAGGCGAATATCCATTAACAGAGCACTTAGTGTTACAAAATTCTAAAACCTTAGAGGATCACATTTTGACATGAGTCCATTTAAACAAAGGTAACAGAACATTTTCCTTTGACATTATGTGACAGCAACATGACTACCTAGAACTTCACTGCTTTGGCTTTTTAAACGACATTCTGTGGCATTTATTCTTGCAGTGACTGGAAAAAACCCAGTCTCATAAAGAATTACTTTTGGAGACTGCAAACTATCAGAGTATAAAGTAGACCCTCAACATTTGGGAATTTTTGTTACTTACATGAATTAAAAAGAAAAAAAAGCCTTTTATAGGTGGTGCCAGGTGATTACAGATCTAATATTGAACACACAAATGAAGGATGGAAAACCCAGAATATGACAAGATGAAGGGATGTCTCACATTCCAGAATTCATATCTCATCTAGCAGGCAAGCAGCAAAATGGTGTAGTGTAAGAAACAAATGGTCACAGAGCACACTAAATAATTCAATCCAGATAGTTAGATGGATATACTTTTCCTGAAATATTCCTCCAGGAGGAATCAATAGAGTCTATTACTCATCTAATAATTTCCTTTCAGCTGTCCTGAACAGTTGGAACAGTGTTCAGCAGCTTAACCATTATCACACCATAAGAACTTAGTGGCAAAGAATAATCAGTCTAACTAGTACTATGAACAATTTCCTTTCACTTCTGTGTGACATTATAAAGTCCGAACCTGACCCTGCGCATTTAGTGCCACTGTTTTTCTTAAATTAACAAATACAGCATTTCAATGCAAATTTGATGTTTTCTAAAAATTAGAAATGGTCAGATATTTAGCAATACACAAAGTGCATCTATTTGGTTTTGCCATAAATTACCATCTTTTGTAGGTTTAACTCCTTCACAGTTTAAAATATTGTGAAGAAATTATATGTATATTTTTTTTTTTTATATAGAACTATTTATATACATACACGTATATACACACAACTCTGTACTTTATATGGTCATAAACACCCACTATGTCTCTATTTATATTATATACATATGGCATGTGTGCGTACTTAATAACGGGTTGGTCTAGACTGAAATCATTCCATCACATTTCACAGAGCAAGAACAGTGAAACCATGAGTGAACCAAGAGCTTTCCTCACAAGTCCATAAATCAGATGCAGGAAAAAACAAATAAATCATCTCTCTCATTTCCCTGGCAGTGCAGCATTGTTTCCATCTAAGTCCATGTTCCAACACAGCCATTATGTATTAGGTTTACATCAGAGGGAGCTGAATTTTTTATTTTTGTTGAGTGAGGAAAACAAAAAATCTTCAGTCAACATCTATTCAGATTCAGAGTAAATTCTCCAGCAGAACTGCGACAGATTATTTCAGATACATTGGAGGACTCTGAATGCTGCGCTGCCAGTGGCTGAACGTTCTCACTCTGGTGTATTATTGCATCATTTTGGAACATCTAATAATCGTTCAGAATCAACAAGTCCTCTCTCTCCAACAAGTTTTACAAATATATAAATATCTGAGCATGAAATAGCTTAATACGAGGCAAGTCCTTGTACCATCAAGAGCTGAAGGCCTAGGGGTGAACTTTAAAGGCCAAGAGTTCCTCAGAGTGCATGTTGTTTAAGGAACGCAAGTCAGGTAATTTCAAAAGAAGTTTTGTAAAGATAGAGGCTTCATTTGGATGGTTTTTCATAATTAAGGTTCGTAGCGCTCGAATTAATGTTTCCTGCAGTGCCTCCACGGAGTTGACATTTTCTATTCCAGATCGATCTAAATTGAGGCGGGGGGAAAAGACAGATATGGCTTGTAACTTAAAACCAGTTAGTGTCCAAATCAGCTAAGAGAGAAAGCAGTAGTATAAACACCTGAGTCAAGATGTTCAAATCTGGGTGCCTGCAGTAAGCTTTCTGTAAAGAAGACTGGTTCAGTCTTATGGACTCTGGGTCAGCAAGATTCTCACACATGCATTCAACCTGCAGGACGCCAATCACACTGCATTTCAAACACAACATCTGCTTGCGTGCTTGGTTTAATAGGGATGGACTTAAGCATGTGCTTAAACCCTTGCTGAATCAGAGCTTCTAGTACCAAAATGAAAGAAGCTTCTCTCTCAGAAATGGGGAGGCACCTGGCAGTGTCTACTGACCGAAAGGGATCAGGAGTGCTCAACACTTCTAACTCCTTACTTGAAGTCCCTGCTTTTCAGGATCCCAGTTTTAGGGTCTGACTTTAGAAAACTCTCTCTTTGTGGAACCTATTAATAGGTACAGGTGAAGCAGAACTCCTACCACGCATCTCATTTTCTTGGAGGCACATGGGATTCCTAGTTGTCTGTACAGGGAAATAGGGCTACAACGCCATTTTTCCCTATATATTGTGGGGAAAAAGCTAATGCACTTCTGAAACGGCACATTAGCTGGTCCACAGCTTCACCATGCTTGGGAGCTTACATAGTACACACAGCTTTGTTCTGTTGTCCCAAATAAACTTATTACAGCAACAACACTGTAAAATGTTCAAAATTTTAGCTGCTTTTTTATGACTCGCAAGTCAAATTAGCTTAGTTTTTAACTACAGAGTATACAGGTGATTGACATGAATGCCCCAAATCAGGAAAGCATCTTTATTTAAGAAGGGGGCTTAGAGATGTGCTTAACTTGCAACTACTCCAGCTTTTCCTGTTGAAGCTGGTCCCCTGGGATGCCAAGACAGGGAAATATGTGAGGCCAGGAAAAAAATAAAATAAAACAAGCATGGCTCAGTAAGAGGGACAGGGTTTAGGCCCTGGGTTTCCTGGCTTGAATTCTTGCTCTCAAAGGGGAAAAAGCCTTCCCCACTGCTTTCTACCCATCTTATCCAAACAATATTAAATACTTAGTGCAGTGACATAGCTTCAAAAGGAAGGTTGGAAAGTGAATAATGCTTATCTTGTGGCCTGGTGGCTATGGCACTGTGCTGAGAAGATGGGAGAGACAGCATCAAACCCCCTCTGAATCAGGAGAACCTACAGCCTTAAGTCTCCCACTTTCTCAGCAAATGCCCTACTCACCCAGCTATTGAGCACAAATAGGCCACCCCCCACTTCATCTTCACCTGGCTACAATTTTGGGATTTATGCGTACATGGAGCTGCGCACTGTGGGCAAAGCACAGCCTACTGCATATGCCAAGCAGCTTTGTTCATGGTTTAATTTAACCACTGGTTCATAGTTTAAACTAAATGCTACTTTTAATAGATCCAAATTAGGACTGAAATGTTAGGCAACTAAAATACCTATTAAGTCTCTGAAATCAGGATGTCAAAAGTATCTGATTCTCCCATTACTTGCACTGGTGCAAGTACCTTTATTGACATCATTTTGTAAAACTAATATGAGGAGGGAGAAATCATTAGACGCACTGTTTCCACTGTGGATGCTATTTCTTGTTTGTCTGTTGACACTGTTCAGGAAGAATACGTTAATATGATACAGTAAACTCCCTGGTACCCAGCACCTTACAAGCTGGCATGCTCTATTAACCAGCATGCCGCCTTTAAGGAAAAGTGAAACTGGAAGTGCCCACTGCAGCACTTCCAGTTTCTCTAAGTTCCCACAGACCAAGGGAAAGCAGCCTGTGCTGCCAAGTCCCTATGATCCAGGGACATAACCTGCGTGGAGCTGTGCAGGTTCCACCTCCCTGCCCCACAGGGCCTGTGGGTGGGGCAGTGGGACATGGCAAAAGAAGTGGCAGCTGGGGCTGCTCAATTAACCGGCATATTTTGTTACCTGGCATCTCCCATTCCTGGGGCATGCTGGATAACAGAGCTTTTACCAGAGTGAGATAATTTTTTTTGTAAAGTGATAGTGATCTTTTTTTTTTGCTACAGGAAAAAGGCTAAATATTTTTCTTCTTATTAATGGAAATTTGGATTCCACAGTAAAAAGAAGAAGGGATCTCTAAACATCTGTGAATCAGCAGTGATTTTTACATTAGCTGTCTGAAAATCAGAGGTGTAAGAAGTTTGTACTGCAGGCTACTAGAAATTTACATAAGACCCATTAAGTTGATCTACAGGGATTCAGTTAGGCTTGACATAATTATATACAATTTCTAGAAACCTTTTCTCTAACAGAGAATTGCTTTCAAGTTTTGACACAGATGCAGACTAATTTTGTATCCTTACCTGCAGATACCAAGACAACTGCTGTAAACAAACTCATTTCCTCATCACTAAGTTGCAGGGCATTTAGCTTCTCACTAAATTCAAACATAGAATTGAGCAGATCACCGGCTCCCATCAAATGCAATTCATCCACGCTGTACTTCTTTCCACTAAGAAAGGTGACAGTACGTTCTTTTGCATCAAACAGAGATGCAAACCGTACCATTAAAACCTGGTAAAAGAGGAGAACAAAAAAGATGGATTTGTGGAAAATCTAGGAAGAAATTAACTTAATGAGTAACATTCTAATCAGATCACTCTGATTACCTACACAAGTATCTGGTGTGGAAATTGACAATAACCCAGTTAGCTCTATGGAATAATGCAAGCTATAGCCCAGAATTGGACAGAATAAAAAAGTGGGCATTATTATTATTAAGCAGGCCGGAAGGAACAAAATAAAATTCAACTCTGACTGCCTAAGCCACAGAATAAAAAAAAACAAACACTCTTCACAAACGTGCCAGTGTGAAGGCTTGTGTCTGGACAGCCCAAAGTGTTTGTGATATTGAAGGCTTTTTCTTTTGGTCCTATTTATGGGTAGGAAGGAAAGGTTCAAGCTGAAGCATCATTTGATGTAAACTATAGTTTCTCCATTGAAGTAACTCTGGAGTGATACCAGCTACTGATCTGACTCATCATGTGATATTTGTAAAAAATACCCTGCCATGCCTGTCTTTTCACAGACTGTTGTGAAAAGGAACAGTCTGTGGATTTTGGAAAGGTTAAGGAAGCAGAACTTAAAATTGTATTTCGTTTGCAGTTACCACAAGGAACATACTTCTGGTATAGGCACTACTTTTGAGTATTTACAGTTTACCTATGAGGCTGAAATTTTGCTTGCTCTCAGTTTCATTGCGATTTTTTTCCTTGCAGAACAGCTAGTAAAGTTTCATTTGCTCAAGTCTGACCAGCCTTATTTATATGTTTTCCAAATGTACACACCTGCCTTTTCTCACAGTGTAATCTAAAACCAGCTTCACCTTAAAACTTCAGGTTTACTGTACTCTGTTTTGATTTCCATCTCACTCACCCTGTGTAACTACAATAATTTTAAAGGGGTTTTACCATTGTCTGAGAGGAATTCTGGGCTTTCAAAGTGTTTCTTTTCACACACTTACAAATACAGTTCAGAAGAATGTGCCTGGAAATGTCATCTCATCCATGCACAATGTGTGACCTGCAGCTAAATTTAAACTGCACAACAAGGGACAGTAACCTGGTAAGAGGTGTGGAGGCTATGCTTGATAGTTTCACTTTCTGCACCCAAGCAATGTGTCCTGTGGTGGATCCTACTGTGGAGAGATTTATGTACCACTGAATCCCTCAAAACAGAACTAAAATGAGACTTTTGGGGGCACATAGCTCTTAATCAAAGCCACATACGTGGGGCTTGTTCTCACAAGGTGCTGAGTGCCTATCACCTACATCATTTTCCATAGAAACTGAAAATGCATGGTACTTCATGGGATTGGGCTCTACAAGTATGGAGTCACTAGCCAAAAATTTCACCTGTTAATTTTTAGGAGAGCACTACACTTGTTCTGATCTTCAAAATATACCAGCTGAGGACTTTGCTATGTAAATCACAGGAACTAGGGCTGGAAGAGACTCTGACAGGTCATCTAGTCCTAACCTCAAAGTACTACAAACCTAAACCATTCTTTCTAGAAACCAGTCTCAGACACTGTTTTTAACTGCCACTGATGCTACAAACTTCCTATCTAATCTGTTACAGTGTTTAACTATCCTTACAGTTAGACTTTTTCTAATATCTAACCTATATACACTTTGTTGTTAGAAGTCAATTTAACTCCGTTATAAATTGATCTATTCCCAGTGGACAGTTCAGCCTGCAAGGGACTGCTTGGCCCACATATACCCACCTCCTGCTGCACACACTGGGGGGCTAGGGCCCGGGGGTGGTGGGCAGCTGGTCAGGAACCAGGTGCACTGGACTGGGGTGGCCATCAGCATTTACAAATGGGTCCCGGTACAAAGAAATTGAGAACCACTACCCTGGCCCTACCAATTTGAAAATGGAAATATATGGAAAATGTTTACTGATTGTTCTTATAACTGGCATTAAAAGCAGATGAATGAGGCTTCCTATTCAGTCACGGAGACTCCAAAAAGATTTAATTGGAAAAGATGGTTGTTTTAAGTAATTCCATCTTCCCATTTTGGGTCTCATTTTGGGATAACCTGGGCATAGATAGCCACATGTAGAATATTTCACCAGGAAGAATGTCTTTGTATAATATTAGGAAGGAGTTTAAAGGCTACTGAAGAAGTGTTTAGGAGAAGAACCTACAAACAACATCCTCAGCTGGGAAACAGTTCATTTTACAGCTATTGTAGGCAAGAATCGATATGTTAACAGAAATATAAGTGCCCTGGAAGAAGGAGCAGTCTACAGCAAAGATACTAAAAACCAGGGACATCAGAAGCTGGGCCGCAAGTGTTACAGTTAACATGTACCTCAACGCAACAATAATCCATTCCAGAACTATGCTACATAAATATATTATAAATAAACCCAACACATTTCAGAAGAATCAATTGTTCAGTGTAACACTTCCAACTAACTAAAAAGATATGGAAACCAGACCTGTTCACAACAGTGACTCTGGATTTTATGGGGTCAAGTCTCTTATGCTCATGCAAACTTAGCTCTACTGGCAACAGTGTGCATCATACATACATGCAGGTAGGTGGTGCACCAATAGAGATTTCCTGGGTCGATACCAATGGCCAATTTTTAAATGAGCCATACTGGCCAATACCAACCTGACTGCCAATGTGGCCCAGCAGCTTGGAGAGCAGTGTCCGGCTGGTAAGTCTGCTGTGGGAGAAGGAGCAAGGGTAGAGGGAAGGGGCATGGTGGGGAGCAGCTCAAAGGCACCGTGGCAAGTGAAGGAGTGGGGCTGGGGCAAGCACTGCCCAGCTGCAGCAGGGCTTAGGACAGAGCCATGACTCATCCAGGGGATGCAGAAGCAGCACCCACAGCTGCATACACCCCAGGATAGCATGGGGGGGGTGTGCCCCAGATCTGTGTGCAAGGCAAAGGTGGGTTGCTGCTCCAGGTGGGGGCAGCACCAGATTCTTCCCAGTGTGGGGGCTAGGCTGGGCTGTACTTGGAGCAACTGCAGCCTTTCCCCATAGCCCCCTTCCCAGTGCTGCCACCACCCACCCTGAGTGCAGGCCCAGCCCAGCCCAGCCCCCATACCAGGAACAGCCTCAAGCCTGCAACAGCAGCCTGCCCTTGTCCTGTGCTCAGATCTGGGGGCACATACTTCATGTCCCTCTGGGGTGCACGCAGCAGCAGGAGTCACTTCCCTCCTAGATGAACTGCTCAGAGCTCCACCCCGCCCCAGCTGTGCAGTGCCGGTCAGATGCCTTACCAGCTGGATGCTGTTCTCCATGCTGCAGGGCTACACTTCTGTCCACCTGTGTCCTGCACTGAGGCTGCGTGTATGCTAGGGCATTAATGGCAACATTATTGGCCATATCAGCCAAAAAAACCTGACTAGTGATAATGTCAATTTGTCTTATGTTGGTGCTGATACAATACGGGACCTACGTATTAGAATACCTCTACACACAGGCACACTAGGTAACAGGCCTTTTAATGAAGGACACAAATCATAATACAACATCAAGTATTTTGGATTTGTGCACCAGTTTAAAGTTACCAATTATACACAATACTTCAGTACTGACCATAAACAAGGTAACTAGAAGGTAAAATATAATTATAGTGAGTAGGGCAAAGGACCTTCTATCAGGATCCAAAAAACAGCCATAATGTGGCCACTACACAGTATTTCTAGTTTAGCAACTGCACTGTTGACAATCTGAAACAACTAAGACTTCTGTTACTGTTATACCATAGTTACTACTGGGACAACATCTGGTAGGGATGGAAGCACTCTGACACAGGCTGGCTTCTCTGCAGAAAAGTGCCCTTAGGCCAGGTGCAGAGCTCTTCTGCAGGGCTACCAATTCAGATCAGATTTCAAATGCAAAGCTCTTGCCACAAACACAGTCCCTCCCTATTACACTTGCTTTTCTCTTGGCCAAGCAACTTGTTATAAAAACTGCAACAAGGACAATTTACTAAGCCCTGGGACTTAAGGAGGAGTGTTGTGGGCTGTATTTCTGGTTAGTCAAGAATTGGCTGAGGCAGACCAAAATCATGAACACTCCTGGACTTGGCAGAAGGTCACTCCTAGAACTTACCAACAAGGCTCTCCACCAATATAATTCAGCATAGCTCCACTGATGCCAGTTAGTGCCATGCTAGTTTATGCCTGCTGAAGGTTTAGCCCTTTTCTCTAAGACAGCAATATGGCACTCCTCTGTCATCATGTGTGGCAAAGTCCAATGTTAAATCCAGACACACTCATCTCTATAATGGACAGGGCTGTTACACAGCCTCTCAAATCAAGATAAGAAGCTTGAAGGAAGTTCCCAAGGCAGGGACTACAATTCTCACCTCAAAGGTTCCAGCCTTTAGAAGGTTGACCTGGTCATGCTGGGAAAGATCTCGGAACCCCGGGATACGTTTTGCAAACTCCACAACTTCTTTCACTGCAGGAGTAAAGCTCATGGAAAATTCTTCCCAAACTTCATGGCCAGATTTAGTTGGATCCACATAGGGAGTCTTGCTCATTGGACAAACCTAGGATTTCCACACACACAACATCTTACATCTATTTCAAAAGTTTTAACAAGCATTTGAAAGAGACTCTCTCATACTTTAAAAAAGCATCACACTAATAACATAACAGATAAAATGTGTGTTCCTCTATTAACTAATTGGTTAAACAAGAGGGGCTTTTATGCAGGTTCATTTAACAACTGCATTTTAAAAAATTAACGTTGTCAGGTCTGGTAATTCATATAACGAAAGACTGTACCATGCAGGGGATCCGTGGTTAAGTGTCCTTCTCCAATCGATCTTACTCTAATTTAACTCTTAAATTTTAATTGCAGGTATTCATATCATCTTCACCATTGCCGTATATAAGCATTTTGCAATCATATATGTATTTTGCTTCAGGAGGTCCTTGCACGTCAAAGAAGTGCTAGTCTCATTTTACAGATGGAAAAACTAACCAAGTAGGAAAACTTAGTACTGTGATTTTAGCCCAAGACTTTCTTTGGTTACTTTTTTTACAGTTGCATTTTAAGCCAGACACACTAACTTCGCAAACTTTTAAAAGTTCTCCCTTAAAGAAGGGTTTGATTAATTTATTGGATTTCAAATAAACAACAAGTTGGAAAAGTGAGTTTTATCAAAGAAACCTTTGATATTTCTGGCTGCCAAACAGCCTATGTTCAAGCATATCTTTTGTAGGTTTGGGCTAAATATAGGTTATTCAGCAGCCAAAAATACTGCCAGAAAAAAAGCCAATACCTGTCTGATTTCAAATCCCACACACAACTTAAAGCATTAATCTCTTTTTAGTAATTCTCTGCCACTACACTGTTCCTCTCTAAGTCCCAGCTATAATCCAAAATGACCTATGTTCAACCTCACTGACTAAATGCGTACATTTTGGGCCATTTTTATTAACATTTCATTAAAATGAAAGTAGAGGAATATCACTGAACCCTTCACTAATGTCAAGGTGAGCAAGAATAATTGACATCACTATACCAGATGCATTCTCCCGCCAGTGTTGCATGAGTAACCATTCATGTTCTCATTTGGAGAAAACCCATCCTCTGGAATCCTATCACATATTCTTTGAGTATAACTGTTGGTAAAGTTCACACAGTGGCCATCTGTCAAACAAATGGTGTGCCCATTTGGATAATGCATTACGTTTCTCCCTTTGTAGCGTCCACTGAGATAGTGCTCACTTTCGGTATAATGGATGCCATTAAGCCCACTGCTACAACGGTCGCTATTCAAACTATACTGTTCAGTGTTCTTTGGAATTCTCTCCCCATTGTGTGGCTGCATGGCCTCAGCTGGGTTTTGTGACTGTTCCTGGTTGTACATGAAGGTCTCTTTGTGGGCTCGGGTCACCATACCAATCACTTCTTCCTTGGCAATGTCAGAGGGAGGAGGAGGAGGAGGTGGAGGTGGAGGAGAAGGACTTTTGATGTTCTCCTGCTCTTGTTGGGGTTTGGATGCAAGTTCTTCAGGTGCTTGCTCTGGATATTCTGATAATGCTTCCTTTGACAAGTGGCCATTGAATTGGCTGTTCATCATGGTTTTCATGGCGCTTTGCATTTCAATCAGCATTCTCTGTTTTTCACGTTTAGGAATGCGGCCAAATCTAACAGCTAATGAAGAAGAAAAAACAACAGCACTTTTAGTGCTACACGATCATACCAAGTTCAATGGACTACTACTAAAAGAAAAGTGGGCGCTAATCCTTATTTCATTTAAATGCGTCAGAAGTAAGTTCCCTCGAATTTCCCTAAAATAAAGCCAGCATGAAATTAGAACTGGGTCCAAAGCCATCTTGTTATATGCGGCTATTTATAGGCAAGCAACAAAAGCAACTAAAAGTATGCTAAGATTGTTTGCACTGCTTTTTTCTTAGTTTTCCAAACTTGAGCACAGAATATGCACCGAGTTGCACTGGCTTAGGCAAAGATGCAAATAAAACCCACTGTAGTTCAATCACTGCATCAGGGGCTGCAAACCGATTAAAACTGAATATATCAGATTATTTTATGTTTACGGGGCAAGTAAAATAGATTATTCAGGTGTAAATCTGTGCACAGACTAGCCCATGAGGACTGAATTTCATCAAACAGAGTGAAACCAAGGTCTCTGGTTATTCTCAGATTTAAAAAAAAAAATCCCCAATTTTCGGTTAAAAAAGAAACCCCAAATGCACATTGTTTCATGAGTTAAATGAAACACCACTAACATGTAGACATATATATAGTGGTGTTTCATTTTACTCACAAAAAATGTGGATTTGTGGTTATGAATGTTGCAGCAGGTTTTATTGTTAAAGGAAGATTTATGTTCTGAAGGAAAAATGAAGCCAAGCAAAATACATTTTCATCACTTCATTAAAAAACACAGCCAGGGTGAGATTTTCAGTAGTGTAGATAAAGACTTAACTTATCGTTCATGAAAGCTACGCAACTCTGCTCGTTTCCTATGCCAGAAACCTCTTTCTTAAGCTCTATGCATTTAGCTAAGTTGATTACAATAAAAATACTATGCACTAATGGCCCCTATTAAAAGACCTTCTGCAAGAGCTTGACTGGGCAGTATTTCCTTCAGTTTAAAAAGAAAATCTAACACACATATACATACACAGGACACCAAGGGCTCCTACTCCCAATTTTAGCTATGCTACTATAATCCAAAGAGGCGTCATTGGCGCACACACACAAATTACCTTCCCTATAGTAAAACTAAGTCTCTGACATTTCAGTTGGGACACAGCCCAGGGTTAGGCATGTAGGCCTGGCAAAGATGAACTTAATTTTTTGAATAGCTGCACCCAATGCGACTTTACATTAGGCCCTCTCATATTCCTATGCAGCCATGAGTCTCTCTCTTTCCTCCCGCAGCTGGTAGCCCACGAAGGAATGGCAGGTTGTGGGACCCATCTCACAACAAAAGCTCAAAGAACCAGTTACTGTAGGGATATGTAATCATTCTACTTTGAGCATATGTCAGCATGAATCCCAGTGCAGATAAGTGGCGAGTAGCATTGTCTTAGGAAACTGGAAGGAAATAATTGCATTAGTCCAAAGGTTGGAAAAAATGCACCATTCCAAGCTTGTCACTTGATCTGGCAGCTAAGTTTAGCACATAACGCTTGGCAAGTAGAGAAGAGTGGTTCCATACAGCACAATTTCAGATGTCAGCACATTTAACGGCAGACAGAAGACAACTCTGGTAAATTAAACCTTAATTGCAATGAGAGAGGTACACTGCCCAACTAGTAATACATTATGCTTCACATATTGGTGGTCTTTACAGTGAAACAGCCTGGCTCTTGAAACAGCCAAGTAAGGCTACACATTGACTGTGGGTACAGCCTGGAACATTAGTGTACGTCACTGCAATATCTAGAAGAGCTGGAGAGTGCAGCTTTTCCCCTGGAATAGGGCACTTTTGAGAAAAGCACAGGTGAGCTAGCTAATTGTTTTAAGTGGTTAAGTAGATTGTATTTGTAGGTGTCCCAGGTGAGTCTATTACTAATGCCTTTGATGGACCAGTTTGGGAACTATGGTGTAATCACCACTGCAGCTCCATGAGGCACTTGAGGATTAGTCAAGACAAGCTGTCAGTTTGGAATCTGAGCAACAAGCCATCAATACTGTAAACTGTGCTTGACTCTAAATATCGGTGCAGTCACCCTCAGTGCTACAGAGACTTTGAAAAGCAGAACCTAGTCCCATCACAAATTTCAGGCAAATTGTGTAGACCAGCATTTTTCAACCGGTGGGTCACAACACAAAGAGTGGGTCACAAAAATATTTGAGGGTTGTGAGCAGGTCCCCAGAAAAACCCATGAAAGCACTGGCTTCCCTTTGTGGGCTGGTAGCACTCCAGCCTGCAAGCAGCTGCCTGGGATGATTGGAAGCAGTGGGTGCATGCACAGCTGCAGAAGATGCTTGTGGCCAGCATAGAGCGAGGCCAGGTCATGGGAGCAGCCCCAACCACAGGTAAATAGGGGGATGGAAGTCCAAGGGATGGTCCTGAGGGCTTCAGGGGTGTGTGTGTGCATATGCACTGACCTACTGGTGCTGAGGACAGTGGCCAGGCACAGAGCTGGGACAGGAGGATCAAGGGGAGAAGGCACCTGGCCCTTCAGCAGGGGAAGGAGGTGGCGGGACGGGGCCAGAGCCCATACGCACAGGGATTCAAACTTGCTGCTCATGTTTTGGCGCCAGTGAAGCAGAGGCATCTGGGGGCCCCCTCTGGCAAGGCTGGAGGGGAAGGGACTGAGGATTGGGAGTGATGGGCACAAGCATGGCTGGCAGGGCCAGGGGGTGTAGGTCAGGACAAGCCATCCATCTTGGCAAATGAGTCTCGGTATGAAAAAGGTTGAGACTTACTGGTGTATACCATGCAGATGACAACATGAAAGTAGCATGGACCTTCAAGTCAAGAATCATAAACCAGGCCTGAGTCTGACATGATAGAGGTAGGTGTTACTGTCCTGAATCTGCAGCAGTATAGATATTTGTTCACAGAACCCTTTCTTTGAAACAGGAAAATATCCAGTGATGTCTAGAAAAGGGAAGGATCCTTCTTGGCTAATATTACCTCCCATAGGAAGCTGGTAAAAATGTAGGAGAATCATACAATGAGCTAAAATGATCCAAATGCAAGAGACAGCATCACTGTCAGGGTACAACAACTCATCTTTGTATAAGCTTTATCATTCACTTTTGAGCTGAGCAACACAAGCAGCATCACTGATTTTAATAATGTCGTTTTTCAACATAGGAACATACCATCTCTTGACATTCCAACAGACAGACATTTTTTGAAGCGGCACTGCTGGCATCTGTTCCTATTCATTCTCATTATAGAGCAGTTGTTATTCTTCAGGCATTTCTTATATTGGATATTTTGCTGGATACTTCTTCTGAAAAAGCCCTGAAAACAAACACAAAAAAGAACCTCTTACTATAGATGTCAAATCCATCTGTTAGCAGATATGCACAACTTACATACAGACTCATATACCCCTTTCAGAATCATCTACCCTAGAAGTCACTAGCAGCACTTTTACAACTTCTCATGATTGTTTTTCCCCCACCGGCTGTTCTGCATGTACAAAGAAGTATAATTATATGTATGTATGTATAATGCAACAGTTAGTATTTATTATAATACATTCCAAAAGTTTCCCCACATGCAACACTAAAATCCTTTTACAACAGAGAAAATGAGGGGTTAAGTGACTTGCCAAAGGTTGCACAGATTTCTGGGAACTGAATCCAGATCTCCTGGCTGTATATTTTAGCTACTAGGTAATTCTCTTGCACTGCATCAAAACAACTTTCCCATTCCAAACCTGACTCTTTTACATGTAATAACTTCCTTTACATCCTTGGGGATCCTGTATCTGAGTGGTCTTATTACTCTGTAAACGTGGAGGCATGCAGTTTAGGTGTTTCCATGGAAAAGGACTGCACATATCCAAGCATCAACTTTTAAAAGAAGTCTGTGCATATCTTAAAATGTTTAAGATTAGCCCTTTGTGGCAGGGCACGGTGTGTGCCTGCCACTTAAGGGCCAGAAGGCAGCAGCCAGCAGGTGCCTGATGAGGGCAGCCATTTTGGATCTGGGGCTGCCCATATAAACAGGGCAGTTCTGCAGCTGGAGGCCAGGCAATAACATTGCCTAGCCGCAAGGCTGCTGGTGTCATCTGGAGGCAAGGGAGAAGCTGTAGGGGACGGCAGGAGGGTCCTGGTCCTGGGCATGACCTAGAACTGCACCCTGCCAGGAGTGGGTGGCCTGGTGGGGCTCTCAGTGGCACGGGAGCCCCCAGGACATGCCAGGCCAGTTACCACCCTGGTGAAAGGTGTGTCAGGGCGCCTTAACACCTAGCCCCCACGACTGGGTGGGTAACCCTTTTGATTGGAGGGCCTGGAAGGTGGATGCCTGGAGAGTGAGAAAAGGCCATAGACTCAGGCCTGTCCAGACTTCCCCTGACTGGCCCAAGGTGGAGCCAGGACTGGAAGGGTCAAAGGGCCAGGAGCCCACCGTGAAGGACACCCAGGAGCTGAGGGCCTGGGGTCCTGACTGGCCTGGAGGTGGGCCAGGGCTAGAGAGCTGAAGGTCCTGATGGGGGGAATCACACCCAAAGGGGAGGCAGTTCAGGGAGCCTAATAAGAAGGCGGAGGAGGGCACCTGATGTGAGGAATCCAGGTGGGTTTTAATTAGGCGGATTCTGAGGACCAGAGTGGGGCCAGTGATTATGATAACACCTAGATGCCATCTGCGAGGCTTGAGGCTGCGGTGTAGGGGAGGAATGGAGCTGCAAATTGCACCCCCTGACATCGGGGCAGGAAATGAGTAGCCTTCCGCTCAATTAACATCTATTAAATAAATAAATTCCAACAAGGCGTGGAGGGAGAGAATGCGGGCAGTTGGCCCAGAAACAGGTGGGTGGGCCATGGTTGAATCGGCCCTGAGCAGGCCCCCTGTTACACCCTTATTAGGTTAGTATAGCTACCTGTTCAACAGCACTGAACATTCAATCCCTGCACCATACCAGTTATTAAGCAGCGAGGGATCCAAAAACTAATATTTCTACAGCAGAAAGGAGAGCGTTATGACTCACCTTGCAGCCCTCGCAAGCATGAACCCCATAATGGAATCCTGAAGCAACGTCTCCACAGACTTTACAGAGAAGGACCATGCCACTGAATTCTAGAAACAGGACAGAGGAAGGGGCATGAGAAACCAACAACAACTTCCCCTTGTAAAAACATATATATATTTTTTTTTTAATCCATTCAATAAGTACGTTCAACATTCAAAACACAAAGGGGACAAAACAAAGTACAGAAAAACCTGGCACTGCTTATCAGTTATTACTGCACAAAATATCATTGGATAAAATGGAGAGAACACATATACACTGGGCTTACAGTCAACATTGTATTCAATAGTAGAAAAAATAAAGTCTGCTTACATTTATGAAATGCTAAAAGGATCATTTAGGAAACTAGGTCACCAAAGTTTGGGTTCAATCTGTCTTCAGGACAAGGAAGACAATATAAATGTTGCAGTTTCCCCAACTGAGAATAAAGATATTTTCTTAAAAACAGAAAAATTAAAGGACACTGTTAACTTAAAAACTATATATTGCAAACAAATCATTTACTTTCATTATTTATTAACACAAACTTAGGTCCCACCCTTTAACTGAATCCATATGGGTGGATCTATGTGCTTTTGTGTGTGTAAGCAGCCTATGCAAAGTCCCCCAAGCCTCCAGTGGTTTACTTTAAACTTGTCACACACCTGCACCAAGCACAGCACATGTCCAGGACAGACATCACATAAGCTTGACCTGGTGCACTCAACATCTGTATAGATCAGGCACATCAGCAGGGTTCTTGGTGCTTTTATCTAACACCTGATTGAATCAGATGTTACATAAAAGTGCCAAAAAGCCCTGCTGACGTGCCTGATCTATACAGATGCTGCAAAGCCAGGTCCAACTAATATGCTGCTTCTTTTGCTAAAGCCATCTTTTTTCCATGTCCATCAGTAGCCATAGTGCTTACCCATTTGAATGTAATTGTAGACTAAGGCTATGCATTATAAAAAGGTGAAATAATTATGCAAGTCCAATTTGTTTGTCACTGCTTATCTTCTGATTATATTTTGAATGTTTTATTTCAGCAAAATGAATGAAAATATTTTGTGCTACTCTTGTATTTTATGCTACCACTAGTGTGGAAGCAGAGCTCAATGGAGGCTGAGTGACACAGGTGGTCAGGAATGCTTCAGTGACATGGTTTTCCCTCAGAGAATGCAGTTCCACTGAATTTCAGATTTTGTTCTGATGTGGAAGAAAGGACATCACAAAGGAGCTTGAGATTTTTGACAAGGAGATCTCCATATTCTGCACAGCTTTACTAAGCATTTAAAAACTCCCACATGTCAATTTTCTTTATAGAGTCAGTTTTACTCTGGAGTTCTCATGCCTTGATCTCCCAAACACATATGCATGTGACTAGACTTCAGTGCATGAGTAATCCCATTGAGCATTTCAGTGCACCAAACTACTGAAAACAAGAGAAGAGGGAATGGCTCTTACAAAGATCCAGGAGACGGGAATTATTTTAACTTAAGTGGAAGGATTTTTAAAGTAACATGGTCAGACTTAAGTGCTAACTTTATAGTGTCTCCAAATCATAAAATAAAAGGTTGTTTTCCAAAGGAATTCTGTAACTTTCAAACATAATTTTGCCTCAGAAATAAATTTAAAAGTTGTTTTCAAATAATGCCTTTGCTGAAATACTCTGTCATCCATACAACTGAAATATTTGTTTTTCAGGAAAATGTTTAACCCTGAATAAATTGGAGGTCTCCTTCAGATTTTAAAAACTGCTTCAAAACTTTTTCTTTACCGCTGAACTTTTCCAGTTGCCAAAGAAAGTCATAGAACAGAAACAAAGTGAGCAGATATCTTTAAAAACCCATAGCTGAAGGGGAATTGCTCTTAAAACTTTCCAACAGTTTAGAATATAAAGCAGTTGCAACTATGTGGTCGCCATTCTTGCAACTGCATGGCAATTCTTCTGTTGTATGTAGTAGCTAGGGGTGGGAAGCAGGGGCATCAGCCTGCATGCTAATTTTGATCAGGGGCTAGAATAGCCCCCCAAGGAGCCTGCATAGCAGCAGCCACTGCCACCACTAGGGTCTTTTGGTCTCCAGGTCAAGAAAAATCCCAGAGGACTCTCTGGTACTCAGCAACTCATGTCCCTTTACTCTCTGCATCTCTGCCCAGGATGTCATTGCTCTCTGGTTATAAACATTTTCTCTGTTCAGCTGAGAATTTCAGCAAATAAAAGATGTTTCTTGGAGCAAACTTTACAAGCTAAAAGGTGATGACCACTTTTTTAAATTGTTAGGAGTCAGTTACCTGACACCCCCTACAGGTCTCAGCTAAAAAGGGTCACATTTTGAACTATTTTTTTACTGTGCAAACCTAAGCCAGGCTCATGGACTGCCTCTTGGTTCTGTTTTCATACCATATGTAGCACCATGGGCTTCTGGGTCGTGCCTAGGGTGTTGAACTGCTATATTCATATCAGTAAGGAATAAGAATGGGCTGTTTCAGCAAAAGGGGCACAGCTTGGAACACTTGTATCATTTCCCCAACTGCTAGGATTGGAAGTGAATGGTAATATCTAGAATGTGCAGAAGTTGCCCTTAGTCCAAACAAAACCAGCTGCCAGCTTGAGTCAGCAGATTATGATAGTATCTGTTTGCCTGCATGGTGGGGGCAAGATGGGACAGGAGGTAGAATACAGGTTACTACTAAACATACTTGTGACACTACTGTGGCCCTTGGTCAATCCAGCAACCTTAGACTGGTTTGTTTTAATGGCATCGTCTAGTTGATCGTTCTTTGGTGAGTTGTCAGAGCTCTCGTTGCTCCTGCTGTTACAGCTGCTTTCATAGGAGGAACTGTTTGGTGAAGATGGTACAGGTGAAGAGGATGACTGGAAACCACTGTCTGAACTTTCGCTGTGACAAGAGGCTGGACTAGATGCTGAGCTGGAGGAGCTGATGTATGCTATCACACCACCTGGAGGTAGAAAAAGAAAAGAACATAGTAACACACGTACACAGCTGACTTAAGAACCTGACCCAGCAAGTCACGAGTTCTCACATGTGCTTCCACATTCATCCCTATTAGCTTTCAACCTGACCTCCACTTCTGTGCTCCAATCTACTCCTGCCCTCACAGTGACCTCCAAAACAGAGAATATTAGATAAAGAGGAGCAAGAAGGGGGGAAAACCACATGCAGAAGTAAGAAGCTTGCATCCAACAGGGTGGATGACAGACTCAGTGAAGGGACTGAAAGGGGGATGTAACACAATCAGATTCAGCAGCAGCAGCGCTTCAAAAGAGATTTGAGAGAGAAATGCATGCTAGACAAAGGAGAAAGATGTGATGTTAGAGACCAAAGTGGAAATAATCTGCATTAATGTTAGAGAGGAAGGGCAAAGGGACAGGTTATGACCCTGAGATACGGAGAATGTTAGAGGTGTGTCTGGCAATGCAGGAAGATGAGGTGGGGTAGAAACAGAAGATAAGGAAGTCATTCCTACCCTCCTTTTTTTTTTTTTTTTTTTTTTTTTTTAAGTAAGGACCATTTGTGATATTAATGATCCATGTCATGTTTTTAAATATGGCTATGTGGCTTGTCAGAGCAGCTATTTACAAAGCTCAGTTGTTTTGCTTGTGCAACTGGGAGCTTGTTCGTGGTCTTAAGCTCTTGAGATTCATTTGGTAGAGCAACTTCTTGTATTCTTCCAAACACACAAGTAGCTTTGCTATTTTTGAAGAGCTTCCTTTTCTACATTATATGCTGAAGAAATGACCCCTTGGGGGACATAGCCAAAGAACTATTAAAAGTTTACACTTTTTTTTTTTTTTTTTTGAGAATCTGCCTATTATCTCTAGGATCTAATATTTTAAAAGCCATTACAAGACATTTGCTATTGGATATTGATTTTAAAACAATAGATACATTTAAAAAAAAAAAATCAGTAAAAGTTCACTATAAAAAGCCAACCTGAATTTAAAATGTATATTTAATTCCTTCTCTTCTTCTCCGTTATTGTTTTGCTTCTTGTGAAAGGTCTCTGCACATATGACTTAATTACTTCCTAGACTAAACCAATACATATGCTATAAATAAATGAAGTTTCAAAACTAGCAAGTGACAGTATTTTAGAAATGATTTAGTCTGTGGAATATTTGCTCAACAGATTACGTGGGTAAAGCTGTTCCTGGGTCATGCTACTTTACATTAATTATAGCGTATTTGAGTGTGACAGCTGCCATTCTGTTCTGCTATGGCATTACATAATTCCAAGACCAATACTGTACTAGTATTACTTTCCATGAAAGTCAAACAGACACTAAAACTTCTAAATATCAGTGCTTTTGTAACTGTAAACAATCTTCTTAATGTTTAAGATCTTTAATGTTAGATTTTGCTTTTTAATAAAGGTATTAAAAACATTACACTACATTCAAATGTAAATCTCCTACTGACACTGTAGAAGCTTCTTACTTCCCACTGCCTACCCAGCAAAATTTATCAAGAAAAAGGTTATGTGAACAAACAGGGACCTTAGAAGGATCACTTTTCCTAAGCCTTTACAGTGTACATTCCTATACAGTTTTTAGTAACCACCAAAATCCACCCAGGATTCATAATCATCCAGAATATGTGAAGTGTATGTGAAGGAGCTGCGTTGAATATATGTCATGTTTTCATACTAGGAGGTGTGCACCAAAAATCTAGCCAAAAAAAAGACACTGGACTAAAGTATTACATAATTCTTAATCATCAACCTTGTACTAACCACTAGGGGCACAGGGCTGTGCATTTGCCAGGGCAGACCAAGAATTTCCCCTAGTATCATGAATACTGTTGCAGCAGCTGACTAATGACAGCACCTAACTAATGAAAGCTTGTAAAGAAAAAAACACTCTGTTCTACCTGGGCTCCAACAGAGGGAAGTGAAATCCCAAACTGGACACATGCCATGTAACAGCAACAAGGAACACTAAACAAATATACCCAGTAGTACTTCTCCAGTTGGAAAAGACACTTTCTCTATTTCCAAGGACAGAGAAACCTGAGATGCAACTCCTTCCCTAACTGTGATATGAAAGACAGGAAACAATTTAAGAATGTTTATACAGAAAGTTACCTTTAATTTTACCTTCCCCCTCACTTTTGAAAAGGAGCAGTCCCATTGGTTATACTGAATACTCTTGCACATTGAAAATGTCTTGGACACTTGTCACACTACTATGACATCTATTAATTAAAAAAAAGGATCTTAGGAGACTCTTTAATTCCCTGGGAATCCATTGGTCAGGACTCGTATTTCTTTGTATTTAATTAGACGCATTAGGGTATAACTGTACTCCACAAGAACACATACACGTAGTGAGGAAGAGAACAATTTTCAGATAAAGGAGGTCCTTGATAGTGTATGGACAGGTCACATAGTACACATGAAGCTGGCATTTCTTAAAATAGGATTTGCTAACAAGTAAAAAGCAAATCAATGTTATTCACACTGAACAGTATTGTTTCAGACACTCGTTTTAATCAATAGCTAAAAGAAATATGAAAGGAAGTTGGTACCCTATATCAACTGTGTATATGGACATGTGCATTCAGAAAGGAATTATGTAACGTATTAGTGACTTCTTGGCTATTTAATTTCAACTGTGACTTTGAGGGCAGTTTCAACACTGCCTGCTGGAGGGATGCTATTTGGTTACTTTTTAATCCATTTTAAGCTCACTGTTACAAGGATTCACATTATTTTCTTCTATATTTGTCCTTTCCCATTTCATTTCTGCTCTCTTCATTTGTAAAAAACTTTTTATGCCAAACAGAACTTTAATCAAGAAAATAAATGTCACGGGCTATTTCTCCAGCACAGTTGTCTAAAAGTTAATGATCACCACACAGTTTAATACAATGACAAAGAGAGTAAGAGAAATTCTTCAAAAACACCCAAACTGGCAAATTCTACATTCTTCCTAAAAGAACTTCTAGATTTCCGGCCAGACTATGTGCTAAGCGACTATAGGCAATGCAAATCCCTCCATCCTCACTGAATGCAACTGTGCTTCAAAAGTCCTGGAATGGGAGAGCAAGCTAACTAGACACCCTGTTTTATTAGAGCCATTTTGCTTACATTTGCTGTGCACATGAGAGGAGAGAGAGGGGCAGTGCATCCTTATATAAAGTCACTTTCCTGAGAGAAGTCATTTTCTACTCAAGCAAAAACCTCCCTCCAACTTCCACACTGCTCAGATAAAAGATGAAATCATTCTAATTCCCATACTCCCAGCAATGCTCAACATCCTGTTATGCAACACGTTAGAAAACTCATCCATGTCCAACTACTCCTTACGTCAGCTGAGGCGTGTCTACCACCCTTTTTTAATTTAAGATCCCTGCTGCTGCAGAAGTCCGTACACGTGAGGGGACTACAAAGCAATGTGCGTTTTCAGCACATGTACACGCCCCTGACCACCAGGCCACAATGCAACAAATCAAATGTAGCTGCCGCAAGTCCCCATGATCAGTCACAAGTAGTAGCTGGCATCTTTAAGGCACCAGAGGAAATAGTCAACTGTTCAAACTGGGCAGTAATTGGCATCATCATCCCAGCTGGCACCACTCTCTCTCCCAGCCACTTTCAGGCCCTTCCATGTTGCAGAGCGGTGCCAGCCGCAACAGCTGCACCCCTTGCGGCCCGGAGAAAGGCTGAGCCCTGCTGCACTGCAGCACGACCCCGCGCTCACCTCTGCGGAAACTGGAACCGCGCCCCTTTGGAACGCTGGCTACCTCCCCTTGTTGCAACGTTCTAACCCCGCCCCGGCGGAACGCTCGGCCCTCCCCCAAGCCGCAGTGCGAGGTTGAACAGCAACGCTGGGGCAAGGCGGGGCCGGGACGCCGCAGCCCCCCCCCGGGCGTCCCGGCAGGCGGGGCCGACAAGCCGCAGCGGTTGGGCCGCGCCCCGCTCCCGACACCCCGAATGTAGGTCACCAAAACAGCCGCCTCCCGCGGGCCTCACGTGTCGGGCCCGGCAGCCGCCCCGCCAGGCCGCCCCAGCACGATTATGCAACCCTGCGTCACGGCCAGCGCGGCCAATGAGCGCGGCTGCAGCGCGGAACGTAAACACAGTGCGCACGTGGCCGGGCCGGCGGGGCCATGTGAGCGCGCGCGGGCTGCTGCGGGGATCCGCGGCTGGGGGGCAGGAGTAACCGGGGGGCGCAGCCGCCAGCCCCAGGGAGACCCAAACCTCACAACCGCGGGGCTTAGCGCGGGGGGAGGGGAAGATGACCTTCCTCCTCCCCTCACGCACCTCGGCGCGGGGATCGGGGCACCTCCCAGCGCTGCCCCCTGCGGCTTCTCGCCCCTCCCGTCCCTGACACCGACTCCCCGCAGCCGCCGGGACCCAGCTCGGCCGCCCCTCGCCCAGCCTGCCCCCGCTGCGGCGGACAGAGGATGGGGCTCTCACCTGCGCTGACTTCCATGGCGCCTGCCGCCGCCGCCTTCCCCGCGGCGGGCTGAGCTGGCTCCCGGCTGCGCCGCCGCCGCCGCCGCCGCTGCCCTTCACAACAAAAGCGAGCGAGACTCGCAGAGTGCGGCACGGACCATGTGACTTCTCCCGGCCGCTCCCGCCCCTGCTTCCCGGCGGGCTCCTCCCCCGCCGCGGCCCGGCCCGGCCCCTTCACCCAGTGACACACTTTCTCGCCATGCGGAAAGCAGGCGCGCGCGCGGCTGTGCGTGCCGGGGGGGCTCTCGGGCACCCCGAGCCCGGCCCGCTCCCGCCCGCCCCAGCCCTGCGCGTGTTTGCGGTTGGGAAGCTCATGGCTGCAAGGAGCCTCCAGGGTCTCAGTCCAGCCCCCAGCGCTGCTTGCTCCCAAACCACCCCAGGCGAGTAGAGCCATAGGGAAGTAGAGCTGGAAGGGCTCTTCAGAGGTCATATAGTCCAGTGGGTCTCAACTTTTTTTTTGTGCCAGGATCCATTTGTAAACAGCAATGGCCAGTCTCTGCCCAGTGCCCCTTACTCCCCACCCACCTACCCAGTATGTGGGGTTGGGGGTAGGTATGCCTCCCACCACAAGAGCCCCTCACAGGCTGGAACTCTGCCAGCCTGCAAGGGAAAAGTCATGGTTTCCCGTGTGTTTCTTCTTTAAATGTTTTTAACGTTTGCTTGTGGCCCTGTCGTATGCTTTTGCGACCCACTTCTGGGCCGTGACCCTTGGATTGAGAAATGCTGATCTAGTCCAACCCCCTGCCTGAGGCAGGATCATCCCTATGCAAGCTATCCCATAAAACCATAATCTGAGCGCTGCATAAGACTTACCCTCTACCCAGACACAACAGAGACCTAACACCCTAGCACTGCAAGCGTCGGGCAAAGGAGGTCCTACTGCTGCTCTGTGTAATGTGTTCCCCCCTGTCCTGCTGATCTTACAAAGAGAAATGGGTACTTCTCCAGAGATTTGGGTCTCAACCTGCTTTACTGTCTTTATCAGGCACTTTTTAAATACATTGTCCCATGTGAGAACTGGGGGCAAAGAGGAGACTCCCGCACTGAAGAGTTCAGGCAGCAGGGAATGGAAAGGAGAGTGGAAAACAGTTTGGGAAGATAACCACCTTGGACAGTAGACACAGAGCACTGGCTTTCTTGCCCTTACTCATGGCAATGGTGAATTAAACCGGTGTTTCATGTCAGTTTTCCTTTTTGATACAATAAAAAAATTAAAATCTCACCTTTAAAGAAATCGAATCTGTAACAGAAAAAGATCTCAAGTTGCTTCACTTGAAAGAGCAGCAAAACATGTCAAGGATTAAAAAAATAGTAAAGGCAAGGATTACAAGCTGAGTTGGCTCTTCCCTCTTGTCTGAGTCAGTCCATCAAATTAGAGCCCTGACCCACACCTTTGCAAGGATTTCCGATATTGTCTGCTCTCTGTTAAAGCATGCTGGTGTTGCAACTAGTATTGCAATCCTCTGCCTCATCTGTAACGCAATATGTGGCCACAGAGAAATGCCTCAGGCATGATGATTGCACTTTTAAGCAACTATCATCTGCCACTATGTCCCTGTGCCAGTGCCATGCTATAGCGTAGACAGGAAATGTAGGCATTAATTGGAAGAGTGAATTTAATTCCTCCACCTCTAGTCTTACCATCATCATCCATATGAACGATACATGCCCCTGGAGGCTGGGTGGCATGGCAACTGCTCGCAGGTGGTGGTGGCAATGGCGGGGGTACAGCAGTGTTGAGCGGGGAGCTCCTGCAGGCAGCTGTGGCGGTGTTGGTGGCAGGGGACTGGTGAGCAGCAACTGCCCACAGGAGCCACTGGCAGTGTTGGCAGCGCTTTTTTCAGGGGTGCACTGCCAATCTTGGAGTGCATGTGCACCTTCATGTACTGCCTATGCATCGTCAATGATTATCTGATAATGTTGATAGCTCAGGGCACAAGTTTTCTTTCACCAAGTCATTCATTCACTCACTACATGTCAAGGGAATAAGAACAGTTTTCCCTGTTAGGAATGTAACCAGATACTTACTCCCAAGTAAATCCACTTATTTTTCTCCCCAGACAACCCATTCTCTTCATCTCCTCTGTTCCACTTCAGGAATGTGCACCCCCTGAGGCTTCTTTATACTATATGGGGGAGTAGGGACTGGTGGGGAGTAGGTATTATAATCAGTTTAGACCTGGATTGTTTCCCTCTGTGGACCCTAGGGCTCAAAAAAGACAAAACACAAAACAAAAAAACCCAAGAAAAGTATTAAAGGAAAAAAGCACCTGTATAAATGCCCCATCCCTCTTGTGTACTATAGCTGCAAAGCATGTAAGTAAAAAGAACCTACAATTTGCCACAAGCAAAGAACAAGAGAAACTATGTCTTGGCTGTGGTAGAAATTTGTAGTTTAAATATTCTTAGGTGATTTTACAAAGTAGGCCATGCTCCATACTACAAAAAAAATGGTCCTTGGCAATCTAACCCAAGGGAAATTTCCATCATGACCCTGGATCTGGCGATTGCTTTGACTCTGAACATGTGAGCAATATCTAGCAGTCAGACATGTAAAAGACTTCTCAAAGCTATTTGGGAGCAACAGTGTAAACAGGCCAAACTCCAGTTTCTAGCCATGTCAAGCATCCAATGCTTCTAAGGAAGGCAAACAAAACAAAACAACCCCCCAAAAGCCATTGCATTCAGAAAGGAAAAGCATTATGTCATGGCCCCAGTAGACAATCAGCAAAAGCCATGAAACATAGAATTACAAGACACCTCTCATGTATGCAAGCAACCTATATAGAAGACAAATTTCCTTCTAACCCTTTCATGGGGATACCAAACACAGTGCCACACAGCACATGCACTCTGAGTGCTGGTATTACTTCAAGAACATCTCTTTCCAGTCATATTGTCCCTTTCATAAACTTGTCAAGCTCTATATCAAAGTAATTTAGATTCCTTCCATCCTCCGACTACTTTGTTCAAAAAATCACTCCAGAACTTACTCCTCTGATGCTTAGAAATCTTATTCTAATTTCCAGTTTAAATTCTTTCATGTTCAATTTGATATTGAACTAATAGCTCTTCCCCTTCCCTAACAGGCACCTCAGAATGTATTTATATAGAGTGATCAGATCCCTTCTTAACCTTCATTTTGCTAATTTAAACAAGCCAAGTACTCTTAATTTCCATCATAAAATAAATTCTTCATTACCTTAATCACCCTAATAGACCTGTTCCAATTTAAATTAATCTTTAATATAGGTGATCAGAACTATACCTGCTATTACACATGGGTCTGACCTGGGCCTCGTACGATGGTGCTAAAACTACTAATTCTACTGAGAACATCCTGGAATCATATTAGCCTTTTCCACAGCCACAGCCACACTGGATGACCACAGCCACACAGAAGCCACAAATAACTAGTATACCCAGATCCCTCTCTTCCTCCATTACCTCCAAACTACAAGCCCCAATTTTATAGCTGAAGTTATTAGTCCATAATTACAACTTTTTATTATATAATTTATAGCTTTTTACTACATTATACATCTATTAATATATAACATGTATTACTATTAATACATACTATATACATGAAATGTACAATAATTTACTATATAGTTTCTATTACTCCATACTATTACTGACTGAAATCAGACCACAATCACTGAGCTTCAGTAAGCTGATGATGCTGTAGTATGTGCTCACTTGGAAGCAGACCATCAGGCAATCATCAGTGTCTTTACCAAGGCATACAAGAAAATACGACTGACGTTTAACATTCAGAAGATTAAGGTCCTCCACCAACAAGCTCTTCCCCAGCTCTGGTAATCCAGATCTAGTGAGACTCTGGAGAATGTTGAGTATTTCCCATACATTGGAAGCCATTTCACAGAAGGCTGACATTGACAAAGAAATCCAAAATTGCCTCAAATGTGCAAGTGCAGCCTTTGGACAACTGAAGAAACAGATGTTTAAAGATTGTGACATCAGATCCAAAACCAAGCTCTTGATTTGTCAAGCAGCCATGATCCCTACCTTGCTGTATGGAGCTGAGACATGGACAATACACAGGAGACATCTAAAGTTTTGGAGAAGTACAATCAACACTGCCTGCAGAAGATCAATCCTCCAAATCCAGTGGGAAGACAGATGCACCAACATTAGCGTCCTCATGCAAGCAAACACCATGAATATTGAGGTGATGATCATCCAACATCAACTTTGTTAGAGCAGCCATGTCATCTAGATGTCAGGCTCCAGACACCCAAAGCAAGTTTTATTCTCCCAGCTCAGCCAAGGCGCATGCTCAAGAGGAGGGAAGAGAAAGCACTTCAGGGATGACCTCAAGTCCAGCTTAAAAAAATAAAGCATTGATGTCAACTCATGGGAGACTGTCACCCAGGACTGCCCCAAATAGAGGAAGAGTCTGCTGCGGGAATCTCAGTACTTCAAAACCTTACAACAACACGAGATGGAAAAGCAGGAGTGGCAGAAACAGTGTGTTGTGGACCAAATCAAGAATCCACCGCCTCCCACCCCACACAGAAATACACATCTGAGTTGCAGTAGAGTCTGTCAATCCTAGGTAGGCGTCATCAGCCACCTTTGGACACACAGATAAGACAATCATGCAAGACAGTCATCCTTGACTGTGAGTGACTGCTGAAGAAAAAAACGTTTCTATTACTCCCTCCACAAGATTATCTGTTTCTCCTGCATGAAAAACCAGTCCTCATCCTCCCAACTTTGTGTTATCTACAAATTCATAAGCATACATATAGTTCTTGTACTAAGTTAGTTAATAAAACCATTAAACAGAATAGATCTCAAAACCAGTCCCTGATGAATACCACTACTATTCTCTCTCCAGTTAGATAATTATTCTTTCAATATAGCCCATTGTAATATCCCTATAGCTAGTTCCTTATCTACTTTACAGTAGGAGTGTGCATTAATCCTCATCTTCCATTTTAGCTAATAATTTCCTGTGACATTATTGTATATATTCTGGGCTTCAATCCAATGTCTAGACTGAAAGGGTGAGGTGGACACACTCTATTTTTCACCAATACATCTGCAAATGTGAGGGTGTGACACTGTTCCTTCATGATGCCAGTGTAGATTCTGTAGAGAAAAAAAGCAGAGTCAGCCAAAAATGGAGATTAAGTGCCTAACCCTCCCCCAACAAAACGCATTCTGTACCACACACAGTGGGCACTTCTCAAGAGGGAATTATTTGGACACAAACTGGGGAAGAAGCTGTTCTGATATAAACTGGTGGTTTCTAACTGGTAGCTGTGAGGTTGCAGCAGGTAGATTGGATGTCTTTTTTGACTCCATAGTCAAGTGGTCCTGTGTAGCTGAAAGCACTATAGCTGTTCTACCTGTGACCCTTGTGCAATGTGTACTGCGGGCTGCTAAATCATACTTTTAGCTCTGGAGGCTCCTGGTTCAAGCCTGAAGCATTGACTTAAATGGTGCCCATCAGGCTTGCAGGGAATGTTGAATATGGATTTGGGGCTCCAAAAACAAGATGATTGACAAATGAACTGTGCAGTTGCAGATGTGCACCTCCTCAAGCACATCTGTGTAATCCTTTAGTGTACATGAGGCTATTTGAAGTAAAAAAAAAAATAAAGCAAAGACTTTATTCCTAGAGTTCTTTTCTCTAAAAAAATGAGTCTGTTTCAGATTATTTTCAGTTATCAGCTTAAATACTGTCTGTTGTAAGCCATATGATGACAGGAACCAATACACCCAAACCATGACCTCTTTCCTAAAATTAAGATTATAGATAAATGCCAGTTAAGGACTGTATCCAAATGTCCAGTTAATTCAGTGGAAATATTTCCACTGGCTACAGTGGGCTTTGGGTCAAGAATGCTCTATTTCTACTTACCTTAATCTGCCACATATGATCTGCTAAAAAATATTGCAACTTCTCTTTTACTGAAATTAATCCTTAACCTGGAGGATCCTGTGTTCTTGAGCAGTCAATCCTTTATGTTCCAGAGTGCATTAACAAGGGGGATGAGAAAAACAGAGCATGAATAATTATAATGGAAACACATAGCTAGGCTTCCTGACAACTACAGCTCTGTTTCCTGTTTTTCATAGTGTCATCTATGGATGCTTAGAGAAAAGTGTAAAACCCTTTCTAATATGCCTATAAGGTAGCTTCTTAATCCAGATGATTAGGTGTTGGTTTATAATCCTTATAAATTTGTATCTTTTAGTGTATCATTATGGATGTTCTTGTTATCCAAACAACTGTCTAATATAAGTAGCCTCACTGGGCCATTCAAAATTAAGGGAACCAATCATTTTATATTGTAGATAAAATATGATGGGAGTGTCATTATTACAATAAGATAACTCATGTACCCTCACCAAAACTAGACAAGTAGCCTCAGCTACCCTTTAAGACTGTAAATTCTGGGTAGTTAGAGACATTATATATATTATAGACTTATATTATTTAAGCTTACGTTATAACATCAATATTATCACTGCCCACTTTTTTTAATCAGCAACATCTTTTAGACCATTTTAATAAATTACTTAGCCTCTAGACTGGCATTGCTTAATTACGCTCAGTGTGATGTACTGGGGAGCAGGAACATGGATTACACGAACACAGTAACTGTGATTGACTTCATCTACAATACTACTGCACCAAGACTTTCATTTCTTGAAACAGTTAATTTCTGACCATAAGTGTTACTATTTCTGAGAAAAATCAAGAGTTTTATGGAGTCACACAATCAATACACAAACCTGCTGCTGCTGCTTTGTCTGCAGCGCAGCTGCAGTAGTTGCCTTTCTTTCTCCTCCTCTACTGAATCCTCTCTAGGGAGGGGCCTTTCAGTTAATTTGCTTGACCATATAATTTGTTTTGTAACAAGATACCTTCTCCTAATATCATTTTTGTCTCTGACTTTTTTCTAGACTTTTATAGGACTGTATGATGATGAAACTATTCAATTTAACCAGTGAGATTTGCCACTATGTCACATAAACCATGCCTTTGCGCTGCATGGGTATTCACACAGCACTCACCGGAACTCCCAAAGTTTGTTTCCAATGTAGACCTGGGCTTAATAGAAAAATCTGGAGCAAAAACCTTAGCAGAAAAACCTGCAGGATTATAAACCAGGAGATTAAAATGAATGTCTCTAGCCAGGATAGTAGAAGAGGATATTTCTGACATGGTACTTCTGTTTTCACAGGGTTAAACTATTCATAGATTCATAGACTGTAGAGTTGGAAGGGACCAAATGGATCATCGTGTCTGACCCCCTGCCCCTGGCAGGAAAGAGAACTGAGGTCAAACGACCCCAGTTGTCAGATGTCTGTCAAGCCTCCTCTTGAAGACCTCCAAGTTAGGTGACAGCACCACCTCTCTTCGAAGCCTATTCCAAACTCTGGCCACCCTTATTGAAAAAAATTCCTCCTAATGTCTAACTTAAATCTACTCTCCACTAGTTTGCACCTATTATTCCTAGTTACTCCCTGGGGCACTCTGGTAAACAGAGCATCACCAATTCCCTGCTATCCTACCCTGATCAACTTTTAGGCAGCTACAAGGTCACCCCTCAGCCATATTTTGTATAGGCTGAAGAGATCCAGACCTCTCAACCTCCCCTCGTAGGGTCTTTCTATCTGCTCCACGCCCTCCCGTGTATTAACTTTGCCTCATAACTTGGTATCATCTGCAGACTTGGAGAGGGTGCTTTTCACACCCTCATACAAATCGCTGATGAAGATATTAAATAACACCTGTACGAGAACCAAACCCTGCGGGACCCCACTGCCCACCTCCTTCCAGTCCGAGGATGATCCATCCACCCCCACTCTCTTGGTGCAGTCCCTAAGCCAGCTGGCCACCCAGCTGACTGTGTAAGTGTCCACTCCACAGCCTATTAGCTTCCCTATGAGAATAGGATGCAAAACTGTGTTGAAGGCCTTCCTAAAATCCAGGTAGATGACATGAGCCTCAGCTCCTGTGTCAAGGCAGTGTGTGACCTGGTCATAAAAGGCTATAAGATTTGTCAGGCAGGATCTACCTGTGACAAACCCATGCTGGTTTCCTCTCAGTATCGTTTCCCCTGCTGGGCCTTCACAAATGCACTTTGATGATTTTTCCCAGTATTTTCCCAGGGATAGAGGTAAGACTGACTGGCCTAAAGTTACCTGGCCCAACCCTTCTCCCCTTCTTAAAAATGGGCACCATGTTGGCTCTTTTCCAGTCTTCAGGGACTTGTTTGAGCACCATGAGTGCTCAAACAGCCCTGCCAGTGGCTCAGCTATGACACTGGCCAATTCCTTCGGCACCCATGGATGGAGGTCATCTGGGCCTGCTGACCTGTACCCATTCAGCCCTTCCAAGTGCTCCTGAACCAAGTCAGAACTAACTTTTGGCAGTCTGGTGCCTTTTGGACATCTGCCTATGCTTAAGGTGGGGGAATTGTCTTGGTCAGTATTAAGGAATACTGAAGCAAAGAACTCTTTGAAGAGCTCTGCCTTTTTTTCTGTGTCAACCACCGACTGACCTGATTTGTCCTCCAGGAGCTCTATGTTACTCTGTGATTTCCTTTTGCTTGCTATGCATCTGTAGAAGGACTTTTTAATGTCCTTAATTGTTGAAGTCAGCCTAAGCTCCAGTCCTGCCTTGGTCTGCCTGACTCCCTGCAATAGCATGCCAGGGTGGTGTATGCTTTCCTGGTTGCTTCCCCCTGCTTCCACTGCCTATAAATCTCTTTCTTTGCCCCAAGTCTTTCCTGGAGCTCCCTGTTCAGTCAAGAGGGCTTTTTTATCCCCTTAGCTCCTTTCCTACATAAGGGGATAGACTCCTTTTGTGCCCCTAGGATCACTCCTTATGATGGAGTTCAGCCATCTCACTAGCTAGGTTTCTAAGTTTACTAAAGTTGACCTTTCTGAAGTCTAACACTTTAGTATCACTGGATATTTTTCTCAACTTTTGCTGGATAGTGAACTCCACCAAGCGATGGTCACTATCTCCCAAGTTATTGCGTATTCGCAGGTTCCCCACGAGATCATCTCCTGTTGCTAAGACCAGATCTAGCAAGGCGCTACTCCTGGTGGGACTAGACACCACCTGGGTTAGGTAGGGGTCCTGGATACAGTGTAAGAACCTCCATGAGCAGCTTGTTTTAGTCACCTGTTCCTCCCAGCAGATGTCTGAATAATTTAGGTCCCCCATGACCACTGCCTCCCTTGCCTGTATGGCATCTGAGAGCTGCTTGGAGAATACCTCATCTAGCTCATCATCCTGGTGAGGAGGTCTGTAGTAGACCTCCACTCCCAAGTCCTTTTCTCCTGGCCCCCCTGGATCTTGAACCACAATGTCTCGATATTCCCCTTCTCCACTCCTGCCTTGATGATGGAAGATGTGTACTGCTTCTCAACCCCGCCTTTTCTCCCCACTCTGTTGCATCTGTATAACCTGTACCCCTCAATGCCTACCACCCAGTCATGTGTAGAATCCCACCATGTTTCAATTAAGCTGACTAGGTCATACTGTGTGCTAGCAAGTAGGAGTATGAGCTCCTCCTGCTTATTCCCTGTACTCCTGGCATTTGTGTAAAGACATTTTAGCCCCCAAGCAGATGCTCTTGGTGTCCCTTTGCCTTGATGGTGTGTGTTCCCCTTAGTGATTACCTGGTTATGTCTGGTGCCTTGTTTGTGGCTTTCCAACCCTGGGTTCTCATTGACCACCGGTTCCCTATCCCATTGAACCTAGTTTAAGTTGGTTGTTCCACAGTTAAATTACTCCCGATCAGTCTTCTGCCCAACATGGTTTTCCCTCCTCCATACCAACTTCTGTCAAAATTTAAATCCACTGTATTTCACCTCTTTGTAAACAGTCCTAGTTCTCAGAAATGCCAAATTGTATGAGGTTGGCCCACACTGAATGCAAATAAAAGTAGTCCCCTTCCTCCTTCTTAAAGGAATTGTGAAGATATGGTAGGGAATTCCCTCATTTTGTTAAAATTCTTCCCAGGTTTTTGATTATCTCTATCAGTAGGATCCTTCTATAGTAACACTATATTATTATGACTCCTAATGCAGTGTGCTTGAGCAGGGCCAGCCAACTTCTAAGCAGCCATGGGCTATGTGCCCCATGGGCCATACCAGCAGGGCTATGGATCCCCAAGCCACATCTAGTGTAGAAGCCCCTACCTTGCTGCACCAGGTCCCTTTTCCCTGCTGCAGCACGTGGCCCTGTGGGTACCACTCTCCACTGCTGCAGCACGCACCATGCCACACCAGTCTCATTCTGAGCTCTCCATGCCATGTCATGCCATCCCTATTGTGGGTACAGAACAGGAAAGCCGTTAAAAAGATAGACATTCTGGAGACTCCAGGTACCATTGCAGCCAGAGCAGTGGCTAGAGAGGAACCCAGGGGCTGCATACAGCCCACAGTTTGCCAGTTGGACAGGCTTGTGCCAGAGTCAATATATAAAATTCAACTTAGTCATGCATACATGCAATTTTCATTTGACACTAGGCTGAAAATAATCTTAATTAGATTGAAGCTAGAACCTCCAATTCTAAACCCAGTGGTCCTCATCCTGTGATTTGCAAAGCACCTGCTGCTGGTCTGTGAAGAGCTGGTTGTTGCAAATACTCCCCTCTTTGGATGCTGGTGCTGAAGCAGATTAAAAACAGCTAAAGCATAGTTTGTATTTGCTATGTGAACAACTGCTGCAGTTGTTAGAGATGCTTTGCAACTTGGAAGAAAAGTGGTCTTTAGTCAAGACAGAGGGGAAGTGTTCTTGAGAAAATCTTTCATATAAAGGCACCCTACACTTGGAGAATACTTGTTGAGGCTGCAAGAAGCTCTGTTTCATTCACTGTAATTTATTTGCATTGCAATTGTTTGCACTGTAAATAAAATGGGCCGGGGAACCCAGCATACCTCTGGGTATAGCAATGCAGCTCTTGTTTTGCAGTCTGTAAGGCTGGCCAACTGCACCAAATTCTGCTCATTACAACACTGTAAGCCCAAAGCAACTACGTTTAAGTTAGTAGAGTTACCAGTGTAATAAAGCATAATTTGGCCATGTGTGAAACTTGAAGGACGGTAGGTCTGTGCAAAATTGTGCCGGCTGTTTTGTTTTGATGCTGTTTCAACTTGTTTCGAGCTCAAAATAGCGCAATCAAAATGAAACAGAGGGCTTTGAAATAGCCTTGAAGCAAAACAAGGGTAGTTGAAACATTTGGAAAGTTTTGAAATGTTTTGAGTTTCAAAGCTGAAGCTGGGCTTGCCTGCAGAAAAACAGAAAGCAAGGAGAGGGAGGGGGAAGAGGCGGGAAGGACTGCTCTCATATTCACTGTGTACCCGGCCAGTGACTGTCATCCTTCCCTGAGGTCCCTTCCAATCCCAATGCTCTGGGGGAGGGATGGAAAAACAGCTTAAAAGGCAGCATTGATTCAACTGCCCTACTTGCTGCTTTGGTGTCACTTACTGAGCTGTGTGTTTCAGCAGCTCAGTGTTGTCGCACCTTTAGAGCCTTAATGCCGACAGGCTCCTAGGGCGAGAACGAACGCTCTCTAACTAATTTCTTTTTCCCTCACTAGGCTTTGATTTTCCTTTTATTGGCTGCTAGACAGATCAGATATCGCGAGATCGCTGAGATAAGGTTGTATTTACTCACGTGGTCGTTAGTTGCAATTTATTGGTTCGTTTTACAACCGACAGAGACAGATGACCGAAGGAATGTTACAACCGTCTGAGAGAAAAACCGACAGAGACAGATTGAT
>JAGPOW010000261.1:195961620-195993979 GCA_030014935.1 Caiman crocodilus
AGCTGGCTTCAGGCGTTACTACAAGGGGTTTGATTTCACTACGAGGGTTTGGCCTCTTAGGTGGTGTCATGAGTCACCGCCTACAATGTAATCTGCACAAGTGTCAGATAACTACAGCTAGCACTGATCTTCTAAAGGAGTCCCTACTGGCTAGGCTAAGCTATCCTAGCAAGAGGGATTTCAGAATACCTTTTTCTTCTAGGTGCTTCTATTTTAGTATTATATTAACTGATTTATTCTTTTGAATTTTATAGTCATATTGGATACGATTACTATAGAATTTAATTTATATAGGAAGGCAAATACATTTATATTTTATTTCTATATATTTAAAGCTTTGTAGCATGCATACATTCATAATAGAATTTATATAGGAAGAAAGATATATTTATATTTGTTTCTGTACATTTCTTCTTTGCACCACACACCTACACTTTGAATTTATATAGGGACCAGCTTCAGGGAGGGGCGGAAGAGTGGGTAAAAGGAGAGCTGTAAGTTGCCTCTCCCTGTACTGAACTAAGACACAGCCTCTTTCCTCCAGCTAGAAGGAATGAGGCTTCTACAAGCGGCAAGAAGGGGGAGCAGTGCCAGTGCCACTGCCTGTGCCCGAGACTGCATCCCCTCCACGAGCGTCAGCCATAACTGCTCCCCCCTGCCATGATGACAACAACAAGCAGCAGCACCAGCATGGCAGCTACTCCACCCCTATTTCACTTCTCATCCTGAGCATTCCAGTGCCAGAGGAAGAGCTGGTGCTGGATCTGGATCTCAGTGCCCTAGCAAGGGAAGTTTTGGGGAAGGAGTGGGAATCATCCAAGTTTGTGCTCAACATCTCTAAAGTTTCCCCTAGAGCCAGGTCTCCTTTCCCAGAAGGCACTTCGAGGAGGTTGACATACAGGTGGAAGCAAGTAACTCAGCTGACTCCTCTTCTCTTGCTGTGCCTCTATCTGCTGAAAAGGAGGAAAGTGCAGCAGCATCCACACATGCACCTGCAACCCAGAAGCAAGTGGGTAGTGTGATCCGGGATCATTTTGAGCTGGCAGATGATCCCACATACACTATTTGCTTGCAATGCCAAACCAAAACCAGCTGGGGCAAGGAAACAAAACACATGAACACCACGGGGATGCTGTTGCATCTTCACAGGCACCACTCCCTTGCCCCTCCTCAGCCTGACATCAGCAGGAGTGTGCCCAAAGGGAAGTCCTCCTCTTATTCCAAAGCTCCCATTTCCCAAAACAGAAGCAGGCCACCCTGAAACAGTGGGGAAAAGGCTGACAAAGCAGGGCATGTTGTAAGGGTGAGTAAGATCACCAAGAGCATTGGGGAGATGCTGCTGTCAATGGCCAGCCCTCAGCTCCTTAGTTGAGCGCCAGGGTTCAGGCAGCTCATGGCCTCATTGTACTAAGTGCCTGCATGCACCACTTTCAGCAGGACAGTGGTACCCTCCCTGCATGAGGCATTCAGGAAGTACTTGAGGGAGTTGCTACACAAGACAGGTCTGCAGGTGGCCTTACACTTCACCTCAGACATCTGGAGCAGCCGGGGTGGTGATCACTCCTACCTCTACCTCACAGGGTGCTGGTGTGAGCAGTCAGGCTGTCAGTGGGCTCTCCTTCAAACCCAGGTGATGAATGAGTCTACACGGCAACAGAGATTACAGGGACCATGAACCGCTTGGTGCAGAGGTGGCTTGCTAGGCAGAGCGAGCTCACCCATGGGTTCATAGTCACCGACAACAGGGCCAATATGGTCAAGGTAGTCCATGCTGCCAACTTTGTTGGCATCTGCTGTGTGGCACACAAGTTCCACCTCATTGTCAGGGATGCCTTGGAGGGGGACAGGGTTGCCAGTTATGGCACCAGCAAGCTCATTTCCAAATGTAGGAAGGTGGCAGGCTACTTCCCCCAAAGCTTCAAGGGGGGCAATATACTGTGGGACAAACAGGCAGAACTGAACATCCCACAGTACAAAATCATACAGGATGTGGAGACTCAGTGGAACTCCACATACCTGATGCTCGAGAAGCTGGTGGAGCAACAGAAGGCCATTCATGAGATGGCCTTGCTCGGGAAGTTTGGGATCAGTGGACCCCTGAACAGAGCTGAGTGGGATACCATCTCCCAGATCTTGCTGGTCCTCAAGCCCTTCCTCAAGGCCACCAAGACCCTCAGTGCTGCCAATGCTCTCTATAGCCAGGTGATCCCCATATTGAGGGAACTTCAGAGACATATGGAGAGCTTCCAAGGGATCAGTGTTCCTGGCTGGGGAAAGCCACTGTCACTAGATGTGCAGGCACCGGTGAGGTGGCTGAAGGAAGGCCTCAGGAAATGGCATGATCTTTTGAAGTCCAGTATGGTCCATGTACTGGTCGCCATGTGTGACCCAAGGGTGAAGGGCTGTGTATACAGCAGCCAAACCCTGAATCAGTGGATGAAGGTACTGATGAAGAGTCAGGGAGGCAGAACGGCGGAGGTGGGGATATGTGGAAGAGGGAGATCCACTGTCCTATGTTAACAAACCATTCACCACCCATTTTCCTCCTCCACCACAGGCACCGCCTGTGGGCCAAAGGCATGGCTTTTATGGTGGGGTCCAGAGCCACCAGATCAGGCAGGTAGCTCTCACGCCTTGGTGGGTGCCTATCTTGCTGAGGACCTGGAGGCCCTGCTGTGTGACCCTCTGGCCTACTGGGCAAGCCGCAGCCAGATGTGACCAGAACTGGCCACGTTTGCCTGTGAGCACCTATCCTGTCTATCAATCAGCATACTAAGCAAAAGGGTGTTCAGCATTGCTGGGGATGTAGTGACACCCCATCATACCTGCTTGGATCCTGCTTTGATAGAGCAGCCGGTGTTCCTCAAAGTGAACCTTCCACTCCTGGGGTTCCCCAAGCTCCAGGTGCAGACAGAGTGAATGCCAGGCTCCTCACTCCGTCCACACCTAATTCCTTCATTTTTTTAAAAATCAGTTAATGCCCTGCTCTCAGAGCTAGAGAGGCCACTCACTGAATCACCAGTCAACAGAGGAAGAACTTGTCCCTGCTGAACTCCTGTGGCAGGATGAACTTGGAAGTATGGGCTAGGGCTATGGGGGGAGAAAGAGACCCAAGGTCCTGGGCATGACCACTAAAACTGCACCCTGCCAGGCTCAGGGAGGCCTGGTGGGACTGCTAGCAGTGCAGTATCCCCGTAAATGCCAGGACCAAGGATCCCCCTGGTGAAAGGCGGGTAGGGGTTGCTGTAACCTCCAGCTAATGCATGAATGGATGGAGTCCTGGCTGGGGAAAGCTCAGACCTATTAGGTCTTTGACAGGCCTAAGGCTTCCTGGTTGCAGTGGGGTTATGAGGCTCCAGGTGAGCTCAATTTAGCTGCCTGGGATGCCAGCTTTCAGGTTGTCAGACTGAGTAAACACCTGCAGTTGGTGTGTCTATGTGCTGTTCCTGGATAGAAGAAACAGTAAAGCCAGAGGCTGGCCTGGCATGCAATGCAGGTAAGAAAGCCAATCAATGGAAATGGAGGCAACAGGGAGGGAAGGGACAGGTTGGGGGCAGAGGGGAATGGGATGTAGCAGTGCTGGTAAAAGTGGAGAGGTACCTGGGGAGTCAGATGTCTGACAGGTCGCAGTGTGTCAGAATTCCACTATTTTGAATCCATGAGTTTCTGTACCTAGGAGGCTGATGAAGTGAAGTTCATAGGCCTGGCTGTGAAAAGTGGTTTGTAAATTGTTCCCTCTCAGGATCAGGCCTGAGAGACTGGAGGCAGAGTGTTTTTTTGGTGAGGAACATGTCTCCACAGGTAATTGGGTATTGTGGTCTTTGATAGATTCTGGTGTACAGTTTGTGGAGGTACTAGAGATTGTTGGCAGGTTTTGTGTTTTGAGCTGTAGGAAGTTGGCTTCAGTTCTGGTGATGAGGCTAGGTGCTTGTTTGAATTTACAAACCACTTTTCACAGCCAGGCCTATGAACATCTCATCAGTCTCCTTGGTAGTAGGTACAGAAACTCATGGACTCAATATACACAGTGCAGTTCTGGCACACTGCGACCTGCGGGACATCTGACTCCCCAGCTACTTCTGCACTTTTACCTGTGCTGCAACACTCACTTTCCCCACAACCAAACTCTATCCTGTCCCTCACCCCCCTGATACCTCCATTTCCATTTTCACTGACTTTCTTTCTTGCCTGCATTGCATGCCAGACCAGCCTCTGGCTTTCTTACTATTCCTCCAGTCCAGGACCAGGAGACATACAGACCAAATACAGGTTCTTCCTTAGCCTGACAAAGGGTTTTTCAACCCAAAAGCTTGCGAAGATACATTTCTCTAACTGTACAGTTAGCCTACTAAAAGACACCAGATTGTCTTACCTGTTGCCATTTAAAGTGATGGACTGGGCTGAGGCTGTAGGAAAGGAGGATGTCTCACTGGGATCCAAGTTCCTTAGGGCAATGTTTCTCAACCCCTGGTACGCGTCCCCTGGCGGTATGCAAGACATGGGCAGGGTATATGCAAGTGCCGAATTTTGAGTTTGGGCCGCCCCACCGCCCAGTGAGTTGGAAGAATCTTTGCCTATTTGGGCCAGAAGTTCCAGCTGCCACCCCTCCCACTGCATCTGGTGCGCCGGGGCTTTCACCCTCCCAGTGTCAGTCTGCTGGGGGACAAGGCAGGAGGCTCCATGCAGGTTGCTTTGCCTTGGGCCGTGGTTTGTGAGGAAAAAGTGGGACTCTGCGTTAGGTGGTGAAACCAGAAGTGTCACGGTGAGTCTTCCAGTTTTGCTTTTGTCACCTCTATCAGCAGCGGGTACGTAAGGTACCAGAGGCTGAGAGTGCCCTAGGGCACTCTAACCCCTATCAAATGAGGTATTGGATTAAGGTGTCCTACTTTAATTTGTCGTGCATTCAGCCTGCACTTTAAAAGTGTTCTGTAGTCATGCATGTCTGTTATAGCATGGCTGTAGCATTCGTTCAGGAGGCTGATCACCTGAAAAATATAACTTCTGCCTGTGCTCTATGGTTATACTGAAAAGAGATAGTCAAATGAAAAAAGGGGATTTAAGGCCTTATGCTTCAAGGGTGCAGAGTGCCACAGAATTTGAAAATGTATAATACTTGACTTATGATGCTCAATCCCTAAGAACATTGAGTCTTACCGATAAAGCTAGACCCCAAGGTATGTATTTGGTTTGCTCTATCTTGATTTTAGCTCTTTGATCAAAGAGTTAAAAATATTAATGTACTCTATTTCTTCTGAGTAAAATGCATTAGAAATAAAATATGCTTTAGGATAAATCTATTAAATGGATAAAAATCCCATTACCAGTAGTAAAAGATGATTGTGTGACCTTTCAAATAAATAAGTCTGCTATGCACCAAATTGTGTCAGATAATAAGCTTTATACATGATAAAGTCATGCAGCAGGTCTGAAATCTTCAATTGTCTAATAAAATATTCTCCAGTCATAAAAGGCTTCTGAAATGTTATATTAAAGAAAATTGCTCCCAGCTATCAATCCTTATTAAAACAATAAAAGCATGTCCAAGACTACTGGTGTGAGACAAAGCTTGTTAGAATAACACTTAGCTAAGTAAACTATTTTCCAATTGTGGAGTCTGATTCTGATCTTATTTGGGCTAGTGCAAGTCAGGAGTATCTCCACTAAAAATCAATGGCTTTACAGTAGTCTAAAAATTACTGGGAGATCAGAAGCATGTTCACAGGGCCTGCAAAACACATTTTTGGGCTCTCTGTATTTGATCCTCCAGGTCTAGGTTCAAATGAATCCCAGGCTATAATTCTGAGTCAAAAGTTTCATAAATGTTCCATCCACCAAGAGAGCAGATACTCACTTTCACCTGCTTGATGCAGTCCTTCAGGTTACATCTCACAAATCTCACAATGTACTTTGATATACAGTAAAATCTCTGTTATCTGACATTTAACTAACCAGAATATTTTATTAACCAGAATTTTAGTGACAGAACGCACACAGTGCCACGTCATACCGTGCTGGTTTGCTGCCTGCTATGCTGACCTGAGGGTACTTGCACAGGGTATACGAACATGTATGCCCCTTCCTCTGGCTGCAGCAGCCTGTGGCCCACCTGCCCTAGCATTTGGTGTCGCTGGCTATTATGGCATTTTTATCTGTATACTATTTTATTCTTTATACTGTATGTTATACTGTAATGCATAGGCAACTCATAGGGGGGCATGGAAGGGCAAGTTTCCCCCCTGAGACTAGTCACTAGCTTCTGCAATCTCCCGCCCTCCCCCCAACTCTGCTGCCTTCTGCAGGCTGTCAGTCACAGCTCGCCACCCTGCTGCTGACGCTGCTGTCCAAAAATTGTGCCCCTCAGTCTCGGAAGGCACCAGTTGTTCATGCTGCAATGTACTGTACACTAATTCTTTGAAAATTTGCTCTACAAGTATGGCATTTTCTTCCTTGAGAATAACTCTCAGATAACTGGAATGTTTAGGTAACTGGCATCCTCCATTCCCCATTCATGCCAGATAACAGAGATTTTTACTGTATGTGGATTAACATTAATCATCTTATAGCTCCATATAACATTATGCATACTGCTGTTCCAGATATCTGATGTGATGGAAACCATCAGCTTCTTAAATATACAATGATGTTTCCCACTAACTCTTCTAAAAGCCCTTCAGTATCTAGACCCCTGCAATATCCCAGATGAATAGAGCAAGAGACCTAAATTATTCTTCAAGAATTCTGAGAACAAATGGAAGTATTCAGAATCAACTTATTTCACTCTTACCACAGTAACTACAGTTGTACCTCAAAACCACATGGTCAATAGTACTCATTCTGGATACAATTACTAAGAAATCACCAATAAATGCACATAATCCTAAAACAGGGTCTACAGTACAACTCCCAGGATTAAAATACATTGCCAGAATTCTTGATCTGTTATAGTCTTCACAGTGGATTTCCCTAACAATGTGGTATTTTACTATGTCAATGAGTGGTAAAAATATCAAAGTGATGGGGTTTTTTCCCTTCCAACTGGAGTAACACTAACTTTCTTGGGGACAATGGCTATATTGCCCTACCATTCCTAACAGGAACTATTGGCAGGGAATATTTCTATTTGTCTAATATAAACCTCTGTTTTTAACCTGCTTCATATGGATCTAGTACAAGTATTTTAAAAATAAATATTGGGTGTCCTCCTTACTTGGAGAAACTACACATTCACCCAACTTGGCACTCCTGAAATAGGACCACACAAGAATGCCTTGAACAGCCTGGTGTTGGTGAAGAAAAATATCTTAACTTCCTGAAGTCACAGTGTAACTGGAAGGGAGAGAGGGGTAGAGGGCTACATACAAAGTACAGAACCAACCTAAAGTTCCTGCCACTACTTACCATCTTCCTTTCTCTCAGGTTCTCAAGCATGGTAAACTGTAGAACAAAAAATAACGAGCAAGGCATTTGCTGCATTTGTAGCAAAGAAAAAACATAATCATTGATAAAATGGCCTCTGGCTGGCCAAAACCCTTGTAAACAGCCATCTGGAAAGCCTCTGGTCCAGGTTCCAGAGACAAACCATCCAAGCAAGTTTCATGTCCACTAAATAGGAAAAAGTTACTCAGGCTCTGCACTGCAGGAAACATTGGTTAGGAACAACACTGTTTCTTCAACTACCTTCAAAATCCATCCCAAATACTTATAACCAGTATGGCTACTTGTGAATTGAGTCAAATATCAGAGGCAATGAATCAAACCAGTTGCCTCACAATTGTTCTAGGTTATCACCAGCTACATGGATGCTTGAAAGCATTAACAGTGGTGATCATCATAAAACACACTTCCAGTGAGGTAGTTATTAGCTCAGCCATGTCTTTTTGGTGCTTGTAGGCACAAAGTGAATATACTCAGCTAGTACTGAGCTCAGACTATCAAGCAATAAGCTTGCATTGAACAACATGGCACAGAATTGGGCCTGCAATATTGTGACCCTTGTTACTCTGCTGCTCTTTGGATATAATGAAAGCAGTGGAATCAAAATTAAATAATTCAGTTTTGTTTTTCACTTTAAAAAAAGAAGACTCATCCATAGTTGTTTGATGGACACAGCCCAGTCACCACAGGTGTCAAATCACCTAGATTGCCATTTCCTCAATATAAGGCAGCATTGGTTGCTATCCAAAGGACCACAGTTAAGTTCTTGAAAATGTATAATATGTGACACTAAGGCAATCAGGTGTGCACAAAACACACCTGATTTCATTGTTACTGTTATCAGGGAAATATTCTAGATTTCTCATCCACATATCTATATGGTAATAGCTTTTGTCTAAAATGTAGCTCATTAATGTGATTCAAAGTTTCTCATTTATTTACATTTAAATAACTTTTTCCCTTTAAAATGAACTTTTAGAACATATGCAGGTTGCCAGAACAGTTCTTATTCAAAGGGGAAGTGTACTATTATACATATTTTTTACTAAAGTAGAAGTCATGCCAGTACAAAATTTCTTATGCTGTCTGCCAAAGCGCTTCAGCCCCGACCTAGATTGATGCAGTGGGTCTTTTGGTCTCCATACCTGCATAATCCTGGCCTCTTTATTGAGATACCTAATGGCAGTACTAGTTATGGCCATATTTGTCATGTTATCGAATATGATATACAGGTATTTCAGTTGCAAATGGTAGGTTGGTATTTTTGTATTCTGAATAGATGTGCATAAATCTTAGAATAGGATTACTACTGCAAGTATTCACTATAACAAGTCTCATGTTTTCTATGGCTATTCTGCAGGAGTTCCTTAGGATGTAGCATTTCAGCAAAACAGATCCATTGAGTGCATTTAAAAATCTGTAGTCTAGTTGCTTCCATTTTCTCCAATTAATATCATATGACCCAAACATGAAAAACTTAGCATCCCAATTAGGCAAGTTTTGAAGTGATCTGACTTAGTTCTATTGAGAATGGACAAGTGGATAGCAATATGAAATATATCTAATCAAGCTAATAGGAGAACCCAGCCTCCCCAAATAAACATAGATCTGGTGAAGCATGTCTTTCATATCAAAGACATTCTTTCATACATATTCCTAGATCTACTTAAAATATTAATTATGTAACAATAAAGATAAGCAGATTGGCTCTAGTTAGGTATTATATTGAAAAAAAGTGACTATAACCAGAGCTTCATTGTACCCAAATGTATGCCCAGTCCACCACAGTAAACAATATGAAATAATGTAGCACTATATTTTAGTATAAGGCTTTCTCTTAAGCTCATTTTACTGTACAGTAAATTATCAGAGATTGCTAACCAGGAACTTGTGAACAGCAAAGCAGCTGCTAAAATTGTATTTGCTCTTCTCTTATGAAATGCAGGTTTTTATCAAGTTATATAAAGATTATATCTGAAAAAAATCTATGTAAAGATTACATAATTCATTTGGCTAACGATGCACTGGTGTATCATAGTAGAATCTGAGCTGTTCATACCACGATGAAACAAGAACTCATTAGTCACAGAAAAAGCAATAGCAGAAGAGATAAACAGGTCCATCAATGAATGAGTACTTGACTAATATATTTTACTTCCTATATATATGCACGTGAGCATTAATTTTAACTGGAATCTTGAGGTGCTACTGACGTACAATTATAAATACCCAGAAGTTTTAAGATCTGAGTAAACATATATGCCTGAACAATATCTAATTGATAGTAATTTATTTTACAGAACTGAGATTTAGCTACTGCTGTTTTGCTTTATTTTTCAATTTAATTTAGAGCAGAAGCAGACCCCCCATTAGGTTGTCTTTAGCTGGATTCTTCTCCATTTCCATAAAACTAATACATTTTAGTAAGAGTCCTTAAGTTACATCAGAGCTGTTCAATTTCTGACATGGGAGGAGCAACACAGGCTGGGCAGACCCAATGTCCACATGAGCAATCACTGACCCCAGGAACAGAGGCTAGATGTAGAACCTGAAGGAAGAGAGGGGAACCAGAGACTCCAAGCAACAATAACAGCAGACTACAAGGTCCCTTCCAACCGTACATCTATGAATAAATAGAAGCCAATTCAGAATTCTCAGCAAGAAGTGAAAAACAACCTATATAAATGTGGATTTCTCCATTTTAAAAAAAAAGGTAATTTTCAGATTGTGGTGGGAAGATGGCACAAGCAGCTTGTTTAAAGCACCCAGATGAAAACGTCTATTCACACCCAAGGGGTTTGTTGTTGGGGTTTTTTTTATGTTTGTGGACTTGACATGAGTTTCTAAAGAATTAGATGTTTCAGGTTGACAGTTGGAGAATTATAACTGCTAACTGTGCAAGAGAAAAATCATTGCATGCAGACTGAAAGATATTTCCTTCCATCCTGGTAAATGAGCAAATACAACTAAAAACAGTCAAGCATTTAAAGTAGCAAATCAAAAGCTTTTTCGATTCATCAGATGAATAGACTGGAACTATTACAAGCTGTTTTTTCTCAATTGCACTAAACATAAAAATAATGCAACAGTCATTGTCTGATTAAGGACAAAGATGACAGACAGGTTGGGATAGTTCTCTGTAACACAGGAAATTGCCTTACCTTGGCCTAAGTGTAACACAATGACAGACTTCCATCATCTCCACTTCAAAAAGTCAAATTCTGTGTCCAGCAGCCATGATTAATATTTATATAATCCTATTTTCATTCCCCAAGGGATCAAGTCCTTTGACTCTAGAGTTTAGCAATGGTATCTCTACCAGCCTTACTTTATATACAACAGTCCAGAAAGGCTTTTGCTGATTAGAAAACAATATATGAATATGATTACTTAAAACTCACTATTGATTAGTATGGCATATACTTTTCAGCTCAGCTAGCACTCCCAAGTAATGAGAACATCATTGCTACAGGGAAGCTAACGAACTCTTACCTTGTTCAGAGCACATGAGCTAAATTATACTATTTAATGAATAGTCTTTTGCAGTTATCATCCTTAGGGAGGATGATATTAAAATTTGAACTTGTGGTTCAGAGTGTGCTGCATGACAGGCATTCCCTTTTATGTTCAGTGGATGGTGACTGCACAAGGATTAAAATACATTTCAAAGCGGAATACATAAAATAGTAAAAACTTAGGTACTTCTGATGACATTTGGCATCAGACTGACATGGGTTGTTAATATGAAGCCCTTTTTCCCTGGAGTTTGATTGCTATAATCATTTGCTCTAAAAAGTGAGTTTGTTCTCATTTATAAAATTAAAGGGAAAAAAGACCCAGCCTGTTAAAAAACAAAACCAAAACCAAAAACCTCTCTGCTCTCTCTCTTTCTTAAGGGATCCCTGTGATTTAACGTATTATTACTGCAATTAGAGAGAAAAGCATATTTTAATCTACTTTTGCCCCTCTACTTACTCCCTCTGGCATATGTACTATTTTTCCTCTTTTTAAATTCAAGACATTTACTTTGTACCAGACACATTTCTGCTGAGATGAAACTATCATCATGGCTGATTTTTTGCGGGCCTAGGATAAACAAGATCCCAATCTCCCACCTGAAATATATTTCAGTCTCTCCTCCAAAACAGTTTAGCTGAATTTGTGAAGGTGCTTGTTTTCCAGCCACAACACTGCAGAATCATAGTTTACATGTGCTTTTTGTCAGTGAATTTCCAACAGCTTTATAAAGAGGGTCAGATCACTCCTCTTGTACAGATGGAGGGGAAGGGAAGGGAAGAGAAACTAGGTAATAGGACTTACCCAAGTCATCCAGTAGATCATCAGCAGAACCAGATGAGTCCCAATCCCGTACTCTATCCACCTACACCACCTCCTTGTCATACTCCCCAAAAGGTAATTTCCTTCTGCAAGCCCTGTTACCAGAAATGCCTAGGCCTCCTGTTCTGATTCTGCCTATTCAACCTTAAAAGTTAAGCAAAGGTCACAGAAGATAAGCAGCTACATGGCTCCATTCCCTACAGCCAGTAATTTCCATGGTAAGGAAAGAGCCCATCCATCCTATAAATGCAAGAACATCAGTTCTAGGTCATTTCCTAAAAGTTTTATTTTTGGTGCCTTTCCCACTCCCCTCAATGAGCAACATTCCACCTTTGAAAGGGATAACTAGTAAGGCTGTAGATGATACTTTTTGAAGTTAAGATCAAGTCCATCTAGCCCAGAATCCTGTCTCAGTGGCAGGAATAGATGCTTTAGAGCAGGGGGCCAATCTGTGGCACATGCAGCAGTGGCAGATTTGTAGCACATTTGCCAAAAATGTTGGCCCCCACTGATTTAGAGGAAGACTACATGAATGAGGTGCTTGTTTTTTGTGTCATTTTTACCAGATTAATTTATTGAAGATCTTTGACCTTTTTATAGTTAATAGCCAACAGGCCTACAGTACCAATAATGGAGTTGAAAAGTGTATTAAACCACATATTTTATACATGCAAACAAATACAAACATGCTAGAAAGATTGAAGTATGGAGTAATCCCCTTATTTCAGGTGCCAAAGCTTGAAAAACACTAAGTAAAAATGTAAAAACTTGGTCCCACTCATACTTATGAACTTACAAATTAAAGCTCCACTCAAAAACAAAAGTAACTTTTATTGTATCGCTTGATGGCTTACAATGCTTCCAAGCAGAGTACCAAACGGACATGGAGAAAAGGCATATTTTCAAACCTAATGATAACCATGAGGAAGGCATAGAAAAAGTGGAAGTGGGGAGAGACTACTACAGAGGAGTATACCTCCTCTGCTTGTGCTTCTCACATTTGCCAGAAGCTGGCAGGAAACATTATGCTGAGGGGAAACCAGCACAGGTTTGTAGCAGGTAGATCTTGCCTGACTAATCTAGTCTCTTATGACTAGGTTACAAAACACCTGGATGCAGGGTTGTAATTTACTTAGACTTCAGGAAGGCCTTTGATACGGTATCCTACTCCATACTGGTGAACAAGTTAAGAGGCTGTGACTTGGATGACTACAGTCCAGTGCGTGACAAATTGGCTAGAGGGTTGCACCCAGAGTCGTGGTGGATGGGTCGGTATCAACCTGGAAGGGTGTGGGCAGTGGGGTCCCGCAGGGCTCGGTCCTAGGACTGATACTCTTCAATGTCTTCATCAGCGACTTGGACGAAGGAGTGAAGTGTACTCTGTCCAAGTTTGCAGATGACAAAACTGTGAGAAGTGGACACGCCCAAGGGCAGGGAACAGCTGCAAGCAGACCTGGACAGGTTGGACATGTCAGCAGAAAACTGTGGTGATAGTTTTTCCTTAAAGGATGTGAACTAACACCGAATCACACCAGGAAAGCCCAGGCGCTGTGGTCAGCCCAGGTGTGTTGGGATCCGCCAGGAATGAGGGGGAGGTGGAGAGTATACAGTGCAGACGAGGCAAATTAACTGAAAAAAAAACAAACCTTAACTTTACTCACTCACAAATAACTTCAACTTGAGTGATGACAACAGCAGGAACAGGTAGATAACTGGTTACAGCAATGAAGAGAGAGAAAGACAATGCAAGCGGAGGCAATATGATGGCTGCAGCAGCATAATACTCAAAGGTATGGCCAGTGGTCACAGAGCAAATCTATGTGGTCACTGGGAGACGGCCTAGGGGTGTACTCCAAGCCTAGCAGGTGATCAGTCCTCTACCACACTCGAGTCCAAAGGACGGCTTGAAGGAACCCCTCTCTGAGGCGCAATGCCCTTCTTTAAACTCTCCAACCAATCAGGGGCTTCGCACAGGGGCAGGTTCTAGAAGCCCAGGCGGACTAGACCAGCTAGTCACGCTCCCCTGGTGATTTCCAAATGGTTAGGGCCCCCCGTGTTCACTCACTGTTCATGTGCACAGTGGGAACTCTAGTCCTACTCTGCCACTGCGCAACTGTCATATCACTTAACCTGTCCCAACAATCTGCAAGGAGTCATTCTAAGGTTTTCTGATCTTTCACAAAAACAATGCAATTCAACAAGGAGCAATGCAAAGTGTTGCACCTAGGGAGGAAAAATCTCCAGCATACCTACTACCTAGGAAATGACCTGCTTGGGGGCACAGAAGTGGAAAGGGATCTTGGGAGTCCTAGCAGACTCCAAGATGAACATGAGTTGTCAGTGTGACGAAGTCATCAGAAAAGCTAATGGCTCTTTAGTGTGCATCAGCAGATGCATGACAAACAAAACCAAGGAGATACTTCCCCCCTCTATTGCGTGCTGGTCAGACCACAGTTGGAATACTGCGTGCACTTTTGGGCGCTGTGCTTCAAGAGGGATGTCGATAACCTGGAGAGGGTCCAGAGAAGGGCTACAACTATGGTTAAGGGCTTGCAGACCAAGCCCTATAAGGAAAGACTAGAGCATCTGGATCTCTTCAGCCTCCGCAAGAGAAGGTTGAGAGGTGACCTTGTGGCTGCCTGTAAGTTCATCATGGGGGCGCAGAAGGGAATTGGTGAGGTTTTATTCACCAAGGCGCCCCTGGAGGTTACAAGAAATAATGGCCACAAGCTAGCAGAGAGAAGATTTAGACTAGACATTAGGAAGAACTTCTTCACAGTTAGAGTGACCAAAGTCTGAAATGGGCTCCCAAGGGAGGTGGTGCTCTCCTCTACCCTGGAGGTCTTCAAGAGGAGGTTAGATAGGCATCTAGCCGGGGTCATCTAGACCCAGCACTTTTTCCTGCCTATGCAGGGGGTCAGACTCAGTGAGCTATTTGAGGTCCCTTCCAACCCAATCTATGAGAAGCTTGCCTTGCTCTGCCTACTTGTAATTAAGAGTTCAATGCCTGAAATGTCATTCTAACACATAATCACTAAGTTAACTTCTCCTTTTAAATAAAAAAGCACAATTAGGTTCTTGCTGAGAATACAACCACACAGACACAAAGATCCTCTCTTGCGGGCTTTAATAAAAATCCCTTTTCACGGTCTTTATTACATTGTGAAATTTACAAGTGCAAAGATTAACGATAACGGTGGAGCTGCAGGGTATTGCGTCTTCTCCAGGCAGCACGGCGAGAGCCACCAATAGTGTGATGGAATTTGTGGCCCTTGCCAAGACCACGACTCTTCCTGCCAGCTGATGTGAGCCCACGCATCTCTCTGTGTTTGTGGACTGGTTTGGTGATCCATTGGGTATCAGGGTTGCGTCTGATGGCCTTATGGAATGGATCAATCAGGATAACCTCAAAGAATTTATAGGTGGAATCTTCACCCACCCAGTAGGAGTTCAACACTCTCAGAGCTCCACAGTGACGGCCAGCCCGTTCCTAGAAAGGTAAAAACAAGAGTTCAAGGAAATGATCAGCAAGAAGAATAGTGAATATGAGTGCTACAAACGAGCTGAAAGTGATGTGCCTAAATAACAGGTTCAGTAAACAGAATATGAACATGAGACAGGAAGCCAGTGCAGGATTTTAAACCAGGCAATTAAAATGAATGTTAGCAGACAGCTGGAGATGCACTAGGTTGCTGAGCAGTCTCCCGAAGAAAGTGGAGGAAGCTTCATTAATCTGGACACTACTGCTTTACCAGCAGATGCACAAAATGCACTATAGGGAATAAACTGGCATTTATTAAATCTTTCTTCATTTTCCAAACTCCCATGGATGTCTGATGCCTTCTCTGTTTAGAGTACAAGGTCCTCTCATTTAATATAGGATTGAAAGAGCTGGAGCACTGGTTGCAACAAAAAAGCAGGAGAAAAAACTTACTGGGTCACATAAATTTCCCCAAGCTCTTTTACAACACAGAATCATTATCTATTTGACTTTCCTTTTAAAACTAAACATGAGCAAGCATGCCAAACCAAAGCAATCCTGTTGTTACTTTGGGAGACTATTCTACAGGCCAGAAGATCAATGATATGGTCTTCAAAATCCCACTCCATTCCTAAAGTCCTCCGTCAAGTGGAGACCTAGAATTACAGAACTAAAAAAAGTATACAGATTTTGGTTTTCCCAAGACAAGATAGCAATAAGAGGCACTCAGTTTACAACAAATACAAGTCATGTCCTTACCACACATAAGAGAAGTTAGAACAATAGATAAAACCTTGGTAACGGAAAACTGAACAAATAGTCTATGCCAGCCAAGAAATGTACAAAACTGAAGTAAATTAAACTAGTGCCTGAGACAAGTGGGGGGAAAAAAAATTGGACAGCCTCTAAATGCAATTAGAATTATGGTGCCTTGTAGAAGAAAGGCCAAGAGCTTACCTTAAAAAAAAATTAAACATTGACTTGCTCTAAAAAGAAAAGTTTTTTTGTCTACCAGTTTCAGTACCTCAATGTTAACACATCCTTTGCTCAAAGGAATCACCAATCTGACCAGCATTTAAAGTATCTGAGAACAATGAGTTGAAAATGAGAACAGGCTTGCATTTTGGAAAAAACATGTTATTATGTAAAGTCCAATAAAAAAAAAAAAGGCAGCTGTCCCTTCTCATGAGTTACCTTACACAATGTGGAGTTAAAACGGATTTTGAAAATGTGGTTTTACAGATGTCACACCTCAGTCATGCATGTTACATAGAGGACATGCCAAGAACATACAATAAGCAGAAATGCTTCTTCTACCTCTAATAGAAGCCCTTATGATTCCCCCCCCCGCACTTTATGGAACATGGAAAGAGCTCCTGCCCCAAACTACTTTCTATACATATCTGACAACAGCAGGAAATACTAACGAAGGGGAAGAGTGGTTTGTAAGACCTGTATTTAAGGATAGATTTTTCAGCCTATTTGCTTTTTCCTATACTCTGACATTCTCTGTTTCCCAAAGATACCTTTGTATCTTTGGATGAAACTAATTAGAATGATGTTAATTTCATATGGTTAATTTTACTTCTTGGTAAGCCCTGAAGGCAAAGACAAGTCAACTGCAATTGTCTGCCAAGGAATTAACGTTACAGAACAAATATAGCAGCATATAGTTTAAAAAAATTAAATCAAGACTCTGATACTGGATTACATAAAGCAAAATGATCAGTAAATTCATGAATTACACTGAGTCCGAAGCCTAACTTTTGCTATCAACACTTCTGTAAAAAAATAAAGTTAAAAAAAGCTAATACCATGTATGGTCTGTTCTACCATGTCACTGCAACCAATGAAAGTGCATCAGAACATAAAACTGAATGACAAGTCATACTACTAGTCCATTTAGTCTGGAGCACTAACTTTACCAAGTCACTTGAACTCTGTGCACTAGCTTCCCCAAACATACAATAATACCATTTATTTAGCTTAATAAGCCCCTTGAGGTACATGGGTATGAAGGTCTCATGAGTGCCTTGTTGGTGTCAGTAGTCCTAACCTTTAGGTTCCCAAAGGAATTCTGTGGTTCTGAATAGTGCCCTCCATCAGCAGAACAAGACTTGCAGAAAACTTCCTACTGGAGAAAGGCACTTACCTCTGCTACAGACTGCAGGCTACGGGCGAACTTCAGCTGATTAACACCATGATGCACAGGTTTACCATATGTTGCACCCTTTGGGACTGGGCGTTTACGACCGCCACGACGAACACGAATACGGTAAATCACGTAACCTTAAAAAACAAAAGTGTGTTTTTAAAAATGTTACTTGTCAAAGATTATGAGACTTCTGAATTTCATTAAGTATCAATTACCATGGCTTTATTTTCCCTCACATTCATAGTTTTCCCCTCAAGACTTCTAGTTCCACTCTTACTGTGGAAGCTGCTTTTATGAGCATCTTCAATGTAGATAAACTTGTACCAGAAAATTTGGTGAAGTGCTCCTGCTTCATACTGTAACACTTAACACAGCCAAATTCCACCCCCATGTGTATATCACTGCATTATACAACACGGGTCACTTCAGTGTCTAAACCAAAATAAGCTATATGGTACAACACACCTTAATATTGGTGTAAGTGAGTTTACATGTGGGCTGTTGACAATATAATTTTCCAATTATAAAAATTATTTAAGCTGATAGTAAAACATGAGTGCAGATTGAAAGACTTTGTAGCTATTAGAAACTAGAAAGGGTAAGTAGAGTTTTTGGTCTTGTTTTCATTTTTCAAGTGTGAAAATGCTTCCAGGATTGCAAGCTGACAGTCTTTTTCCACAGCGCCTTGCAAATACATCTGTCCTGTCCACCTCTGAGGATATTATTATTTTATCTTCACTGGAGTTAGCGTGGATTCTTATCCAGGCATTTCAGGTGAGAGTGCCTCTCTGGTCCACACTCATCTTTGCTTAAGGGGACTTTCCACCCAGCTAGATGTTGTGGCTTACAGCATTTGCCAGCTCCTGGATTCACTCTCATCTGGGATAGTAACATCCAACTTAGCAAAGGAAAACCAGAGAAGTTCAATTCTCCAAAAACAAGGGGAATTAAGTGTCTGTACTTACTTATCTGGATACTTAATTATCCAGTTTTGCCAAAATTCTTTCCTTAGATGCTAATTAAACATGAATTATAGCACTATCCTTTTTCTGTGCACAGTTGTATTCCTGTTACTACCTGTACAGTACCAAACCCAACTTTTCATGGTGTTTTTCGACTCTTACCAAACAGCATACACACCTAGCAGGCTGCCAGTTATACATACCACTTGCTGCTCAGTTAGGAAAGACTCTAACAAGTACCGTGGCGTGACACCCTAGTGCTAAAGCGTCAGCTGCAAACCTCTTCAGGCCTAGTTACCTTGCTTGGCTTTGTATCCCAGCCTGCGGGCTCTGTCTGGCCGGGTAGGTCTGGGAGCTCGATGCAGAGCAGACAACTGGCGGTACTGCCAACAGCGGACACGCAAAAGGAAACGCATCACGTCTGACTGCTTCTTCCTCCATAACTCTTGGATGTACTTGTAAGCGCCCATGCTTGTTTACCTGTTTAAACAGAGATCTGTGTAAGTTTGCCATCAAGCCTTTATCCCCCTTTGAGACTCTCCCACAGGAAACCAACGTGCAAAGGGGACATGGTGTAACAGGCTGCACCAAACCGAAATGCAAGGGGCTTAAATACAGGGCAGTAGCCACACCGCAAATACCCGCTCACATCTCTCCCTGCTTTTAGGCATGCTGAACTCCTAAGGGAGAAACTGTTTTTCCGTGAGGATGCCTGGCACACACCCCAGCTACTGCCACTTGCTGAACAGCGGCTTCACCCAGATTGCAGTGGATCCCCCGGCGAGTTTAGGGAGAAGCTTCAGAGAAGTCACTGCGTCTCAGCAGCTTCCTCCTCGGAGGCCTGACAACTCATGCACCGCGAAGAGCTTTCCCTCGGCCGGCACCCAGGGCCGCTGGGCGCCTCCGCGCTGATGCAAGGACACAGACCGCCCTGGGTGCCCGGGACCTCCCCGACTCGACTCCCACTCGCCCCGGCGCCGGCGCCAGCACCCCCGTCGAGCCGCGCCCGGGCCTGCCCCACACTCGGAGACGCCGATGGCGGCGGATAGAAGCAGCAGCCGCAGCCAGCCTAACCCTCACCTGATGGCGCCCCAAGCCGGAAAGGAAGAAGGCGCGCTCCCACAACCCTTTGCGGCCCAGCCTCCCTTCCGGCGCCGAGCCGGAATGATGATGCTGGAGAATGGTGATGCTGGAGAATGTAGTCCGCCCCCGCTCAGCCCGGGGCCTGCTGGGAAATGTAGTACGGGGGGCTGCTGGGAAGTGTAGTTCGGCGGGGGCCGCCTCCCGGTGCGCCCCGCGCGGCCCGGGCATGGGGAAGGGCTACAAGGTGGTGGTGAGCGGCGGGGCCGCCGTGGGCAAGACGGCCGTGCTGGAGCAGCTGCTGTACGGGCACCGCGCGGCCGGTGAGCGCGGGGGGTTGGGCGACGGGTCCCGGTCTCCTCGGTGCCGCCCCGGCCCTGTCACACGTTACATGTATTGCACACTCGCCGGGCCAAGGAATCGCCGCTGCCTTAGCTGGTGAATCGCGCCATACATGTGGACTGAGCAGAGGTGCGGAGGGGCTACCCACCAGTCGTGCCACAAACATAGTCGGACCGCAGGTGCGGGGGGGATCGCCCACGAGTTGCACCATAAATGTAGACCATGCCAAGTCATCACCATGCACCTAAAACGTGGCTGCCCAGCTATCCAAAGAGCTGGCCAGGTCGCCATGTACTGCTTGAAAACACACAGCAGTCCCCTTGCTGGATTCTCGCCCTGTGCCTCCAACCTCCACATCCCTGGCTGCTGCTTCAGGCCATTGCTCCTTCCCATCTCCTGCCATCCCGTTTCCACCCTCTCCAGTGTTGGCAGTAAAGAGGTGCTGTTGGGAGGCTCTGGATGGGTAGGGGTAATGGGAGGTGGCTGGGGGCAGAGGTGACCCCGTGGGAGGGCAGGGGGTGCTGTCACTTTGGCCAATTGGGACAAGTTGGGCAGGCAGGCATTTGCAATTTGAGACCTTTGGACTAATGAGTTTCGTTCCTCAAAAGCAGAAGGCCTCTCCTTGCCAGCTGGGGATGGAGCATTGTGCTAACCAGGGGTCTCCTCTTTAGTTGTAGCAACACACATCTGGAGTGTGCTGCTTGGCCTAACTGGGAGCTGCTGTGGGAGAGCAGCGGGCCCAGTGAGCTCAATGGCAAGGAAAAGGCTTTGGTTTGTTCATCTCCCATCTGACTTGCTCTGAATGAGCTAGTTAGCACCAGCATCTGAACAGGATGACTAAGACAGTGATGCTTATCACACTGCTGTTAATTACTTCCTGTTCTTAGCTGCTGTTAGTAACTGAGGCAGGAAGAAAGTCAAGTGCAGTTGATGAGAGCTATTTATGGAGCTACTTGTTAAATGCTTATGTAACAGCAGGGACCTTCTCTAAGATGCATCTCCTTTACATTTAATAAATGCTCTTTAATGCACACTAAATCTCACTGGATTTACAAATAATACTTTTTAACATAGTAGAAAATCCCTCATCTACCTTCAGGCCAAATTGCAAGCTCTTTTTTCAGCTATCATTTGTGACAGCTGACAGGAGAAGACAGGTGACAGGAGTTCGGTTCCCAGATTACACCACAGCCAGGTTTTGTACTGTTCCTCAGCCTGCTTATCCATTGTGTATGGGAGTGGGAAAGGGTCGGTCTCTGTTTTCCTCTCTCCTCAGCTTTGTTCCCAGCTCTCTTTCTGGTTGAGGTCGTGAACACTTCACCCAAGAGGAGGTAGGTAGAGAGTGAATTACACATCACTTGGTGCTCCTCAGCCTGCCTTACCTTGAGAGAGCAAATGGGAAAGTTGATTGCTGGATTTCTCCATATGGGACATGTGGAAAGTTGTTTTTTTAAATGTCTTCTCTGTGAATTGATGGCTTAGCGAGAAATCATTCCTGTACCTGGAAATGCTTGTGGTGCCTCTATCTTTGCCACAGCTTACTGCCTATGAGAACTTAAACGGTCATCCTTTCTTCTGCTGACAAATCTGCTTTCCTTATCTCTGCCTTTTGACTACAAAAGAAACCCCACTGCTCAGGGTGAATTTCCAGTGAAGGCCCTGGACAACTATTGCAACTGAACCTCTGATTAGACAGAATCTTCCTGGATTTGTCTTCAGACTTGAAACTTAAGTTTCAAGCACCAAGGATGGTTTTTTGATTTTGGTTTGGCAAACCTTAAGTGTGTAGAGAGTGACTATCCATGAGTTATTGTATCTGACTTGTGCAGTGTTAGCTCTGTTTTTAACCAGAACTGCTTTTCGGACAAAGCTGTGACCATTCTTTCAGTCTAATGACAAAAATTGTTTTAAATGCATGAAACTCTGGGTTATAATATTAGACTAAATCAGTGAGGATAATACTCCTTTGGCCTTTGTTTGCTTCTACTTGATCCTGCAATCCTGGATTGAGTTGAACCAAATCCTCAAAGGTCATTCCAGCTCCATGCATGCTCTGGGATTCCCCAGTGTACAGTCATTTGATCTTAAATCTAAATTAATAAAAATCACTAACATCAAACTCTAGCAGTCTTAGCCATGCAGTGGATGAAATTTGCCCACGTTCTTGTATGATCCCAGCAATGTAGTTCATCCTTGCCTAAAACTTAAGCCAAGTAACTAATGCCTTTCCATTCTCTCATAATTTTTAGTGCTGGTTGGTACACACCGTAGAAGGGGATAGAACTAACTGCAACTGTGAACATTGTTACCAACACAGTTTCCACTATATTATCAGAGGTGAATTACTTTAACCTGATGAAATCCCTTTCCCTGTCTGAACAGTCAGCATGAAGCCTATCTGCCATTTAAGTCCTCTGTATGAGTAGCATGTAGGGTGCCACTTGCACACTGGATATGTTTAGCCCATTGCTGGCACTAGTGATATGTAAATTCCTATGACCAAAAGAGATCCTTATTCCATTTCTATGTACACTTGCTCCCACAGTCCTAACCTTCCACCATAAAACTTTATTTTATTAGTTTTCATTCTCTCCCTTTGCCATTCTGTATGTTAGCCCAGGCATGTCCTATTGCTGCTTTGATAGCTGGGAGAAATTTCCATAAGTTTTGGATAAGTTTTCAAGATCCATGCATTGAAGTATAGCATCAAGGTGATAATAATCTGTGTAAACTATCTTAGTAGAGAGCTTTAAGATGAGCTTTATTACTTTTTTTTTTTTTAAAGAGATTTGAAATGTTTAGGGTCTTTTCCTTTTTGCTGGTATAACAATTAGCGAGGCTAAATCTTATGCGCAGCTCTGTACGATATGACTGGAGACAGAGCAAGAGAACCATTACTGTTCAGCTGTATTTAAAAATGCCTTCAATTTCTTTAGCTACCACTTTTCTGAATCAGATCTATGTCTTTATTTTACACTCTCCCTCTTTATTCACTTTTTCCAGTCTTCCCTATTATTAGTTTTGTGCCTTCACATCAGCATGGCTATATTTGGAGGCAAGATAAGATAAATTTGTCTGGTCAGAGTTTGCCCTGAACCTGATGGGAGTTTGATTTATGAAGACTACAAGGGGGAAGGAGGATGAGGTGGAGGGAGATGAAATGCAGGCAAAGAAAGCTAATAGTATTTCTTTTCTGCAAACTGATGTTGTTGCATGCAGCTAAGGAAATAACCAGCATATGTGGGGGTGGAATGCTTCAACTTTTCAGTCTGAAGTGTTTTGAATAGTGTCGCTGAACATTGTAAAATCCTTATTTTCACAGTCCAGACAGTCCCCAGTGTTTTCTGAAACAACGTGTCAATATTGTCTGCCTTAAAAACAAACAAAGCCAGTACCCATGAGGACTAACCCTATACAAACAAAAGAAGTGCATATACCTAATTGTTCAAGGGAGACAAAAATGCAAGTAGTACAAGGTTTGTTTGACAGCTTGAAGCTGGTTCTAAAAGGAGGAAATCAGATTCCTCTCTCTCCTCAACTTTCATCATGCCCAGGCTTAAGCATTACTCAGCCTTGTTACTTGTAGTATCATGTGACCCCATTCCACCTGTTGGCTGGTAACCTCGCATGTAGTCCCACTGACTTCAAGCATGCTTCTCTGTGCCTCCACTTGTGGATTAATATACAACTCTAAGCTGAAGGATGCTAGCCTCTGATGCCAGAGGGAATTTGGTTATGGTGCCTGAAGACAGATGCTGGCTCCTCTGCAGCAAGGCCAGCACATCACATACTTAGCTCAGTTCTTACGTAGTGGGTGGGCACGGCTTGAGAAACCTGTGGGACGGTCATGCAAGTTATGCCATCATAAATTTGTGCCCATGAAAGGTCATAGCATATAATTGCACAAATTCATATCCTGGATATGTGTGGTTTTTTTGTAAATATCCATACTGTTTGTCCATGAATAAAATCTTGACTGAGGGGTCTGAATTCAAAAGTCTGAATTCAAAAGTCAAAAGGGTCTGAATTAAAAGGCTGGGCAATTCATTCAAAAACAATATTTACAAAAGATTGAAATGCACTACTGAAAGTCATAAACGTGAATGCTTTTACTGCAGTATGGCTAAATATTTATGCCCTTACTTTATAGATTTTAGCCTAAGCAATAACTCCTCTTTGTTAAAACAGCAGGCCTGGAAGACGGTGCAACACTGGAAGATGTATATTTGGCTTCAGTTGAAACAGATCGAGGAGTAAAGGAACAATTACGCCTTTACGACACTAGAGGTCTGGAAGAAGAAGTAGAACTGCCAAAGCATTATATCTCTGTTGCTGATGGCTTTGTTCTTGTGTATGCTGTGAACAGCCTTGAATCCTTCCAGAGAGTAGAACTACTCAAAAGAGAGATTGATGCCTTTAGAGACAAAAAAGAGGTAAAAGTTCATTGCCTTAATAATTTCTTGGCTATGTCTACTAAGAACCTAAGTTATGAAACAAAACTAGCATACAAAGAAAAGCAGGTTTTCTCACAATTTTGGATGATCTCCTGTGCAGGAAAGCTTCCTCTTGGGAAAATCTCATGTGTTATTTAACTTGCACAAAAGAGATATTTTGCCCTAATTTCTGAGCAAGAGCTAAATAGTTGAAGGGAGACCCTGTTTAATGATACTTTACTTTACTTAATGGATAACAGTATAATTAATAAATAGTTCTGGTATTCACACCAAAAATGAAAGCACACAATAATGAATGTAAACAAATTTTGTTTTTAGCTGTACTTGTTAGTTTACCAAATGCTCTAACTGACAGTGGGTTTCCTAGACATTAGTTAATTACCAGGGAGGCTTAAGTGTATTTTGATATGTCTGTAAAATTGGTTCTGCTGCATGAAACGACTGCTGTGTTTTCCCTTTAGGAAACAGCTAGTGTTCTCAACTGATAAATTGTTTCAGCACCACTAGCCAAATATCATCTGCACAGGGCACTAATGTTTACCATTTTCTTTTCTCCCTGCTAAACAGCTTTATAGGACACTAAAACAAAACTTCAGTCATTTAAAAAAATGTATATGGGAAGTTAATTGAATAACACTAAGTAGCTGTCATACTAGTGAATGCAAAACAACTTATTTAATACTTAAATCATAATGGGGGTAGAGGAGAACAGGCTAATTGCTTGACAGGTTGGAGTGTTATAGTTATGTTATGATGGTCCAGGAAATAAGTCAGAAGCAAGGGTTTTTGATGATATAATTTTTTTGGACAAACTATAGTTGGGAAAGATGCTAGACAAGCTGGAGTACTTTGTGCCTGAGAGCTTACCTCTCTCCCAACTATGCAGTTGGGCCAATAAACGATCTCTACACACTCCCCCAAATAAACCTTGGCTTCTTACATAATGGCTTGATGACATGCAGTGACAGACCCATTGACCATTGCTGATTATTTTAATTTCCTGAGTTGGTTGCAGAAGATGTTAAATAGAGGCATTGTAATCTGTGTTTTTGTATTCCCTCTCCTCCCTTCTCTGTTTTCTGGGCTGATAAAAAAAAACCACGTATTAGCTGCTTTTGCTTTAACTCTATGAGCAATGAAGGATTGTGATCGTGGCTAAGAATTACACAGATGAACTGGTGACCCCCACAATAAAAGTTAAAATAATGCTATGTCTATATAGTGTACAGCATGCCAGGGAGAAGTGCTTTCAGATGTATACCTCTGTTGCTCCTCTCAGATAAGCAATGTGGAGGTGGCTTTGGATGGGGTAAATGGTAGTCTCACTTAGAAGTGCCAGTTAGCTTGCTAGCAGCACTTGTGTGAATGCAGATGCACTGCTTCTGGTCTAGGAGGCAGCTTGGGTGGAGCAGAGGCATGTCTGAGGGCCCTGACACATACTGCCTAGCACCATACTGTGAACAATAGTTGTCTTTTTTTGCTGATAAAGCAGTAGTCTTGATGTTGTCAAAAAGGAATGTCTGAGGAACAGTGTTAGGCAAGAAAACTCTTCTGTTCTAAGAAACTGAAGAGTCATGCTCTGTTGGGAAGAAAACAGGAGGCATAAAGCATCCCAGAGTCAGTCTGTTGAATGGGAAAGTGTAGTTGGGCCTGAAAACTGCTGGTGGTGGGAGGAGGAATGGGAAAATAAAGCATCAGGAGCGAGTTAGAATTAAGGGGTTGTAGTAGGAGGCTTGAGTTGGGTCTGCAGAGAACACTTAGCAGAGTTTAGAGTGCTTAGTGTAAGTACAGACAGATTTCCTTGCTTGTTACTAAAATGTGAAATTATTCAAGTGAACAACTTAATGTTTTTAGGCTTAAATGTATAAGTTTAAACAGTACTAGTAATTTGAAGTAGTCATTTCTGCTTTCAGCCTTTCCTGCCCTAACACTATGTTTAGACTACAAACCATTGCAAGAGCGTAATTTAAATTCCACTGAAACTATATTGGTCATCGCTTACAAGCAAGACTTGCAGGGACTATGCTTCCGAAGAGTGCTAATGCCTGTAGTAACATCAACCAGCAACATGTTTCCTTGTGCTCCCTTTAGTTGAGACTCAAAGCAGGAGGCTGCACTGCTCTCTGCTGCATGACACCATCTGTTGTTACTCGCCTGAGTGGATGTAAAATTGCTGTTCTGATTTGGGGAGTATGCATATGACTCTGTTATTCGTATATGACAACACAAATGCAAGACAAATCCCAAATCCCAAACAAAGAGTTGAGCTGTATGTTTTCCCCCCAGGGGAAACATGTAGCATTTGACTTGGCCTGGGTGTGGATGCATGATGCAATTGCTGTGAAGTAGTTTATTCCCCACTTCTCATCCTACTCCAAAGCTAGGAGCAGACATGTAGCCAGCTACCCCAAATAGGCTACCTGCTGCAGGTGCTATGAAAGCTCTTGGCAACTGGGTGGCAGTGTAACTAGTTTGCATTAGGTGAAGGTAAAATTGACTAGAGGCATAGGCTCATAACAGGTATGCTCGTGGAACTCAGATGTGTGTAGACTTGGGTTGAGTAACACGTTATGAATGCCCAAAGTGAGAGACAGGTTTGAATTTTCTACTTCACAATGAACATTAACAAGAACAGATGCCAAATTGCACAACTGCTACATATTGTTTAAGGGGTGTACTTGGTAGTTGTGTTGATCTGAGACAAAAAGATACAAAAAACTAGAACTCTTGGTTCCAATATGATACCTTTTATTAGACCAACTGGAAAATGGCAAGAAAATTGTCCTTTTCTGCAAACGTTCGGCCTATTTTGGATTTTAAACTTCATTGCAGAACTACAATGACTATTTTTGCCTCCCTGCCTCCCATTTGACACCTTCAGGGAAGGAATTCTATCTGATCAACACATCAAAGAGCTACTCAACACAGCTCACAAAGACACTCTCAGAGGGACAGACTTCCATCTTCATCTCTCTCTCTGTGCGAAAATGAAGTTTACTTCCTACCTATGGAGACTTTTTACCATCTTGTACCATCTACACTTTTCCCAGATCTTGACAAAGGGACTTTGATCCTGAAAGCTTGCAGAAAAGGACAGTTTTCTTGGCATTTTCCAGTTGGTCTAATAAAAGGTATCATTTTGGAACCAAAAGTTCTAGTTTTTTGTATGACACGTTTAACATTTTTTGTTGTAGAATGACTGTTTTAATATAACTTTATTTCCTATTTTTGCTTCCTTCTAGGTGACAATTGTTGTCTTAGGAAACAAAACTGACCTCACAGAGCAAAGACAAGTAGAAACAGAAGTAGCGCAGCAGTGGGCAAAGGCTGAGAAAGTGAGACTGTGGGAAGTGACTGTGACAGATCGGAGAACGCTGATAGAGCCTTTCACTTTTTTAACCAGCAAACTCTCCCAGTCCCAGAACAAATCAGCATTTCCCCTGCCTGGGAGGAAGAGCAAAGGCAATAACTCTGATAACTAAAAACCCTTCTTCCAGGAAAGGCTGTTTGAATTGTCCACTGCTAATAGTCATGACCAGGACCTATTCAGCCATTTGTTTCTCATGGTTTTTCTGAAGCAGTATTAAAAATCAGCAAGTTCTTGGACAGAAGGGTTTTTCTTTAAAATATTTTCCTGGAAAACAGCTGGTGGCTGGGGTTTTAAAAACACAGAGTGGCTTTGTGAAAATGGTGCAGTGGTCACTGTGGAGGTTTCTTTATAAGAGGAAGCTCTGTTTAAAGCACACTTCAGCAGCAAAATGCACAACGTTAGTGACTGTTCCTAAAGCACCGTCATTTCATGTCCTGTCTGTTAGGTTAACAAGCTTACAATTATACTACCTGGCCAGCGTGCAGCTGTAGGTTTGCTTGCCTTTCTCTAGTTAAAAGTGCTCCAGACTGCAACAAAAGAAAAAGGGGTTTGGTTTGGGATGAGAATCTGTGATATTGGTCCAGCTCCTGTTTTTCACTTTTTAACACACGGTCATAGACGGCAGTGATGTTTCAGGAGGCTGGGGCCAGAGCAAGAGAGGGAAGAGACTTGAAGCTACAAATACCAAACTTTGCTTGGCCATTGAGAATATTGCTACCAGTATGTGGGGGCAGTGGCATGTCTTTAGAGATCTTAGACTAGGTCTGGCTTGATGCTAATACTAAAAGGCTGAAAATGTGTACTTCCATGTGTGGCCTCCGTAAGCTTGACCCAATGCAGGAAGTGATTTTTATGCTTATGCTTTGAAGAAAACAGAAAGGCTTGAGCAGCAATTACAGATTCTGTCCATTGCTGTGGAGGACAGCATGACTCTCGCTCTGTTTCCCTTCTGTTTTGGCCATTAACTGAAGCAAAAACTGACTTAGTCAGCACATGCTGGTCATATTTATATTGCTGACACCTTCACTGACAGAATATGTGGTATAACAAGGCTTAAACTTCTGGAAGGGCTGCAGTCCACTATAGTAACATTTTGGTAGCTCACATTCTGAATGCAGTGAAAGAGCTTAGAAAAAGAACAGTATGAAGCATTTTGTGGCAAGGGAATAAAGAGTATAAGGTCTGCTCCTTCTAGCCAGACATCTAGATGCAAACTGCTCACCAGAAGGCCTCTGCAAAACCCTTGGCCATAAGCAGGGGCACATCATCCTGAATGTGACCCTCCAAGTGGACCAGCCTGTGCTGCAGGAGTCTTCTCTTCCACTTGTGCCTGTCAGCAATAGGAACAATTGAAAACAGCAAACAAGAGCAAAACTACAACAGAAAGGCCATTTTCATAGAGACAAAAAAATCAAGAGGTCTTTGATTCTGATCATACAAACTGATGCTCTTTGTGTATAGAAAACAAATAAACTGAAGAGCAAGGTTTGCCATTCTTCCAGTAATCTTACTTGATAATTTAAGCAGCACAATGTCAAATCATGATAGTACAATGAGACTAATCAGTATTTTGACACGTTAAAACTAGCTAGCTGCATTAAACATCCAAACCAGGTGTCTTCAGCACTGTTCTTCTGCTATGAAATGGTATCAACATAAAGCAGAGTCTGAATGATGTCACAGTTAGTAATGAGAGAACTGTTTACCAAATGATGCAAGTCTTTTTATACTGCATTTAGATCAACCTGCTCCCCCCTTGCTCAACTTGGTTGTTCAGGATCACTGTTTGAGCTCAAGAACTAAGACAAGAGAAACAGTCAGCAATCATTTGCTATTCCTTTTGAATGAGCAAGTTCCTGCAATTTTCTTAGAAACTGGCAGTGGTTTCTGTTGCAACACTAATAAGAACTATGGAACTACCTCCTCAAGCCTAGCCAGTTACTTTGCAAGGAAACAATTGAATACTGCTTCTCAGTTTCCTGATGATTGCATGTGAACTCAGTGCATCTCCCTGTGCAGAATGCTACCAAACTCTGCAGTCCATTTGGGATAGGGACATGACTTGTTGCTCTATAACAGTGATTCTCAATTTCTTCCATACTGTAGCTGTGTTAATTGTGCAATTACCTGGAGTCAAGCAACGTGTGCGAAGTAGCTATCACGTCAAAAAAAGCTCCAACTAGCTATAAAGTTAGACCTAAAAAATGTGTACTAACTTTATAGCTGGTTTCTAATGAGCTTTAATTTGCATGTGCAGCAGCACCTCCGCTGCTGCTGGGAGCCTTGTCAGCTGACACAGGGCTCCCAGCCACAGGGGTGTATCCTGCCCAGCAAAAAACCCTTGAGCCCTAGGGATCATAGCAGGTGTGATCCCCAGGGTCCAGGGGTTTCCTGTACCCTCAATCCCTAAGGCTTGGGGATATGGGAAACTCCTGGGGCTGGAGGATGGCTGTAGGGGAGATTCTCCAGCTGCAGGGGTTTCCCTGCACAACCAAGGTTGGGAGATTTTTGTAGTAGGGTGTGTGGGTTGCCTCTGGAGCAGGGAGCCCCTCAATCAGGGTGTGTGGGGCTCCTAACTACACTGCTTCCTGCCAGTGCAGGGGGAGCCTGAGATCAGGCATGGAAGAGGCATGATTGTGTGAATTGGGCATTAGATCCCATTGTGCCTTTACCTGCACCTGTAGAGGGGGGCCCCAGTTTGGATTTGGATTGCAGGGCATCTTGTGGGATAGATCCAATGTAGGGTGACTTGCAGGGCTGGCAAATGCAGCAGATCCAGTATCGGCTGGCAGCAGGAGGGCAAGCAGCCACTTGCTTTGGTGGTGGCAATGTGGCAAGCAGTTGCTGGCAAGCAAGGTTATGTTCCTGAAGGCCCTAACCAGCAGAGCTCAGGGACCCTGAGTTCTATGGCAGGATGTGGCTCCAACTATTCTACTAGTTTCTGGGATTGTCTGGGATTTTGGAAAAAAAAAATACCCTCCCTTTCTTTTAGGGGTTTATTCTACTGCCTTTTTGTCACAAAAGTCTGATGTCCTTTCTGAATACCACAGTCCCATGCCTAGTTACTCAGTCATGTAACTGAGCCAGACAACAGCTGGTATTGGGTGAGAGCAAAGTTTGCAGTGCATTTCAGCTTCAATACAGAAACAGCAAATTCCTGGGAGCAGTGAGCAGTAGGTGAGCAGCAAGGAAGGGGCAGGAGTGGCATGTCCCATCCCTGCTTTATCATAGACTCAAAAAGAGAGTCCAGTTCCTCTCTTGCAGCTATTAATCTCTTTGCTCAGTGAAGGCTGCTCAGATTACAGCTCTGCAGGGAGGGGAGGGGATGTAGTTCCATCCTGTGAGCAAATGAGCAGGGGGTAGCATGAGCCTTGAATCAGTTCCTACCAGCCAGAGGCTAGTTGCACATATGGTGGGAAGAGGGAGGTGAACTTGCTGTCTGACTCAGTGCAGGGGAAGAACTGCATTTAAGAGTCACTTCTTTGCAGAGCTTGTGAAGCAATGTCAATGTGCACCACCACTTCCAGGCTGAGCCTAAAGGCTGGCTTCGAGCCTGTGTGAGTTGAGTCTTAATTAGTATCTAAACCTGATTTCTGTGTGGATGTTACTAATGTAGTAACCACAATACTAACAAATGTAGGTTCTGGAGACTAAGTTAAGCATTACATTCATCATAATTTAAGAGTTTAAAACATTACTAATTAAAAGTATGGTAATGAAGCATGAAAGATGGATGAATATTCAATTGTATGTTAAGCAGCGTACAAATGTAAAAATATAGCAGTTCATATTAAAAATAATCTTAACTCTACCATCCTTATTCATCCACTTTGCTCTCAATGGGTGGCTAAGAATGAAGGATCTGTAATTTCAAGTGGCATTGCTGAATGTATGTCCAGTGCATCCTCAGGAATGAATCTGAAGCTCTTTTAGCTTCACAAGTTCCATGCTTTTTGTTTTTTGTTTCATGCTACCATGCTCTCTCCCCCTCAGTCTGTTCTTCTGACTTCAACTAGGAGCACAGCTGTTACCCATTACTGTTGTTGCAGATGGATAACTCTCCTAATCTGTTGCCCTTCCTTAGTACCCCACACCTTTCCAACTGTAAACACTGCATCTCCAGTTAAACAGCATAGCTCCAAAAACCAATGTTGCAGGAAAATTGAAAGTTAAAAGGAATGGAAGATTCAGGAGTATGGGGACAGGGATGTCCCGGGGACCATTTTAGGTTCACAGTATACAGACAGAAAATTCCTGTGGTATCTGAACATACCCATCTAGAAATGCCTCCCCAAAATGGAAGTGGTAGCATTACCACAGGTGGCATTAACTACAGACCCCTCCCTTCTGCCCTGTTCCTGGATTCCTCTGGTTTAGGTAACGTGACAAAGCAGATGTCTCAGCTGAAATCATTTTTTTTACGTTTTTTATTAGCACAGTAACAAATGCAGACTTAAGTAGCCCACGACATACAACCAATCCACTGAGTGACTCCTACTCCACGCCTTACAGTTAAACAGCTTAAGGTATTTCACTACAGGTTGCCATAAGTCCCAATTAAAACCTTTATTCTTTTCACAAAGGTAGACTGGCTTATAAAATAATACATTAACTACTTCTCATTTCCTATATGAGGCCATATATCCACTCCCCCATATCACATCATGAGATGACATTCTTTTAAAAGGATTTGTTAAATACCAATGTGCCCTCCTGAGGGGACAATCCCCACATTTTTTTTTT
>JAGPOW010000261.1:196002633-196018240 GCA_030014935.1 Caiman crocodilus
ATGCAAAAACAACAAACAAAAACATTGCTGAACATATCACTTCCCATTTAATAAGAGTTCTCCTTATTAACATCTCCAACAGAGACAAAAATACTAATGCAGGGAAAACTGCAGTATTTCCCTTCTTAAGAGACTTCTCAAATTCCCACACACGGTACAGTGGAGCTAAGTCGGTTTCATAACAGAGGATCTGGTCCACTAAGCACAATTCTGCTGAACCTCTCTTAAGCACCGAGCTCATTTATGACAGATTTCAAGTACTTGGCTCTTAACAAGCACTAACTATCACACTCCCCTGTGGGAAACAAAAGAGAAAACAGCAACACATGAGGCAGAAGGAAGGACAGAAGGTGGTGTGAAAGTCAGTTATGCTTTCTCCTCTGTAAACTGAGGGTAGATTTCTTGTGAGCCCGTTTGTAGAGTCAGTGGTCATTCATTGAATATGTTTTTAAACTTTTTCTTCCAGACTTCTAACTACAAAGACAAACAAACAGCAGGGAATACAGGGGCACCTGATAGTGGTTAGGCTAAACTAGCACTAAGTTACAAGCTGAGCAAGCTTGAGTAGTGCGTAATGGTAAAGGTCTCAGTGGATTAGTGTGAAAATGAAGTTGACTATGCATAACATGAGAAGCCTTTGCTACAGAACAGCAAATGCACAGCATGCCTGTCAGACCTCCTTCCCCACTATACATAAAGACAGGCTCACTTCAAAGAGATTCTTTGCTAAGTCAGCTAGAAACCAGAGGAGTCTCATTCATAATGCAAGTGTGGTCAGGGCTCTTCTAGGAGGTGCTGCTTCCTCTGCTCGCCTCAACCCTCCTCTATTTGAGACTATCCAAATCCTCAACAATTAGACTTCTGCATCCTTGTTTTATAATTATTGCCCGATGTAGCACAGGCCTCCTTGCATTTGTCAATGGCTGGGTAACCTTCACTACCTCCTCTCACCTCACATGGTGATGGACTGGCAATTTGACAGGATTAACATGAGCTTGTTCTTTCAAGTGTGCTGCCTCTTTGACCAAGCTTTGAAAAATATTTCACAATAGGCACTTTGCCTTAGGGAAGCCTTAAATCAGCCTGTCCCTTCAAGAATTAAAACAGGTATCTAAAGGGTGTAGAAGTTCTTTTCCAACTATGCTTTGAAGACGTCCCAAGGAAGATTCAAAGGGAACTGGTCTTATCACATTCTAGTCAGTTTACTTCTTCCAGGGTTAAGGCTTTTAAAAAATGTTCTTCAATCATTCCAATGCTTCAGCATGTCATCATCCTGGTACAACCAGTTCTGTTTCACCTGGTACAGGATATTATTCACTTGTCCTACTCTACTGGTATCGTGCTGCTGCACTCTGTTAAGCCATTTCTGTGTTTTATATCCAATCCCAGGGCATTTCAGTGCCAAATGAAGCATTGCATATATTATTCCTTCATATTTATAAACCAGCTTGGGATTCTGTTGGTACTTAAATGCAATTCTATTACATATAGGGCATAAACATGTATTTGGAGTGACATCTGTTGTGCTGAGATGTATTCTGGCAGAGCTGATCTGCTTTATTTTGCAATCTACCAATGTCACCCAGGGCCACTGTCCCACAGGGTCAGGCTCTTACTGCTTCCAGGGCTTTTGGGGGGGATCTGATCTTACAGGATGACAGCCCTGGGTGCTGTGCCCCAAGTTGGAGAGCAGCAGCATGGATGTGTGTGATGTAGAGTCCTGAGCAAGCACAGAGGGGGGAACCCCCTCCAGGCTTGCAGGCAGTACCTGGGGTGAGGCTGTGTGAAAGACACACCCAGGGAATCCTCTGCAAGCTGTCATGGCCTTCATCTGCAAGTGGGAAACCAGCCAAAGGTTCTATCACTTGCAGACATGAAACCTGCGAATCCCTCTGCAGGACTGGGCCTCTCTGCACCTGCAGACACATGCCCTGGGAATTCCTCTTAAGGCACGAAGTGGAGAACCCAGCTTCCCCACTCTGCACTGGCAGGTGTATTCCCAAGGTGCTCATTTGCAAGTGCAGAGTAGGAAAGGCCATGGGCTTTTCCACTTAACACCTGCAGATACACACCCCAGGTTGGTGTGATGTGCCCACAGCCACTGTCCCACAGGATTGAGCCCCTCAAGTCTCAGGAGCATCTTCCCAGTGCTGATGAACCATGCTCTCCCAGCATAAGCGAACAGATGACTGTCAAGAAAAGGCAGCACAAACTATAACTTAAAATGGTTGCAGCCACGATTTGGGGTATTTGTGGCATCACCACACCTGTTTGCTCAGGTTTTGTGTTGCCATAAAAAAATATATATGTATATATGGTAGCAGAAGGACAATGCCTGTTTGCAGCCACAGCAGTCTCTCTCTGAAGTAAGTGAACACAATTAAAAATGTGGGGGTTTTCAGACTGGCACCCCTTATGATGAACTGCAGAATGACTTTCAGAAAAGTCACTGGGGAGCACATCCCTGCAACCCCTAATAGTTCTCTCCCCTGAACTCTTGAATCCTGAATCATTTTAGCAGAATTGCAAAGGTAAAAAGAAGATGGGCAGGTAGCACAAATACACTGAGGTGACTGTCAAAGGATACAAGACTACTGATAACCCCTTACCCACCCTCCACCAAAAAAACCCCAAACAAACCACCACAACAACCCAAAGTGCACTTTTTTTTCTTTTTTCTTTATTCGAGAACCCCTGTATGTTCCTTCTTGTTGGGGGATTAGCATGCTGTACCTTACTGGAAGAACAGTAGGTGCTCAGTTCTTAAGTAAATATAGATAATAGTAGAAGTGTGCGAAACAGGCCATATTTGATTTGAATTTGGCCTGAAAATTGGGGACAGCGATTTGATTAATTGATTTGGATCACTGTCCCCAATTCAATTTGGCCAAATCCAAATCTGGAGATTCAATGCTGATTTGGAGAATCAGAAATTCGGTCACAGACACAGCTTTATATGTTTTTTTTCTACATACCTTAATGTACCGGGGCGGCTTGTAAATGCTGCAGTGGTGGGGCAGATGGAGTGTCCTTCAGGAGTGTGCCCCCCCCGCGTGTTTGGTGGTGAACCCAGAAGTACTTCTGGGTCTGCTGGGGAGTGCGCTGCCCCTACCCCTTTGCATCCCCCTGGTTTGACAGTCAACTGCGGGGGGACCCCGGGTGCCCCCCCAGACCCAGAAGGTACCAGCCCATCCGCCCCAGCATCAAAAAAACATTTAAAGCTGTGTCTATGCCTGAACTGCCAAATCTTTCTAAATCGATTCAGAGGGATCCAATTCTATTTGGAGAGATTAAAGGGTCTCTCGATTCTATCTGGATTTGGAGATTTAGCCACTGAATCAAATCAGGGACCAAAGCTTCACACAGCCCTAGGTTATAGGATGGCTTTCCCAAACATGTAAGTAAAGAACAATTAAAAAATCCAAGGAGTACCGACAGCTGCAGGTACGCTCTGAACTCCAGATTGCTACTAATCTCCACTGAAGTAATTTGTCTGAGGCATGCCAAGAGTGCATTAGTGGTTCTCATGGAAAGGGAAGGGTCACTAAGGGTATACTGGTCTTCTAGCTTAAAAAAAGAATTGCAATAATCTAATGCAGTGATAGGCACAACTTGTATCCAGTTGCTACTAGATGTCCTCCACAGTAGAAATGCCATTCAGTTCTGCACAAGTCCATCCCAACATCCTATTACTTCCTGATCTTGAAAAAGAACAATGGCCCGAGACCCACCTCAGACCTCAGAGACTTCCACTGTTTCAAAAGACTCTTCAAGTTCTGGATGTTCAGTCTAAACAATACCATCAACTCCTTATGCCAGGGAGGTCGCAATCCATAAAATATGATGATTTTGTTGCAACAATCGCAGTCACATCGAGAACTGATGTTCTGAACCACTGTTGCTACTTCTGCACCACTCAGGACCGTAGTCTTATCTGTATGGGTGGAACTCCATGCCCACTCAGTCTGCTTGGGCTAAAGATACTGAAGGTATAGACACAAAAAATGAACAATCCTTGCTTCAGCAATCTTACCATCTAGACAAGGTCTGAGACTTGTGCCAATATAGTAATGTTGCTTAGGAGCATGGGTTTGTTTGTTTTTTGTAACTACAATTTTATAGTAAAGCCAACCCTACTGAAAAAGTAGCTATAGAGGGGTTCAGTTTATTTTGTTTGGGGAACTAGTATAAACCAGACCATCAAAAGCAGCAAGTCATGTCCACATTAGGAAAGACTGATGGTAAACCTATGCTGGTATAGCTAAATTGTCAACTTTTTAGCATAGGCTAGCTCTCAGGCTAACCTCCACTCACTTACGTATTTGCTTACTTGTCACTGGGACTACTCATGTATAAAGATAAGCACATGCAAGTGTTTGTAAATTTGAGGTAAACATGCAACTTAAATACAATTAACTGTACTTGCAACCCAACTGTTGTTTTGGGGTTTTTGGGGGTTTTTTTGAGTTCAAGTGCATGAACAATAAAACAATATTTACTCACAATGGTATACTGCTAGAACACAAGAGGCTTTCTAATTATAATCTGCATCCAGAAACCACCAAAGCGATCACCAGTATACAGTGTAAATCAACAATAAGCAAAATCCTAACAGAACCCTGGAAACTTAAATTACACTGCTATCTGATTTTTTTTAAATTATCATCATTACAGTTGTTACAAAAACATCCATGTTTACCACAGAGATTAGAAAAAACATCAGATATTTTCTCTACTTTCTGTTCTTACTCTGTGCATTTCACAGCGCATTGTATATAGTAAGTTTATAAGCTGTTGGTTTCCTCTCTGTGTACGATCTTTCCATCATCCCCTGAAGTGGCGGGAAGGAAGGTGATTGAAAAAGCTAATCGAAACTGGCCAGGAAATACAGACGTAGTACTTGAAGTTAAAAAAAAAAAAAAAAAAAGCCACGATAATTTTTTAAAACTGACCAGATTTCAAATGCACTGAGTGTCTGGTCAGTATTGAGTAGTACTCACTAATTGGTAGAATATTTGCAGCATAAAACAGTAGGCAAATGCTCTCTTACCTTTGGAGGCTTGAATGGATATTCTGGTGTAAATGTGATGTCAAGGAAGAAAACTCCACCCTCATATACTGAGCCTGGAGGTCCTAGAATAGTCGACCTCCATTCATAGATGTTATCACCTTTGGGGCCTGCACTGTGAAGCAAAAATAAAATACAATTTGAAGGCAAAGCTATGACAAATATGATCTAATATATTTCCACAATACAGCTGAATCTCAGCAACATGGTATTTACTGTACCATGAAGATGTTAAGACTGTAACAAAGAACATAATTACAATCCTATATGGACACCTCAACTACTGATGAACTTTAACTGGTACATTGTGTATAGCAAAGGTCTAAGGAAAAAAGGAATGCGATTGTAGGGACTTAAAAATTCTGCCTTCATCAGCACCATTAAATACATATCCCATGAGGCCTTATAAAACACACAAAATATATTGCTTCAAAAAGCCCCAGTTCAACACAAGAAATGTCACTAGTATTATTCTAAACACCTTCAAAAGAAGAAATTCTTACTGTTGCAGAAAGGACTCAGTATTAATACAGCTGTATTAAAGGGATCCCAGGAATGAAGCCTTAAGAATCTGAACCTTGCTTAATGTTCCTTTATTAAACAAATAAGGGAATGGAGAAAAATAGTCTCATTGTACTTAACTGGTATTTTTTATTTAAATTTAAATGCAACTAAGGGCATTTTTGTTATTGCTGTTTGTTTTTAGTGTCCTACGTTATTCCTGAATAGTACTTCATTTGCCATAATTAAGTGGATAAAAAATAAATAGATCATGATAGTTTACAGTGTCAAAATTATTCATACCCGGCTGTAGTATATTTTGCATGTAATAATTTCTAACATGAAGCCAGTGGATTCTTCCTCAAGTTGCTGTCCATTTTACAATGTGTTTTTCATATACTCAAATAAAATGTAGTGTTAAAACTGCAATCAAACTCTCTCAAATCATCATCTAATTTTATACTCTTAAGATTCTGAAATGTTAGTCGTACCAAGAACTTTCACCACCCATGTTCCAATAATCTATGAAGTGTCTCTGAATATTTCTAAGAAAAGCTCAAGCTAAAAAGTCCTGAATGATTTTAAATCAATCACCCAAGAATTTCATCTAAAAATCATGTGTGCATGTGCGTGTGTTACCACAGCAAGTGTACTCAGATGACGTGCTAGAATTGATGCTCCCTTTGGTGAAGTGGCAGACACCTGACAGGGCATTCACCATGAAATCACTTTGACTTTGGAATTAATTTCTCCCCTTCCTCTACAAAAAAAGTGGATTTAACTTTCCTGATACCATCCAAAGAAGCCTGATGTGTGGGTGGAGGATAAATGAAAACGTTTTTATTCATTACACTAAACTAACCCTAACCCAGTGCCGGATCAAGGCACATGGGGCCAGCATGGGGTCTAATACTGGCACGCAGGGGTGATATGGGGCCCCAGGGCCTGATCTCAGCGAGTGGTGCTGGTGTAAGACCTAGGAGCCCAGTCTCAATGCACAGAGTCCCATCTGCTCTATGAACCAACCCTGCACCACTCATCTGGCTTGTAGGACGAAAATGTTAAGCACCACTGCCATAATACTTGCATAAATTAACTCCTGATAGAGAAGCTACTACTATGAAAATATTTGGAGTGGAAGGCAGAGAAGGGGAGACAAATCTATTATATTTTGTAAATCCTGCAAAGATGTTACACACTGCACAGTGGTCAAAAGATTTTTCCTCATCAAAACACATAGCTTCACATGGTTTGGCACTTAAAGCAAAACCCATTCTATCCTCTGCATCTTGAAGGATGTGACATCCTTCCTTCCCTATACAGATCTATACTTTTGATACCTATCTCTACAGCTNNCTGTATGTGGAATAGGATGAAACTACTGTATTTCTACAAAATGCCCTGGCTCCTGACAGGTACCAGTTTAACTGTGCAAACTCATTGAAAAAGACTCTTGGGTGTCCTTAGCTACCACTCCAAGGAATTACCACTGAGAGGTATTATCAACCTACTGAAACACTATCATTACTCCAAGTTGCACCAGCTAACCTCCTTAAGATGGAACTACTGAATGGAACAGGTACTTGCAGTTTGTTAATACCAATTTACTGTTGTAATTCATAAAGCAAAAGCTGTCAGTTGGGAGTACTTCAATGTTCAAAAAACATGGTATGTGATTAGCACTAACCACGGTCCTCTGAACCAATGAGAAATGTTTCAATATTTTATTTTGAGTTTTATTTCCAGTTTGAACCCAAAGGACACTCAGTAAAGAACTGCTGACTTCAAACAGTGTTGGAAAATCTTTTATACCCTATTAGAGTTTCAATTAGAATAATCGCTATAGTCAAGTTGCAATTATTTCCACATATGAAGCAATATGCTCCTAGAACTTTGTATATCCCTTACATCTTTATAAAACAGGTTCTTCCCGGATATTTTAATAAAAGTGATGTACAGAAGCTTACCTTTCAAACCTTTCATTTCAATTAACCATGTGGAATAGCCATAGAATTTCAATTTTTAAGCAGCATCATTGATTTTGTATAAAGAGCAGACTGAAAGGAGGAGGCATGAGTCAGTTACAGAATGCAGTATTACTTGGTTTTAAATTAGGATTAGGTAATATCCAAGCAGCTCAGTACCAAGTGCTTAATAGAAAAGAGATGATACTAGAATGTAGCTTAAGTACAAAGGCATTAACATTAGCAAAGATATAAGAAGTGAAAGGTGAGGGATTACATTCTCTGTTTGAAATCCTTTGCAATTATCTTTTTCAACAGAACTCATCAATCCATACGTAGATGTACACTTCATAAGCAAAACTGACACCTCCACTGAACTCCACAACCACTATACTTAAGTATCTACAACATACTAATACACCACTTTCCAGCTGCCCAAACCTAGCCCTTCTGAATGCAACTTTAAAAAAATATATATAAACAGATTCCATTACAAGCAGACAATATGAGGTTACAACATACTTCATTAAATCCATAAATAGTGTTGCACGGGAAGAAAAACTGTTAATATATAGTTTCAAAGAAAGTTATTTTTCCCCCTTTCCTCCCCCCAATCATCTCAGCCTATCTAGATACCATGCATTTTGTAAAAGCGTATCTGACAATATCTTCCCATGACGTACAGGCCAAAGTACACTCACTGAAGTTTCTCTGTCCTTTTACGCAACTGTTCCAATTACATCACTTTCTATGTCACATTTTGGCTAATCACGAGGCTGACATTTTTAGTTAAACCGGCCAGCACCAAGGTGACTTTTACCCAAGGACTGGCACACTTCCTATGTTTGGAGAAAATGCTTAGTAAGTTTTATGAAGGGAGAATCTGTGTATAGCTACATTCAGACTTCTGTTTGCATAAAGTCCCAGTTGGCCTTGACCTATTCTGCCAAGAACCTTTCCCTCTAGCCCGTGTTGCCAAATTATCATATTTTCTCAGCCTTGGAAATAAGTTGATCAAGATACTTGCAGCAGGGGCTGAGAACAGGAAAAAGCTGGTATGACACCCAGATAGGCTTATTAGCTCTCTGACACAGAGGAAGAAAAGCAACCAATAATGCATATAATGCAGTCCACTTGGGAGGGGTTTAAATATGAGAAGTAGAATGGTTCCGTGCTAAGATACCAGGCAGGGAATTTGAGAGACCCAGGTTCATCCATTCCTCTGCCACTGACTTCCTGGGTGACCTTGGACAAGTCACTTAGGCTCTGTTTACATTAGAAATTATTGTAAGGACTGTGTTAGCTAATAGGTGCTAAAACCCTGGTGTGAATAAATAGCTGTTAGTCACACAATTACTAGTAAGTCAGTGTAAATACAATCAGGCGGCCCAAGGTTCTCAAGTGTGTTATCACCTATCAGGCTGAAGTAAACTACAAATGGCTTTGTGCTTTCTAGGATTTTACTAGCTAAGACCTGTTGGCTACTCTGTGATACCACACACCATTTCTTCAAATTAAGGTGGATGATAGTTCCTCTGTCTCAGTATGCCTTATGTTAATGCAGATATTAGTATTTCCCTACCTCATAGCGATATTGTAAGAAGTAAATTAAAAAATTGTGCAGCACTCAAATATAGTAGTTCTGAGGGTCAGATAAATATCAGTGAGAAGGAGTATATTCATTCTAAGGGTTAAGAGAGTCACTTAAAATGCTATAGACAGCTTTAGGTCAGCCTGTCAGGATGATGTGAGCAAAGGCAATTTCATTAGTCACAATTCACTTCAGCAGTCCCTGGAAAAAACTAACAAGTATTTCAAAGGAGCTATATACCACCACTAGCTCCTGCTACAATCCCTGCTCATGGTTTCTATTCTAGATCCTAGTTCAGATTCTAACAGGAAGAGCCTAAACCAAACCAGAAGGGCTACCTTGATGCAACATCCCCCTGGAGAAGGAAGATGACAACAAAAATCCTGCAGAAACTACTCATTTCAGGGGGCTGAAACCCACTCACTCACAAAACATGCTGAAAAAAATATTTAGGAATTTCTAAGCAGAACAGAATCTAAATGATTTCTGCCCTGTAATAGCAGCAGGCTTACTTAAAAAAAAAAAAAAAAAAAAAAAAAAAATGCAAACAGGAGGTATAAAACCTGAAACATGATTTTTTGTTGTTGTTGCAATTGCATAAAAATGAAAGAAAGTAGCAAAATTTATTTCAGTAAAACTACACGGTCAGATCATAAAGCGTTTGGGAGTTTTATAGAATTTACATGCAAAATCTTCCATCCAGCATAATACTCGAATCATGGACTGAAAAGTAATCATTTTAAAATCACATACCCTCCCAGAAACTTTATTTTTCTCTCATAGTAAAACAATGGCAGCAACAACAACATTGGTGCCTAAATAAGGCCTTATGTGATAACCATATAGCCATTTAGACATTATTAAACCACTATTAAAGTAAAAAAATGGAGCCCCAACTCCGTCTATTAGTAAGAGGATTCAAAGTACTTAATCTGCTACATAATATCAAACAGACTGTATTTTCCTTAACATAGATCCAACAGCAAAATACTCTGTAAGCAGACAGATTAACCTTGGGCATTCAACATGAAAGGATCAAAACATTCAGTAGAACCCCTTATTCATGGGATCCAGGACCTGACCTTGGAATTACCTATTGTTACAACTCTACCCATCCTGGTATGCCACTTCAGGAAATCAAGTGGAATACACAGTGCAGATGCCAAACTCTATTACAGAGATGACTTTAGGGGGAGGAGGTGGAGAGAGTCAGACACAGATACAGGAAGTCCTGCCCTTTTGTAAAAGATGAGGGGGTTCTGAATTGTCAGTCTGTAGAGACAGGAAAACACTAGAAGGAAAGTGGGGTGCAGTCTTAACATTGTTGGTGAGAGTTCAATAAACCATTTAAAACATACAAAGCTAGGAAACTGTGTACTAAATATGCTTGTTTCTCCTCCGTTAGGAATTTTTTATTAAACGGTATTCCATTTCAAAAGTATTAAAATGGGAACAAAGTATATTTAAAAAAATCCTGCCTTTAGTCATGATCATTTTTAAGATGTACAGAAATGAGCAACTATAATTTTAGAAATAATTACCTCCCACACACATTTCAGCTGCTAGAAATATGATTACCCTTCATTATTTGTTTTAGTGCCTTGGAATCCAAGTTGTAGGTCAGGACCTTGCCATGTTGAGCCCTGTACAAAACAACAATAAAACACCCCTACTTCCACCAACAAGCTACAGAAAATGGCCATTCTGACCTACTGCGGTGGTGTGTAGCTGGTTCATTGGGTGGATCTATCGTGGAACCAATTCATAGGCTGGATCCAGCCTGTGAAGCCATGTCATCTAGGCTGTGGGGGTCCCTATGGGTCTCGAAATGTGGTGGCAGGGTGAGCAGTGGCAGCATTAATTGCTGCAGCTCTGGCAGTTAATGCTATTGCCACCCTCCTGCCACCAAATTTCTGGACCTGTGGGGAGTCCTGCAAGCTGGATGACATGACTCTATGGGCTAGATTCAGCCTGCAGGCTATACCTGGGTTGTCCCCAGTCTACAATACAAACATAATAATACTGTTACTAAACACTTGATGAGTAAGGGCTTCAGGGTTGCAGGCAGCTGCATCTCTGCCAGTCTCCTCCTTCCCACATGAAATTGTTGTAAGAAAGCAGGGCACATACTAAGTAGGTTTTCTTTTCTCTCCTGGATAATTTAATTTCATGTTTTGTAAGTTTTTGACATTGTAGAAGGACACTAACTTGTAAAATTGTCTAAGTAAGCACCAAAACATTAAAAAGTTACCAGGAAAGGAATCTGTCCAGCCAAGACTGAAGTTAAGATGATGCCATTGGTCATTAACATAAAAATATGTCATTGAAAACAATTATAATAAGCTGGAATCTTTCTTCTTCAGTCTCATTTTAGATCAAAGTGAGGAGGCAGGAAAAAGATTAAATAAAGGGAAGGGGGAGAACCATCCCAAAATAATGACATACTGCCACCGCCCCTTCTGGGCAACTCTGGCAGTTTAAATGACTGACCAAGGGTAAAATGCCTACAAGCAGGACGAGGGGTGGGAGAAAGAGAGAGCAGGGGTGAGACTGACTGGTACCTTAAGGAGCCAGCAGGGAAGGCAAGATAGGAAAGACAGTAGGTCCTACTGTTAGTGATTCCACCTGAAAAATGGTGACAATGAGACTTAGTTCCCTTTGCAAAGCACTGCAAGTGCACAGTTTTAAAGCATTAAGTTGTAACCAAATATGCTTCTTGAAGTTCTCAGTATTTTCTGTCTAAATTTAAAATGGCATTATCACACAAGGTTAAATACCTTACAAATCCTACTGCATTTCCAAGAGAAGAGAGAGAGTGGACACAGCTTTTCCCTTTTAGGGTTCCAAACAGTCATCTTAAATCCAATTTGTTCTTTAACTACAAGGCTGTTTTGAGGGAAAAAGTACATGCAAGAAAATTTGGTTTGCCCAAGCTGAAAATTAAAAAGTAACATATTCCATTTTGAAGAGCTTAAAACAAGTACTGAAAGCAGTATTTACTCCCAGAGGAAGCACCTACCACCTTTCCTCACCAGGACAAGATAGATTGTGCCCAAGAGAGCTTACAGGACCAGGATTTGCTATTTTTATTTCCAGCAATACAGTTTTGAAACTGCTAGGAAGCTACTTGAAAAGGTTTATGAAAAGGCAAAACGTACCAGAAGGTTGTGCTGCAAAGTTTGATTTTTGAACTCTACCCTGAGCTTAGAAAATAAAAGCACAGTGACTGGGAAGGTTAGGAAGAGATGTATAGCATTCCCAAGTTTGTACTGTAGCTCTATTTAGTTTAACAGTAATCACTTCAATTTAGAAGCAAGTCCTAGTGAGAAGGTTCAGGAGAAATTGATCCATTTAATGCTAGTTCCAAAATTCAAAATAATTCTGAACTGCTCCATTCCCCGAGGGCTTCCGTTTTTCCCAGCAATGGCTTCTCCTTCCTAGGCTTCCTTTGGCACCGATCTTTGGAGGCTTGTCCTACTGCGTGCAGGAACGGTTGCTAAGCTTCCAATCCCACTACAGAAAAGTTGACTGTTTTCAGAAGCCCATGGTTACAGAACGTGCCTCTATTTAAGTATGCAAGTACATGAAATGCCATATTTTGAAATGTCAGTGGAATTACTCTTACCCTATGCAAATCTGTTTTCATTTTCTCTGCAAAATGATATTTCAAATACATAGGGAGAGAGGAGAGGACAAACTCGCTTACATTTGACCTTCCCTTTCCCGTTAAATGATAACCTGCACAGGAAACAATAAGACAAATCAGGAAGAGTGGAAAGAAATCTGACTTGCCTAACAATTAGTAACGGCTTATTTAAAATGACAGAAAGATGTGATGGTTAAAGCTATGTTCTGCCAACTTAACCTTGTGTTATTTTTACTGTCACCATTTCCTTCCTGCCATTTGTCAATTAGACTATTAGCTGCTGATGGGGAGGAGGGAACCCTTCAGAAAAATCAGAGCTTGTTTCCAAATTTAGTATATATTACATAGGTGCATAACATCTACAGTCTGTAGGGAATACTAAGTAGTCTCATAAACAGAGTATTTCTGTATTTTAGCCACTTAATGTCCTTTCTGTTTTCAGACTATTTTTGGGAGCCAGCACCCAAACAGAAACAGTAAATGCATCAGGAACTATAACTGTCAAGAGTCAAAAGGTACCTTTAAACTCATTTCCCCACATCAAATTACGGTTCCATATTTAAGGATTGAAAAGAGAATACATCTCATTCAAGAAATGATACATCATTATTACTAACAAAATCCCAATCAAAGCACACAATCAACTCAGCTGTAGTGAATATCTCAAGAAACAAAACATGCTGTCTTGTGGTCCACTGCCTGCTCTTAACCTTGGGGAGAAACCGGGGTATAAACATATCTTCTTAATATTAGAAACAAACCTCCACCTTCTCAAAACTTCACTTCAAAGGAATATCAGACTCTCCCCTAAATCCTGTTTTCCACCCATTTGGGAAAAAAAGAAAAGAAACAAACTAAACATAAGCTGGCACTACAGAAACAAAAAATCAGTTTATGAAAGTCTACTCTAGGACAAAACTGATGAAAAGTTCTAGCATCTCTAGCCACCCATCTGGAGATTTTGCAAATGGTGTATACCACATTAGCAAACTCATGCAGAATTAGATGAGTTGGAGATGTATTTGTTCAGTCAAAGCCAATTAAAAATTCCACATGCATTCTTTTTGGACTCTAAAAAACCTCAAACTATTGAATAAACGTATCTGTCCGGTATGCTGATAAGCTCCTGGATAGCCAGCTCATTGAGTTATTATTACTCCTTTGCTAGGCTACTGATTTCATTAGTAGTTCACACCCATCATTTCATAAATCAAAAGAAAAGCAACATCTAGCTAAGAGTAAAGTTCAGTGATAGTTATGAACATGCTTGCAGAAACTGGCACCCAGAAGGTTAGTAATTATGTGTAACACTTGGCTAGAGGTGTTGCTAGGCTGAAAACTTGACAGCTCATGAAGACTCGAACTTCCTCAAGCTAATAAAGACTGGATTCCTGTGGATGTAACCAACTGCTTTTTCAAGCCAACATTCATATTTCCATACACACACTCTTTTCTAAAGCGGGGGGAAAAATGTCCTTAGATTAGAAAACATAGTGTAATCACTCTTTTACCCACCAAAAAGATACTACAAAATGCTTATACTTCAGGACATCTATGCTAGTCTCCTTTGGTTTCTTACAATGTTCATAATAATTAAGGCCAATGTTTGTGAAACTTAACATTTGACACGGGGATGTGACAAAAAGGGCATTGTGGTACAGCCTCTGTGCCGGGTACAACCTTAGCCCCTCTGACTTTGATAGTGCTTTGTCTAACCATCTTTGCCTATTCCAAAAACATGTTCCAAATTACAATAAACCCACCGTACCAACTAATAAACACTGGCAACCTAGTTAACTTAGAGAAAGGAAAAGTATCATCCCTGTTAAATATGGGTAGCTGGATCTAAAGACCCACTCACTTGATCGCTTCTAGTTGACATTACAAGGATGCTAGTAATAAAATGAGATTAACATTACATTATTAGCTCATCTTTTTATGTGACATACACTGATTTTAGGACTTGATTTCATGCTGTATGAAACTAAGCCACATCAGAAAGATCTGTTTCACTTTCACTTCACTTAAGATTATCTTCTCTTAGCAACAGTCTTTGTTTTAGCCACTCAAAAACCAAGATAACTGCATTGATATCAATTGATTTCACTGAAGGGAAACTAGGTTTGAAGGAGGTTAGAGCAATGATGCCTGCACAAAAAAACTTTCCAATCCTCGTTGCAAAGAGAAAAAAAATATTATTGCATACTATGATGCATTACTACAAACGATTTTTACTGCTTACAGAAGATTGTGAAGCAACTACAAGTCACATACCATAGGAGTAGTAATAAAATGGTACTTCCTTTGAAAGTTTTTGCTTGTAGCCATGTTGGTCTACGGACATAGGCAGGCTAGGTTCTTTGGGTAGATGTGATATCTTTTATTAGACCAACTGTTAGTTATGAGTTGGCCTAATAAAAGATAATCACACCTAACCAAATAACCTTGCCTGCCGATTTCCTTTGAAATTCATTTCAGGACTGTCCAACTGAAAAGTCTGGGATGAGAATTTTCTACTGTATTCTAATCTAACGTAACAATCACTAACTAATATTTTGTATGCCAGAGCTGTTAGACAATCACATATTAGGTATTAAAAGCATTTAAGTAGCATGGTAAGATGGTCTCATTAATAGATAAGAGTTCCTAGCATGACCTACATGTCACTGGAGTTAATCAGGGTTTAGCATCATGGCAATGAAAGTAGTTGCTATTTCAGAGTCAGTTTAGTTTTAAGAATAAGAGTTTTACTTAAAGTACTGAATCTGTGCTCTTTTATTACTATTTGGGATGTATAATGGATAACTAAATGCACATTTTTTTTTTTAAAGCTTGAA
>JAGPOW010000261.1:196018340-196047112 GCA_030014935.1 Caiman crocodilus
TTTTTTTTTTTTTTTTTTTTTGGCCGTGCTTACTTAAATTTACCCACGGACTTTCTGGAAAAAATATGCTTAAAATGCACATTAATTTTTTATTTAAGGCAGGGGGTTAAGGCTTATCAGGCAAATTATTGTGAATTTACATCATATTTATTACATAAATTCATTCCATAAATTTAAAAAACCACTCCAAAAAAAAAAAAAAAAAAAAAAAAAAAAAAAGCTTTAACGTTGATACAGACTCCCTTTTTCTCACTCTTGAATCTTGTAATTATATCATCATTTCACTATCTCTTCAGCTACCAGGAAGCTAAGCACATGAGAAAATCTTATTGTGTTAAAGTCAACTCAACAGAGGCTTTGAAGCTTTTGCTATCATTAGGGCCATAACATTATAAAGGGCATAATAAAACATATAATCTATACCCTGACATAAAAGTCAGCTTATTTATCAGCTCATGCCCGCTCTGGATTTCCACTTTAAAAATAAAGGTCATCAATCTGCACATGAACAGAAAGATTTATTGACAAGTTAAATATGCTGGTAATGAGACATCAAAATATAGCATTACATTCTGCCTAGTGCATGATGAAGTGGGGGGGGGGGAAAGAGACAGAGGAGGGTGTGTTAAAAGGAGCTAAGACAGAATACAAAGAGCTCAGGAGTTCCTCTCATTTACCACTTCTACCACTCAAAGCTTAGAAAAGCCTCCCCCTCCAGTATGAAACACCTCCCAACCCCATGATGTCAACCTGTAATTTTGTTGTTAAAAAGGAAAGTCATGCTACATACCAGCGTATACTAGGAAAAACACACCTCTGAAGTTAAATGGCACTTCTAGTATGAACTCTCAGAATTTAGTAACTTTTCAAAGAACAGGAACACATATAATAAATTTCCTCATAAATTTCCTAAACTTTGGATAATATTTGCAAAAAAAAGTATTTTTATGGCATTTGGCAGAACTTGTGGGTTTCTGTATTAGTGTCATACTGCTTGGTCTAATTACCACAACACTTAATTTGCACCAGTTTGTAATTTCAGGATATATGACTGATAAGGAAAACAAGATCCATACACAAACTTTTTTTTTTTTTTTTTTTAAGGATTAGCAGCTCACACATTTTTACTATTAAATCTACTATTGTTATAATTAGCACCTCATCAATATTTCTAGAAGACAAGAAAAAAAAATTATTTCATGCACCAAGACTCTGCAGGGTTGCTCATCACTTCTTCTTCCTGCTTCCAGATTCCCTTGGGATTTGCAGTCCACAGTTGCAGCCAGCAGTAAGCTTTTAAACAGGGCAGGGCAACTCTGTACTCAGAGAAAGGGACATTTAATCCCCCTCCCTGGCCCCAACCAGGGTTTTTTGGGGAAGGGGCAGTTTCTGCCTCCCCACCTCCCTGCTAGCCCTTCTCTCCTGAAGCAGGCAGCCCAGCCCAGAGCTAGAAAGCATGCTGGGATGCTGGGGGACTCTGCTTTAAAATGGGAATCAGGAAGGGGTCTCGGACAGAAGTTTCATAAACTGGTTCGACCCAAATCAGTTAAGTCTGATACTATATTCAACCAGGTTTATCTTAAACCAGTTTCACCCATTTTGAAACTGGTTTATATGCACTGGACTTATGTTCCATTACAGGATGAAACCAGTTTTTGATGACATGCAGGTTGATGTGCAACTTCTGTCCCTATCCCTAATGTTCTAAAAAACATTTTTCACACCAGTGAGGAAAAAAAGTTTAAAAAACAGATACAGGTGAGAAAATACAGTTTAAAAATTAATAAAATAGGATTTTAAATAAAAACAAACAAACAAACAAACCCTGATAGACACTGTGGGCAGATGTAGAACCTGAATCTGGTTTTACACAAAAGCGTTGTGAGGAAGGGGGTGGCTAGAGGATTAACTAAATTAGTTAGAATGACTTCTTAAAATAAAAGGATTTCAAACAACCATATCGTACACCAGAGCATGATGAAACTTCTGGCAGGTCTGAGAACCTTAGTCCCCATGTGATGTAATTTTGTACATGCATCAACACAAACCAGAAATAAAGCTGTTTTCAATTCACAGTATCTTTTCTGTTAGAAATGGGAGAGAGGAACACATGTTAAGAATGTTAAAGAAAAACATTAAATCATCCACTTCAGCGTAACTATAACTTGTATGTTCATTTCCTTTCAACCTTTTGCTAAGAGGACAAACAGGTCAAACTGTTACTTTCAATGAAACAATTAAGTAGTCCAGAAAGCAATGCATATATCATTTCAACCTTAGTTTAGCTTCAAGGTCTAACTTAAAATTTAAAAAATAAAATAAGGACGGAGTCAAACATGATTTTTAAATCATAAGCCTCAGGTACTTATTTCATGGTCTCATGATTGGCAGGATCAGCAAACCATCAAGGAACTTGCATGCATGTAGCTTTCTTAGAAACAGAAATACACCGATTTCAGTGTCAGCTGGTATTCCCTTAATCAAACTAAACAGTCTCCTAACTTTTAAAAAAAATAACTGATTTTTTAAAATAAAATGACCTAGCAAAAGCTCCATTCTAAACTAATACAAACTAACATACAGATTGCTTTATTATCCAGAACTTTTATTAGATACAACAATCTTAGGAAGTCTATCATACTTGTTTAGCAAGAAATTGTACAACTAGATCAGTGATTCTTGACTAGGGTCCCAGGGCACCCTGGGGTGCTATGAGAACTTTTGAAGGGTGCTATGAGGTGCTAGGAGATAAAGGCAGGCTCATGATCATCCCTGTCTAGCCACTGCCTTGCTCCAATACCCAGCCCCTCTACAAGGAAGCATATTCTGTAACAAATGCATTCATTTTTGAAACAGGGTGTTGCTCAGCTCAGGTTCCCCTTCATAACTTTTATGGAGCCAAACAAGGGGTGCCTCAAGTCTAAAAAGGTTGAGAACCAATGAACTAGATGTTAGAACTGCCAAACACTGATATGAATAGAGATGGTATTCTGCATCAAAATAATGAGACTGGAAATTTTTAATTTTTGAATACTGCAACATGTAGTTTCCTATGTTTATACATTTCTTTCAAGATGCCAGCTAATGAAATCTCAATTCTGGATCTTGACCAAGCGAAGTCACAATTAAGAAAAAGTATTGGAGCAAGAGAGACATTAGCGTTTGTACATTTCAGTATTAACATTTGAAAACTAAAAAGCTGAGGCAAATATAAATTCAAATGAGTAAATTAAGAAGACTCTGGTTGGGCAGGGTGCTAAGAAGTGGTTTTGTCATAAAGATTGCTCGTAATATAGTTCCCCTGTATCACAGGGCATGTAAATAAGGTGGTTTGTGAATACTGTTTTCTTCTGTAAACATTTAAACATAATGAGAAAAGCCTAGCCAGATCAGTAGAGTAAGAGCAACTATTACTATTACTACTACTACTGTTTAGCATGGGACTTGAATCCCAGCTTAAATCCATACGTTGGACCTGTAGTTACTTTACTTTTGGACCTGACAGAAAGAACAAGGGAATTGCTGTGCTGTATATCAGACCTGAGGTCAACCTGGTTTCTTTTAACTGACAATGGCCAACATCAGATACTTCAGAGGAAGGCATAACAACTCCAGAAGGTAGACATGACCTCCTCCTCCAGTAGTCTCATGCTAACTCTCAGTTAGTGATTTATATAAAGGCACTGCTGAGGCACTAATTTATAGGAAAGCATTGTAATACTCTTTGCATAAGAGTCACGATCCTTATCTGCCCACCCATACCACACTACACTTGTTGCCCAAAAACATGGCAATCATCCTCTAGTTATAATACACCAGGTATGAAACAATTAGTTTGAACCAAGATGGAGAATTTTCTAAATACCAGTTCAATTAGCAGATAGATCTGCTCATAATTCAATTGGCAAAACCTTTTCAAAAGAAGTTAAATTAGAAGCACAGTGGATACAAACCTTGGCCCTGTTAAAAGTCAACAGGAAAATTTCCATCAACGTCAACAAAAATAAACCAACCAACCAAAATCAGGACTTTACCCCTTGTGTGTACTATGCTGGTGTCAGCAACCTACGGTGTCCGAAGTGAGTCATTCCAGCCCACTGCTAAAAAATGTTACTGACCACTGCCCTACGTGATACATGAAAGGAAACCTAGAAGGCACAATGAAACCATAAGCTGCATTACCCGTTTCTTATAGTGGCTTGATTTTACCACACTAACCACAGGGTATAACCTACCCTTTACTAGTGCTACTTGCAACCTGAAGTTTTCTGCCTCATTTTGAAAGGTTAGAGTTAGGTTAGAGTTTTATGTTCTTTTTAGAATTTTGAAAATTAAAGATCTAAAAATCTTCTAAAGGAGCTATTTCATGGTTCTTCCTTTTAAAATTACATAGTTTATTCTAGTAGCTTTTCATAATTTCAAAATTAAGGAATGTGAAGCCCATTAATGTCTTGACTAAGTTACAAGGATTTCTAAGTTATTAATTCAACTATTATTAGTTATAAAAGCAATTCCATTTTTCATTGAGGTAGAAACCTTAGGTTAAAGACAAGAAGAGACATCCTCTCTTCCTTCTCTAATATGTAGGAGCTGTACAGCTTAAAACCCCTCTGAGATCCATTGACGTAAATGTCAACTACATAGTCAAACCTTTTAACATATTTATTGCTTCACCCCTTATTTTTTCCACTCTATCAAACTAATTCCATAATTTAATGTATCACCTGGTAAAATGCCAAGATAGTAGTTATATACTGTAAAGTACATGAAAACAACAAGTAAGGCTTTTCAGAAATGCAGTGATGTCACCCATCATGCTGTATGTCAAGTTTAACCACCATCATGGCCCTTTCTTTGGGTAGTTACTAATCCTCCAAAAATGTTAGGGTTCTAATCACGTTGTATGTCATATTTACAGGACTTTCCACGTAATATGCTCAGAAATGCTGGGTGCACCTGCCTGGCTTCTAATGCCCGCTCGTGTGTGACCTTGGCCGGTGTTGTAGAAGGTGTACACTCTCTGGCTTCATGAGTACCCCAAGGTGAGCTTCGGTTGTCCCTCTGGCCTCACCTAAACTCACCTGCCACATGTTTGAATGTTACTTCAGTGGGGAGATAGCCTCAAAGGTCCCCTCAGAGATGACCACTCCACTCACAGGATGTTTGTGGGGTTCCACCTCCCCTACAACCTCTGGCAGAGCACCAGGTCTCAACATGGCCGCATCCTTTCAGTGGATGTTCCTTGTGCCTGATTGTGTTCCTCTCTCCTCCTTGAGGCAGGATCTTTGGTTCTTTCTGGCCCTATGCCCGAGGCCCCTTTAAGCCTGTTGCCTCTATTCCTGGGGTCAGCACGGGTTCCACTGTTGAGCAGGGGTAATTTAAACAAAGAAAAGAAAAAAAAAAAGAGAACCCCAAAAAGGTTTTCCTGTCCCGTGTCCTACCAGCTTGTTCTTCCTGTGCTCCTGCCTATGGTTGGCAGTGCTCCCCACGATACTGGTCCTGCAGGTTCTTTCTCCCCTTTTTGCTCCCAACCCAGTTTCCTAACCCCATACCTGGGAGTGTTTGGGTGAAAAACTTTCTTCTTCCTTGAAATAGGTCTCAACCTGTTCTTCTGGGTTGCCGCACTGGTAGTTCTGTTGTCCAAAACCTCCACCGCTGAGCCTCTTCAGAGGCACGAGGGGAAAGTCACCTCTGACACTCCTCCCCACCTGGGGTCCTGCCTTGGTGCCATCAGTGCAAGAAAGCCTTGTTGCCCCAGCTGCTGCCCATCATCCAGGCATTCCCCATTCGTGCCAGCTCTGCCCGTTGCCAGCATGGAGAGCCTCTGCCTCCTCACTTGCTCTCCCTGCCTCACTGCCAGCAGCCGCTTTTATCCTTGCTGGCTGGTGCGTCTCTGGGTGCATCTCCGTGACATCACCTGCCTGCTTTAATTGTACAAGAGTGCAGTTTGTGAACCGCGTGGGCTCTTCTCCTCATCCTTCCAGCCTTGGTTCCCCTTCAGGTAAGTGGGGTTCTTTTTCAGTCAGAGGGGGAAGGACAGGGAACAAACATTTAGGGATGCACAAGCCCACAGAGGCAGAAAATAGGCAGGGGGAAAAAAAAATGAAGTAGCCAATTTATATACAGAACCCAAGTATGTTCTAGTCTTCTACAGTTCCCAGTTTAACATAATGAGGTATAACAAGAATTAGCTGTTCTTTTAAAGATAAGTTAGATCAAGCCCAGTAGCATAATGTTAAATATCCTTTCCACAACAATCAGTGTAATTAATTATGACAACTTTGGATAGTCATGATATCCATGACGACCCATTTTCATTGCAAGTGTTGTTAATCTTGGCTTCAATGACATCCTGTGACAGTGAGTTTAAGTTTAATTACATGTGTGAAGAAATTTCTCTTTATCAGTTTTACATTTGCCACCTATTAATTTGAGCTGAACATCCCTTTAGTGTTATGAAACTGGGAAAACAGAAGTTCCAATTTATATTATTCGTTATTTTATATACTTTCTTCCATGTTACTTTGATTTCTTTGCAAAGATATACAACCTTGGTCTTTTCAGTCTCTTGATAGGAGAATTTTTCACATCTAAATAATTTCTCATTCATTAAACCCCTTTGTTGTAGGCCTTCTGAATGCTAAAAACATTGTCACATGGTGTTTTTATGTCTGTCACCCCCGCCCCCCACAAAAAAACTAACAACAAAAGATCAATTGGCGATTGTGCAAGGATGTGAACTGATAAAAAAAAAAATCACAACCTTTTTATATAAAATGTCATTGCTGTCAATATAGCCCAAAGCAAATACTTTAAATAAACAATTGATATATTCCACAAGACAGATTTAAAACTTGCTAGTCCACTACTAGAATTGGTAAATAAAAAATTAGGGGAAAATAAGAAGAATTAAAAAAGTTTAAAACCTAACAGCAAAATGCTTCACCAAATCTGAGAACCAGGTAACAATGATTACAAACACACACGGTAGGAATAACTGATTTCTTCGTAAAAGCTGGTGATTCTACATCTGAGAGGAATACAGAAATTAGTCTTCTTGCTGAAGATGCTATTCAAGAACATAAAGAAATGGAGGAGGCAGCTCCTCCCATTTACAGACACATCCTAATCTTTTGATATGCAAGTGTTCAGCATGTTATTTAAACCTCATTATGAAAGCAATAGTTCTAAATTATGATGTAAAAATTCAAAAATACTTAGAATTTACCACACCTCATGTCTGACTAACTGGAAATAATTGATGACCTTTTTAAAAATAACATTTGACAGAATACAAAAAGAAGATTATGACTTAATTATGATAGGTATATATGCAAATACTAAGTAGAAAGTTCTGTCAGGCACAGTTTGGACCAAAACACAGCAAGCAAAAAAAGCCACCGAAGGAGGTTTCAGGAGGACTTGACAAATTACAGGTTGATGACACTAGGATTACAGGCTCACTGTAAATCTAGGTATCAAAGAAACTGAATGACAAAAGAACAAAACATGAAAAAAGAAACCCCAGAGATGCTATAGATTCCATTCCCTTTACCAACGTGCTTAATCCCAACTATACAAAGTTAAAGTTAGAGTCAATACAAAAACTAGAGGCTGAACTGTGGTTTATAGAACACAATCCCAAATTCTTTTCTTGTCTTCTAGTATCTAAAATACAAGACCCAGATTTCTATTCTAAATCTGTCTTCGAAAGAATATCACATTTTAGTTTCTCACATCACTATAGCAGTAAATTTTGGAAGTAGAAACATGGGAGATATAGTTCTGTCACCAACACTCCTGTCCAACGCTAATCATGCACACTTGGATTAGTATGACTGTAACAGACTAGGTACTGAAAAACCAACAGTATTATAAAAACAATTAAAATTGGGCTTAGCTACTTAGTATACAGACAATTTAATTTCATTGTGTTCTGGCATTTAACTCATAAAAATACAAGCTCTTTCCTTCTGAAAAATACAGTCCTTTTATGCTTGGGTAGTAAAGTATACTACGAGTCTGTCTGATGGAACTTTCAACTTGATTATGATACCTTTGTGGTATTTTTCATCTGTTTTTTATCCCCAAAGGATAGTGCGAGTGTGAGTGCATATGCAGGGAAACAGAAGTCTGCTCTTGATACTGTCATAAGTATCATTTAAACTAATCCGTAAAAGAAATTTGCAAAAATCAAATTTTCTAAATAGCAAAGTTTATCTGAGATGAGGAGGTGCTCTTATAACTAGCAAATTATTGGCACAATTTATACACAGATATATTTCAAGTCTTGACACAGAGCTTGCTGGAATGGAGGGCTTTCTTGTCATTTGGACGTGTTTATTCTAGGTGCTCTTTAAACAGCAAACTAAATTCTGTAAATAGATTGTTTGCTAACAGAGTTGCACAGTTAAGGCTATTCATTTTTAAATAGATAATTGAAAACTAGCTGAGCCCAAAGGAAAGCCACCACTCTTATTGTTGCCAAGGGCACAAGAGCAGCAACTCAATTTTCCCCATTGACAGAAAGACTGCAAAAAAAGGAGAGGGCAAGAAAGCCCAGGGAGGTAAAAATAGAGAAAAAAAGCTACATAAGCAAGTGGGCTATCATTTGGATCAGTTGTCCTAAAATGCCATACATCTTTAATCAAACTTGGGTATAAAAGTGTACAATTCTACACAGCGCACATGTTACATGCATTTATGCTTACAAGGATACACAAATAGCTATATCTTGCTATATCTTGCTCATTACTGTTTAAAACAAGCAGCTGCTGCTTCAATATAGCAATACAGTGAGAAGGGGCAGAAAGGCCATCCAAGACTGGTAAGCAGGTAAATGTTAGCCAGTTCTGGTCATTTTGCTTATAGCATTTATTCAGAACACACATTCACTCATTTGGTCTTCCACAGTGGCAGACCTATACTAATTTTATCTTCCTAGCAAATTACACTACCAAATGATGACAGAATGTACATCATGGCACTGATCATGGTTTACAGCTTTAGCTTTCAGTGATGACAGCATGTTTGGCCTTAACATTTATACTACTGGGATTAAGTACAGTAAGTCAGCATTACCCTGAGTCTGTTTTGTCTGTACTAAAGAGACTTTCCCACAGTGTCTCTCTCTTGGATGATGTAATGTTTAATTTTTTTTAAAATGTAAAATGTCAAATTTCAGTAAGTACAATGTCAAAGAAAATAAAAACTGACCTCATAACAGTCTTTTTTATTACTATCACTTTTGCACATATTTGGAAAAGGGGAAAATGAGAAAAGAAAATCTGTGTTCTAAAAATATTTAGTGTCTTCAATGCATTAACATACTGCATCTAGAAATTCTTATAAAACTATACTAATACATCATTGCTGAAGAATGAATCAGATTTAAAAACCTTTTTCTTTAGAAATACAGAAGATCTAAAGTTTAATTGAATTCAGTCTGTTGACTGTTATTAATCAAGTTGAAGAATGTAACAAGACAATTAAAAGGTAAACTCAAACCTACTGTACCCATTTCAAAATTGACATTTCATAAGTAACTATACTGTATGGAATTTCCTTCCATTTTTATTTTTCATGCTTTTCCCTCCTTTCTCCACTCCCTCACATTCATATGTATGACTAAAATAGAACAAAGCAACATTTACAGCTTCTCATACTGCATATAGGACTAGTTGCCACTGTGGTCTATTTACAAAATCTAAACAGTAGCCACAAATGTTCCCTTTCGTGAATAGCAATTTCATTTTTCATACTATTTCTTTAAGCCATTCACATCTTACCCTAAAAATACTTATACCTCCAAAGTTCTATTAACCTCAGCAGGAAAGGCAACACTAGTGCAGGGGCAAGAGTTCAGAACAGTATTAGAAAGCAGGAAATGTCCATGCACAGACTGCTTCAGCCAAAACACAAGAGAAAAGCTGAAAGCAGTACAAAACATTTATTTTAAATGGTTTAACAATCACAACATATATTGATAAGAGTTGTGGGAGGGAGAAGGTGATGACAGAGCCATCCTGGTGGTTGTTCCATTCTTCCTGAACTTTTATTCCATGAGGTCTAAGAAGGATCGCAAATCTCCTTTTCAGCAAGTGTCCTTTACTGAAAAAACAACTCTTACGGCACATCCAGACGAACCCACGTGCCTCTTGCTGCATCTGAAAGCAGTGTGAGACACAGCAAGAGGCATGCTGGGAAGAACACCTCCCACCCCCAAAAAAATCCCCACACATTCCTGCACTGCATATTTGCAGCATGGGCTCAAAATTTGATACCTGGATATCCAAGTATCAACCCGCCCTGGCCAAAAAAAATAAAAAAAGCAGGGCAGGAGGCAACCAGAAGCTTGGGTGCTCCAAAGAGATGCTCTGGTAGCTGGTCAGAGCATCTCTATGCCTGCCCCTTGCTTTGCTGCTGCAGCACACTGCCTCCATATGCAGGGCAAAGAGCGATGCAGGCTGCAGCAATCTGGACCAGGACTCCATTCCAGTTCAGTAGGGGGTGGGGGAGTTGAAGGGTGGGAGGGGCAGTGAGGATGAGGAGGGCCATGGGAGGGCAGGGGAAGATCCAGAGGGGTGGGTTCCCTGACCACCCTCCATCTGCCCCCACACAGCCCACAGTTCACTGGCAGTAGCAGCAGACATCAGGGCACTTAGGGCCTCCTGGCACAGCCCCCCCCCCACACGGCAGGGAGCAGCATGGCTCGGTCTCAGCTGCCTAGCACCCAATGCTGCCTGTGCCGTACCACACGGGCCCTGCTAAGCTCGACACAGTGCTGTGTGAGGGCCATGTGGACTGTGGGGGGGGGGGGGAGAGGGGGCAAGTCCATGTGCTGTGTGGGGATCTATGCCCTGTGGGGGGGGGGCGGGGGACCCACACCCCCTGAGCAGCACCCCCACACCTACTCCACACACCCACATTACTCCACAGCCCCCCATCACACATCCATAGTCCCTAGCTGTCAGACAGGATGAAACCTAATGGCAGGAGCTGTGGCTGCAGGGGCAGCTGTTCCCACATCCTAGTTACTGAAGGGGCCAGGGGGAGCTCTAATGGTTCTATGATAAGAAATCCAAAAGCAAACATCAAAACATAGATATTTAGGATTTATTTTATTATGATGATCAAGACACTGGTAGGCTTCCACACTGCTTTAACATTGTAAATATAATAAATAAACATTGTCCAACTGATCAATCTTTCTTGCTATCTCTCCCTATATATAGTGGTCTTTTGTTTTAATTGCAGAAGAACATGGCTTTTGGGGTAATTTAAAGAGTGAATTTGGGATTTATTTTTTTTAAATCAGAGATTCTGCAGTTTTTAAACAGGGAACACCAGAATTCCTGCTAGTGAAGCTTGTGGCAGGACCCAGGCAGAAGAACCCGCTCAGGGCTGGCAACCAGGACCCATCTGGAGATGGCTGACCTCCTGGCCACTTGACAGTTCAAAGCAGGCCACCACACTGAGAACATCTTCTGGGCGATAGCTGCCTAGCTGGCCGGGTGACGGCACACATGGCAGTAGTACCGCACAAAGTCCAACTGTGTTGCCACAGCCTGCTAGTGCCCAGAGGTACAGATGCCTCTGCTGCAGCCATGAAGTCCCCATCTGGGTCTGGCAGGCATGCAACCTTGGGGCCACATGCTGTCACAGGTAGCAGCAGGTCATAGGTAGGCAATAGCATGCACTGCCAAACTGCTGCAGTGGATAGAGGGTGCAGGAAACTCTCAGGGCTGCTTCAGCAGTCCAGCTGGCGCAAGGGGCTAGTGTCCCTAGATACCAATTGGCCGGGCCCCAGAAGCTCCTGTCTATCTGTACCTTCCAGTGGACATGGGCCTGAAGACCCACCCAGTTAACTAATATTCCCTACTGTGTTGGGCCAAAGAGTGAAAGATACAATTTTTTTTATTTTTCTGGATAGCAAGGGGAACAACTAAGGAAAAAAAAACAAGATAGGAGTGACCACACCAGAGCTGATCCAAGGAGGGTGTGGGCCCCAGGATGGGGGCGGGTCCCTGCACGAGCTTATTTGTCCCAGGCCTGCCTGCTGCTGGCCCCAGGTGGCAGCACTGGCCTCCTGTGATCCAGGAGGCAGACTGGGGGCCTGCACAGCCCACGCAGCCATGCCGGGGGTGCAGGTGAGTCTCCAAGATGCCTGCTGGATGACAGGAAGCTGGTGCTGTCAGCTGGATGCAGTCTGTGGCAGGAAGATCGGAGTTGCCACAGGTCACAGCCAGCAGCACCAGCCTCCTGTGATCCATGAGGCAGATTGGGGGCCCACAACCCCGGGAGCAGTTCAGCATAGCCCTCGCAGCCCAGCTGGGGGTGCAAGCAAGCCCTGAATGCCTACCGGATGACAGGAGGCTGGTGCTGCCTGGGACCAGCACAGAAGCCAGGTAAGCCTGGCTTCAAAACGTTTCAAAACTTTGTGAACATTTTGCATGCCCTTGTATTGTTTCAAAGCTGTTTCAAACGCTGTTGTTTAGTTTTGATTTCACTGTTTTGAGCCTGAAACACATCAAAACAGCTTTGAAACGAAACAGTAGGCAAAATTTTGCATAGCCCTAGTCACTAGCAATGATTTAATTCCTGTATATAACCTGGTTTTCTTTACTGGATACTCAGGCATAAACAAATGTGATACACCTCTTCAGTTTTTAGTAAAGTAGATCATCCTATTAAACTCATACAACATAAAGGCACTAAATCACAATTTATATCTTTCAGGGGGAAAAAAATAAACATTTTATTAGCACCACTGTGTTCCTGAATCAGATGGGCCCCAATTATGGGGCAAAGTTAACACATTAGAGGGTAGTGAATGGATCCATGCAGATCTGGACAGGTTGGAAAAATACACAGAATGAAATAGGATGCAGTTCAACAAAGACAAGTGCAACATGCTACACCTGGGCAAAAAGAACCACCACACTTGCAAGCTGGGGGATGACCTGCTCAGCATCATAGCTATGGAAAGTGATCTTGGAGTCATAGGCAACTCCAAGATGAGCATGAGTCAAATGTGACAAAGTGATCAACAAGGCTAAACCCACTTTATCATGCATTACCAGATGCATGATGAATAAGTCTAGGGAGGTGATACTTCCCCTCTATGTGGCACTGGTTAGGCTGCAGTTGGAGTACTGCATCTAGGTTTGGGCACCACACTTCAGGAGGGATACGGAGAATCTTGACAGGGTTCAGAGGAGGGGCATGTGTATGGTCAGAGGCCTGTAGGCAAGGCCCTAAGAGAAGAGACTGAGGGACCTAGATCTCTTCAGCCTTTGCAAGAGAAGATTGAGAGGTGATTTTGTGACTGCCTATAAATTCATCAGGGGAGGACAGCAAGGAATAGGAGATGCTCTGTTTACTAGGGCACTCTCTGGAGTACCTAGGAACAATGGCCACAAATTGACGGAGAGTAGATTTAGGTCGGACATCAGAAAGAACTTCTTCACAGTAAGGGTTGACCGAATCTGGAATGGGCTTCCAAGGGAAGTGGTGCTCTCCCCTACCATGGGGGTCTTCAAAAGGAGACTGAACAAGCACCTAGCTGGGGTCATCTGACCCCAGCCCTCTTTCCTGCCCAGGGCAAGAGATCAGACTTGATAACCTACTGAGGTCCCTTCCAACCCTAATCAAAGAGAAAGGCCAAGAAAGAGGAACTTTGCTCCCATTCAAAAGGGATCATATAATTGGCCCTCATCAGGAACAGTTCATTCTCTATGCTTTTCAAGATAATCCTCTACTAGAGACTAAATCAATAAACTAAATAAGACATTTAAAGAGGAGGCCTTTACTTCAGAGAAAAAAATCAAGTTACAGTGCTTCATTATAATATCTAACACCAATTAAAAAAAATTCCTACACTCCCTCTTGTACCTACTAGGTAGGATAAAGGAAAAAAAAAATAAAGCACTGGCTTGGTATAATTCAGGAAGGTATTTAAAGATTTCAATAAATAAGTTTGGCATTTAAAAAAAAATAATGAGCAGAATATTTCAAATATCAGAATGCACTAGTACACTGTAGCAAGTACCTTGTTGAACTCTCTCAACAGCAACATGTTGAAATAAAATACTTTTTTGTTCCTACAATACAGTTCATACATTATCCACATCAAGGAATGAAATATTATGCATTATCAAGGTATGGAAGTCTCTGAAGGACTATCTAATGGCATGATACAGTCAAACTGTACAATTCCATTGTTTATGACTCTAAAAATGAAAATATCCTCTAAATTATATAAAAAGACTCTGCCTTTATTTTAGATCCATGTGCATGTGAAAGAGATATTAGTTTATTAACAATGGTACAAGCACAAACATATATATCATATTATAATCCCAAATTTAAGCCTGTACTTAGCACAAGTAACTAAGAACCTCTTTTAAAAAGGTAACTCGTCTCCACTATTACTTAAATTTGCCATATTAACAAGGATGCCAAGTTTGAATTCCTTACATGTATTCATATTTAAAGCACCCTAATTGATACATCTCAGCACTTTAAAAATGCTCCTTTTCAAATTTCCTAAGATACTCTCATGCATTTTTCAAACTTTTCTGACTTAATGATCAGAATACTTATATACTTCAAGATCCATGTACAGCTTCATTTTTAAAAGACAGTAATTTTCAAAGTAAACATTTTTATTCAGCATAATGATTTGCTTTTGTTACAGGGACTTGTGGAGAACATCTCTGCTATACTTATCATAATAAGAGACTCACATTAGGCAATAGGTATAGGTCAGAGACAACACATTGTGGTCAGAATGAGGTTCTCAAGACCAGCTCAGTGCACCAAGAGAAGCATAAGGAGAGACTACCGCTTTTCCTCACCTCTCCAGCCCACAAAGCTTTTAATGCAAGAGGCATGCCCAATGACATGCGCCTGAACAGTAGTATTGCAGTGGTTTTGCAGAAATGATTACTTCCATGGCTACAGCCAGGCCATGAGAGGGCCAGTACCAGAGAGAAGTATGCAGAGAGCCTACAAAATATGAGGTGTTATTTTCTTTCACAACAGGCTTGCTATTGGGCCAAAGAATCACCCAGTGCTTTCCTTTTCTTGCCTTCTCCAGAGCACCATTCCTAGTCCCTTAAATACTATGGAGCCCCCGCTGCCATCAAGTAGCAGCCCTTTCAATCCCATATTCAAATTTCATCTCCAACAGCTAAGGCAGCTTCTTTTCTACACAACTCCACCAGCAAGCTCCCGTTCCCACCTGACCTAGTGTAGACTCTTAGAACATAACAGTCCTCGTTGACATAATAGCACCAGCTGTCCTTTACTCAAGATACAGATCCAGAGCCAGCCACCGATCTCCCTAGCTTTATTCAAACACCGAGTCCCATTCTGTTCCCTTCACCCATCCAGCCAATCCTGGCCTGGTTCCAAGGGAGCTGTTGTTCTATATGCCTCACTTGCCTCTTGACTCTTGGGCTCAAATTGGTCTATGCCAAAATACTGCGTAGTTAATGTCCTCCTGGCCAAAGCACTACCGACTCCATACCATCTTTGCAGAATTTCATATCCATCTATGGTCTTCCAACAACCCTCCCTTTGTCCTTCTTCCAGCCCAAAATGCTAATGGTGTCATTAGCTGACCATTTCTTTTTAGTGATTAGGGCGATAGGAAATGTACACAAAACTCCATATTAAATTAACCAAGAATTTTACAGAGTAAATAATTATATAAAATAATGTATGATGGAACTTAAAGAAAAGTCATGTTTCATATAGCTTTTAATAACAACCCACACTAACTAGAAAGCTATTTGTTTTAATCTTTACTGGAAAAAATATCTACAAGTAAAATATAACTGACACTACAAAAACTCATGTAACACAATATTTATAGTCATTAGAAGTTACACACACACACACAAATATGTTAAATTGTTTTACCTCAACACAGATAATAACTATTCATTTCAACTAACATTTGCTTAACAAATGGTCTCAGTCCCTCCAGTTATTGAAGGGTAAGGTGAAGTATGACCAAAGACAGCAAAAGAAAAGATAAGCTATTGGACACCTTTATTGTTTCCTTGGGTACCATCCAGAATAAAAGTATTATATCTCAAAACACATTATTCTATTACAATGTAGTAGTATCACAAAGTAGCAGCTGTGATAACCCTGATGTGCATAAAACCAGAAAATAACCAAATCACATATTCAAGACACTACAATGGCTACTGAAAAAAGCAACTCACTTATTTACTTTGATCAGATAAAAATGCAATGTCACAAGAGTAAGCAGAGCTTTAAACATCTGAGACACACTGACCAGCCCAAGGACTAAAACTATTTTGTTATTATAGGACATTTTATATAGGGCTGTAAATTTACACAGCACTTTACAAACACAGATAACAAGGCAGGTCGCCTGCCCTGCAGACTTTACAGTCTAAATAAGGCAAGACAAACATGTACAGATTAGCACTTCAGAAAAGTGAGGATCAGAGGACAAGTGATGAAAACTGAGGAGGGATTGCTTCTAAAAAAGTGAAGGTGAAGAAGGAAGAGACCAGGTGTGCTGGTACACACATGAAGCAGAGGAAACACATAAGGAGGTACACAGGGAGCTCCGGGTTGAAAGGCACAGAGCTGAGCATAAGGGAGCAAAAAAGGGACTGGAAACAAAAAAAAGAGTCAGTGTGAGAGGAGAAAAGGGAAAAGAAGGGCAGAAAAAACAGGTGATGAGAGATTTTGTTCCCTTATTTGAAAGCTAGCCTCTTCTCCCGTGGAATCTATATGGGCAGTGCTGTCTCTAGCACTGGCTTTGGTTAAGCTAATGTCCACCTTGAACCAAAATTGTCCTTTATTTTTACTTCCTTGTCCCACTTCGTTGCTTCTGTCTGCATTGATCCCTACTTGGCTAGGGACAGAAATTACACATAAACTAGTATAAATGATCAGAAACAGGTTAAAATCTGTAACACAACAAAAGTTCACTGCACATACACTGCTTTCAAACTAGTCAAAACTGGTTTAAGATCAACCTGGATGGATGTTGCATCAGACTTAACTGATTTAGGTTAAATTGGCTTACTGAACTTCTGTCCCAGATCCAAGTCAATTTACAGTCTCCCAGCATGGCAGGATGCTTTGTACCCACCCCCCAACTGTCCCTCTTCTCACAGAGTGTGAGTGGGTTAGCCCTGCCCAAGATGTCTGCTTCATCTGAAAAAGGAGGTGCACTCTAATGCCCCACAACTTCTGGTCTGGACTCAAACTCAAACTCAGTCTCGGCTTTTTTGGTGATCTGTATTTAACCCAAATAGCTATATCCCTTTTTGTCTCAGTGCATGTCTCAGTTGCTTCCCTTTTTGTTTTTGCCCTCTTTTCCATTCTCTATTTTGCCCCTCATATAATGTCCTTTTCTTTTCCTTGTTATGGCAACAAAGAGAAGCAAACATTGTGGGGCATGGAGAGAAGATCCTTATCACTTCAATTCCTTTCACTCCAAATTTGCCACAGCCTACTCTACAGATCTTCTATCTCTAGATCCCTTTTATATTCACTTACATCTATCAGCATCTCTTTGCAGCCTTGCTACTAACAGTACAAGAGGTTCCTGCTCAAATGTTAGCTTATTCAGAATTGCTTTATGCATCTCTCCACCCAAACAACTGCATCTTATTTAAAAATCACAAAATGATAATGCTTTTATTTTGTTGTCTGTAACTCTCTTAATCTTACTATCATCTCCAACCATTCTGGTTTATCTCAAGTGTTGATAGATGCAGTTTAACTAAAAGATGCCAGAGCAAAACAAAACTATGATATTGCATTAGAAGAGTGATTCTCAACCACAGTGCAATGGTTCCCTGGGATACCTTGAGATCCTTTAAAGGGTGCTGTTAAGTGTGAAAACATTCTTCATAAGATAAAGCCAAAGATTTCAAATAGGAATCCATTGTTTTTAAGACATTTTGACCTGTTGTGGGTTTTTTGATTTGGTCTCTTGCATCTAATGATGGGTGCCTTAGACCTAAAAAAGGTTAAGAACGATTGCATTAGAGGCATAAGTCTAGGGATCTATTTGATCGGTGCCCTGTGCATGTAAAGGGCAAGAACTGGGGTTTGCACATAAAACACAATTTCCTGACACAAGTGACCAGTTACAAATAACCTACTCAAGTCATGCCAGTAGTCATTCTGGCAGCTCATACAATCCTCTGCCCTAAATACCTGGAACCTTGGGGCATTTATACATGTACTCCAGGACTGCGCACATGGTCAGGCGGGCGGGGCAGGGAGCTTTAGAGCAGCTTTGAGAGCCGCTCTAATTAAAGCACCTGGAGTGTCTCATATCAGCATCCTCATGCTGAAAAATGGCAGTGGGGGTGGTGCTTCGACTACCTACCACCAGTACCTCTACCACCATTTTTTAGCACAGGGATGCTGATACATGAGACACTGGAGTCTGCTGGAGCACAATAATTGCCATGCTCCAGCAGACTCAATTAACCAAGCAGCCTTCCTGCTCATGTATAGATGCAGTAATCAAGTCTAATTTGTGCTAGGAAGAGCAGCAGAAAACAGATGAATGCAATGGAGAATTGGAGCCAGAATTACAACATCTTTAGCTTGAATTTAAATCAAGGAAACTTATATTCTGCTTTAAATAATGAAATATATAGAAAGCTATTTTTTGTTTGCTCATTTTTGTTTACTAGTAAAATATTCTTCGCCTCTTAATTTTGCTATCCCAAAGGAAGTGGATGAATAACACTGCTGTCAAGAAACAAAGAAATGTATAATACAAATATGTTTTCAAAATTAAAATTACCGTACTGAAAACAAAACCAGCCAGTTCTCACCAATGAATACATTTACAAGTAAAAGTCATGGAGTATAAATGTAAACGTCTCCATGCTTCACAAAACATCTGCTTTAGAAAGGTTACCAGGACATACAGGAAATAATTAATGTGCAAGTTTAACATTATAACTGATAGTTTGATAGATCAGAAACTTCTGATGAAATGACCCCTTGTGGTATACTATAGTATTGATATAATTGCTTTAAACTGTATGTTATTACAACTGCATGCATTTTAGCAATCTTTCAAAAACATCTGCAACATTTAAGCACTGCTTTAATTAAAATATACTGCAATTTCTCTACAGTTTAGAGGCCATTCCTCAAAGCAGCCTGATTCCATGCTTGCTCAGAATACTAAGTAATACATTAAAACTCCCTAGAAATTGTCCACTTGAAAAAAAAAGTTCAAAACATACATGTTCGTAATAATAATCCTCAAGATCAGCTCGTTAATGCTTGAGCTGAGATAGACTATCTGTTGATAAATACTTTCTACTTTTAACTTATACTGTTCTTTTTGGTGGAATAATCACTTTCCTACATCTTGTAACAAATCTGACAAAGTTCTCTGAGTCCAGACTACAGGCAGGGGTTTTGGTTTTTTTTTTGTTTTGTTTTCTGTTCATTGATTTATTCGTCATGGAAAACCACCTTTGCCTTCAGAATTAATGTTTAATGTCCAATTTTTTCCCCCTTGTGGGTGATTGTTGGTAGAAATCTTTATGCCATTTTCTTCCCTGCTTTCCCTTTAACAGATAAGGGAATTTGTTGCATTGGGAAAAATCTACTGTTTGGCTACCCATGGCAGAAACAGTATCAAATATCAGCAGCCCAATTACGGCAGTAGTACCTCTATCACAGCAGTTTTCATTTATGAAACTATCTAAAAAAAAAAATTCAGAACCAGCAATGATAATCTACTCTTCCAATACAAGTCAAACAACTCCAGAGGGAGAAATCAGATGTTTTAGTTCTCCAGATCCTTATACAGTACCCTGTATAGTCATTTACACAATTCAAAAAGTGGGTGTAAAACATTATTGCTTGCCATTCCGATTGAGTTTATATTCACTTTTACATGCAGAAGGCTTCAAGGACCCAGGGAACCAGGCTTCACTACAGACTGCCCCACAAAATATAGAACCAGAGAGATTTAATAGCCCTTTGCATTACTGTATACTCTATTAGTGTATCTACTAAATAAATTAGTGCCATAATTTAACATGATTCCACTTTTTAACAGCCAGACTTAGTCCTTCCTGGTCTGAGTTGTGAAATCAAAGGAATAAAAAGTTACCAGCTACAGGGCACTATTCTCTGCATCCCCACTTCTATGAAGAACATCTGTACCCATTTGTCATTGTATAACTTCCACTTAGTAGTGCAAATTATAAAGGTTCTACCATGTATATAATAAATACCTTCTGTGCATGAAATATAAATTGATATTTGCACAATATCCTGCAAATATTTATACCCATCTCAAAGGCAAGTTAGTGAAATCTGCAAATTGGCAAGGAAATGAACAAATCCCCCACAAAAAAACAAACTGTTTTCCAAAATGTAGTGCCTATTTTAACAGTTGTAGTTTAAAGTACTTTAAAATGTATTAGAGATTGCAGAGCATTTATTAAAGTCATAAAGTCAGAAATTAGATTTGAATTGTTAGATCTTGCTGCTAAATAAGTATAAATTATTTTATTTGAGTAAAGTGTAAGATTTGACTGCAATCACTCAATTACATCATTAACTTAGTTTTGTTTGAGTTGTTCAGTACATTGGTAAAAGAAGAGTAAATATCTAACTTTAGATATTTCCAACTTGGCCTGGATTCAAATCCTTAAAAAGGCAAGAAGCTACACATAACATTATTAGTCCCCTTAATCATCCTGTTCCAAATGAAGAGAGAACTGATGATGAATTATCACTAGCTCCTGTATAAAGACTTTGCAGAACTGAATCTTTAAATTATAAGGAGTTAGGGTGGACAATGTTGTTTTGTTTTTTTTAATTTCTACAAAGTACTGTGCCCATCTGTAACAAACTAACAAAAGAGAACTCCACACACAGACGTACACAACATTTTCACATAAAAATAAAAATGAATACAATGAAATAAAAAATATTTCAAAGTGTAAAACTGAAAGCCACCACACTGGGATACAAAAGAAATGAAGCCTAAATTAATGAGCAAACCTAAAATAACAGCATTTTTGTTGGATAAAATACACAGGCAGCATCGTTATAGTTGCATGGTATCCTTTAAGGATAACAAAGATGAAAGTAAAATAATAAAAATTAAGCACTGAACAGAAAGGTTCATGGAGAGGAGACTTGAATCCTCTTTGTTCTTAACCATGATACACTTTTGCAGCCGCTCAAGATTCATCATTCTGATATTAGGCATGCAAGAGCACAAAACGTAGTCCATTTGGGAATTAACGAGCCAAGATATGCCAAATAAAATCTACCACAGAAATCAGCCTAGCTACTACCACAGGATCTTAGAAACTGCCACTAAAATGCTTCTAACTTTCAAGGGAGCTGACTAAAACAGTTTACTAGCTTTAGAAATGAGAATTCCTGTAATATTAACTAATCAATCTACAGTAAAGAGGCTACTACCATGTAGCTTTTGTCTGAATACATCAGGCAGATGACTTAGCCTGCAGGAACTGCGACATATACTTGGAATCTTCTAAGTATATAAATGGCATTTATTTTTATGGTTTGCAAGATAGACCATGCACAGCTGGTGAGGATCACTAAATTAGTTAATACACTGTTTCAAAAAGAAAGAGTTATTTTTCCATGGATTCTACGCCAAAACAGAGGAGGGGAAGAAGGGAAGGCCACTGGGAGTTTATACGACAAAAAATACTTTTCCAACTACACATAACACATTATGAAGGTTTTTCCCATTTGAAACTTAGTATGCAACATACCATACTTATATTTCAGACTAAAGTAATAAAAATGTGCTACAAACACTTTGGCAATCCAGGTATTTTAATATAATGTAGTATGTATTTTAGTCAGAGAATCACAAACGCACACAGCTTTTACAAAGGAATAAAATCCTGATATCTTTGTTATTCTAATTATATAAATGTTTTGGTTAATGCTGGATTTATCTGAATACAAGATGACCCTGAATGCAAGACAACCCCTCAATAATTAGATTTTACATGTGGAAAATGTATAAATTTATTATAATTTTCTGTGTATGGAATTTAATTGTTGGAGGATCATTTTAAATTTGTCCTCCCCTCACTGCTGTAGATGGGGAGGCAATAATGGGGCAGGCAGTGGGGGGCAGGCAGCAGGGGTGGGGGCAGCATGGAACTGGTGGGACAGGCAGCTTGATTCCTGTTGCATATCCCCCCTCTATTTACCCCCTCCATTGTGCCTGCCCCCCACCACACCAGAGCCTTCTCCTTCCCCTGTCTCCCACCTTCTTTCCCTCCACACCATTTCTGTCACTCATAGCCCTCAGGTCCCCACTTACCCCTTCTTTCTATCTCCCCCCCACAGTCTCTTCTCCTCCACCTGCCCTTCCCCACCCCCTCCTCCCAGTTGGAGCCAGAGCCACAGCTGCTGGTCTCTCCTCCCCCATTGCCTTGTGCTCAATTGTAAAGTAAGGGGCTCCCCCACTCCCCATGTTAAAAGAAAAAACCCTCATCTTCTACTCAAGTAAATATGGTACAAATGAAAAAACCTGTAAATATCTTAACTTCAGTCCAGATACATTCAGAATTCAATTATATAACGTTTATATAAAAGATGGCTATATTCAGGAAGGTTTCTTTTTAGCATGCAATTAAAAAAATTAATCATATTTACTGTACTGTAGTTTAAATATTACAGTATATTCTTAGATAATGCATTAAATTTTGAAGCAAGACCAGTTAAGCATTTATCCAAGTTAAAGCAATTTAGAAAGTGTATTCATATCTCAGAAATATACGACTGTAGTCAAAACAAGTGCTACACTTCTGAGTATGCAAGTGAAGTGCATTAATTAAAATAAGAGGGTTCAAAACAGCATTTGAACCACAAATATTCTGCAGACTTCACGTTAGTCTGCAAATCTTAATTCCTCACTGAAGGGTTTTTAAAATGATGGCTTTTCCACCCCCACAACTTGGAAGTGTAGGGCTTCTTACCAACCTACAGTCTGAGATATGTATATTAAGAGCTGCCTTTTTGCTCACACAATAGCCTCAAAGAGAGTGATGGTTGTCCTAGGAATTTAAGAGAACTCAACAGGAAGAATCAGGGAACAATGCCAAGTCTTTTTTTTTTTTTATTTAAATAGTGGAAAGGTGACAGCATTTTCCCTGCTAAAGGACATTGCTTCTAGGCCTTGCAGAAGGCAGCTTTATACGTGATAAATTTGAAAATTAACGTAACAGTTATTTCTGTCTAAAATTATAGAAATATAGGGTTGAAAGCATGACTGCCACATGCCCCTCTGAAGCTAGGGGGAGAGGTGGGGCACAGCAACTGCCCTCAGGCAGCGATAGCAGCGGCAGGCGTGTGGCGGTGGACTGGCCACTGATGTTTACAAATGCATCTTGGTCCAATAATGGTAGAGAATCACTGATCTAGACCAACTCCCTGCTCAAAGCAGAATGAACCATCCCCAACTAGATCATTCCAGCCCGGGCTTTGTTGAGCTCGGCCTTAAAGACATCTAAGGATGGAGATTCCATCACCTCTCTAGGTAACCCATTCCAGTGCTTCACTGCCCTCCTAGTGAGTCTTCCTAATATCTGACCTGAACTTCCCAGTTGCGGCACCCTGAGATCATTGCTCCTTGTTCTGTCATCTGCCACCACCATGGGTGTCTGGTGCCTCTCGAGTCAGGGCACGTGCCCCCCTTGACACCAGTCAGCAAGCGGGGGTGGGGTCCCCTGGCGGCCAATCCTGCTGGCTGGAGGGGCTCTGATCTCACTCACTGCAAAAGTGGCTGCACAGCTTCTGGAGTTCTGCAGCCACTTCCAGAAACAGCGCGGCCACTTTTGCTGGCAGCCATGCTCCCCAGTCAGTGCTCACAGGGGGGCACTGGTGCTCCTGGATGCCCCCCTGCCCACACAGGGATCATGGCCTGACAGGGGGTGTACCAGTGGTTTCAGGGACTGCACATGCACCGCCCCGTCGCCCCTGGCTACCACTGAGAACAGTCTAGGTCTCTCCTTTTTGTAACTACACTTCAAATAGTTGAAGGCTGCTATCAGATCCCCCCCTCAGTCTTCTCTTTTGCAGACTGAAGAAGCCCAGTTCCCTCAACCTCTCTTGATTAAGTCATGTGCCATATGCCAAAAGCATGCTCCAGCCTATTATTTTATCAGATACCAGTCTTCTTTGGTACACATACTGACTGATGAACTGCTAAGCACTAAGTAGTAGAGGAAAGAGCTGAAAGTTAAAAATGGACATTAGTAAGTTTTAATTAATATATATTTTGATCCCTCTATATATATAGAGGGAAAAAATAGAATTAAATGATCAGGCTTAAATTCTGTCAATTCTTTATGGCTCCTTCCGAATGTCAAATCTAAAGCATGAACTAGTTCTCAGTTCCAGAGAAGTTGGGAGGGTGTTTGTCCGGAACACAGAAGACCTTGGTTCAGTTCCTGCTTTGACACAGACTTCCTGTGTGACCCTGGGCAAGTCACTTAGTCTCTCCCTGCCTTCATTGTTCATCAGAAAATTGGGAATAAATATTTACTTCACAGGGCTCCCCAGATTTCAGATTGTGAGATGCCCATATATACTGCTGCTCAAATATATGAAGACAATGCAGTAACAAATATAGATAGTAATTTATAATAAATATTGTTCCTGCTAACACCTTGGAAACCCTGTCAGAGCAATACCAAAGTTGTCAACCAAGGTTGAAAACCAAGGTTGTCATGATATTCATGAACACGATTAGACAGTTAACCCTGTTTACATGGCAAGCTAGAATTACATATTTTAACTTTTGAAGTAAAGTTAGAGAATGCCACTTTCATGATACCCTTGAATTTGTAATATAAAGAGGTATTTAGATAGCACCATTAACAGCAACCACCTATAATAACAAAGAACAAGAGTCTCAACATATTCTTCTTTGAGTTCTCTTAATAATTCAGTTTGTTTTAATAAAATGCAAGTCCTAATATTTAGAAAGAGAAATGAAATTTCATTATGACTGTGATGTAAATGTACAATATTTAAACCTATGAAGTTAAATTGCAATTTCACAAAATGATCATCTTTCGGATTTGAAAGTTAGGGCTAGCTTTTATAACCTGACATCCCCAATCAAAAAACAGATTCTCCACTTCTCAGTGTCAGAGGCCAAATCATCTCATTAAAAGACAAAAAGAAATTAAAGCTCTTCAGCCCTTTTCTGTACCTCAGTATCTTCAAGTAAAATGTTAACATACTGAAAAGACAAGAGAGAAACAAGACTCACTTAAAATTAGCCACCGACATTTAAGAGAACACACATCTCTCCCACAGAAAGCAAATATCCAAGTATTGTTTTAAATACACTGCCAACCGAAAGGCTTCAGCAGGCAAAAAGTCTATTTCTTTTTGATTAAAAGCTGAACATACATTTGCAAGCCCACAAAAATAAAAACAAAACTCCCGACTTTCAAAGCCTCCTATATGGCTTTGAAAAAGCCATTAAAAAAAATAAATTGAGCAACAACAGAGTTTCTAGTCTAAGATCTCGGTCATTCAGAAGGAACTCAGCATGTTGAATGGTTTTGAACCCCTGCTGACTTCAGTGGCAATTTAAGGTGCTCAGCAAGCAGGCCCTAAATTAAGACCCTGAAAACAAGGAGGAACTGGCAAGCAGAAGGAGATGTCTGGAATGCCTTGGCAAGAGAGGAAGGCGACAACAGTGGTGGTAAATACAAAAGGTCAAGTAGTTGGCCGAGAAAGTTGCTAGCCTTCAGAATGACACAAACTTAGTTTTATATTAATAAGACAGAAGGTAAATACTTCTAGAGCAGCTAAATTTTCAAAAATGACTTAGATACCTAGGAACCTAGGTCTTATTTGAAGTTCACAGGGTTTAGATGCTTTTACACATCTTACAGGGTTCCTCCTAAGAAGTGAGCTTTGAGATAAGCCTTAAAGAATGGAATGGAGGAATAAAGGAGCCCCCATCCTACATATAGGGTAGCATAGAGTGCATATAGGGAATGCAGAGAAGCGTACGAGAAAAGACACAAAGGGAGCAATGAGATGAAAGGCTTGAGCAGTGGGGGTTGGGGAAGGGTGGGATAAGTGATTTTTTTAGCATTATGAAGTCTTTTAAAAGTAATGAATAGATAGGACTTAAAATTAAGCTCAGAAACCAACTTTAGTCACTCCCTCACAGTGAAAAGTTTGAAGTGAAAAAAAAGGAATAATTAAAGGCAGTGGTACGAATGCAGGACTTCCCCAGAACAGACTTACAGCCTTAACACAGCAACTTGAGCGTCTCAATTGCATAATCTTTTCACACTCCTAATTTGACTACTTCCACAGGACATAAGCACTCCACATACCTTTAGTAGCTGGAATTCATCTCACCACTTTATTTATTTATTTATTTATTTATTTATTTTTTTACAGATACTTAAAGGTTAACAAATACTTTTATAAAAGCACTTGCTAAATAGAACTGCCAACTTTCACTCATTCATCTGAAGGCCAGAAAGAATGCAGGACATCAGCTTGATATTATTATAACTACTTGTACAGTGAATTAATTTCCACCATTAAAACCATTCATAAAGGCTGAAACAGTGCAAACTTGTCTATAGGTGCCCCAAAATTTATAACTGCCAATGATCTACATTATGTTAGTAATACTGTTATGGCTACATAATATACATTTTGAAAAAAAACTCATTTGTTAGCTAATCTTGACCCAGGAAAAGCAACAAGTAGATAAGAGAGCATTAGGATTTTGACATCATTTATAGGAGGCTCTGGATGAAAGCTGCAACCCGATTTATTTTTATTTTTATTTTTTTTTTATAAAGAAACACAGGAGGTACCCCTCACTACAGTTCCTGGGCACAATAACACCATTAAGGCAATTTAGCAGTATCTGAAAAGTACAAAACTCATTAGCTAATTTTTCAAATGCTACGCACCTTACTATTACATAAAAAGCATTCCTTGCCTATTAACCACCAAACTATCAAACTATTTCAATTCATCTAGTCAAATTTTAAGCCATGTTAAAAATATTTTTTCATTAAAAAAAAAACCTCTCATAAAAATAAGAGAATCTCCTTTTTTCATTTGTGCATCACCCACCAGTACAGTTGCTGATTTTTGGCAACAAGGGCCAGAGGTGTCTTTTAGCTGAACCCCTAAATAAAGGTAAACTTTCTTTCATTCCAGATCTGCCTTGTTCTTGCATACTGTCTTCCTATCCCCAGCTACTGCAGTTAAGAGTCCTGAGAAAGGGGTCCTGAAAAGGCTATTCAGGACCCCTTCACCTAACTCCAATGCTAATGTCTCCCTGCTGACCAAGCCAGGAGAGTAAGAAACTTCAAAGTGCTAGCAATATAAAAGTGAGTGGAAAATCCACTCTGAATAACTAAGAGACCAATTCTGAATTGTTAAATGGCATTTTTCTTTTAATTGCTGCCACGACTGACATCAAAAGCTTCAGACCTGGCTCAGCAGTAGCAGGAAGATCTGAGCAGTCAGATAAAGAACTAAAGAAGCTCTCTGGAAACAGGTCTACAGCAACCGAAGTGGACAGAGACCAGGCTGAAAGCAGTCTTTCTGTTCAACAGAAACAACCAAAGGCTGTTTCATCCCCAAATGCTGAGTGGCATCAAGAAAGCCAAGACAGCTCAGAGAGGAACAAAATAACATTTAGCAGCTATACTGAACAAAGTGTTTACATCTTTAAAATATAGCTCAAATAACCATTCTATAAAGGCCAAGAGCATGCTCCAGCCTCTTATTTTGTTAGATACTAGACTGTCTTCTTTGGTACACATACTGACTGATGAACTCGCAACTCTCTTCCGCCATTGTTACTGCTTAGCAAAGAGCTGAAAAGAACCCATAGTCTTTTACTATTTTCTGCTTTTTTGGCAGTACTCATATAAATAAGATTAGCACAGTCAAGTGTTAGATTTTTAAACCAAAGGAAAAGAACCCAAACAAATAAGGGGCAAGTTTTCACACACCTTCTTACTGACCAGTTTCAGAAACATATGCATGGGCAGTGTGACAAATTCTAATGCAATTATGAAAAAACAAAACAAATAGAAAATTCATGTCAAAACACATGCAATCTCTTGAGCTTTCTCCCACAGGGGGAGTAATTTATGTCATCCAAGCATTCATGAAAGTATTTATGTCAATCTAAACAGTTGTTCATCCACTGCATCTATTACCTATGAAGATACAGTATTTATAAATAATAAAAAGCATCCTTTAGCTCCTCCCTGCCCCACAAAGGAAAAAAAAAAAAAAATCAACACAAACCTGCAGTTGGGAGGTGGATCTAAAGTGATGTCAGCCAGTTCCTTCTGAATCCTGTGGCAATAAAAACAAGAGAGAACAAAGGTAAGTCACTATGTGGGATCATCCTCAACACATAGGTTTTACCAACGCAGTCACTCGAGTCTGTTGCTGTGTATGCACGCAAAACCTTCTGTGCAAGTATGCAAAACCCTCTCCCATGTACACCCAGAGACACTGAAAGCCAATGACAAAGACACTGAAAGTAAAAAAAAGACACTGTGTTTCCCCCCCCACCACCACGCCAGAGCCACAGACCAATGCATTATGATATAAGCAGACACCACTGCAAACCACAGGGTGGAACAGACAGAGCCTTTTCGTCTTCCATCACATTCATAATAAGACATGTTCTCCTAACAGACCCACTACACTGG
>JAGPOW010000261.1:196047212-196086482 GCA_030014935.1 Caiman crocodilus
TGAGAGTAGGAGGCTGTAGCCTGGAGATTTTGCATCCTTGTCCCACTGCTCTGGACTAACAACTAGTACCACAATCTTCCACTGCCAACACTGGCTACACCCTCTTCCCATGAGAAGGGGCTGGACCTTGTTGGGCAGATAACTGGAAGCAGAACCAAACTGGCACACACTCCTAAGCCATCTCCAGGAAAAAGTATTAAAGGGAAGTGAATATCCATACACCTCCAAGGCCCTTTATGCCCCCACGACCTCCAATTCCTTTACTGCCTCCATAATAGCACATAGCACCCCCCCCCACTTACATATACAAAACTGCCATGTCCAAACAGCACCCCAGTCCCTTCATTGCCTCCTGCTTCAAAAGCCTCTATGCCTATGCAGCACTACACCATCACCAACCACCCAGCTACCTCGCCCTACCCCTCAGTCCCATTACTGCCATTCAGACTTCACTTCCATATCTACCCCCTCCATACAGCCAGCCTCCCTTCCTTCTCATTTGCCTTTTCTTCCATTTGTCACATGTTATAAGAACCACAGCCTATTTATATTAGGCAATTTACAATCAGCAGGCTTTACAAGGAACTTTGTTGCCACTGGCTAGGTGACTGCTAAGTAAATGTGCTCTGTTGAGTTCTGCTTAACCAACTGCCTAAACACCACAAAACTCTGGGCTGTGACAGACTGGCATTAGCTGAGAAATCATAGAAAAATCGACAAAAATCCAGACACTGTTGACATCTACAGCTGGGAAGTTTTTTGCTGCTGCATGGCAAAGTCATTAACTAGATGGAATATTCTGTTTGTAGAAGAAGTAATGGAAGTTTACTTGCAAACTCCATTCTTCATGCTTTTGGGAGCGTGGTGTTGGTGAATTCACGTAAGATGAGAAGCAGAGCAGAGAGGGTAGCAGTAATGTTATAGAAGTGAGTTAGCTTTAAGGGTCTGACTGCTGGGAAAAAATGACCAGCACAGCAATTCTAGGCTCACTGTTCTAGAATAAATTTAACTATTCTGGTATGACTTCTTTCTGGGAACAATATTCTAGAAAAAATACTATGTTTTGTCAGCAGAATCATGAGTGACTGGTGCCTCCTGAATCAGGGGGCACCCACAGAAGCCACCGGTAGTGGTGACCCTATCAGAGGGGGCACCAGCTCTGCCAACAGTGTTGGTGTCAGACCCCCATGCACCCCCTACCAGTTGCCTATGAGCAGAATAATTATTTCAGACTAAAGTGTTGGCTTAAGTAGCGGAAGAGTTTTTTGGGTCAATTTCCCAACATAGACAAGAACTGAATGCAAGTGAAGTGGAGACAGGAAAGTAATGTTTTGATGGGCAGATCTTGTAAGAGCCCTTTCAATAGGAGAGCTCAAAATGCTTTATAAACTCAACCATCATCCCCATTTTACTGATGGGCAGACTGATGAAGAAGTTAAACAGTCTGCTTAAGGCCACAGAGTTCAGAAAAAAACCCCCAGGAATTACACTTGCATGCAATTCTGGCTATCTATACTTATGATGAAGAAAGGGGATGAGAAGAGCAATAACTACGGAGAAGAAGGATGTTGCTGAGACGGAATATAGACAGTGGTAATGCTTGGAAGGAGGAGAGGCTAACAGAAGTAGTAATAGTGCTCTTTGCTCTGTGGAGATAGTGAGGGGGGTTGAAGGTATAATTTCCAGTCATAATGAATCAGAGTGATTTAATGCTCAATAGAATGGAGGCAAACAGAAGAGTTGGACAAGCAAAGAGACAGCAGTGAAGCGGTGTTTTGTTGCTAACACTCTCACCTCTTGGCGCTGGTGGAGAGGAGTTTGGAGTTTTTACTCATGCTGACTTTACTTTCCTTCTTCTTAGGCGTGTTTGTCTCTTTCTCTGTCTGTTGGTTGGAGGATGAAGATGAGGAGGAGCTGGTGCTGGCCCTCGAATCGTCATCCGACATAGCGACCCCCCCACCACACACCCCAAACCTGGAGAGGAGACACCATGGGGCGTGGGGAACAGACAATGAACACACACAGAGAAAGGAAATGGACAATCTCACTCTGTGTTTGGGTTGTGCTCTCTTTAAAGGGTCCTCCTCTCTCCCCCTCCCCACAGGATCTGCAGACAGGAACCACACACAGCAGTGGTCTGAGCGCACCAGCAATATACTGGGGGAGGGGATGGACTTTAACGCCTCTTCCCAGTGAGAGGAGAGGGGCTAGAAAAAAGATGACAGCAAACATTAGGGAAGCTCTCAGTAATTCTTTCTAATCTCCCCCAAACTACACACAGGAGACCAGTCATCACCACCCACAACTGCCCAGCCCTGATGTAAATGGGATGTCTCCAGTCCCCTTTCTGCGCTGAAAGGCACATGGGGGGAAATGGCAGGAAGCTCAGCAGTAGCAGCTGGCTACAATGGGACTGGGGTGTCATGGACTTCCAGGGGCAAGAGCCCCTGCCTCCAGCACGGGGCCACGAGCAGCTTAGCCGTGTGCGTGATGGGGTGCCCCAGTGACCCGACGGGGAAAAAAAAATTGATGCCAGAAAAAGTGTCTCCAGTGGGGGGGGGAAAGGGGATTAGTATGTGCAGGGGGTGGAGGAGGAGTGGTGCCTGCAAGGGATGATGAAAAAGGAGTGGTGGGGGGGAAGAGGCAGCCCCCTTGGATCCTGCAAGGGGGGTTGCGTGCGAGGGGGAGCCGGCTCTGGGCCTGCAGGGGGATACGTGCCGGGGCGGGGGGAAGCCGGGGCCTGCAGAAAGCCAGCGGGGTGCTGAGGGCCGGGCGGGGGTCTAGGTTAGCCCCTTCGGGTGGGCAGGGGCCGGGGAGGCATGGGGGGCGCTGAATCGCAGCCACCCCGGCCCCTGCCCATCCCTCGCCCTGGCCGGGGGGGCACGGGGCGACACCTGACAGCCCCGGGCGCTGCCCCTGCCCCTGCCCGCGGCGCGGAGCCCCCGGCCCGGCCCCTTCCCGCGCGGGGGCCGGGGCAGCGGGCAGCGGGGGGGCCCGTGCCCCTACCTCTCCCTTTGTGTCTGGCTGCTCCTCCTCGGTGCGGCTGGGCCTGGCCACTCGTGTCTCTCTCGCTGGGAGAGAAGCGGAAGTGCTGCAACAGCAACTATTAAACAGGCCCCCGTGCACGGCGAGGGCGGGGGGACCCGCAGCCCCCGGGGGGGGCAGGGGGTGCTGCAAGGCTGATGCCACTCGCTCCCCTCCCCTCACCTGCTTGCAGCAGCAACTTCTCCCCTGTCTCCGTGGGGCGCCGGGGCGCACCTGGCTCTGCGGCAGGTCCCCCTCCCTCCTCGGGCAGCGTCAGCAGCCTCGGGGGCCCCCCGCCGCCTCCGCCCGGGCCCCGGGCTCCATTGTCCGCACCTCCGCGCCCGGTGACATCACGAGCGCACAAAAGAAGGGGCCGCGCGTGACGTCATCCGCGCCTGCTGCGACCGCGGGACTCGTCCGCGGCGGGACACGAGGAAGGGGGTAGCCGCGGGGGGCGCGGGAGGAGATCGGCTGCACTTGCCTGGTCCTCTGTCGTCTTCTTTTGCACTTCTTTCCACCAGGGAAAAAAAAAATTCCCCCCTTTGGCAGCCGCTGTGACTGGAGAGAGGATGGACATGACCCACTAGCCCTCGCACCTGAGAAGGCAGCACAGTCCAGGCAGCTTGCCCTAGTTTTCTAGACCCGCTTCATCCCTCTTGACTTCACTGTGGGGGGTGAGTTTGGCTCAGTGCCCCTGGTTTCTACAGGAGATCGAGAGCCCCTAGGAAACCATGGGGCATCTTTAGTGGCAAGCAGGGAAAAGCCTGAGTCTTGCCACCAATGCCCATCATCATCATTACTGGGATGATTTTGTATTTCTCTGATCTATCTATCTATCCCATACTTCTAGTGCTTGGCTAGAATGTGTGGTTGGAGCAATTCCCACCTAGAAAACATCTGTCTATCCATAAAATTGCTCTAGCCAAATACCGTGAGTATGGCTACTACCACCAACTTAATATGTAAAGAGGTTTCATTACCTATCTAAGGCCACACAAGAAATGAGTAGATAATGCTGAAACAAGAGACTTATTACTGAAGTTTACTCCAGTCCCTCAAGGGCTTTCAGGAGTGCGCATTTTCCTGCTGTTACCTAGAGGCAAGGAGCAATACACTTCTGCAAAACAGGCTCCTAGTCTCACATTCTAATGGCATGGCTTTGCAGAATAAAGCATGGCTGCACACAAAGTGGAAACAGGTCTTGCTGTTGGTGGGGATTGAGCTCTGGAACGTCCATACCAAAAGCTGAAGACATATAGGGTGAAGAACTGGAACCAAAGACATATTTTCTCTGTGTCTACGTCTATGGTTCATTCCAAAATGGAACTTGAACTCGGTTGGAGCTTTGACTTTCCCAGGAAAGTTCAGTCTCAGGTAATGTGCTAGCTCAGTACATGCAGTAATGTCTCCCTTGAGGGGTGGTCCCTTCAATGCCAAAGGACAGGGGTGTTTAGCCTTTCTCCCAAATGCAGCCCATGGAGCCTTTGCATCTGTCCCACAGGACTCACCACAGGTTGGGAACCATGGCAGTGGGAGAGCAGTGGCAATTAATACTGCTACCTTGCCCCCGCTGCCAGAATCCCAAACCCCATGCTGCTGGATTGAGGCCAGGCCACGCCACCTTCCCTCCTGATGAGGGATGGGCCAACTTCCACCCACTCCCCAAATGCTGGATCTCACTACTGCATGACCTGATTTGGCCCCACTGTGTCCCCCTCTACCCTTCCTGTGCATTGGATTGGGTCCACCAGCCAGATCTAGCACATGAACTGACTGGGCATTGGCCACCTAGTCCATGCAGCAAAAAGTTTGAGCACCACTGCCATAGGATAATCCAAATGTTCCTATGGCTCGCAAACTTCAGGCTGGGGCACATGAGACAGTTACTCCTGAATAATTAGCCATTGCTCTAGTGTATACCACTCCATCCTGGTGTAATTTACTTGAATGTGGGGAGTTAAGTATCTGGTGTTAAGTTCCTTGTCTGGAGCTACCCTGGGGTACCCTGTACTACAGGCAGATGGACCTACTTCTTCATTCTGTTATATGTGGTTCCTCCCCTCAATTCCCTTTTCTAACTGCTTTATTCACTTAGCCCTGAGTCTAGGACCTATGGTTACTTTTGCAAGAATTCTGCCTCTTTGAGGCTCCCAAATAAAGAAAAGGTGAAACTCCTTTTGCCTTTTTTTAAAGACTTTTTATAGTTATCATGTTATGATTGATGGATTGTTAGGGGCTGGAGTTGACATGGAAAAGGTACAGGAGGTAAACTAGCTCATCACGGGCAGTTCTTTTAATAAGGACTTGCTAGTGACCACAATGGTAAACTGATAAAGGCTACATCAAGTAATTCTTTGGCTAATCTTTGCTGGCAGCCTTAAGGACCTTCCTTAGCCAATGCAGGTAAGGCTGGTGTTGATACACACTTCCCCTTCCATGTGGAATTTGTAACCAATTCATGTTATGTGGCTGGGGCCACATGCAAAACCTGAGCACTACCGATTCAAATGTGCCCCTCCATAGAATGTTACTCATGTCAGTCCCAAAGTCACTGGTGTGCTAGACAGGCTTGGAATCTGTTCACTTTTATGGTTGTAAATTTTACATCAGAAATAATGAATTATGAACCTAAGATTACAGAAAGAGTCATTTATACTAAGACAATAAAGCCCATAGCCTTTCATTTCCTGTATTTTTTTTTTGGTGCCCTTCACTTTGAGTCTTTGTCATTTGTTGTGTTCCATATTTTGTTCTTGGTGGATTTGGAGATAAGTCCTTTCTGAGCCACTTTTTAACAGAACAAATATTTCTATTTTTAAAAGAGAATCTTCACTTTCACTGGAAAAAAGTAAGGTTTGAGTCTCTTTCCCTGCTTAATGACAAGAACCAAAGTGAAATTAAACTAACTGAAAGGGCTCCACTTCTACAGCAGAAGGCTTGGAGATCCTTCCCCCAACACACACACACACACACACACACGTAAAATTGATTAGTTAAGAAGTCAGAGGTGTATTTTGAAGAATCATCTCTATCACAATTATCAATGGAAATTATCACAATGCCATCCCAGTCCCATTCACAGTAATCATTGACAAAGCTGGTCACATTTTGGAGAAGAGAAGGTTTTGTTACCCACCCAAAAATGTGTTTTCAGTCCTCTCTGAGTGCATTCAGTGTTGCCATGACTGCAGTAACTACAGCAGTAGGAATTTTCATTTTATGTCACCAATGGTTGCCTCTAGGTGTGAACAGAGGCAGTTCATAGTTCTTACAGTTCTCCACAACCAGGCATGCCAGATTCTCTAGCAATACACGAGGAAGTGAAACAGGAGAAACAGGGAGAAAAGAAGAAGCAAAGGTGCTGATCCACTGAGTGAAATCCCTGCAGCTCCAGAAGCCTACCTTTTTGTCTGCCTTCCCAGTCCTGGTCTGGAGATCACAGAACTGGTACTGGAAAAATACTTTATCCTTCATCCACCAAACAGGTATGACTGGTTTTTCAGCCAAAATTCCTAGGAATAACTGAGGGAACCACTCCAGCAACAGTCACAGTACGATCTCCAGAAATCAGACAGCTCTTCCACTTAAACAGTTATTGCTGTTCCCCCTCTCCTTTTGGTTTCTGTAATACGTTTTGCTCCATTTTGTACTGTTCTCTCTACAATCCTTTTTCTTTTAGTCTCTTTTCCCTTTATTTGCTGTTCTTTCTTCTTTTTTTTTTGATCAGGGCCAAAAAATGATGGAGGAAAGATAGCTCAAATTATTCACTCTCCTTTTGCCCCACATTTCTTAGCCACATGGAGTTGTCTAAAGGCAGTAACTGGATAGTAGTAGACATTTTTTCTCTCAGCATCAAGCTTGGAGAAGACTGCAACAATACATTACAATAATCTCATTTTCTTGGGTCCATTGATCTGAATGCACATAGGAATCTGGCCAGTTCAAATTCATGCTGGATCTTCTGCAAAAGCAAGATGATTGGGATTAATCAAAGTCCCTTTGGACTGTGTCACTAGATACTTTCTTAGAATGACTCCCTGCTGCTCAGTTTGGGTACGTAGATGAGAAGCAGGGGTACCTGAAAAATGCCAGCAGATCATATGGTCCTGTAGTGTCCATTTAGTCATCTATGCATAATCATACGATATGTGGCCAGACACCAGGGAAAATGAAGTTCATGACACAACTTGCTAAATAATTATACTGAACCTTTGAATAGGATCAAAAGAGGAAGAACTGTATTCAAATTAGTTGCTTATTGCACTGTGAAAATGCAAGCACTGAGTTCCATGAGACAGGGGTGGGGAACTTACAGGCTCACACTGGGGTTTTCTGCCCACAACTATCTTCTTTTAATTAATTATGTGCTCCAGCTTCACTTACAGTAATTTCCCTTGGCAATGAGATTCCCTCTATGGATCATTACAGTTGCCTCCCCTTCAGTTCTCTCTTATAGAAGCAAGGAGAGGTCCATAATGAGTTGTTTCTTCTCCTCTCTTTGTTCTGCCAGAGATGTGCTGGTTGATGACCCAAAACATTTAGTTGTAACTATGGGCCCCCCAACGTCGTGCTGCAAGATGTGACTTTCTTTGTCTGTTTTTCGGACTAGTCCTGACATTAATTTGGAGACCGGGTATCTACAGAGTGGGCTGAGAGACTGTAATGTGAGCAAAAAGACATCAGACTATGGGAAAAAATCTTGCTTCACTGAATTGTTGGTAAAACTACTATTTACTGGCCAGGATTTCACCACTTAAGCTTTAGTAGAAAACCACAGAATGATGTGAAAGCTTCTCCTTTATTGAAGTCCTCCTGAAACATGGTATGGCCCACTCTGATATCTGTAGAACCCAGACATCTTAAGATCAATTTTCACTCCACAATACAGGCAAAGTTATCATGAGATCTCTGTCCAGAAGTCTTTCCTCTGCTTCTTTGGATATGGCTACACATGCACATTTACTGTGCAGTGATTTAGGTTACTGTGCAGTAACTGCAAACTACTGCACAGTATGGGCATGTGTCTATATGTACATGCCCAAACTGCACTATAACAATGGTGACTTATGCTGACTTGGCTGTAAATATGATACCCGCATCCTGCAGATATCAAATTTATGCCCAATTAGTTAGTGTGCAGTAATACACGTGTAGATGCCTTATTGCACAGTAATAGTGTGTGTGTGGACTGACATGAAACTAATTTTAGTCCCAAGTCAGTACACAGACAACGTTACTGTGCTCTAATGGCTGCATGTGTAAACGCCAGCCTGAAAGCCCCTTACTGAATACTAAATGCATGTGTAGATGTGCCCTGTGTATAACAGGAGCAAGCATTAAAATTATTTCACTATCTTGAAGACAGAGTACTCCATTGCTTCTTGTGTCAGAACTATAGTGAGTGCAAAAGCTTTTGGACTAATTGTTAGGAGGTTTTTTCCCTAGCTCTGTCACTGGCAGGTCACTTTATCTCCCTGTCCCTCATTTTTTCCTTTTGTAAAATGGCAATAATGATATTCACCAGGCATTAGACTGAGTAAATAGATAGTTATGCTATTCTAGACTCCACCTAAAACCCCAAGTCAATCACTGTGTCACATCATTTTGGGTTGGTGGAGGCAGTTTTCTTCAGACTCTGCTGCCCTCTCAAATGGTATCAGCTTTCTGAGGGTTTCCCTCAGCATGGAAAACACTCTTCTTCAGGCTGGCTTCTTCTGTCACTGATGACTGCATGGGCTTCTTGGCCATCTATGTGCTGGGCGCCATTTCTCTTCCTGCCTACTCTCAGGCAGGTGCATGCAGTTCCGCTACCCAGTTGTTTCTAGGTCCAGAACATAGGTTCTGTTCTTGGGCATCAGCGGTGCAAACAAAATATAATTTAGTGGGAGTGGTGTGATTATAGCAGACCAAGTGTCAGGAATTCTAGGAGAATGGCAATTTAGGCCTTGGAGGCAGGGCAAGACACAGGCATGGCAAATTGGGCAGCCACCCAGGGCCTGGACAGAAAGGGGAACCAAAAGTAGTAATTTAAAAACTATTATTTACATTATTGCTGGCAAAGGGGAGCCCGATACTAAAAGTTTGCCTGGGACCACCAAGAGTCTAGGTATGGTGCTGAACAGAGGCCTGTACCATGTCCAGGCTCAAACAACCTGACTTACAGAAGCAGTGGGTCAAGCTTTAGTAAACCTGCTGCTTTTGTCTCTTGCCTATTCATGTACTGCAGGATGTTGCATGTGGACAGTTACATGCTTTTGATTTGGACCCAGTTAATCTGTGACTAGGTAATAGTGATAGCACTCTAATGCCAGATCTAAACTAGAAACTTTCTAGTATAGTGATGTTGATTAGTGGAGTGACTTCATTGACATGTTCATGCCAGTGAAAGCTTTAATGTAGATATTCATGTACTTTTGCCAATATTGTTTATTTTTCATGAAGAACTGGAATAAATCATCCAAGCATGGTCTTTCTCAGCATATACTGTTTCTATACTAGAAGGGTTTTGCTCATACAAAATGTATGAGCAAACTTAATTGGAAACCTAATGACTGTGACTAAATACAGACGTTCAAAAAGCCTCTGGCAGAAGCACTTTATTCAAAGCATGATAAGTTAGAGCAGGAGCCAACTGAAGAGATGTTCACTGTTTGGTGTGATGTTTGCCACTGAGGGTGCTTTCACACACCTCCTAGGAGGTGGCTCCTCTCTCCAGCTCCACCCCGCAGCCAGCTAGTGACTGTCAGCAACAGCTAGGGGGAAGAGAGGGGAACAGAGCCTTCCCACCATGAAGGTGACCTGAGTGTGGCGGTGCACCGCCTACAAAAAGGCGCAACTGGCAGCACATGGCATTTATAATGAGGGCCCCCAAAAGCTTGCTGGCTGGGGTCTTTTGTGAGGGGAGAGGGGCAAGCTAGGTTGGTGCAGAGTGGTCCCTTTCCCTACCAGGCTCTTGACAGTTGTAGCCAACAGCTGCAGTGTAGCACAGCCTGGCTGGGGATGCTGGGGGGTTTGTGTCCCTGCAACAGCCCTTGCCACGATGCGTGCAGCACTGAGATCAGAGGCTGTCACTGGGATCAGAGGCTGTCATTGCCCTGTGCAATGCTGCCTAGAATGGCGGCAATTGTGCTCAAGTTAAGCGTTGATGAGATCTGGCACAGACATTTGGCCAAATGCTTTAACAGAAAGTGCTTTCAGTTAGTACACATCCGTCCAATGTTAACTTAGAGCAGAATCCACTATTTTTGAAGTGCTTTAGATCAGTGTTTCTCAGCCCATGGGTCATGACCCAAAAGTTGGTTGCAAGATTATTTTGAAGGGTCGCAAGCAGTCACAGAAAAACTCAGGAAAGCACAGGTTTCTTCTTGCAGGCTGGGGTGGGGGCTGTGGCTTGCAGTGAGGGACACTGGCAGGTTCAGGGAGCTGTGGGTCAGGAGTGAGGGGTACTGTCAGGGTCAGGGAGCTGTGGCTTGGGAGTGAGGGGCACCAGCAGGGCCAGGGGGCTGCAAGTTGGGAATGAGGGGCCCGGCAGAGCTGGGGACACAGCAAGTTGGGAATAAGGAGCACCGGCAGGGCCAGGGGGCTGTGAGTTGGGAATGAGGCATCCGCTGAGCCGGGGGGCTGCTTCTTGGGAGTGAGGGGAACTGGCAATTTGCAGTGTGCAAACTGTACAATGATGAGTGTTACTTGAGAGTAATGGAAGGCCACATGTTGATCTTGCTGTTAATGTTTTCCTGTTGATGTTGATTTCTGTCTTTAAAATTAAGGCTATTGAGCTGCTTTAACTTGTAGTGTGTAATAAGTATGTCAGGGCCAAAATACCTGTTTGTTTTCTACTGACACTATTTACTAGGTTGGGACTGGCCACTGATGTTTACAAATGGGGCCTGGTACCAAAAAGGCTGAGAGCCACTGTTTTAGATGCCATGAACACCTGTTCTGTTATGACTGTAAAGCATTTTCTGTGCGCTTAAACTACATTAAGTGTAATGTCTGTACATAGCCTGTATGACCTAACAAGAAACAGTATGACTCATGTCGATTTGACTAAGATGTTTGCCATCTGGCATCATAACACTGAAAGGACCCATGGGCTAACTGCCTGTTGCTCAACTTTGCAAAGCACTTTGAGAAATTCAGATGAAAATGTAGAATATAAAGGCTAAGTCTTCTTACTGTTATTACAAAATGTTTGATTTTACAATCTGTTTCTGGATTCTGACTTGATACTTTAGAAAAATCAGTTATCATGGAGGCACAAATATTTGTCATGCTGACCAACAGAGTTGAAGGGATTATTTCAGAAAGCAACAATAATTTGACAACAACCCTTTTTCAAGGAAGCTGGTGCTTTATCTTATATAGAACACGTAGCACCTTCACTCTGTACCTTCTGGTATTTCAAATGCATTTCAGTGTTTCATTAGGTTTCTCATTTACTCAAATAGTTTAGCACTATAAAGCATCCCAGCTTGGTAGCATCCTAGATCTAAGTTATATATTCTGTTCAAGAATTTAGAAATTTCCTTTGTTTCAATTTATTTGGTTTATGAATGAGGGGGAAAAGTTTGCATATCCTAACCTCTCAAAGAATATATTTATGGCAAACTTCTGTTGAGCTTTAAACCTATTCTGCCTCATCCGCTGACAAAGGCTTTTCTGAAAAGGAGAGAAATCAGTGCAAGTTCATTTCACTCTGTGGCTTAACTAGCATTTAAGATTCAATGTTCTTAAATGATGTTTTTTCCTTCCATGTCATTTTTACCATTATAGAGCCCTTCAGAAAGAAACAGAGTTTCTCAGAATTTTACATATCCTTAATGCTGCAATGTTAAGAACCCAGTATAGAGCTAAGTCATTTTATTCCTGAAACAGAATGCACATATGATTTTAAAAGCCATTATCTAAACTTGACATTGGAATTAAGAGATTTTTTTTCTGATTTACTAGGGAAAAATAGCTATTCAGTTTCCACAAAAAGCTCTCAATCAACACAAAAGGCATTTTATTATTTAAACAGATAAATAGTACAAACAAGCTAATCCTTGCAAGATTGCTTCAAAACTGCTGGACATTATTTCTCCCTACTGCAGTCTATGGTTACTTTCAAACTCTGCCAGAGATTCTCAAAATGTTCAAAGCCTTGGCTACATCTTTCTGGAAAGCCTTAAGGACCATCTCCTTACGATCATATAACATCCATAGGGTAACTACAGCAATTGCTTACATGGAACAGTAACATTAAAACATTCCTAAAATGGGTTTAAAAGTGTTTTTAACACTAATATTTTTGTGCTTATTTTTATTTGCTTATGATGATTAAGAAAGCCTATTGAAAGACTTTGAATAGTTGGCTTGTTTTAAAAATAAAAGATATCAGTAATGTCAAGTCTGGTCTTTGCCAGTACTGCTGAAGGACCACCTGGAAGATGATTCAGGCTTTTTCTGCACAAAAACATATATTAGTATAGTTATTCAGGTATATTTATTCCAGTACCTTCCACATGGACACTAATATTCCAACAAGAGTGCCATTTTAAATTTACCTTAAACCCTTTTCCAAGCAACATACACTAAACTTTAAAAAATGTTTATCTTATTCCAGATGGTCTACATGAGGAGTTATACAGATATACTATTATCATACCTTTGGTTATGAAACATTTTCTATCTAGGCAAGGCCTCGGAAAATTTCACTCTATATTGTTACAAAGGTGTCTTTTCTCCAAAATGTTCATTCAACATTAAATTAGTGTCAAAATGAACAGGTGAGGCTTAAATGTGCTTTTTGAAAAATGTTAATTGTGCTCTCTCCTTTTCCAACTTGTTTCCTCTTCCTCTCTCTGGATTCTGTCCCTTAATGTTTCTGCTCGTGTTTATCTCCTGCCTTTTTTTTTCTTCCTCTTTTTTTTCTTTCTCTACCTCCCTCCCTATTGCTTGGTTCTCTTATCACTTGGGCACATGATTCCTTGTCATTTGATTCCCCTCCCATACTCTTCTGGGTGTGCCCAGCCAGCTGGTTCTCCTCCCTCAGGCTTTACTGGGTCAAACAGTCCAGTTGTTACATTCCTTTCCCTCCTGATTTCTCTCCTTCCTTTCGTCGGCAGAGGACAGTTAAGGTAGTCTCTCATCCTGCCTTTTTAAAGGAACTCCAGGCTTTCCTTTGCAATGACACCTGAGCCTGGATACCTACAGAAAAAAAACTGGGAATGAAGAGGATAGTTCAATTGGCTTTTCACACCAACGCTAACAGCTCTATAAGCTATTACTGGACCACAGACAACATCCTAAGAATCACTGGATTAGGCTACTAGTTAGGAAGCTTGGATATAAACTCATAGGGACAGGTGTCAATTTATTCTTCTGTATTTGTATAGTGCCTGGCACATCTAGGTCCAGGTCCGGGATTGGAGCTTTTAGGTAATGCTGTGATAGAAACAAAAGCCTCCCTCTCGCTCTCTCTCTCTCTCTCTTTACAGAGAGAGCAGGAATTTGAGTCCTGTTTGTGGATTTTTCTTTTCACTTTCCTTTTGAACAAAATAAATCAGGACCCTCCCCCTGCCCCTGTCTCTCCCCCCCTCTCCCCCCCTGCAAAAAAAAACCCAACAAAAAACCCCTATATAGACTTTATTTAACAGGTTATGTACCATACAAAAGAAGGCATATTGGTAGGAATCCTGTCATCTATATGTTTAAAATATATCTGGAGAGTATGCTTTCTGATTCACTATTCCGTGTTCCAGGATGTCAGTAAAATTGTACGCCTTCATGGCGTTGGTTGGCAGTAGTATCGTGCCCTTGAAGAGAGAGCCAGTTTGCAAAACTGTAGATGGGAAAAAGATACTGTGCAATGGACATCAAGGATTTTTTCTTTCCCTAGTGTGTATTCAGGACAAAGATAGGTTCTTTTTTTTTTTTTACTTGCTGTTAACCAGATTTGCACATAATTAAGTAACTGAAGAGTTATGTTCCTCCCAAAGCTAAGATTTACATTTTAAATCTTGGACTGTATTTAATTCCAGGTTGGCTTTCCACTAAAATAAATCTTTAGGGTGGGAGATTGGTTTAACAGGCATATTTAATATGTTATTTTTGGGAATCAGCTAAGAACAAAATAGAATTTTGCAGTTTTCCTAGACCTCCGATTTAAATGACAGTTCCAATTGGTTGAATAGCATAAAGCAGAACCACACCTCCCTCCATACAGTCCCTCTCTGCTCTGCCACACCTATTTAAAATATTTGCTCACTGCAATAACCTCATCAGATGCACAGCTGATTTTTGTGAGTCTCAGGAGCACTGCAGTCATACAATCCCTCTTCTACAAAGCACCATACAATGCAAACAATGATGCATAAACTTCTGTCTCAGACGCAGCAGACAACAATGAATAACTGCAGTTTTGATTCATTCATAAACATGGAATTTCATTTGTTTACCTTTTATTTAGATTTTGACTCATAGAACACTGAAGTCAATGAGAACATTTCCACTGGTTGCAATGGACCCTGTTAATAGGGGAAGACAATTGGTATAGAAGAACATTGTAAAATTTATGTTTCTGCAGCTTCAGAATCATCTTCAAGAACCCTCTTTAGGTGATTTTATTTCCCAACTTTAGTTTGCATTCTGTTACAGCTATATGATTTAGGTATTATAGGCCACTTTAATTTAAATGATTTGATTTTCATTCAGTTCCTGTATTTTTTTTCCTGTTGTGAAATATTATGTCCCTGTCTTGTACTTTTTATGCTATTGGCAGCTCTTCCTTTCTCCTTATCAGAAAAGAGAGAGAGGATGGTGTTATACTTGAGTGATTTTTTTTATAAGGCTGGGATATACTGTAGGCTTCACAATAAGATAGCCAGGCCAATAGAGTTTGTGTGTATAGATTTTTCAGTTTCCTTGCAACTATAGGATTAGCAAGCTCAGTAAAAGAGAAAGAAGTGAGATGGATTCTGATCTTGCATTGATATAATTCCACTGGCTTCAGTTTAGTTGCCCCCGATTTATAGTGGAATAAAGTGAGCTCAGACTCAAGGCCGATCAGTTTACAGTGCCTCTGTAGGTATCAATTTACTCAGTCATTTGTAAAATCTTAATTCCCCATTACCAAAGATCTAGGTTGTGATTAGATTCACAATTCTAATGCCTCTCTGGGTCTGATATGTTATTTGAAGGTTTTTGTGTATCTGTGTAAGCAGCATGAGGAATCTGTAGAGCAAACTCTTTAGGTTAAATCCTGCCCTCTGTTATATTAGAATGCAAATGGAAGAAAAGAAGCTCTGAGAACTCCTGCCCCTGTGCAAAGAGCCACATAATGCTGGCTTGGGCAGCAAACCTACATTGTGGCTTGCCTAGTTGGAGGCCTGTGAGCATGTACACAGTCCTCAGCAGCAAACTCTGACCAAAACTTTGAGTACCCTTTGCTCACAGAAAGAAAGATGTGCGTTCCCCAAAATTTCTGCAAGGAATCCTTTTCTGGCTGGTAGAATCTCCTACAGTGGACCCTAACACCAGTCAGCATCTTTGCTCCCCTTCACTGTACCTGCCAAGCCAGCATGCTGCCCCATTTATCCAAAAGCTTCATGTATAACATTTGTTCTGTGTTGAGACAAATTTAAAATGCCTGTAGATATTGGAGGGAAGGCTGCTTTTTGCTTAGATCAGAGGTGATTACATCAAGTCAACTTGTCTACTTTGACCTCATATGAAAAACACAGATTTTCTTTACAAAGAAAATTCTTTACAAAAATGAAAGGTCTCTCCAGTAAGCAAATCAAGGAAATATTGCTTTTTGGAGTTTTCCTGATATATTTTTGTGTTTTCCAGAGTGTGAAATCACACCTGGCAAAAAGCATCTGAACACTGGAACATGTTGTTTGGTGCTGTCAATTTTTACATCTAAGCTTAGCAATAACAACTGCAAGAATTTCATGTAATTCTTGAACATCTTTCTACTGATCACAAAACATACTGCAAATGCAAAAAAAATTAATTGGCTTCAGTGAGTGTGATTCCTAATTTAATCCAGTATATTTATCAGTCACAGGGTGCATCTACACATGTGCTTTCCTGCAGAGCTGACTAATGAGTTCCACTGTAAAGCCTCATTGTCTACATGTGTGTATGTATTAGGGTACAGTAAATTAATTAACTCTGCTATAGGATAGCGCTGTCCAGGACAAGTACTATCCTACAGCAGAATAGTTACATGTGACAAAACACGCATGTAGATGGTGGCTGGGGCTGGCTGGGACATGAGTGTTACAGTTCAGGGGTGCCGTACTGGCTAGGCCCACACTGTAGCACCTTCATACCCCAGCCAGCCCCTCAGCAGCACACTGAGCAGGGACAGAGCAGCCTTGGGCTGGCAGGCTTACCCCTGGAGCCCCTGTCAACTGGAGCTGCTCTGCCCCAGCTCAACGTGCTGTGGTCCCAGGAGCACATGTAAACGCTGTGCCTGGGAGCAAAAAACTCTGGTGCAAACTACACCAGATTTCATTGCTATATGCTAATTGCAAGTGCAGATGCACCCCTAGTATTCTAGGTCCTGAACATTCTGGCTATAATGTGATAGACAGGTCCAAGCACATTTTCAAAGCAGGAGAACCCACAGGTGGAAGGAGGAGTAATAAAGAACAGCAGGGATAAGATGAAAAATTATTTTAACAAAATCATGGATAGATAATGTGGATGTTAGTGCACCTGGTTAGATGAGCCACTTTGATCACTTGATAAATAATTTTTTATTAAAACTGTTCCATGGGGGCGTAGATTAGGATTAAGCATTACAAAAGAGTTTCCATACCATCCATTTTATTTAAGGAAAACACAAGAGAGATTTGGTGGATGGATATAATATGTGGCCTGGAGTAATACTGGGATTCATGCTTTTTGTAAGACTGTGGCAAGAAATCCTATCATTTCACATGTCTACTTTATTGAAGATAATAGGCCTAATTCTACTAGTTGCAATGACATTTTACTAGTATAAGACCAGTGTAAATCAGGATCAAAATATGTTTGTACAATTTCTAATATCACTGGCGAGGTTTACATTTAAGTACAAGTAAACAGAGAAAGGGAAGAGGAAATTACCTCTTAGGCAGTTAAATTATCTTTGAAAAGGTGTCAAGGTCAGGTCTTCTCATTAGTGTCGTCTTTAGCATCTGAAGAAAAAAGAATAGCATTTATTTTATATTCTGGAGATTAATTGAAATGGAGGATGAAACACTGAAATTTAATTAGTAAATTATTAACCAATTTCTATGTAATAAGAAATAATCTATTACAGATTCCTTCCCCCCTGTATGGAGATTTGTCTTAGACATTTGTCTTTAGGAAAGAAGCGGAAGGAATAAGGGGAAACAGGCTAGATAATTCATCAAGTCAGCTCCTAAGATATTAATAATGAAGACTTTTCAACTTGGCAAATCTTCCAGATATCTCTCTTAACTGCTCTCCTACAAACTGCCCTGGTGTTCCTATTAATGTAGTGGCCTCTTTCTAATCTTTGCCCCCATGTTATTTAAAATGCTCCACATTATAATCTCTGGGACAGTGAATGAAAGCAACAATTAACAAAGTACAAATCTGGTAGAATATTAATTCAGGAACTCCCCACAACCTACACATAAAACTCGACCCACTCACATTTTTCTGGTGCCAAGGCATAGCTGGCTAAGATGACTTATCCAGTAAATTGGGGTTACTCTTCGAATTCTGATGATACTCAAATTGATATATTTGGTGTTTCCTTTCAAGCTACTTCACTTTGGGAAATGGACAAAACTACTAGGCTTTTCCATTCCTAATTTCTAGAATTAAAACTTTGATTTTGGTTTGGGAAAGAGTAATAATTTACAGTTTAGAGTTGGTCTGGAACCAACCAAATTAATCTAATGTCCTGTTTAAGGCTTGGCCTGTACTATGAATACTTAGCAATGATCCACTGACTCAGGGGTATCTTGAAGCTGGTTTAAATGGGCAAGGCGGGATTCCCCTAGCGATGGAGTTCTCATTTGCTACTTCCTCCTGATTCAAAGCAGCATGCTGAGGAGTAAGAAGGACACAGGCTACAGTTTGGCAATCCTTGGCCACTGTATCAGCCCTAGATAGCGAAAGCTGTTCTAAATCATGCCATCTGGTCCCTTGATTGTGGAAGATGTGTTAAGCTCCAGTCCAACTGAAGAATTGCCCTATCACTCTACTCTTGCCTGCACGTTGTGGCCTAATTCTGCAGGCTGATTACTCATGCTCCTGGCAAAAGCAATCTACACAAAGGTGTGCATAAGGGTCTGCCACATCAGAAAAACATGCATACTGTGCCCTATGATCTCACTCTGCTTTACAGTCCTATCTACAACCACACTCTGTGGTATGGCTTTTATGGGATAAATTAGTTTTGATGGAAATTTTTTTGTCTCCTGCTACCTATATTGCCCTGGGCTTTCTGGCAGGTGCAAACACATGATGCTGTACCACAATGTAGCCTAGGTCAGCATTCCTAAAAAATGATGGCAAGACACTCTCTCTCCTTTAAATTAACAGGTTTTCACATCTAGGTATCTTGCATTTAAGGGAAGAGCCTAGGATGCATTTCTTTCTTTTCAAAATTCTTGCATTGACCCTGATTCATACGTGATGGAAAAGCTACACTTTTCCAGTAGCACCTGTGAGATTGCCCCATAATACATAACGTCTTCTGAGAAAGAATGAAGAGAAGCCATTAAGAGACTTCAGACTCTGTTAAGCTTCACTAGGAGATTTTGCTACTAAACACACCAAACCCACAGGGCAATGTGTAATGATTGGAAGTTGTCTGGCAACTCCCTAGTGACATCACAACAGGGATTTTATTTTGAAAAGCAAGAGACTTCATCTTCTGTTAAAGGGCTAGGAAGAGCTTTTGTATCACAATGGGGTTCAGTATCACCCACAGTAAACGCATCTCTTAATGTCTCCTTTCTTGTTCCATGCTCCGAGTTCACTGTGCATTTATCTTCCATCCTTCTGCCATATGAAATACACAATAGATCCACAAACCATAGAGGGGAAGGAATGAACAAAATGCTTCCTGACTAAAATGCGGCTGTTGCCCTCTCAGGGAACTCTCTGAAGTCACTCTGCCTTTGTACCTCTGGGGCAGGCTTGAAGTATCAGACAAATTCTGTTCTCTGCTCATGAGTCCCCAACCCATTGTGTTCAATCATTACAAGGAAGATCCAGGGATAGCACAGAACCAAGATATTTTCTTGTAGTTTTGCCATTATTGTTATTTCCTTCTTAAAATGCAATTGTTTAAATTACAGTTACGTCCTGGCAAATGCTAGGATCTGAGCACCAAACAGTTTTATCATCTTAGGCCATGATGGCTCTAGTGTACAATATAAAGCAGCTTTACTTTCTGACACGCTAGCTTTTTTAAAATTAAAGATTATAGCACATGTCCTCTAAACCCAATACAGTGGTGTGAGCAAGTGGGGCCAGATCCTGAAGTCTTTACTCAGATCATATTTCTAGTAAATCAACTTGCTGCTGCTCCTTTAATCTCAAGATCTGCTGTTGCTCTATCACCTATTCCATGAAAAGCATAACCTTTCCTGACAGCCTCCCCCAACCAACTCCCCAAGAAAGATTTCCTACCTGGATGGCTGCCCAGTGACTTCCCTGGGCCACCTGGCTTTCAATATCTATACAGCAATTTGTATGGGGCAATGAGGTCATCTGTATATGAAACTTTTCTTCACTTTTACCCTAATCCAACTAGATCTCTGGAATAGGAACTATAGGGGACTGTAGTAAAGGGAAATTTAAAGGATATTTCTCTCACAGCAGGATCCAATATGCAGTGGCTCTTCCTTCCTGATGACAGGTCTCCTGAACCCTACCCACCCATTATATTCACTGAATGAAGTTTCCTTCTAAGGTATATTAAATGATCAGTTAAATAATGAAGTTTTTACTCAAGCACTCAACCCTGGTTCTGTTACCCTTAGTTGTGTTTATTAGTAATTACACATAATGCTGGCTCCAGTGGGTCAAGGTACTTAACTGTAGGCTGTTTAGAAAATAGCACAAGTGAATGAAAGGTTGCCCTGCAAATGCCTGCAAGCAGCCAGAAACCTTCTACCATGATCAAGTAGTGGGACTGAAGAGCCCCAGTAAAATTTGTTGCAAATAGGGGGATAGGTGATAGTTAGGATCTCAGTGAGAGATGTGATAGAGCAAGAACAGCTCCTGAGATTAAAGGGATAGGAGCAGCCAAGTCTAGGCTATAAACTGCTTCACATGTAGTTTGTTAATTTGTTTTTGCTTCTGTACATGATTTTCTGTTGTCTAGCCTGCACACTGCATTGGAACTGCTAAGCAGAGAGAGGAATACTTCCTTTTTAGGTGACTATAATTGTATAGTGTTTAGACAGTACTGAAAGAGAGCCCCAGTGTCCTGTTATACTAAAGTCTTATCTTATTAGTTCTTATGCATCTTGCTAATTTTTTTTCATAACAGAGGGTTTTATATGAGTTAATAAAAGGGAAAAGATGATTAGAGATGAAATTTAGCTGATCCTGCGATATGCAGCATTATAGAATTCCAGCTATGGCAAGTCCTGTTAAGAAATCAGGTGAATTTGGGGCTGGTGAAAGGTGCCAGATTGAAATCCCTGGAGACTAAAGTCCCCTAATAATCCAGTAACAGCAGCAGGGTGCACTCCCCCCCCTGCTGACCCACCAATTACACAGTATTTTTCACTATTTTCTATGACACAAGCAATGCTTTCTTGCTTTGAATGTGTATGAGCAAAATTAATTTGAGTTATTCATTTCCTTTGCTATGATCAGTGATGAACTGTGGTCACCAGCCGTGGAGTTGTAGCAATGGTTATAAAGGGGATGGAAACAGGAGGGGGAGCTCTGACCACATCAGTTAGGGATGAGGGGCAGCTTGGGGAGAAGTACTGCTTTCTTTAAATGTGGGGAATATGGGAAGCTCTTCGACTGGTTTTAGCAGAAATGGGCTCAAGGTTACTGTGCGTACCTAACAAAATAATACTTTGTGGGTATATGCATTTTTTTCAGTTGATATGAATTCAACACAAGAGTTCAAAGATGCAGGCTTTTTTTTTTTACCTGAGGAAAGGGTCGCTCAAAGAACAGGGATCTGGGGCTCTCTCATGCGAATCCCGCATCTCAAGGAAGCACACTTCTCTGCCCCTTCTTTTCCCTTCTTACACAAGTCAAGAACCTGGCTGAAAATCCAAATGTTACTAGTGAGATGACTCACCAGTTCTACAACGTAATTATTTCTCCTCAGTCATTCCCTTCTCATCCTCTCCTCAGTAAAACAGAGAGGGCAGGTTTGGAGGCTTTAACTGGAACTAGATTTGTGCTAAGGGGCGGATTAGGCTGGGGAAGAAAGGGATTGGTAATGGAGTAGATCGCTTTGTAGGCAAGTGTATACATATTTAGCTATTGCCACTTTTAGCTCAGTCAGGCCATTATCACTCTAGGCCACACTCTGAAAGTGAGAGACCTGATGAATTTTTAGCTCATGTTTATGTCACAAGAGGCAAAAAGGAAAAACTCGCAACCAGTGAATATTTTGATCATTCTAAAGAATGGGTCAGATTCACCCCCAGCATGACTGAGCACAAGTGAACTGAAGGTCGCAGGATTATACTCACACTAATGTTAAAATTTACTTTTATAGCTGCAAAATCAGTATGTTTCACCCCAAACAGATAGAACAGGGGTGGGCAAAATATGGCCTGTAGACTGGATCTGCCCCGCCAAGGGATTTGCCCCACTCAACCCAGGCTGTGGTGGATGCAGGTGGTCCTGCTGCACCCAGGTGTGCAATGGGGCTGAGGCAACGTGGCAATCAGACTCCGTTTCCTGGCAGCCCTGCCCCTGCCAGTGTTGCCACTGGACCCAGCCCCACTGCCCAGGCACCCTGGCCCATCTGCCCTGTACCCACTGCTAGAGGTCAGATGGAGTGGGCTGGCAGGGTCTCCATGCACATCCATGTGGGCAGCATGCACTTAGTTGGGCAGATGGGATGGTGCCAGACGTGTGGGGAGCAGTGGCTGGGAACAGGATTTCGGGACTGTGACAGTGTGAGGACGGGGCCCAGGACAGAGCTGTGATCCACTGCCTGCATGTCCCAGCAATGTTCTGGTTCAGCGGCCGGTCCCATCCCGCAGCCCCATCCCATCCACCTGGCCAAATGCACCCTACCTGCATGGGTCCCAGGCCAGTGTCTATGGAGAACTTGGGGCAAGCCCTGGATCGCTGGGTAGTGACAGCATGGGCCTGGGTCCCAGGGCAAAGCCGCTTAGGGAGTTTTGGTGAGCTGTTCCGGGTTGGGCGGAGCAGGTGTTGACCTGGTCCAGCATGGGGAGAGGGGTGGGGAATGCTGACCCAGCCCACAACAGCTCACCAAAACTTCCCAAGTGACCCTCTGTTCCAAACAATTGCCCACCACAAATAGAAAAAAATAGCACCATATCAAATTAAAAGATCTTGATTCCTGAAAAGTAAGTAAAAGGTCATTGTTGGAGTGATCCTATAGCCATGATGGTTCAGGAAAAGTGTTTGAGGCAAGGACTTCTGTTGGTGATATCTTTTATTTGACCAACTGTATAGTCAGGAGAGATGTAGGCAAGATTCCAGGTACCAAGCGTCCTTCCTCAGTTAGTGTATATTTAACAACGATCATCTAAAAACATCAAAAGTGCATGGGCTTCCCATTATGTTGTTTTAAAACCAAAATAAATCCAAAGTCTATGCAGTTACACAGAATCCACAATAGGGAGGACAGGCAATGGTCCTATAAATCCATACAGTCCGTCAAACCTGCAGCCGACAAATAAAGCTCAGTCACAGTTAACTGCAAGATACACCTAGTAATTTAGTTACATAACTGAATAGATTTCCCTATGATTTAGGGTATGCCAGTTAAGAATAACCTATTCAAATTCCAGTTTGCAGTTTTCTGTCACGGAGAAGTAAAGTCATCTGAGGGCAAGCTGGGAAAGATTCCCAAGCCATCAAAGCACCTTCCTGAAGTCAGTCCTCCCTAAGGACGTAGAGGAAATCACAGGCTTTCAGAATGCATTTGTCAAGACAGAATGAACATCAGCTTTTACAGTGCTAAGCCACACAGAATATTAGTACTCATTTCTCAGCAGCTTCTGAGAGCAGGTTTTCATGACAGTGATAAGATTACCAGAGTCCTGTCTAAAACAATGCATATACTATTGTTAGCAACCACGCACCTGAACAGTTGCTTAACATAGCTAGTTTTTCCAGTGTAGATAAGTTCACAGAGAGCTGATCTTCTAATGTCATAGTCATATTTATGAAAGATAAGTATTTTTCAGCTCTTTATAGTCACAAAACTCCACTGTACGAGTTCCATAAGAGCTTCCATATTTGAAATCCAGATCTTTACATAAGCCTATAAATCTGAGGGAATATTATCCTTTCCATGTATAAACATACAAGTCACATTTGCTTTATTGCAAGGTGTAACTGTGCTCTGAGACGCATACCTCCTATTTCAATGTCAGGAAGAAGCAGCTAAATCATATTCATGATATAAAGAATTGAATACCCTATGATGGAACATTCAAACACGCACACAGGGGAACAGCCAACTAGACTGTAGCATTATAGTAAATGAGTTGGAGATTATAGTAAGTTGCAAGCTGAATATGAGTCAACCATGTGCTCTTGTTGCAAAAAAGCCTATAGCATATAGTATATTTCTTAACAAGTATGGTGTCTGTAAAACAAGGTAGGTGATTTTTCCACTGTATACAGCACTGGTGAGGCCTCACCTTGAGTACTGTGTCCAGTTTTGGGCACCAAATTAAAGAAAAAAAAAATGTAGACAAATTGGAAAGGGTTCAGAGAGCAACACATACATGGAGTGTGATTATGAAGATGATGACAGCACACTGACTGTTGTCTGTGGCCACGGGACAAGACAAGAAGAGGTTCAAGAAGCAGAAGTTCTATTTAAGCCCACATATTTGACCCAAGTTGGTGTGCATGCGGCAGATTGCCATTTTGAAGTAGAAACAGGCTGCCCTATATGCAATCCCCATCTCTCAAAATTTGGAAAACGCTGCATCTAGGTTTGAATGCGCTTCTGCTGGGGAGGAATATGAAAGCTCTCTAGTTACAGAAAGTCCTGAACATCAATAATAAATAGATGATGAGAAGAGATTTCTAGTTTGTCCCCATTTACCCCAACTGAGTTAAGTTAGAAAGCTGGAAGACTATATATTCATTAGAAAATGTCTTTGCTACTATTTTTTCACTGTCAAATAGAGAACACTGCTGGCAACAGCTGTGCCAAAAATCACTCGGGCATCTCAGGCTGGTTGGCCATGTCCATGCTTAGGTGCATAAAATGACTTGATTGTCACAGTTCTTCAGCACTCTTAAGGCAGACAAGGTTCTCAGCACCCTTAACTTTCACCAAAGCTCCAATGCTAAGCACCTCAGAAAAAGTCACGCCACTTGACTGAAGTGGCTTAAAATGAGATTAGGTGACTACATTTGAAAACCTGTACTTTAATCATCTTTCTGAACTAACACATAGCATTACAAAAACGTCTACAGAATTACTATTATTCAAACAGCAACACATTAAACTACTAAGTGTGGTTTGCATGAAATGTGGTGTGCAGATCTTCTTATGAACTCGGGAACTGCCTCTGTTTAAACTTTATAGTCTCTACATTTAATCTATCATTGTTATTTTCCCTTGGTAAGACCCAGTAAATTTCTATTGCTTTGGGGATCACTTAGTGAACTCTCATAAATAAGATGACAACTGCAATTGAATGGCAAGCTTGCATACCAGACTAAGTAAAATATCTTTAACTGTGTAACATGTCATGTGGAATCATGACAGAGACATTACATTAAAGGCTGCAGAACATTTGCCATAGTAACATCAATGCTGGCAGTTCATCTAACATTTTTGGAAAGGCTGCAGGTTCATGCTATTCATAAATATATTCTTTAAATACATAAATAAAACTTCATATGTATGCTGTCCCACTCAACAGAAGTAGAAGAATGAGCCCCACAGAATGAAATCCTTACTAGCAACTACTTTGAAATTTGCTTAGAAATTCTGTGGTATACAGTTGATAGACCTTAACTAAATCATTTCTAAAGCCCTACCTAAGTATAAAATGTACCATGTTATTTCTCAGGGGCCTCAGGGGTAAATGTTGTTTCTTCAACACTAACAAGCCCTGTGAGGACAAGGATCTAGCTTATATAAAGGATATGGTCAAATTTAGGAAAGATAAATCAGACAAGACCTCTGGAAACATATTTTGGAAGAGCTATTCTTCAGGCAAAAGAACATGATATCGCATGGCACTTTGGGTGCAGTCAGTGGATCAATGCAATGGTGTGACAAAGGCACCTACTCATGGCTGGTCACCATATCAGCCCAGCACTTTGTCTAGGGCAGTCTGCCCCATCATGCCTGACATGGATTTGTTGGGATTAACTTAATGTAATAAGTGGGAGGCTACCCATTATAATGCTCTGATGCCAAGGGGTTTGCATACAGCTCCTGCCTTCTCTTACTGTGTCCCATGCCTCACAGATACCCTCCATATTGCACAGTGCCTCACCATGACCCATGCTCCAGGGCATCACTGGGACTCTCCCCGCCCCTGCAACTCGTTGTCACAATATCACTACACTATGTACATCACTACCCACTATGACTTCCCCTGGGCCCTTATGGGCAGACCTTGAGTTTTAGCTCTGCTTGCCCTGGTATCCTCAGTCATGCACAGTGCACTCTCTCACCAAGACTTAGCTCTACCTTTGGTCCCTAACTCTCCTCTGTCCTCTCACTAGGGCTATACCTCTGTCCTCTTACTCAAGCAATGATTTACTACACTCACTTTACAAGTAACCCCCTGCAATCCTACTCTGCACTGCTGCCTCCTCAGCAAGGCCAACACTCTGCCCCCTATGCTAGGGCCTTGGGGTCTTGCACCTGAGCCCAGGGGTGTCTCTCCCTATGTGTACCTGAGCTCACTCCAGTCCCTACATTGGGGCCCCAGGGTCTTGTTGGCTACAAGTGTCCAACTTGGGATCCTTAAAATTCTGGTTTATTAGGTGGATTGAAACACTGTAATGAAGTTAAATCATAAACCTTGGGGCTGGTCGCCACACACACATAGTAGCAAGTTACAAGAGTCAGGTGTACCTATCCCACAGGTGCTGGAATCTGCTGTTGATGGCCAGTCGAAGCTTCTTTCAGTGTGGCATTATCCTCCAGAAGGGGATTGCCAGCTGGTCCTTCAGGCTGGACAGGTCAGGTGCTGGTCAAGTTGGAGATCAAGAGGGTGCCACTGAGGGTCACTTTTCACTGCTTTTTATCCATCCTTGGCAGACTTTGGTGACTCCCCAGTTTTCAGGTTTGCCCAATCCAGGGGTCATTGACCCTCATGGGACTTCCTCCTCCGTGGCTACTGGATGGCATCTGTCAGCCTCAGGGGTCATCTACATGTACGTGCAGGTTTGGAAGTCCATTGATGAATTTTGAATAGGGCTCTGGGAGCAGTTGATCTGGAGATATTCAGCCCAAAAGCTGGTCCCCAGTGTTGATAAACTCAGACCAGGGCTTCTAGCCCTTGAACAGTGAAGTTTAGAGAATTCCCGGTTGCTATATCATCTCCTATTTATTTCTTCCCTTGGTTGATCTGCAGTTTCCCTAGGTGTTAATTGCTGCCTGCTACTGTGTTAGGCATTCAATCACTGATTCACTCACTCTTTCAGGGGCCCGCCTGATACAGGGAAGCAGCAGTTAAATTCCTGTCCTTGTTAACTTTGTTACAGTGTATAACTTACTTCTGAAATGAAACACATTTAGTTAGAAGGTGAGGAGCATAAAATAAGCTACAAGAGTAATGCCATGGCACACAAATAGATAAAAATACTAAATGAAAGAGGAGATACAAATGCACACATACAAACTTTAAAACACAATTCCTTATCTTATACTGAAAGAAAGAGGAAGGAAGAAAAGGTAGAAGAAGAGAAACATATCCAAAGAGGGGATACCAGTGCAGGCAAGAGGAAAAGGGAGGTTTCTCCTACAGTCTTATGCCTCCTGGGCTCAGGTGCCTCTCCATAGGCATGCCTGGCCCCACTATCTGTTCTGTGACCCACTGGGTAGTGGGGGTTGGGGTTATAAGATGCCCCTACCTACCCTTGACTGGGGAGGCAACTGGCCTGGCATTTCTGGTGAGCTGCCCCACCACAGGTAGCCCACCAGAACTTCCTACCCTGGCAGGTTGCAATTTTTGGTCATACCCAGGACCAGGACCAGGAGCCATCCTGCCATCCCCATAACTCCCACCCTTACTTTCAAGGTGTTCCTGAGCAGCCATTCAGCCTGGTGATTTTTCTCTAGCTGCCAGCAGCAAACTGCTACCGCAGGCCTGAGAGCCTGGGTCTAAAAATGAGGCTGCTCAGCCCCATCCTCCAATCCCAGGGCTCTCCTGCGGTCATGTGACCGGCTTGTTACTCTGGTACACACCTGCCGGCCACCCTGATGTCTGCTCTGGCCCTTAAAGTGGCAGGCACCCAAAGGTGCTGTCACAAGTAGTAATTATATGGGTAGGAGAATGTGTAATTATATGATAAACTGTGGGGTAATATTGCAGGGCATTGCCAAGCTACCCATTCACTTCAGCCTAAACGTGGGTGAAATGATGCCTGTGTATAGTTATCTTTGTGTTAGGTTTGGAAAGTGCTCTAGAATGAAAGACACTATATACACAACATTTAATTATTTAATTCCCAGCTTTACCTGCAATGTGGATCCCTGAAAACCCTAAGACTGCTGTATCTCCTGTGAAAGCAGACAGGTTCTCTTCCCTGAAGTGTTCTTTGGCTGGATTTGGGTGTTGCTGCCAACCGTGCATAAACCATTCCCTAATGGCATCTATCTGTTGTTATCCATTGAAGTGGAACAGGACCCTGATTCTCCTAGTAATTCAGCTTTCATTGTACTTGAGTTGCCACTGATCTACACAAAGGTAAATGAGAGAGAATCTGACCCAGAGAGGTTTTTTAATTTGATTCGATTTCTCGAACAAGTCTCTTTCTGCGATTAAATCTGGAGGAGCTCTGCTGTCACCACAGACAGAGCTGAATCAGGAACACACACATGCATCCTGCTTCACCTTCCCTGCTCCTCCTAAGGCAGCCTAATGACAGGGGGTAGGGAGGGGCCAGTGTTGAACGCATTGCAAAAGCAACTGACTGAGAGAAGATGGGGGCAGGAGGAAGCAATTTCCTGCTTCAAAGCACTATCAGGATAAAGGCAGACAAGGTTCCTTGGGTGAATTTGATATCTTTTATTAGACCAACCCAAATGGTTGGAGAATAGTTATTAAGCAAGCTTTCAGGCATCTTACTTAATAACTATTCTTCAACCATTTGGGTTGGTTTAATAAAAGATATCAAATTCACCCAAGGAACCTTGTCTGCCTATGTCCTTAGACCAACACGGCTACAACCCAAACCCCTGCTATCAGGATAAAGGCACTTAAGCTCATGCAAAGAGAGATGCAATTCCTACTGTCACACTGCATTAAAAGTAGGTGGTTTGGAACGCTGGGCCAAGTTATTCAGTGCGTGCTCCACTGCATGATTTGGCCCCAGGTAGCTAAGCTCGAAAACTTTAGGCAGCATTAGTGCTGGAATCCTAATGACAATAAATTACTAACAGAAAAGTTGTCCCATCTGGTGGTGCCTAATTGCACGAGCTGAAGAGTTTGTTTTACTGTGGGACATCTGTGGATGCCACTGTAGTTATGAAACCATAGCTAGCATTTAGTTTCACCATGAACAGAAAATGCGGCTTCCCTACCGGGAAAACTTGCTTTATAGCTAAGATGGGGTCAGCCATGTTCTTTATCAAAATCAAATGGTGTATATATATTCTAATTGTAGAGCAATGAGCAGTAATCCTAAAGCAATGTACTATCTAAATGTAAGTGGGCATGTCTACACTTGCAATTAACATACCAGAATAAACCTTGGAGCTTATTGCTCCAGAGCTTTTGCTCTCGGGCATGCCATTTGAACATACACCTGGGAGCAAAAAACTCTGGAGCATATTGCTCTGGAATTTTTTCATGCACAGCACATAGAGCTCAGTGAGAGCAGCCTGGGCTGGAAGAGGACTCAGGGGGTCTGCCTGCCAGCCCAGGGCTCCTCCAACCAGACTCCAAGTGCTGCAGAGGGGCTGGCTGAGGAATGAGGATGCTTTAGCGCAGGGCTAGGCAGCAAGCAACATGCACACTGAAACACCCTCATGCCCCAGTCACTCCACAGCAGATGGAGCCAAGGGGGAACAGCCAGCCCAGGGCCATTCCCACCAGCTTCGTGTGCAGTGGGCAGGTGGGAGAGGAGGCTTGGTTGAGGCATGAGGGTGCCTCAGCGTGGGTGCCTCAGCCAGTCCCCTGCTGCACCTAGAGCTGCACTGGAGCAGTCCTGGGGGCTCCATGTGCTCCGGTGGGGGGGCTGGCTCAGGCACAGGGTGCTTCAGTGTGGGGCTAGCTGGCAGAAACACCAGGCTGCACATGGAGCTGGAGGGGGAGCAGCTCCCCCCAGCTCCATATGCAGCAGTGTGGCTAGCTGGGGCACAAGGGTGGCCTGCTAGCCCTATACTGAAGCACCTTGTGCCCCAGTCAGCCAGGGTAGTATCTACACATGAACTGCTGTGCACAAAAAAGCTCTGCAGCAAGGTAATACTTGTATTTTACAAGACTATCCTGCTGCAGAGTTTATTAGTTTTATGCGCCCCAATAGGGTGAACTATAGACCCCCAAGATGTTTACTGCACAGTTAATTGGTTAACTGCGCAGTAAACAGCTTGTGTAGATGTAGTCAGTGACATTTACATTTGCTGATAATTTATTTTAAAAAACTTGCATGGCCACTATTTTTATAGTACCTACCTATCTAGCACTGTGTGCGTGCCTTCCCCCTTCAGGCTACATGCTAGCATTTAATAACCAGAGCAGTTGATATCCCCAATACTCATGCATAAACAAAGATGTTCTATCACAACAAGGCACTGTGCAAACTGAAACTGTTGAGAAGAAAGAGCCATGTTCATTTTCACTGCCATTGAAGACAAAATATATTTGCACAGTGCAAACCACATAAAGCCGGTGGGGAAAATCAAGTGTTTTCAAGCTTCTCAGAGGAATATTACAAACAATATAGAGTAAAGGAAAAGGTGCATAAAAATGATTTGACAGTGCCTTTTTAAGTGAGCCCCCTTGTGTTATTTTAGCCCATTCTTTATTCATTTCTACTTAATGCTGTGTGCTAAAGGTCTCAAAGCTGCTGGCAATACTCAGTGGTATAATTTTAGAACAACCTTAATAGAATGAGCAGAAAAATAACTGTATAAATTTATTCTAGCATTTCAGGTTTTTTAATAGAATAAGTTATCCAAAACACTGATGACTGGGGCTTGCAAATGGAAAAAAACCTCCCCTGTGTTTAATTACCCCACACTGTCTTCACTTCCTTTTTGTAATTATTAGCACAGTTAACTTGTGTTGGACATAATCCAACTGGGAGGTTTGCATTTGACCATTAATGTGTCTAATTCATAAGATTTTAAATCCAGAAAAAAATCACTATGCCCTCTTGCATAATGTAGTAGGCTATAGAATCTCACCTAGTAATTCCTGCGGTGGAATAAATTATTCTTCACTTCTATGACCCTGATTCAGGAAAGTGTCTATCTCAGAACAATACTTAAGCACATACTTAAGTGCTGTTCTGAAACACCATTGAGCCCAGTAACTACACAAATGAGCATCTCTAGACATACTGATCTGAAATGCAGAGTGAAATCCTATGTGTTTAAAATGACAAAGGGTGAGGGGGGTTGTATGTTTGCTTCTTGGGTGAATTTATACTCCAGTCCCATATGAAAGTGTTGAAGGAGTGATGTACACTATCCCCTTCCATTCCAGCTGTATGAAAGGAAATATGAATCAATTAATCAATTCAGTAATAACTTCTGCCAAAACACAATGGAAAAGAAAAAAGAGATGCCAATTTTTCCAAGTTTGGCACTAGTATGGGGAGCAAAGGCAATCTCTGTTGCACCATAATACTTTATGTAATTGAGCTTTTAGATTAATGTTTCAACTTCATTTGTAAGTCCATTACAAAATATAATCAGTTACAAGGATATTATTGAGGCAGGTTTTTTTCAAATCTTCTCTTAATTTGGTTATTTTCTTCCCAGGCTCATTGCCCCTTGAAGGGTTTGCAAAGCACTGGGTTATTGAAGCTGTGCTTATTTGAAAAGAAAAAGAATATGAAATATTTGTACTGGAAATTATGCTATAAAGAATTAAAGCACCTGCCACTGTGTTGAAATCTCCAAGGGTTAAGGGGCAAAATCTGCTCTCCAAGCTTATTCCTTCCTTGGCCCCATTGTGAAGCCTACAAAAAGTTGCTAGCATTATGTTCTGAGGCTAGAGACTGGCCTGAAACCACCAACTCTTTATTTGCACACAGGTCAGTGAACAGTGTGAATTCTAACATGTCTGACCCAGGCTGTGTTTGGGTGACTGAAGAAGCCAAACCCTCTCTGTCCCATTACCTCATCCTTAAGATTTCCAGTCCTTCCCAGTAGTACTTTAAAAAACTACAAAACGAATTTTGTTTTTATAGCTGTTCTCACAAGACAAACAGTTAAATCAAAATAAGACATACAAATCAGCAACACAATGTCATACAAGTTCCACTTCTTGTGAAGAACTCAAATTTGGCTCTAGCTCAGGTGTGAGCAAGAAGAGCGGTGGCTGTTATGCTTTCTTTCTACCACCAAGCCATGGAGTTCAGGCCCCGCTTCACTGCAGAGAGGGGCACGTCCAGATGTGTATGGATGTTTGGCTCCCTGGGGACAAGTAGCGGCAGTGTAACTACTTGTCCCTGGGGAATGCCCATGCCATGTGCACTTTGGTATACAGCAAGTTGCCCTGGGTGAGAGCAGGTAGGGGAAGCTGTGGCCAGCACTGGGCTGACCCCAACAGCCTTACCTGGAGTCCTCGGGGCCTCCTTGAACAGCAGCCACTGCGATTCTGCTGCACGGAGCCTGGCTGTCAGTGGAGCGCAGCCCAGCTCCGCCTTTTTGCAGTGCATGCTGGTTGAATGTGCAATGCTTCGGTTTTTTCTTTTCCATAGTTTTTTTTTACCCCTGGGGGTCAAAAAAATAGTGGAAAACCCCCCAGCTCAGTGTATGCTTGGGCAGTATGCCCTTGCAGCACAGAGAACACCGGACTGTGTGGTATTTGGTGCTGCAATCGTGTTTGCATGTATGTGCATACGGCCACATACCATGTGACCGCGCTCATCTGGACCTGTCCTTGGAGTCCATATTCTTTTAGCACATATCTCCTGATCCTCTGTACACCCTTTTGCAGCCTGATTACACCTGCACAGTCATCTGTGTGAGTGACAGCAGCTGTGCAGGACTTTTTCAGGGTGTTAAGAGCAAAGTAACTTTGTTATTACAATGCAGACAGCATCCTCTCCCCAGGCCTGTCCCATAACAAGACAAGTTCTGCCCTTCCAGAACATTACTATTCAAATGGTGTCTTTTATTAATCAAGAATTCCCTTTATTGAGTGCAAATATATTTTTACTAGGATGTCCTGATTAAGAGGCAGCATGGTGCAATACATGGGTTGCTAGCCTGGGATTCAGGTAGCCTGGGTTCTGGTCACGTCTCTGTACCTTGCCTGCTCTGTGTCTCTTAACCTCAGTTTCCCAGTTTGTCAAATGAGGCTGATAATGTTAATAATAGCACTTACTTTTGTTGACCACTTTGAGTTCTGTGGATAAAAAATGCTATGTAAGTACTTTTATTATTACAATCTACTGTGCTTCTATCTGTCTGTACTGAAAATAATGAAAGTGAAGAATAAAAAGGGAAACAGGTATGAATGATTAATAAATATGCAACCAACACCTGCTTCTCTCCCTAGATAACTGTAATAGTGACAATGAATGCAGAGGCGGAGAGGGGCTGGTGTATGGCAGGAATGAAGTGTAGACAATAAGAGTATTATATACGCTGATCATTGTCTCCATAGTCTTCAGTCACTGAGCGGTGTGCTTGAAACTGGGGATAAAAATCCCCAGTAGCAGTATCTGACTGCACACACTTTACACAGGATTGTTCAGCCTGCTTTAAACATTAAAGAGAAAGAAAGAGGGAGGGAGAGCCTAAGGGCTCAGCATCAACAGGATCTAAAACACTTGACATTCTAGTGCTGAAATGCCAGCTCTTAAATTATCAAGGCTCATTTTTTGTTGCTAGAGTTCTGTGTTTTCCCATGTAACAGTGTGCAAACATTTTATCAGCAGATACTGGGGGGAAAAACGCCTATCTAAAATTGATAAAGCAATTTGGCACTGAGGCAGCAGCTATCACTCCTGAATGGATACGAGCTTTTGGAGGTTTAACAGGTTTCAGGAATAACATTCTGGGGACTTGGCTGCTCAAAAGGGTGGGTAGGGAGCTAGCTTGCTTGATCCACTCCATTTCTACCTGTTCCACTGCTTGCATTATCAGGATGATGCCCTAGAGCTACACCATTTTTTTGTATAGCAATAGTCAACACTCTGTACTAACACTCTGTTTGGGGCCATTACTTACGTAATAATCTCACTGCTCCTTTGTTTTATGAGACAGTAATCTGATTCCCACGTGAATAAAGCAAGGCCAAAGGGTAAATACTTTGTTGTAATGAAGAACAACATTAAGACCAATGAAAATGAGAGGTCAGTATTATTATTTCTGTTATGCCTTGCATTATTCATTTAATAAACCTTATATTAAATTCCTATCAGCAGAGGCCCAAGTCTTGCTTTTTTAGGGATGTGTTTGCCCTTAACTTGTTTCATGATGCTCCCACACCCACACATCTGTGCTGTCTACCAGGGATATTTATACAGCCCCATTTTGAGAGCATCCAAGTGCCAAACCGCTTGTTTCCCTTCAGAGCAATCTGTAGTAAGGAACCATTACCCCTGTTTTGCGGAGGGGGAACCTGGGACACAGAGGGCTCATTTACACTTTAGAAGTGATGTGTTTTTGTCAGGATGGACCTGAAAACCACCAGCCCACCCAGGCCTGCAGACAGGGTCCAGCTATGAAAGTTCATGCCCCATAGCCATGCTCTAGCACAGGGATTTTCAATCTTTTTTAGGAAGTGTACCCCTTTTGCTGGTGGTGGCTGGATGCAGAGCAGGGGACAGGCCACATAGCGGCTGGCAACACCACCCACCACCCCACACTGCCACCACCCACTGCCCCAGGCTGCTGCCACGAGCCGCTTTCCCGCGGCCGATTGCACGTTATGTGTGGCTCCATGGGCTGCTGACAGGCCTCACACCCAGCCAACTGCAAACTGCCTGTCAGCAGCTCGAGAAGCCGCATATGCAACTGGCTGTGGAAAAGCAGTGCAGGGTGGTGGATGGTGGCGGTGAGTGCCGTGTGTGAGCTCCATGCCCCCATGTCCAGTCAGCCAGGCAGCACCTGTGTAGCCTGTAGAGGAGTGCCACTGCCCTTGCCCCAGCCCGGCCCTGCTCCTGGGAGGCAGTGACATGGGGTGGTGTGTGACAGTTCTCGGTCCCTGCCCACCCATACCCCCTAGGACCTTTCCAAGTCCCCCCCCTGGGGGTACGCATACCCCCAGTTGACAGCCCCTGCTCTAGCACAGCGGGGGACAACTTTTTCCCCAGGTGTGTTACAAATTAACCCCACTCCACTCCTACTCTCTTCCCCTGCCTGATCTGCCACTTTTCTTCCTGCTCCCAGCTCTATCTGCCACTGTGCTGCCTGTCCCCTCCCTGTTTGGCTGTGTATCACACACACACAGGCTGCCTGTGCCACTCGTGACATGCATGCTACTGGTTGCTCCCTCCCCCCCACTTGTAAGACACCATAGCAGAATGATCTCAGTGGTATGTATTAACAGCAAACGTCTAGGTCTGGACACTGCCTGCAGGTATGTGTGGGCAAGGTACACTTCAGCCTGTCTTAGACTAGGTTACCTGATGTAGCCTGATGACAGATGGCAGAACAAGGAGCAATGGTTTCAAGTTGCAGCAAGGATGATTTAAGTTGGGTATTAGGAAAAAGTTTCTCACTAGGAGGGTTGTGAAGCACTGGAGCAAGTTACCTAGAAAGGTAGTGCAATCTCCATCCTTGGAGATGTTTAAGGCCCAGCTTGACAAAGCCCTGGCTAGGATGATCTAGCTAGACATGGTCCTGCTTTGAGCAGGGGCTTGGACTAGATGCCCTCCTGAGATCCCTTCCAACTCTTATTTGGTTCTGTGATTCTATGACAGGCCACCACCACAATGCAGATCAACACAGTGAGGTTAAGTGCCTTTCCCATGGCCACATAAGAAGCCTGTGGCAAGACCTAGGGAACCTGGCTCACAGGATCATAGTCCAAGTCATAGGCTGGGATTCCCACCATTGGACCATCTGGCTGAGCGGTCCTTTTGCCAGTATCCACGCTCCAGACATATTTGGTCACTCTGAAATTAAAAATTCCTCCCCCCAGAAAATAATTTAAACTAGGGAACAGGAACACACTCAGTCTTAGTCTGCTCAGATTGCATTAGAAGTTTGAAAGGTCTTGCGTTATGGATAAATAGACAGGATTTCTTTTCCCTCATAAAAAAAACTGATTAGTTCCCGGCATTCTTGTAGAAAGAATATCCATTTGAATTTTAAAAAAATAGACTGACAAACCAGGCTGCTAAGTGACGATACTGTATTTACTTATCACATCACCTCAGGGCTTCCTTCTTTTCCCTGCTCCATCCCCTTCATTCCTTCTTTCCTTTTTTTTCCATTCAGCTAAGCCCCTACTAAATACACACACACACACACACACACACACACACATACAGGTATGATTGGCTGTCTATAGCCTGTATCATGGCAGCAGCATGTGCTATAAAGCATGGGCCATGCACGCCTCACCCACTCAAATTTGCTTATGGGTTCTAGAGCTGGAAGTCTGATACTGAGGCCACTCTGGACTCATTCCCAGCATCTTCTCTCAGGCTTGCTGGAAACTGAGGGCTCAAAAATAGTCTCTGAGGCTAAGCCCACAGTAGCCTCCCTGATAAACTTCTGGCTCCGGGGTATGCCAGTTCAGTCATGGAGTCACAGGTCGGAGGAGCTTGGGAACAGCATGCTCTGCTTTATTCTCTCTGTGACTGGTTGCTGACGTGGCATAGATAAGCCTTAAAAATCTTAGCCATGGAATAGCACCTCACTGTACTTGGTACCATCTACAGAACAAAAAGATGGCGCCTGCCTGCCTGTTTTATCCTTTCACCCAACTTAGTTTGTCATTATTTAGACCAAAGCTGTCCAACTTCTAAGTTGCTTTGGCTCACCCACCATGTGGGCTGCACTAGCAGGAGCTGCACGCCCCAGGGGCTGCTCTACTGAAAGCTGCGGTGCCCTTTTACACCATGCAGGTGGCCATTGCATCATATGAATAGCCATTGCAACGTGTTCATGGGGCCTCCATGTCAGTTCCCTCATGGCATCATGCTGAGTACCACCCCCAGGGCAGGAGGAGGAAGTAAAAGCTGAGGGAAGGATGGAGAGGAAGCCCTGAAACCTTGGCTGCAGCAGCAATTGGAATGATAATAAGGGTGGCAGTGGACAGTAGGAGCCCGGGGGAGAGGAGACACATTAACCTCTTGAGGGCTGCATGCGGTCCACAGGATGTTATCTAATGTTCCTTACCTAACTGTTCCATGAATAATAGAAAGTGTTTTGTTGTTTAAATAAAAATATTGACTTCAGTATGTAGTCTGGATGTTAAATACTATTAACTGCTCTAGTTATCAGCTATACTTAGGTAAAGAACTTTCTGTTTATTGAGAATCTTTTGTATATGCAATACTATATATGGTTAATTTATGCAATGTAATTTATGCTAAAAAAGTATGCATACAGAGTTGCATGTGTTATTAGTGTAGATATGTTCTTATCGTTTATTTCTCAGAAGAGTTTTTGATTGTTATTACATTTTGAAATAACTGATGAATATTTATTTTGGGTCAGGATTCAATTTTTTTAATAATGAAAAATGAATTTTATATATAATGCTAAGAATTAGAACAAATTAGTTTTATGAATTATAAATTAGCCTTACTAGAGACCTTTGATTCCATGGAGAGATTACTGCTTGCCTTAATAAATCATGCTAACTATTCTGTCAGAGTCAGACTAAACCCTGGACCTGCAGCTCCAGGATCCTCTGTCACATGGGCTAGTGGGAGATTTCTGTCATATGACAAGAAAAACCATTATGTTACAAGAAACTGCAACCACACACTAGAAGATAGCAGGGTAACACATTACATTTAGCATTCAGTACTTTTCCTACAAAAGTTCATGGCAAAATCTTACATTGATATGAATGACAGAAGGATTAGCCTCATAATTCCTATTGGGACTGGGTCCAAAAAAAGTCAAGCCCACACTAAACAATTTTGCCTAAATAACTGTTTTCCAAATGTAGCCAATGGACACATGTTCAAGGAGATTTGACTATGTTCAGGTCTCACAGGGTGAAAATAAACAATGTGTGAGGGAAAAAAATAAATCAAGATAATGTCATAATGAGATGTAATTCAAAATGTTCTTTAGACCTTGCAGAAACCTTCTTCTTTGTCCCCAGAGAAAATCTGAAAACATTCAGATCAAATTGATATTTTGAAACAAAAAGTATTGAAGTGTTAAACTAGAACATCACAGTACAAGCTAGTGTGATCTCATTTCTGGAAAAAAATCCTCTTCTGAATAATCTGAGCATTTTGCATGCTTGTTTCAGAAATACGTAGCAGATTCTAAGATTTCATTTAAAAATATTTTCTAGTCCTTATGCCAGCAAGGAAAAGCTTCTGCAGGTAGAACAAAACCTAATGCAGTTGGGCCTTCAAACTGGTTGGCAGGCTTAGGAAAATATATGTGACACAAGTGCACACTCCCCTAATCATAGGGTGTGTAAAAACCATAAAACTCAGTGATGACTATGAGACAGAACCTCATAAAACACCCATTGGTATTAACGGAGGCTGCCATTAATTTAAATGAACTTTGGATTGGGCTTGACATTATCTACCATTTATTGTCAATCATTTTTACAAAAACATACAGCTAATGTGGTTACCTAATACTATTTGATAAATATTGAGGAGGAAAGAAATGAGGAAACAAGAGTAGCTGGTATGTAAGATCTAGAAGTCAAAGCCCTGACAAGTTTCAAGTCATCTCTGATACGTCTACCAATGGGAAGAGCGGGAAATGCAAGTTCTCCACAGCTTTTTATTACTACAAATATCACAGCAGGCTCCTTGTTGCCAAAAATGTCTTCCATACCTATCTGGAATGCCAAAACACCTGATACCCCTTTGCCAGTGACTCAATACATCTCTGTATTACCAGGATTAATTAATTTAATTCATAGACTTACAGAATACAAGACCAGCAAGATTCATTAAATAGTCTGTGGTGACACTCTGTATATCACAGGTCATTAAATTTCATACCATTACCCCAGTATTAAACTCAAATTGTGTTTGATAAAGGTGTAAAATGTGTTTGGCAAACATATGCCTCGAAGACTGGGAAAAGGCCAATGTGGTGCCTATCTTCAAGAAAGGGAGGAAAGTGGATCGGGCTAACTATAGGCCCATTAGCCTGACTTCTATCCCAGGGAAGATCTTAGAAAAGTTTATTAAAGAGGCCATCCTTAATGGACTGGACGACGCCAACATCTTAAGGGATAGCCAGCATGAGTTTGTTGTGGGTAGGTCTTGCTTGACCAATCTCATTTCCTTCTAAGACCAGGTGACCTATCACCTGGACAAGGGAGAAGAGATTGATGTCATATCTTGACTTCAAAAAAGCCTTCGGTCTGGTTTCCCATGATCGCCTCTTAGAGAAACTGGCCAATTGTCGCCTTGGGTCCTCCACAATCCACTGGTTGGAAAATTGGCTCCATGGTCGGACCCAGAGGGTAGTAATTGATGGAAGTCACTCATCATGGTGTCTGTGGCCAGTGGGGTCCCCCAAGGCTCTGTCCTTGGACCCATACTGTTCAACAT
>JAGPOW010000261.1:196086582-196114346 GCA_030014935.1 Caiman crocodilus
CAAGGTCTGGAACAGCCTGCCACCAGAGGTGGTTCAAGCGTCTACATTGAACACCTTCAAGAGCAAACTGGATGCTTATCTTGCTGGGATCCTATGACCCCAGCTAACTTCCTGCCCTTTAGGCAGGGGGCTGGATTCAATGATCTTCTGAGGTCCCTTCCAGTCCTAATGTCTACGAAATCTATGAAATCTATGAATTGGGAATATCATGACAGAAAAGGTATTAGTGAGAGAACCACCAAATCTGTTGGTATTTTGTTGCAATGGTTAATTATTCTCATTGGAATTTTTTTTCTCCTAATTTCTACTTTGATTTGTCTCACTTCAGCTACTTTGATTTCTCTGACTCTTCGTACGTCTATCTCCTCTGATTTCTGTAAGTCCATTCATAACATCAGATGAAGTAGGATGTTGCCTTTGAAAAGTATTGCCTCTCTAAACTAGTTACTCTCTAAGGCAGTGATTCTCAATCAGCCTGATGTGGCTCTTCCCTCTCAGCTGCTGCTTCTCCATCTCTGCCCTTCTTCAAGTAGGTGAACCATAATAAATAAATATTTTTTTGAAATGGAGTGCCATGCAATTCACAGAAGTAATGGATGGGTACCTTCAGTCTAAAAAGATTCAGAACCACTGCTTTTAAGGTGCCACCCTGCCCTGCCTTCTACTGCATTAAGGAGACCTTCCATACCTGATGTTTTTTCCCACTGAAGAAAGCAAGCACTGTAATTAATAGACTTCATCTTCTTTTTGGAATAGCAGGTCATAGCATCTGATGAAACAAGCTGTTGCTTATGAAAGCTTAGTCTCTCTGAACCAGTTAGTCTCTAAGGTACTACCCTGTCCTGGCTTCTGTGTGATTTCAGACTAACACAGCTAACTACTTCCCTCTAATCTTCTTTTTAATAAGTTGAATAAATTGAGCCTTTTAAGTTTTTCCTTGTAAGGCACTTCCTTCAGACCTGAAATGATTTTTATAGTTCTTTTCTGCCTCATCTCCAATTTTTCAAACTTCCTGTTTAAAATACAGACACTAAAAATGGCTATAGTAGCCTCATATCAGTATTATCAGCTCCAGATGAGAAATCATTTTCTCATTACTCCCCTGTTTAGACATTCAAGGTTCATAATAGCCCTCTTTTGCCATAGCACCACTATTGGAGGTCATGCTAAGCTGCTTGCCTCTGTGACCCTTGTGCCCTTTTCAGAATCACTGCTCTGTGAGATACAGTATTAATCATTCAGTAACAAGGAACATAGGCCATTAATTTAGACTGTATTTGCCTTGATTACAAAACATTTTGTTTGAATGGGCCCAAATGACCTGAGATCCTGATCACTCTACCACTCTTTACTATTTACTATTCCACCAATCTTTTTATAACTTATAAATTTTATCAGCAGTAAGTTTATATTACTTTCCAGATTATTGATGAAAAGGTTGAATATCATCAGTACTAATACTTATCCTCAAAGAACTTAGCTAGAGACAACTCCATTCTATGATGACTCCTCACTGGGCATGTCTACATGTGTGCAATTACTTCACTGTCACCAAAATTACTGTGAAACACAGATGCGCATCTATATGTGCATGCCCATACTACAAAGTAAATATGGTCACTTACACTGACTTGAGCATCATGCAGGTATCAAATTTATGCCCAATTAGTTACTATGCAATAAAGCACCTATAGTGACCTTACTGCACAGTAACACTGTGTGTGGACTAACTTGGGACTAACTTTAGTCCCAAGCCAGTCCACACACAGTGTTACTGTGCTTTAACACCTGCACATGTAGATGCCAGCCTATTCCTGCTTACTGCACAGTAATGTACTGCACAGTAAATTTAAGCCAGAGTGAATGCACATGTAGACACACCCACTGACTATTACTTTTGATACATATGAGGTAGTTTCTTCTTAATCTTCTTAACATGTGCTCTGTTGATGTCATATAGTGCTAATTTTTTCAGTCATAATGTCATGTGGTCCTGATTAAAATGACTTACAAAAGATTATTACATCTTCAAAATTGCTTTCATCAACCAAACAATAAAATCACATCGAAGAATAAAACCTGATTTGTTCTGACAAAATCCATAAATCTAGGTTGACTGCTATTAATTATATTCCCATGCTACATTTCCTTATTAGTCAAAGCCTACATCATTATTTTTCTAACTAGCTGGTCATGCAAAATTGTACACTGACCATTTGAACTTTAGGGCAGCAGTTGCTAATAACAAAACAAACAATACAGCAACTATGGAACAAATATAAATTTATATATTTAATTGGCTACAAATTTCCACTTTAACTTTTTTTCCTTGAAACTGCTGCAGAGTTCATTATTTGAGAGATAAGAGATCAGAGATTTTGCTGAAATTTTGCTGGGATTTTGCTGAGATTTTCACAGCTATGAAAAAGTTACATATAATGCACAAGACTCTGCTATAACTGCTTATATATAAGGATGCATTTTTCCAGCACATTGGTCTGTGGCATCATATACTACAAAATACTGTGTTAAAATTCTTCAGTGGCTCTGAGCAAGGATTCAAATAAGAGGAGTGTGTATCTATGTATGTGTGTAAGTGCATGTGCATGCAGGCATGCATGCATATACTCAGAGCACAATTGCTTCTAGTGAGTTAAAAATATGAGAACTCCACCTGTTTCTCAGGGTGTGTGGTAAGACATCGCTTTCCTGTTTCAATCTACTTAGTAATCACTGAACGAGCAGGTGAATTGTGGAGTATGCTTCTCACCCCAAGGGTACTACAGAACTGACCAAGATTGAAAATGGCCAGTTCCTTCTTGATGACTTATCTGAAATAAACTGATAAACTAAACTTTTGGTGCATTTAATACACACCATTGCAGCATGGCAACAGTTAACTGTCTTAGGATGTGTATCGAAAATTAGGACCACATCATGATCTGGCCACTGTATGCTGTACTGAAGGGATGGGGCAATGAAAAGATGCTCTGAAATGCCATAATCTATATTGCTGCCTTCCATGGACCTTGTTACAACCTCTGTCCTCTGTGTAATGGAAGAAGCTGGGGACAAGTGGGCCTGCTGGGATGGGGGGTGACAGAACCAGTGCAGTGGAGATGCAGGGATACACTATTGCCCACAGGAGATTGCTGTAATTTAGATGGGACACCAGGGTTGGCTAAATTATGCTGGAAGCCTCTGTAAGGCCTGGAACAGAAGACAGGATCAGAAGAATACAAATGTAGTCTGCAGTTATCTTAGCGCTTCCTTCCCTGTGCAACATATTCCTTCCCTGTGTAACATACTGTGCCACTTAGAGCAGCAATGTAGAGCTGTTTCTACCTCTGTTCTACTTGGAATAACATATATTAGTGCTTTATTTCAAGCTTCCAGTTTGACACCTTTTGCCAGAATTAAGAATCTCTCTCTCTCTCACCCTTTACCCCTAAAACAACTTGGGGTGCTGACAAAAGTGATATTTGGTTGTGCAATGGGCCCCTTGAAAGTGCTCTACAGTCATGCCCTGACAGAAGTGCACAGCTGCAGAGTGCTTTAAAAGTGCCAGATCATGTGGTAGATGAACCGTCATTACATGAGGTTCAGATGAAGGTGCTCCAAAGCGGAGCACCTTCATTAGCTTCTGTCAGTACTTGTCCAGGAGCAACCCAGCCCCACCACTGCTGTCTTCAGGATGGGATGGTGGGATGGGGAGAAGGGAGGAGAGGGAACTTGGTCTGGGTTTTTCTCCAATCCACCTGCTCCCCAATCTCCAGTGCAGGTTGGGAAAACTGCAGACTAAAATTCCTCTTCTACCTTCCCCTCCATCCTGAAGACAGCACCAGAGGTGGGGAAAGAGGGAGGGCGAGGCTATAGGAGAGAGGCTGCGGACAGGTAGTCAGCTCCAAAGTGGAGCTCAATCTTCTGTTTGGGTCTGTGGGGTTTGGGAGGTCATGAAGCTCCATGAGTTACAGCAAGGAGTTGCACATCTGTCGGCACCCCAAATGACACAAAAGTTTAGCATTAAAAATGACCAGGTACCCAGAGGGAAAATTAAAGATACACCCACAATACTTGATGACAACTGGCAATTTATTCTGCTTATTTCTGTCTAGAATTAATATAATTCTGTTTCAGAATCTCAACTCCTCGCCTTACAAAATTCTCCATGAGCAATCATTAGCATCTGGTCATATTTTTGTTTCATACTAGAGCTCTAGAACTTAAGTGATAAGAATAGAAAATCCCCACTAGGAAATAAACAATGATGCTATTTGGCATAATTAATAAAAAAGAGGGCATGTCATACATTCATTAATGTGCTTTAGGTAATGCACATTAAATCTAGTACCTCCATTGCGAAGTACTAGAAAAATGTGCATTAGCCTATTTTAATACAAGCTTTTTTGTGATGCTTTAATGCACATCAAAATAAGCTAATGCACATTAAAGTTCACATGAGTCTTATAAAATGTGCATTTCTAACGTATCAAGAACTGAGCTGTTGCTACTGGTTTGTTGGTTATGTACTTCCTTGAGCTTAGTCAGTGTTTCCCTTGCCTGGATAAAAAGGTGAAGTTCCTTTTTGACTTAAGTATTTTCTTTACTGTAGGTATCAAATATGAAATTATTCTGATTAAGCAGTCAAACCCGTTTTCAGTGGCATCAGTGGAACAGCTCTATGCTACCATCTAGTTCTCCAGTTGGGAGATCTGGGAGAACCTGGAAAGTATGCCTAATATATTGTGTATGTATTAATAACCCTGTGTCCCATGTTGAGGCTGTTCAGAATATGAATATTGTGAGGTATTATGTATATCTTTACAGAGCATAAAAAGGTTCAGTAACTTACCATATTTAATAGACCCACAGATCAGAAACATATGTGATTGAGGGTTTGGGGACATATTTCAAAGTTAAGTGGTGGCAGATAGATTGTCACATGCTCTACATAAAGATGGGCAGGGCAGAGTAGGAAGATCAGAGGACCTGTCTAAGCGCTGTGGCTGATAAATAATCCTCTGTTTGGCCACTGGCCCTGTGTCTGTGGTGATATGAACAAAATCCTCCTCTGTTTCCTTTGGGTCATGCAATAGCATTTCCTGTAGCTATAAAGAATATGTAAGTAACACACTATCACAGGGTCAGCTGCAATCATAAATGTTATCAGTGGTTATCTGGAAACCACATGAAACAACAGCCTTTTCCCTTTGTGCTGTGCACTCGTGCTGAGCTGCCTTACAGATGGATAGTTGAGAATGTTTTTGTTTTTTGCTGCCTTTTCTGCCTTGGTAGACTCTGGTGCTACTCATTTAAGACTCACAGGGCCTTACAGCTTGCGAAGTAGTCATAATGCTCTCCCATGCACATGAATGGTGTGTGCCCCCGGCAGCTAGTGGGGCATGGCTGTGCCGGCAGGAGTGTGGTAGCAGTGGAGGGGCGCAGGGGCGGTGAGCAGGGAGCTCCTGCAGACCCTGCCAGCACTGTTGGCAGCAGTGAGGGGGAGGTGGTGAGCACTGACCAGGGGCCGACAACTTCCCACAGTGTCAGTGGTGGCCAGGGGTGATCATGGACCACCCGCAGATGCCACCAGCAGTGCTGGTGGTGGGGTGGCGAGCAGCAACCGCACACAGGTGCCGCTCACAGTGTTGGCTGTGCCTTTTTGCAGGGGGTGCGCTGCCAAGCTCAGGGGTGTACATGCACCTGCATGAATTCCCTATGCATCGCCCCTGCCCATGCATATAGGAACACTTCTGGCACGTGAGGCCTCCTTGTTAGGTACAGAGCTGACTATGCTAGTACTGCACCCTTAACAGAGTCGGGGTCATGTTGGAAGTGAGAGATGTGTCTATGGCATTCCTATACCCAGCTTCTCCTTGGCTGCTTCAAGGTCTATCAGTGGGATAGGATGTAGGGGCAGCATTCAGTTGTTTTATGAGTCAAACCTATCCCAGAACAGAGGATGTACTAGTTGCCCCCATCATCAACAGGAATCATCAAACATACAATTATTTTATTTTTCAGGAATAGATCCACAGACTTCATACATACAATTAGCAGAGCTGTGCAAAGCTTTGGTAGCTTGTTCGATTTAGAGGAGATTCAGACCAATTTGGTGACTGAATCTCCAATCTGAATCCAATTCAGAGACTGATGAAAAGCTCCAAATTGAATCAAAAGCCTCTGAATTGATTCCTGAAAGATTCAGCAGATTTGGAGATTTGGCTGAAGCCGTAGTTCTCACCATGCTGGACACAGCTGCCTTCCTGTAGTAGTGTGCCTGGGGACTCTGGTCTTTTCACAGCTAAAGACTTTCTGCCTTTCAGTCAAGTGATATGAGCTTATCTTGAAGGTATGGGGCTCAATCTTTGGTGAAAGCAGTGGTTTCTGAATGTGTGTACCATGCTGCAGAACATCTTGGTGGAAATGTTCTCATGGGAGGGGCAGTAAACTGCATTTTTGTAGTTGGTGAAAAGCAAACCACTCGTTAATGTCAGTGTCATCTAATCACAAACAAGCTTTTTTCCATTAAGAATGGCTATATATTGACGTGAGAACTTTCATGTTTCCACCTGGAGGAAGTATTAGTAAGTGACCACAAGTGAGCAAGTGGAGAGGAACGTTACGATGTCTGCTGAGAGACAGCAATGTTTTTCCACAGATCACTTTGGCAGAAGTCATCTCTTGCTGCCTCCAGATATCCCCTTATATCCCCCTATCTCAGATACTGCCTCTATGCTCATCCCTGTATGTAATTCATCTTATACCTCTCTCCATACACTGTATCTACTCTCCCCAGACACTCCCTATGGACAAGGACTAAATATACCAGATCTTTGCTTTACTTTAAAGAAATGGCAGATAAAACTGTCTTAATACTTCTGGATTCTACATTGGTATCAATGCTTTCCTTGTCATTGTTTCCTCAGCACTAGCTACTACAGTAAGTATTGCCCTATAAAATACCTTCAGTGCAGTGCCAATGCCCTCAGGTGTCTCCCTCTCTTCCCTTTCCTGATGAACACCTGTGTGAGGCAGATGGTGCAAATAATCCAGAATATATTTCTTGAGCCCATATAGAAAAGCTGCCAAGCTGCTGATTTTTTGGCACCGTACCTTGTAGCACCAATGAGTGGTAAGGGACACAGATGCTGCCTGCAAATAACTGAAGACAAAATTCTCTCAGCTTTCTCAGGGACTGTGGAACGTGGCTCATGCCCTGGCATTTGCTGCTTGGCACGTCACATGGTTTTGCTGACACCCCTGGTATGAATTCCTCAGAAGAGTCACTTTCCATCTTACATCTTAATCAGTAGTTTTTTCAACTTTTCTGTTGCAGGCTGAGCTATGGTGTGATTGGAGGCAGGGCTGTCCTTGGGGCAGGGGGTGTGGAATTGGGGTGACTGTCCTGGGAGCTGGGCTAGCTTTGTGTCCAGCCACTTGCCACCCCCTGCCTCCCAACGCTGCATCTGGGTCCCACACAGGCTGATTTGCTCCAGCCCCTGCACCCTGCTATGGTCATCTCTGACTGGAGGTCAACATTTGCTTTTCACAAAGACTTGGGAGGTTCTGTTTTTCACTGGGTATGGTCTGGGGTTGTGTCTGTCTGAACCTAGAAGAGTTGGAACCTGGGTTCTTCTTAACCACCCCTTTGCTTTACAATTGAGGCCTGGCCTATACTCACAAGCTACATTGGTGGAAATCTACATTTTTGGTGGAGACAGGTGCAAGTTCACACTGCTGCTGTCTGTCAGGTACTGCAGTTATCCTCCATTTCTACCAAATAAGTATTCCCTCGTGTTGAAAAGGTAGTGGCAGTGTGATCGCACATTGGCACAGGGATGTAGCAGGCTAGGTAAAAGTCCACCCCACTCTTCTTCCCCTACCCCCCAATGCAGTCCCACACTGCATCACTCCCTTGAGCAGTGATGTGTTTGGGAACCTTTTTGAACTTAATTGCCCACAAGGACAAGAATTTCACCAGAATACGCTTCATAGCTATACTTGTAGTGCTACCAGGCATGCAAGCATATTGCTCTATACTGACAAGAAGAGTATTGCTCCAGCATAATTATACCAGGGAAGCAGCCCTGTCAATAAAGGAGGTCATTTGTTTCCTTGACTGTAGGGTGAAGAGTGTGTGCAGGCTCAACAGTGATATTCTCACAGGAATAGACATTTGATAGAGCCTCTCATAGGAGTTGAAGAAGTTGGGTTATTCCAGAGCTGTGCTAAAGAAAAAGGAGCTGAGACTGGCATGTGAGGATGAGCAAGAACAAATATCAAGAAGTGAGCATATACCATGCTGTATCAGTTTGGGGACAGTTTAAATCCTTACAGTGGATTCTTTAACCTACCTGATCTGCATGGTCTCACACCCTGTTTCTATGTGAGTGCTGATACTGATTATGATGAGGCAGCATTCAGAACGTGCCAGGCTCATTCCAGACACAAAGGAAGCTGCAGTCTCTGTCTTGACCGGATTACCATCAGAGACAGACTAAAGGTGAGTCAAAGAGATAAGTCATTAGTATGGAGCAAAGGGATCATGTGGATGAAAAGTACATGGCTTCTTGGTTGTGCATTTTGGAAGGCTGGGGGAAGCATGTTTAATTAAAAAGTCTTCACCATTCCCTCTTCTCTTCCTGGAAGCTGCAGTCCCTAGTTTCAGTGTCCATATCCTAATGTCTCTCCCTCCCACGGACTGTTCACTCATAATGGAAGTGAATGAAATACATAGGAAACTAAACTCCAGACTTCAAAAGCTATTTAGATGCCAAATCCCCAATTGGCATTAAGTGGAATTACATAAGAGTTAGGCCTTGAATTTCTCTGAGAACTTGGGCCTTAGTTAGCTAGTTTTCTGAAGGCATCCTTCTATAGTACTGGCAGACTGAACTGAGACAAGACTGCCTCAGTATATTGGCAGAATTTACTCAGGTGAAGCTATGCTACTTCTAATTTGAGAGCCTGTCTGAACTGGAAATATTGTGGCTGGCTTAGTGTAAGGTAACCCAGAAAATGTGATGAGGAAAAACAGGCATGAGAGCACTGAGGCTGACATCACTGCAGCCAGAACAGCCTAGTCTCTGCATGTGCCACATAAAAAGAGCTGGACAAAAAACTGGAAAATAATTTTGAAAGAAAAGAAGTTAGTGGTTTCCATTGGCAGGGGCTGAACTTTGATTTCATGCAAGACTTTTCTCATTACTTAAAAAAAAAAAGAAATTGTAGTAGAAATGTTTAATTTACCAAAAAACATCCATTTTCTCACTGAACCCAGATTTTCTGGAAACAAAAAGTTTTAAAAAAAATTCTAATGTTAAAAAAAAGTGAAAAAATGAGTTCTGGTCAATTTTTGATAAAAAGCCACCTGCAAAATGTCAACTAGCTATAGTAATGAGCAGCCTATCAATGATTCATAGATTCATAGATGTTAGGGTTGGAAGACACCTCAGTAGGTCATCAAGTCTGACAGAAAAGAGCACTGGAGTCAGATGAACCCAGCCAGGTGCTTGTTCAGTCTCCTCTTGAAGACCCCCAAGGTAGGGGAGAGCACCACTTCCCTTGGAAGCCCATTCCAGATTCTGGCAACCCTTACTGTGAAAAAGTTCTTTTTAATGTTCAACCTAAATGTGCTCTCCATCACTTTGTGGCCATTGTTCCTAGTTACTCCAGGGACTGCCATAGTATAGATCATCTCCTATTCCCTACTGCCCTGCCCTGCCCTGCCCTCCCCTGATCAACAAATGAGCCCAGCAGATATAGCACCAATCACTACAGTTGGCCAGGCTCCATCAGACTCTTTCTTTCTTAAAATGTTATTTGTATTGTTGTGTCTAGTCAAGGACCAGGACCCCACTAGACTAGACCTGCAAGACATAGACACATGCTTCAAAAAGTTTACAAGGAAAGTATAACATAGGGCTATCCAACTTTATAGTTTCATAGTTGTTAGGGGCTGGAAGGGATCTCACAGATCATCAGGTCCAGCTCTTCTGCACGTGGGCAGGAGAGACTGCTGGTGTCAGATGACCCCAGCAAGGTGGGTGTCAAGATGCTTTTTGAAGATAGCCAGGGTGGATGACTACCACCTCTGGAGGGAGCCTGTTCCAAACCCTCAGTACTCAACCTGTAACGAAGTTTTTCCTTATGTATAGCCTGAAGCAATCCTCAATCAGCTTGTGCCCATTATTTCTTGTCCCCCCCTGGGGGGCCTTGGTGAACAGATGCTGCTGTATGCCCTTGAGTTCTGCCACCAAGTTCCCTCTGAGTCTCTTCTTCTCCAGGCTGAACAGTCCCAAGTCTTTCAGCCTCTCCTTGTATGACCTGGTCTCTAGGCCTCTAATCATGTGTGTGGCCCTCCTTTGGACTCTCTCAAGCTTGTCCACATCCTTCCTGAAGTGTGCTGCCTAGAAATGAGGCTAGGGGCCATGCACTATAAAGGCTGCACCAGCAGGCCCTGGAACTTGCTCAAGTCACTGGCCCCTGGGCCTTATGCCTACCATACTTCTCCTTGCATGCAGGTGCTCCCTTCCTGGCTAAGGTGGACTCCACCTCAGTTCACTTGCTGCTCCCTTGCTTGTTCCTTCAGCAACTTCTTGTGGGATGCATGCTGTCAGTGAGACACTGGTTGGCAGCCCTGGTATAAAAGATGGGGTTAGATAGGATGGCATTAGATAGTGACTACAAAGATGCAAGTTAGGGAGTGGATCACTGCAGCAGTGGCCTAACCATGATTAAGGTTTTCTGTAGGCACTACGGAAAAAAAAACTTTACCTACTTCCAGGTCAGGAGAGATTTGAAGGAAGATACTGCGGTAGCTTTCTGGATGTTTTATATATATAGGGACCTACAAAAATCACGGTGCAAGAGGGCTGTGTGGTAGCTCCTTTAATCTAGCAGGCTCCCCTGTGTGCTCCCCCACCCCCCTCATTGGCGAAGGGGTCCTGCCACTTACTACTGATTGGCAGGAAGGCAAAAAATGAGGTTTTAAATATAGTGCCATTTTTGCCTCTTGGACAGTCAGCAACAAGCAAGGGCGCCACCAGGACCCCTTAGCCAGTCAGTAGTAGTAGGGGTCGGGTGTGCATGGGGGGACCTGCAAGATGAATTAAGTGATTAATTGAATCTGCTGGAGTGAGCTAATTAACCCACTCCAGCAGCCTCTGTGTTATGTGTATTCAGCATCCCTGCTCTTCAAGATGGTGGCAGGGGTGATTTAACTAAAGCCTGTCAAATGATCTTTAGTTAAAGCACCCCTACCACCCTTCTGAAGCCTGGGATTTTGAATACATGAGATGCTGAGGGTGCTTTAATTAAAGTGGCTCCTAAAAGCTGCTCTAATTAAAGCACCCTCCCCTCCCCAAACACCCTGAAGTATGTGTAAAGATGCCCTTGGGTACTGCATTTTGTATTAGAGTATTATCTCTTGTGTTGTGTCAGGACTGACTGTGTTGTTTTGCTTAGAGGTTAGACCATGGATTTGTATAGGAAAGATCCTGCCTCAGGCAGGGTTTGGACTAGATGACCTGTGGAGGTCTCTTTCTGCCCTACTTCTCTGATTGTGTGACAACCTGGATAGGAGTATCTAAAGAAAGTCCTGTGTGGAAGTTGTGCAAGTGATGGGCATTAGTGATTTGGTCCATAGGAATAAAGAACGAGGTTGTGGAGAGGTTTGGGGTTAATATTAAGAGCTCCTTCTTGAGCTACACTGAGCTTGAGATGACGGCTACACTTCCACAAGGAAATGACAGAGTAGAAAAGTGGGGGTGGGATTGCACAAGAGAGGTAGATACTTAATTTTTCTCCATGCTATAGTGATAGATTCTGGAGTGAAAACCTCTTCTTGGTGTGAACTGCAGTGTCATGACAACACGACTAGAACACACCTGTGCTTCTTGGATGCTCTTTCTAATTGTTTGAACAAAAGCCCCTCATGTAGATGCAGCCAAACTAAATGAATTACATTTTGATTCAAATGTAACCTTGCTGGCTGTGGCTACTTTTAACCACTGTGCAATTCCATTGTATTGTCTGATTATTTCAACTTGAAGAAGTTACAATTGCAGAAACTGAAAAGGACATTTTTTCCAGCTATTTAGTTGGTCTAATCAAAGATATCACATTTTCCCAAAGAACCTTGTCTGCCAACTTGCAGAAATTTCTGTTTAACTTATCAGGATAGAAGAACGTCCAGCTGCTTTACTTCTTGTTTACTTGGCAACAGGCTATAGGCTTTTAAGAGTATGTTTAATAGCATGTTTGAAGGGGAAGGGAAAATGGTCCTTTAGGGTGTGTACAGAAGTTGCTTTTTTGCCGTTTAAAATGCTTTATTGCTGTGACTTAACAGAAGTGCATGACTTTACAGCACTTTAAAAATGAGTACAGCGCTTTAAATTAACCCTTGTTAAATGAGTTATTAAAGTTGAAGCACTATATTTTACAGCACTTTAGCAACATACAACATATTAAATAATGTCTATATGCTGGTTACATTGCTGATCAGTGGAGAAGCCCCAGGAAGTTGTGGACAGCACCATGACTCCTAGTTTGGAAAGTGCAGGGAGGCTCAGAAGCCCCCTTCCACCAAACACTGCACTTCTGTCATGCTTAAGAGTGCTGTAATTTTACAGTGCTATAAAAAGTTCTCTAAATTACAGTACTGTAAAACGTGTATGGAGCACTTCTGTACACACCCTTGGTGATAATAGTCAGGCTATCTAGTTACATTTTGTTCAACTAGTAATTACCAGACCTAATGCTGTACTGAGTTTCAGAGGTGGGTAACTCCTAACAAAGGCAGCAAAAGAAATGGTAGTATGACTCCTCCAAAGCATCTGTTCCTGGAAATCCTCAGAAGATGCCTTGCATTAGTTTTGAAACGTACTGACTTCTTAGGGCTTTCTGCCACGTGGCTGCTCTAACTGGTTCTGAAAAGGGAAAAAGTGCATTTTTTTCTTCATACTCTTTGTTGCAATACTGATAGAGTCATCAAGTCCATAGCCCCCAACTAAGCAGCTCCTTATTTCCATCCTTTTAGTTCACAACCCTGGCATCCCTGATGGTAAAAGCTAAATAGTTGGGGCCTGATTCCCACTAAGATTAAGTATCAAATTGTTAAAAAAGGTACTTTAGGCACCTCAAGTGGATATTCTAAGCACTTCTGGAAATCCCACTAGGTAGCCAAGCAGGTAAAGGACCTAACTCTGATTGAACTTGTGGAGACTTAATTATCTAACCCAGGAGTCGGCAATGTTTTTGGGTCAAGTGAGAAAAACTCCAGCAACCTGGACTTTGAAGATATTGGCATGGTAGGGGTGGACATGAGGAAGCTGCAAGAGGCCTGATCCTTGTCATGACACCACAGCTCCAGCTCCTTCACTGCTGTCCACCCTGAGGCGCATGTGCTGCCACGTGTGCCAGGGAGCCCAGGCTGCCTGCAGAAGGCAGCTGCAAGCCTGCAAGAGGCTACACTGGGATCCGGAGCCCTGACTCTGCTCATTGATGATGGTGGCTGCAGGCATGCCCCCAGGAACATGGCAGTGAAGGGGACAGGGCACAGGACATGGGCTGGCCTCTTCTCCACTGAAGACCAGGCTCTGGCTGCACATGCAGGGCAGAACCCTCTGGGACTCCTCTGGGCCACAACGGGAACAAGAACTGCAGCCATAGTCTACCCCCAACCCCATAGCCCATCCCCAAGAGATGCGGATGGGGGTAGCGGGGACCAGAGCCGTCCGAGTAGAAACCTCCTATGTGGGGCCATTACACTCATGCAGCTTGCCCTCCTCTTTGCAGCTGGGTCCAGTGGGATGGGGTCAGGCATAGAGACATGCCCCATTGCTCCCTCATGCCCTTCCTGCCTCCTGTGAGGATGTCAGGCTTTTTGGGTGCACAGCCCCTGGTAATGGAGAACAGCCCTAGCCCCCTCTCCACTGTGGTTCTGAGGTGCTCAAGATAATAAACCAGGCCAGGACTCCGGACCCTGATGCAGCCATTTCCAAGCTGGCAGCTGCCTGTCACATCCAGCCAGGCTCTGGGCAGCTGCTGCCAGCCATGGATCCCAGCTGCTTGCAGCAAGGCTTGTAGCCTCCCTGACACATTCTGTGTGCAGTCTGGGCTCTGTAGCCAGGGGCAGCTTCCCAGAGCCTGGCTTGATGTGGCATGCCCAGTAAAATGACCTCATGTACCATGCTTTGGCATGTGCGCCGGGGCTGCCGACCCCTGATCTAGCCTGCTGGAGCACTTGCAAAATTCCCATTAGGTCAGTGGTACCTAAACTTTTTGAACCAAAAGCCCAGTCTTAACCCTCCTAATTTCTCCTGTAACATCAGGTATTCTTATCATTAAGTTTTTAATTTAAAGGCATGTAAGCCCAGTGTGACCTGTGTCATTGTTGCACACTATGTACCATAGCCTCACTGGCCCAGTAACGTTAGGAACCACTACACAAGGTCCTTTGCTACAATTTTGATGCCTAAATACCTTTGAAAATCTGGCTAAAGGCTCATTTACATCTCCCTGATAGCATAGATGGGCCTGTAGATGGGTGTATGGATTCCTATATGGCATACATAGGCACATAGGCTAGGTACAGACATTACATTTTCACTGGTGTAAGTGATTGGAAACTGGTCTACACCTGTAAGAGAACAGAAGTTCGGCACATAAAAATGGTCTATACCCATAACAGAACAGAAGTTTGGCGCACACAGACTGGTTTAAAAATGATGGAACCTAGTCTAAGATTTGCTGTCCCCTCTTTCTCCCCCCTGGGCAAACGTGTGTTCTGTTCACTACCGATCTAAAAACTATGCTGCTTACAGAAAACCATGGAACTTTGATTGATTCCACTTCAGGCTTTTTGAATGTCTGTACCTAGCCATGGGGCCAAACCCTGCTTTCATTTACACTTGTGCAAATCCTGTTGTGTTATTAGGACTGCCTGGCTGCACCCAGTGGCTGAAATTTGGTTTTGATTCATCAATATTCATGTGGACTAGAAATTCAAATTTCAACAAGTAGACTCTAAACTGCTGAGGAGTCCCCATGTGCTTGCTAGGCTTTTCGAGTAGCTTCTAGTATTATTAACTCTCTGTTATGATCTCCTTTTCATGTTTACAAACTTGGGCCTAATTCTCAGCTGGGCTAAAATAGTACAGAGCCTTTAGTTTTATTAGAGCTACACTAGATTACACCAGCTGAGGGGCTGGTTCCTAGATATTTATTTTGCTTTTTCTCTTCTCCCTTGACAGAAATAATCTCTTTGGAATTCGAGCTCTAAAAATTAGTTACTGAAAAGCTCAGTCCTGTAATTTCCCAGTATTCTCAGCTCCTGTTGCCTCCATTGGAAGCTAAGAATGCTCAGCACCGCACAGAATCAGACTCTAAGCCAGCTCAGTGACTGTGCTTGTGCCAGCTCTCTAATGCTGCGGTAATGATAATAATCAGGCTTGCACTGAGTGTTGACACATATTTATTAATTGCAAGGTGCGGCAAGCTTTGCACTTTTCTAAGACAAACACTTGCAGAACAATGTGCATATAGTAGGCTGGAAACAAACCAGCCCTTGTGTCAGCGTTAGCTGAAAGAGTAGGAAATTACTAACTGTCCTGTTTGAGAGTCCAGATTTTGAAAATCATGCCTGGTGGACTGAGATATTCCTTTTGGTGTGTAGTTTTGTGTGTTTGTAGGTGTAAAATCTTTCCCACTCTGTTAGGAAGTTGCAAACTCTCTGCATCTCCAGCCATTTTTTAAATGATTCCAAGGTAATAGAATAGGGTCATGTTTCATGCCAGGATTGCCAGTGATTTAGTTGTGAAATTCCTAGACAGTGGGGAGTCAGACACAGGTCTCTTAGCTGCAGGCCTGGGTTAATATGCATGGTAATATATTTAAGCCACCAATAATGCAAATCACAGAATTAGGGAGAGAGATGTGAAAGGGAATAGATTGCCTGGCCAGGATGTAACTGAATATGTAGAGTTCAACTACTGAACGCTACTTAGACTAAGTAGACATTCAAAAAGCCTGACCCTGAATCAATTCAATCTTTGCAGGTTAGTCTAATCTGCGTAGATGGAACCAAGAAGCAAATGAAGAGACATTCTCTTTTGATTTCAGAAATGCAGCCACATGCCTGCTGTGACTCAGGCTAAAAGGCAGGGGATGCTTGAGTGAGCCCTTCCTTCCCTTAGGCAGTGGCCAAAAGGCCGGAGGGAAGCTGAGTTAAGGGAAGAGTGGGGGCATGGCCAGTCCTCAGCAGGATGAGTATGATAAACCCCCACCCTGGCCTGCAGGGACCCCAGCTGGGGTCTGCTTGGAGGGGGAGGAGGGGAAGCAGCCCTTGACAGGCTTCTGTGAGGGAGAGGGGAGCATGGACAGACCCTGGCCCCCAGCTGACACCAAAGGGTTGAGCATTGAGAATGGGGTCATGGCCAGACCTCAGCCCCAGGCCTGAGGCAAAGTGGGGAAGGGAGGGAGGGGGGAAATCACAGGGAACTGGGGGTTGAGGGACCTCCAGAGGTCCTCTAGTGTCTAATCCAGGCCGTCTGAGCCCTGGCCAGACCTTCCCATACAAGCATAAAGAGCAGAGGGCTTGCTTACCAGAGGGGGCTCTGTATTGCTGGGGAAAAAAAAGCCACCAAGGGATTCTTGTGGCCAGTTTTGCCCCTCTGCCCCATAGTGGGGCCCAGCACTGCACTCCTCCAGCCCTGAGCCCCAAGGCAGCACCCATAGAGTCCCCTTCCCCCAACCCCCCAGCCCTGCAGTGAGGAGGAGGAGAAGGGGGAGAGCCCTGTCTGCTGCAATAGCTCCATGACAGCCTGGCCTGGCCTAGGCTTGGGGGGCCAGGAGTAATCCAGGTGCACAGCTTCCATGACCCCAGCCCAAGCTGCAGCTGGCTGGGAAGGGCCCTGCCCGTGGCCCAGCCTAGCCTCACCATCTGCTCGCCTTGCCCAGGGCTGGGGCTGGGGCTGGGGCTGGGTCTGAGGCTGAGTCTGGGCTGTGGGGCTGAGCCAGACCAGCTCATGGGCACTGCTTAGAGTGGGCATGGAGGGACCAGGCTGGGCCATGGGGGCAGAGCCCTTCTCAGCCCAGCTTAGGCTAGGACCATGGGACCTGTGAAACTGTCCTGGGCTGACCTGGCCTGCAACCCCAGCCCCAGGTGAGGTGGGTGGATGGTGGGGTCAGGCTGGGCTGGGCCACAGGGACAGGTCCCTTCCCAGCTGTAGCTCAGGCTGGGGCTGTGGAAGCACTCTAGAGCAGGGTCTCCCCCCGCCCCTTCTCTGCCAGCTGGAACAGTGATAGTGCTCCAGCTAGGGAGGAGAGGGGTAGGGTCAACTCTGCTTGGCTGGAGCAGACAGCCCAGTCCAGCCAAGGGCTGCAAAGCATTCTGGGATGCTGGGGGATTGAGAGTTAATTTAAACTAGGAAGGGGTCTGGAACAGAAATTTCATTAACCAGTTTGATTTAGATCAATTAAGTCTGATACTATATTCAACCAGGTTTATCTTAAACCAGTATCAGCCATTTTGAAAGAGGTTTATGTACACTGAATTTCTGTTTTGTTACAGGTTTAAACTAGTTTCTGATCACTTAAACTGGTTTATGTGTAACTTCTGTCCCTAGCCTTAAGCAGCTGTGGATTCAGAGAGTGTGGGCTGGTGAAGATCTTTTCCACTGCCTTTAACCCTATAAAAAAAAAATTGATCACTGGTAAAAGAGTGTTTATTTATTGGTTTGTAAATGGTGCCCGTAGACTTAGCACTTCCCTTTATCAGAAATGTGAACATATTTTTTGCCTTGAACAAAATAGTTTATTCTCTTCCAGCGGATCTGTGGGTTTTGTAATGACATCAAAGAGGTGTTAGTATAGTTCAGAACCAAACACAGGGCTCCAACCTCAGCTGTGGCTGAATTATGCTTGGCACCATTGCAATCAGAAAAAGTGGCTTTAACATCTTCATAGCTTCTTGATCATGCATGTAGTTGATACAACTAAGAACAGTTTTGGTGCTTCTCTAATTTGCATCCCTCCTAACCCTTCTCATAGCTTAGTTAGCTTATATAGACAGTGTTATATCATCAGCAGTGACCGCTATGGGAACTAAAAATATTCAAGAAGTGTCAGCCAGTTACCTATGGTTCCCTGAATCATAAAACAAAAGAAACTTCCTCTCATTTTAAGCACTTTCTATATGTCTAGAGCTGTCTTACAGAAACAGAAACCATACCTGATAAAGTGCCAGCATTAATCCATTTGATATATTTAAGCGTGGCTGTTTAATGGCAACATATCAAGTGAATGCCACATTGATGGAATAAGAAATGGCATCTGATAGTTTCAAAAGATTTCTTATCACAAGGAGGGGAAAAAAAACGAGGATGATTTTGACTTCTCATTTCATTTCTCAGTGAATGAGAACACCTTCAGTATTTACATTATTTACTGTTTATGGTGGTGGAGTCACTACTAAAAATCAGAGTGATTTGCAGAGCCCTGCCAGTTCTTTTTATATCTTCCTGACTGACTCAATAAACATCTGACACTTCAGTATTGTAACTAAGTACTGTACTGATTCTACTCTTATTGAAAACATCTTTCTAAGAGAAGGAAATTGTCATTCTGCTTTCTCCAAAGGAATCTGACTTGTCTAGAAAAGCATTTGTAGAAGTGGTTCTTCAAATGCAGATGTGGCAAGTGGAAGCAGTTAGGCCAAGGGTTCTCAGCTTTTTTATACTCAAGGCATCCCTCATTAGACTGCAGGTACTCCTCACAAAGTGTCTGTCAGTCCTTAGTTTTCAATCTTTTTTCTGACTACAGGAAAATAATAGAGCAACTCTTCTGTTGCAAAGAACTCAAAAGGCTAAGCATAGAAATTACACATAAATTGGGATAAAGGATCAGAAACTGGTTCAAATCTATAGCACAATAGAAACTCAGTGTACATGAACTGCTTTTGAAGGCTAGGGACAGGAGTTACACATAAACTGGTTAAGTGATCAGAAACTGGTAAAAATCTGTAACAGAACAGAAGTTCAACCCATTAACCGCTTTCAAAATGGCCCAAACTGGTTAAAGATAAACCTGGTTGGATGTAGTATCAGACTGAACTGATTTAGGTCAAACCGGATTATGAAACTGCTATTCCAGATCCCTTCTCAGTTCAAGTTAACTCACAGTCCCCCAGCATCCCAGGATGCTTCGCAGCCCTGAGCTGTGCAAAATAGGGTTGGCTCTGCCCCTCTACTGCCTAGCACTATCACTGCTTTGGCTGGCTGAGCAGGGGATGTGGGGGTGGAAATCTGGCTCTGGACCCTGCCTGGGATCTGCCTGATGGGGCTGAGCAACACCTGATGGACTTTTTCTCACTCACTGCTAGAGCAGAGTTGTGGGGAGAGGGGCATGGCCAGGCCCTGTGCTGGGCTGGCAAAATTGAGCAGAGAGGGAGAGCAGGGTTTAAGCCTCCTCCCTGTCCCTCATGGGATCCCAGTTGGGGTCTACCTGGCGGGGGCAGAGCAGGTCCTAACAGGCTCTTCCCCTACTTGCCATTAAAGTAGAGGTGGGGTGGAGGGGCATGGTCAGACTCTAGGCTGGGCCAGCAGAATGAGGAGGGAGAGGGGACTTTATGCCCCCCCCTTGCCTGCACAGGACCCCAGCTGGGGTCTGCTTGGCAGGGGCAGAGCAGCCCCTGACAGGCTTTTCCCCTGCTCCACTGGAGTGGAAGAGAGGCATGGCCGGATGCTGGCCTGGATCGGCACATGGAGGCAGAGGGGACGGGATGTTTAAAACCCTCTACCCACACGGGACCCAGCCAAGGTCTGCCTGGTAGAGGTGGAGCAGCCTCTGATGGGCTTTTCCCCATTGTCACTCAAGTGGAGAGTGGAGGGTGGGGGCATGGCTAGATGGCAGCCCAAGTCAGCATGCTGAGGTGGAGTGGACGGAGGGGTACTTCAACCTTCTCCCCAGCTCGCATGGGACCCCAGATGAGTCTGCTTGGCAGGGGTGGAACATCTTGAACTCTATGGATTCCTAGTTGAATCTATGAGTTTATCTTGTGAATCACATCTACGTACCTAACAGAACTAGGGTGTCCAGCTCCCAGTAGCTGGAAGCCTAGAAGTTGAGAATTTGAGGCCATAGCAGAAGCACTTCATGGCATGAAGTCAGCCAGCCAGGATAAGTAGCTGCAGCTATGACGAAGCTGCTGATAAGGGAGTGGCTTAAAAGGGGGTAGGAACTGATGATAAGGGAGCTGCTGATAGGGAGGTGAGAGCTTAAAAACCCCAGAGAAAAGAGCAGCAGGGGAGCAAACTGTGAGGGAACAGTTTTGAGCCAGAGATAAGTGGTAGGTAGTCTAGCAGCTGCAAGGCCGGAGCTCCAGGAGACTTCTTCTAGTGTCTGGGAAAGCCCACAGGCGAAGTGACATGCTTGTAGGCATGTACAGCAACTTGAGAAAATGTGTGAAATCTTCTGGTATGAAAATATACTACTTTGTACAAGGAGAAAAAGCAGAGGCATGTGTATTAAAAACAAAACAAACTCCTTAAAGGCATTTTTTTTCCTTTTAAAAGCTCATGCTACAAGCTGATATTTTGTAAATATTCCTTAAAAAACATTATACATAAGACAGGGCCCAATTTTCAACTTCTCTCCATTTTGAATAACTAGTTGAAGCAGTTCAGTAGAATTACTTCAATACAAGAGCTCATGCTCAAACTCAAATAATGTCGGCCTCAAATCAATAGTAAGGCCCTCAAGTTCAGCAGCTGCTGATGGTGCCTATTCATTCTTACCCTTCACATAGCAGAATCAAACATGACTGGCAAGTCTTGACTTCAAAATAGAAGTCTCAGTGGGAAAAGCTGGTTAAAGAATCCCTCCCTAGTTTGCAGATGCATCAAATTGCATTTGGTTTGGTGAACATCAACTCTTGGACAAGAACAAGCTCTTACTTGCATAGGGGTGTGCAGAAGAAGAGAACATGTCTATCTTGACTCCATCCTGAGAGTCTGGGCACCTACGTAGACAAGGATACTGTGTGCACACTAGAGAACACAAGGAGATTATGAATGTATAAACCAAAGGCATTCAAATTGAAAAGACTTGTGAAGACTCTAATCCATCATCCTACAAACTCAGAGCTGTTTATTAGGGTGCTTATTCCAGTGTTTTGACAGTTTCAGAGGGTTACTAGCAACCCCTATGGCTTCCCTCACTTTCCTGTGGAAGTTTTTAAAAATAAATTTAGGCAGTTAAAGATGCTGGTTGGAGGGTTTATAGAAATACCTCCCTGGAATCTCTGGATAAATTAATACTTTTCAAATCCATCCCTTTGCCACTAGCACCAGTCAATTATTTTAGATTTTTTTTTTTTTTTAAGAAAGCCTCTCCTTCCCCCATCAACTAGACAGTCAAAGCCAGTACAAATGAGAGTTTATCTGCATAGGGGAATGAACTTGAAACAAATAGCTACTGCAGAATAGGTTCCTGTGTGGACACTCTGAAAATGGATTTTGTTGAACTGTCAAAGACACTCTTATTCTTGAACAGCTAGTTTAGTTCTGCTTGAAACATGCATGCACTCACAAGCTGTAATAGACCCCTGTTTGTAGCTTAACTTCCATTTTACATCTCCACACATGTGGATACACACCAAGTATGCTGTGAGCTAATGGCTTTCTGTAACGATTACTGGGAATCTCAGGCATTAATTGCACCTTCTGTCTCTTTCCTAAGTGGAGTTTACTATTTAAATGCTATACTTTGTGCCAGGAAGAACTGTCTAGATAGAATGCAAGGAAATCTCTCTCTTAAGTTATATTACAGTATTGTTTATACACGTCGTAGAGTTATGAAATTAAGTGAAATGATACAAAAGCTATTTGTATTGATGCTATGATACAATACTAGGAAACTGTAACTTTGAACAGGATATTGATCGAACTATGGGGCAAACTAATTACATTGGCACTCAGTTGTTACAGAGCACAAACATATTTCCACTGTAAGGTTTCATAATTTGAATCTGCCATTTTGTTAGTTACTTTACATGCATGGGATAATGGACAGCCAGGAAGGAATGCAACTGGTAACTGAAAAAAGGACTGGGGAATGTGTGAGAGGTTTCATAGTAGTTTGGGGTTAGAAGGGACCTGAATAGATCATCTAGTCTGACCCCCCCACCACTAGCAGGAGCACACTCTGGGATAACATGGCCCCATACAGGTGTTCGTCCAAATTCTTTTTCAATTTACCCAAGGTAGGAGCAAGGACCACTTCCCTAGGAAGTTGGTTCTAGATCCTAGCCACCCTAACAGTGAAATAGTGCCTCCTAATCTCTAACCTGAACTTGTTCTCCAGCAGCTTATGACCATTGTTCCTCAACACCCCAGGTGCTGCTGAGGGCAGTAGGGCCCTTCTTTTTGGTGCTGATCTCCCCTAATGAGTTTGTAGGCAGCCACCAGGTCTCCCCTCAGCCTCTGCTTGCTGAGGCTGAACAGGTTCAGGTCCCTCAGCCTCTCCTCATAGGGCCTGCCCTCCAACCAAGTGGGTGGCCCGCCTCTGAACCTTCTCAAGGCAGGCCACATCCTTCTTAAAGTGCAGTGCCCAGAACTGGACTCAGTACTCCAATTGAGGCTGGACCAATGTTGCGTAGAGGGGGACCCCACTGTTCACATTCCACCAGGTCGAGTACAACCCATCTACCACTACTCTCTGGGTGTGCCCATCAGCCAAATCTTGACCCATCCAACTGTGTAGGCATCAATGCCACAGTCACTCAATTTATTAATGAGGATGGGGTGAGAGATAGTGTCAAAGGCCTTCTTAAAGTCCAGAAAGACTACGTCCATGGCAACACCATCATCCAGGGATTTAGTCACCTGGTCATAAAAGGCCACCAGGTTAGTCTGTCAGAACCTGCCTTTGATGATCCCATGTTAATTTCCCCTGAGCGTGATCTCCCCTGCTGGCTCCTCACAGATGTGATCTTTGATAATTATTTCAAGGATTTTCCCCAAGACTGATGTGAAGCTTATGGGCCTATAGTTTCCTGGGTCCTCCTTTCTCCCTTTCTTATAAATGGGCACCACATTAGTTAGTTTCCAATCTCTGAGCACCTAGTCCATGGACCAGGATTGCTCATACAGCCAGGCCAAGGGCACATCAATGACCCCTGCCAGCTCTCTCAACACCTATGGGTGGAGGGCATCACGGCCTGCAGATTTAAAAACATCCAGCCCTTCCAGAAGATCCTTAACTACATCTTGTCACAGCACAGGGTCCAGTAGGATGGCTGTGATCTTCCTAAGGAGAAGGGCACATGCCACGTTGACCCAGTGGGCACCCTCGACTCTTGCCCGCCATGTCTTTGGTGATAAAATATATATTTGGGAGGCTGCCTTTTACACCCTCATGATCATGTGTTGCTGGACACTTGGACCCTGTGGATTCCCAGACCCCTGGTAGGTTCCGCTCCAAGACAGATGGTACAACAGGTGTTTTGGGGCACCCTAGCCTTATGTGTGGCTCCAACCACCCCTGTACCATGCCCCAAGCCTCAGAGGTGGAACTGATGCTGTTCAGTCTGGGCCTTGTTATAATTTGGCTCCCTTGTCCTCTCTGGGCCCTGCCTCTTTCGGTCTGCGCCCTCTCTGGCGCAGGACTCTCCATGGCCCTGTCCCACACTATACCTTCCTGGCATTTCTTGCTGAAACCCTCTCTGGGGCTTCTCACTGCCCCCCTCTCTCTGGGGTTGGGGGTCAGTGCACCCTGAATCTTGTGCCCCCACTTGTGCTGGGGTCCCCCACTGCTGTGGGTCCCCTATGAGGCCTCCTCAATTCCCTAACAGCCTCACCCAAACCACTGTTTTTTAAACAGTAAACAAAACACAAACTCCTCAGCTATAACATAAACTGAAGCCACCCAGCACTGGGTAATGTAGGGCCCCTGCTAGACTCAAATGGTAATCTTGTGGCTGTGCCAGATGAGAAAGCCACCCAGCTATAACAACATTACTCAAACCACCCCAGGGATGCTCCATCCTTTACCAGGCTCAGATCTGTACCTGTGGTCAGGCCTCTCCTCTCAGCTTGCTCAGGGACAGCTCCTTCTCCCCTGGCTGAAGCCAGGCAGGGAGTTCCCTGCCAGCAGCCAGGGGGTTTATATGTGCCAGGTTTATATGTGCCCTTTGGTCAACTGACAGCTGGCAGGTGTGGGTCACTAACTACTCTAGTTGCCCTGCTGACCAACAGCTGGGCTCCTGACTCACTGCTAGGGCTCTTTCCCTAGCAGTTTCCCCTCTTTAGGAGCAGAGCACCTTAGTGCTCTGTGACACATCTGCACAGACCCAAGGCCTGGAAGTGCTATCCCCAAGATTGCCCCTACCTGGTGGGAGAGCTGTCTTGGTCACTGTCCAAGAAGACAGAGGCAAAGAACTTGTTAAAAATTGTAAATTTTTACAGAACACTGTTTTAGAACCTCTAATATGGGCATTATTCTGCATGTTTGGGGTGTATATATAAGTTAGAAATACTGCTAGCTCACATGTGCACAATAGATCAACATCTAGCAAGCGCCAACAAAAAACCCAACCAAACAAAAATCCCAAACCCCAGCTATACTTTACAGAATTTGATACCACTCAAAGCAACAGATAACAAGAGAGATTCAGATTTTCATGAGGTGCCTTGCCAACCTGGATATACACATCACCATCCTGTTGGTCTACCTTGGGGCCTTGCATTGCAAAGAGATCCTAGCTTATAGCAAGGCCTCTTTCTTGTTCAAATCATGTAGGTCCTGAAGTCTTCACCAGCCTCAAGTTAAAGGTATCTTTAAACACAGCTTGATAATAGTATTCAATGACAGAATCTTTTCCAACACATCACACTACGGACAGGTGGCATTAATGCTAACAGAGGTCAGATATTGGTTCTTGGCTTTCTTGAAAATATATTCATCTGAACTTCCTAATCTGACATTTCAGTATGTCTTCGGTGTGAACCCATGTAACCATCCATTTAATGATGGCTTTGTATATTGTTCTGGAGGATTTCCACCTCTATCTCTTCCCAGAGTATTGAGACATGCAAGCCCTCTACACAACTTGACGAAGGTGTGCGAGGCATAAACCTCATCCAAAGACTATCTTAAATCTAGGCAGCTATCCTAAATCTAGGCAGCTCATTGATTTACTGTGGGTAAGGCATGCCGGCATCTGTGGCCAACAGCTCTCAGGGGACACAGGTACTTGGTATCACAGAATGAAGTAATGTGTAGTGCTGTAATGCAGAAAGGATAACTACATAGCATTGATGCTAATTCCAGCAGCATGCAACCACAAATGAACTGAACTTGGTGGCACATAAATTTTTAAACAGGGAGATGACCTCTAGTCTACCTAACACCAGAACACTAGAAGAGACACAAGTAACCAGACCAGTTGATCCCAGCATAATACAAGGCAGTGTGGGTTGGCAGCTGGAGAATAACCAAGCTAAGCATCAGTAAAAATGTGTACACAAGAACATCAGTTTGTATTCACTCAAGATGCAATGAACTTCATATACTTTCAAAGAGGCGTAGAGAATACATGCTGTCTCACTTGTTATTCTGTCCTAAGAAGTGCATTGGATGGATGCAGATAATTTCTATGTGCATAAACAAACAATGCATAGTACACTCCCCGCTCCAGATTCAATTTAACTCACAGTCCCCTGGCATCCCAGGATACTTTGTACCTCTGCCCAGGCCCCTCCTTACAGGCTAGCCTTTGCCCAAGCAGCCTGCTTTAGTTGAGCAGGGAGGTATGCTCTAGCGCTGCCCCCCGCTTCTGGCCTGGTCCACTGCAGGCATGTAGCTGCATTTCCAGAATCAAAAGTGAATGTGTATGCACTTGCTTATCAGTTCAATGTACGCAGCTTAGACTAACCTGCAAAAATTGAATTGATCCAGCCTTCAGCTTTTTGACTATCTGTATTTAGCCCCTGTATAGACAAGTCCCGAGAGTCAATGAACAGGCATAAGCCTGAAAATAAGAAACACAACTTTTATTCCTTACACTAATCCTGACCTATGTATCGGATCTTGGCCAACTCACTTCACTTCTTGTCTCCCTGTCCCCAACCTTTGTGTCTATTTTGTCCATTTAGACTGTAAGCCTCATGGGGTAGGGACAGTCTCCTTCTAGCACAATGGTGTCTGAGTAGTCATGTAATTTAAGTAAGTCACTCTTTCTCATTTCTTGGTGTCAATAAACCCATTGGCATGAAATGTTACACAGGCCACAGCAAAGTTAACACATGAAGCAGCTGTGTTGCAGTAGCAGTAGAAGTTGTGCCAGAAAAGGGTTAATCATTTGAGGGGAAGGGGGAAAGTGTTTGTATCGGGTGGGAGAGCAGTGAGAGAGAGTATTTCTGTATTAACATGCAGCTGGTTCATGCAGCTGAATAGGCATGGCTCAGCTGTTACCTTTCTCAAAGTCAGTGGAGAATGATGAAAAACTGTGGTAATATCTATTAAAAGTTTGTGGAAGGGGTCTGCTCAGTGGGAGCTTTTCCATCTCGCATACAAGTGATGATTTAGAGCTGAGAAGGATTCCCTCAAGGGGATTTTGTGAACCATGCAATGCTAATTAACTCTATTGTTATATTTTGTTTTGAACATAAGAGTTCCTCTGGGAATGCAGCACTCCTTTCTCCTGCAAGAGATTTAAATTTTGCACCACTGTATAAAATCTCCTCTACATCACATCAGCAAAAGGGATTAGCAATAGGGGGAAGCATATGTGCATAATTTTATAGGGTGGATGGGGGAGAATGTCCCCCTGCCCTCCATGTAGTCTCAATGGGAGCCATTTTGTACATAATTGCTTTCACTGTTACTTTAACCTTGAATTAAAAACAAGTACACATCAAACACTGGGCAGCATCTCCCTGTGATCTGTAGTGTATTCAAACCACTTCCGAGTTTGCTATGCCAGAGTTTGTTGTAGTGGTTAAGTTGTTTGGGCATGAATGAAAAAAATCCCAACCCTGAGACAAGGGGCAATGTTGAAATGCTACTGAGCTCATCTACTGACTCACTCCAGAAGCAAAACAAGAAAATGAAAGCTACCTATCTGTCTGAAGTTGTTGCTGTCTCAAGCCACTAAAACAGTACAGGAACTCAGTTCACACCGTGCCAGCTTTCCTTGTGTCCATTATGGCTGGCCCAGATTATGTCAAACAGCATTATTATACACCTGAGCACAGACTCTCCTCTCACACTGGTCTTCTATTAATGTAAATAGACCTAGAGAATTGCAGCCCCCATAGATGAAACCCATTTCAACTTACCATTGCCCCAATTATAGATGGTTCCTATGTGTATTATGTATTATTCTGAATGCTTGTATTCTCTTTTCTGCATTGCCTCAAGTCCCAGCTCTCCCCATGTTGGTATTTGTAGAGTATTGTCATGTGCCTTTCCACTTGAGACAACTTTATTTCCAGGTATAGCTAAACGACACTAACAAAGTGGCTGGCCTACACAAGTGCCACTTTGTCACTGGGACTATTCAACAGAGTGTCACTTGTCTTCAGCTGCTGACACTTAATGGAGATTATCCTCAAACTTGAATAATAGGAGCTAGAGCTTTTGAAAATCATAGTATCATAGTTTCTAGGGTCAGAAGGGGCCTAGAGCAGGCCATCTAGTCTGACCCCCCGTCAATGGCAGGAATGAGTGCCAGGGTCACAGGACCCCAGCCAAGTACCTAT
>JAGPOW010000261.1:196117333-196134425 GCA_030014935.1 Caiman crocodilus
GGGAAGTTGTTCTTGCTCCTACCTTGGGCGTCTTTAAGAGTAGATTGGATAGGTACTTGGCTGGGGTCCTGTGACCCCAGCACTCGTTCCTGCCATTGACAGGGGGTCAGACTAGATGGCCTGTTCTAGGCTCCTTCTGACCCTAGATACTATGATACTATGATAAATCCCAGAGGAACTTGGAACCTTGCTTGTACCTAGAAATAGGAAGAATCCTGCTGCTGTGACCATGGACAACAAACCCCGGAGACCTCGAGTGCACCAGGAAAAGGATATGAACATACAGCCCATGCTCTCTAAGTGCCAGAGAGCCATGTTCTAGTGCACCCTGGCTGCTATCCTAAGCCACTGCAGGCATGTAGCTGCATGTCCTGAATCAAAAGTAAATGTGTGTCCTGTTGTTTCTCAGTTTAATCTCTGCATGTTTGACTAACTTGTGAAAACTGAAGCGATACACCCTTGGACTTTTCGACTGTCTGTACTTAGCCGGTGTGTCTGATCTTCTGTTCCCTCCATCCTCAGCCAAAGCAGTTCCTGCCACTGATGGTATTTTTGTTGTGCAAGAGAGGAATGGACCAGTTGGTTATTACACCTTTCTAGTTGCAGGAAGTAACACACACTTTGACATAATACTTCAGCCTGTGCTTGTACCTCACCTGCTTGATCTGCATCAGCAATGGGCACTTTCTAAAGCCTAAGTAGTGTAAGCAAGCAGCTGAAAATGCTTTCCCTTGGTTAATAGCTACACTGCTTTTTGGTTATTCCCTCTTCCCTTTTCTTCTTCCTCTTCTTTTGAAGTAAACCCTTCAAAAACTTCTTAAGAAGAGACCTCTAACTCAAATTCCTACTAAAGGGCCTGTTGCTTGCTCCCTGGTGACTATTGATTTCTGGTTTCCTACAGTATATCAAAAGGGGCCAAGCGTTCACAGCCTCTCTTGTCTTTATTGTATTTACTGTCCTAGGTCATGACTGGTTTTTGGGTTTGGTTTCTTTTTTTTTTTCTTTTTTACAAAGGTGTATGTATAAGCATTACATTTAGTTTGACCTAAAAGTGGTACGCCTAATATAAAGTTAGTTCATCAGCTTGGAGTTTACCCAATCTAGCAAGGGTTAGCTTGGCCTAATGAATGCATGAATAGGCTGTTTTAATGCCCCCTTCTCCCCACCCTGATTGGATTGTTTCACCCCCCCCCACATCCCTTTACAAACTGCCCTCCCCACCCTTAACCAGGCAGCACCTCCTGCAGACCTGCCAAGCCCCAACTGGACCTGTCAGCTCTGTCTCATCTTAACAGTGCCCTCACCCTCCCAGCTTACTTATCTTTGGCTGCCTACATCTCCTCCTGGCAAGAGGTAAATGCTTGTACTCACTGGACCCAGCTCAGGTTTAGGCCACTTAAAGCACCCTAAACCTCAGCCAGGTCCCATAAATGTTTGTTTGCACCCCAAGAGAAATCCATGACCTAGAACTGACAGTATCTCAGAACTGGTCCAATTCCTACAAGTCAGATCCCCAAACTGAGAGAAGTCCCAGAATACTGCATGTCAGCTGAGACAAAAAGGGATATGGACATTTGAGCTAAATACAGACATTCAAAAAGCCTGAGCCTGAATTGATTCCATTTGTGCAGGTTAGTTTAACCTGTGTAGACTGAATCAACAAACAAGTGAATAGACATTCACTTTTGATTCTGGAAACGCAGGCACATGCCTGCAGTGGCTCAGGCTAGAAGCTAGGGGGTACTAGAGAGAGCCCTCCCTTCCTTTCAGGCTGGAGGGAAGCTGAGCTGAGGGGGGCATGGCCAGGTTCTGGCAGGCTGAGTATGACTAGGAAGGGGTTTAAAACCCAACCCTGGCCTGCAAGGACCCCAGCTAGGGTCTGCCTGGCTTCCCCCCCTAGATTTTAGCCCTGCTGAACAGTGGGACCCAGGCTGGGCAGGGTAGGGAAAAGGTGGGAAAGGGGCTCAAGTGTGTGCATGCCAGCCCGGGCCTGAGATAAGCTGATCCAAATATGAACGCTGAGCCCAGCAGCTCCTATTACTGCAGTGGTGTGCACATCATGGGCTTGCCTCCTCAGGCCTGAGCATTATTACCTGCACCTCTTGGGCTGCTGGGCACCGAGCTGGGTACACCCTGCTCACTGTTCCCTTACCTAGTGGCAGTTTTGCAGCACGACACCATGTATCAGGTGCAGGGTGCTACCCTTATGGCTTCCCTGCTGCCGCTGCCACCATGTGCCTGCTCAGTGATAGACCACAGTTTGGCAGTGCCTACCGGTATGGTTAGGGCAAGCCACACTGATGACGGTTGGGGTGGGGAAGCCATAGGAGTAGTGCCCCATGTCTGGTGCCTGATACACAGGGCCATGCTGTGCTACCACTAGGTAGGAGAACAGTAAGCAGGGCATGACCAGCTCGGGCACTGAACTTATGGTTTACATTCACTAAACTTACAGGTTTAAACCAATTTCTGATTACTTAAACTGGTTTATGTGTAACTTCTGTCCCTAGCCTAAAAGAAGCAGAAGTGAGTGTCACTTTGGGAAGCACTTCAAAGAAACAAAGACATTATTTTAAGTCTGTTCCTGGCTTTATGCAATAACCTTTTTCCTAGAATACTGAAGATAAAGCTTTTAAAAGTTATTTGCATAATTGGATCTTTAATCTTTCTAAAATGGAAATGAAAATTGCACTATTCCCAGCAAAAAGGTTTTCATAAAAGTCAGTAGTGCAGTTGTAAGGTAGAAATGAGGTAAAACTAAACTTAGATGACAAAGGGAATTCAGATACTCAGATGTTTTACTGTAAATTTAGAGTAACTCCAGTGACTTCAGGGAAACTACACCAGAATATCTGCCATCAAACTTTGCCTTGGTGGCTATTAACACAATAGCTTAAAATTTATAGGTAATTTTTAGTTTTTTAAAATGAGACACCCTTGAAACCACGCTGTTTCTACTTTTTTTATTCCCAAACTGTGATTTAAGTGTCAGGGGGAAAAAAAGCCAGCCAGAAAATATTACAGACTAGTAAACAATTCAGGAATTTTATAATACTGAGCTAAATTCTCTTTTTTGTAAAGGGGTAAAACTCAATTGTAGAATTGTGCCTGTTTCTGCCTACAAACAGTCTGGGTCAGTGCTACATGGAAAAAGAAAAAGAATAGAAGATTTAGTAAAGCTAATGAAACATTATTCTCATGTGTTTATAAATGAAAAGCGATGTATTTTATAGCTTTGTTTCAGCATTACGTGTATGAGTGTGTGCTTTTAGGCCATTGGTTTCACCTAAAAGTGTGATTTTTGGTGGCAAAAATATTGAACATTTTCTTTTGGGGAGTTACTTTTGCTGTAAAAATAGTGAATATTAACTGGGAGCAATTGAAAATGTACTATCAGCTAGTACTCTTACATTATTGGCTTTCTTTGCTCGCAACACATCATTCTTAGATAAATATGCAGAAGCCCTTCAATACTCTCATTCAAAAGTTCACCTACTAATACTGATAGGTTAGCTTAGCTGCTCTCCTATATCTGCAGTGTTTCAATTACCTTCACTCATGTGTACTTCGGGAAAGAAAAAAGGTCAAATAGAAATATCTGGGCTCCTAAGACAGCTGAGAGAAAAAATAAACATAAATCAGCTAATCCTCTTGGGTATTACATCACGATTCGTGCCATGGAAATATAGCATAACTGCCGAAAGCATAAAGAAATGTAGGGGTTAAACTCTGCCCTCTGTTATGCCAGTGTAAATCCAAAGTAACTCCAGCAGAGCCAATAGAATTAATTGGGATTTTCACCTGAACAGATGAGAGCAAAATTCAGCCCAAGGTGCCTAGCTAGTCAAGCGTATACGATCTGGTCCAGGTAACATTATGAATAAGATTGAATTGCTTGGGTCAGCTGTGCCTTAACCTATTCAGATCAATTCTAGGTAGCTTACAGCTTCAACTCCCTGGAAAAGATTTAAAGAACTGACCTCAAAGAATTGGAGAAAGGTTAAAATTAAAATGAAAGAAAATAAAACCCCTCATGTTTTTGTAGAGGAAAATGTACAATACAGCCAGAGCAGCACTGGGGAAGGAATCTGTTTCCAGACGCACAGTTTAATGCGTAATGAATAGAGCCAGTGGAGGGCTTGCAGACTCAGAGGGCAAACTGTTGTTTGATTAGGCTCAGGGGTTCGTATTTTTCCCTCTCGATGTCCATCTGACATTGCTCTTGGAGCTGAATGAACAGAGAGGAGGAAAGAGCATTTCTGAAGGATTGGATGACCCTTCCTCTCCCCACTCCGCTAAGCCCACGACTGTTTAAAACTCTAGTGCTATGTTTAAATTTGAAGCAATTATTTTTTTAAAATAAACTAGAAATGGACAGAAGGAAAAATAAAAATTGAAGCCAAGAGGACAACATTTGTTCTATACATGCAGAGGAAGTTGTTATACTTCACTTTCAACTGAATTAATCATTCTCTGCACTCAAAATGCCTTTTCTGGGTGTTTAAGAGTTAATTAAGGAATTAGACAGATGGACCAGAATCAGAAGTCTACTTACTTATAAAAATAAATCTTCCACATAAAAGGAGACAAACATACACAAGTTCTGATGTGAATGATGCACATAAGCCAGGAAATGGAAGCAACAATCTTATAGAAATGACTTGCTAACGTTATGAAAATATCAGCCAGATTTTATCAATGCTAAACATGTGATCTACTCAGCTACTCCTGGTCTCTCTCACACATAGTAGTCAAATCCTGCTTCCTGCAGTAGTATTTTTAGTCAGCACTTTCTAAATTTTCAGGAAACTCTGTCATGGTATTTAGTTCTTTCTCCCTTTGTTCTGAATAGCATAGGCTGCGCATCTGGAAAGAAGACAGCAGCCCGTCTGGTTTCACTTGTAAAAGTGTAATTTCAATAAAATCCTCTGGCTCTATTGGTGCAACTCTGGACTTAAACAGATGCATTTGAGATCAGATTCTGGTCAATCTTCAAACACTGTGTTCTATTATATCTTTATCCCAGGAACACTTCTGAGCTCCCAGTCCCTTCTGAGTTGTTAGTCGACTACAGCCTATTTGCAGGAATCAACAAGCAGCTTACAATGCAAATTAGTTTTTAGGCTCCAGTGATAAGTACTGTATGGGGAACTTTTCCACAATTAACTTAGTATCCGGATCCTCTCATCTTTCTGGAATATTCAGAATCTCTGTGCATTTAACACATTGTCAGTTTGCTAATGGCAAAGTGCTGATCTATGTCAGTATGATTTAGTAAAGTCTTTACTTATATGCTAAGAGGTTTTTAAAAATCATTATCTTCTTTGCACAATGAAATTAGCCATGATGATATTCCATTTCCACTATGCTGTTGACTCTGGCAGTAACTCCGTTCTTGCTGTTGTCAAATCCAGTGTGATCCTATCTGCAAATGCTAGCCTGACTGCATAGTGATTCCACGAGCTTTCACTCCTTCACGCTCTTCCTTGGAGATGCTGTTTTACCTGCAGGGTCCTGAAAGCTAGGTTGTCTCACTATGACAGGCTACTTAGTGCATTTTTTATTTTATAAGACGCTAGCAGAAAAGCAGCCTGCAGGTGGTGACGGGGGAGGCTGGTTAGAGAGTCACTGGACCAGAACGGGACCCATCTTGAGCCATATAAGCTCAGGGCCTGAACTGGTCAGGCAGTCTAGCCCTGAGTGTCACAAGGAGAGGAGATCCTGACAGCAGGGCTCCTGAAATAACTACTGAGCTGGGGTGAGCCACACTGAGCGTGGGAACAAAGCCTGAGCCCAGGAGGGAGCTGAGTAGGTAAGGCCAGGAGGCCTGAGGTCAGAGCCCAGAGAGAGGGCAGTTGCAAGCAGGGCCAGGGAGCCTGATGGTCTCTCTGGCCTAGGAGCCGGGCCAGGGTCTGGGTCAGGGGTGGACAAAATGTGGCCTGGGGGCTGGATGTGGCCCACCAGGCAATTCTATCTGGCCTGTGGGACCCCTAAAAGATTTAGAAAATTAATATTAATTCGCCCTGGGCTGCCTGTCATGCAGCCCTTGATGGCTTGCCGAAACTCAGTAAAGCAGCTCTCAGCCCAAAATAATTGCCCATCCCTGGTCTATGGAGACTGAAGGTCAGGGACCACTCCTGGAGATTGCTGGGACCAAGGAGCCCAGAGATCTCAACTGGCCTAGGAGTGGGGCCAGAGTCTAGAGAGACTGAAGGTCAGGGACCAGAGTTGAAGACTGAGGGGACCAAGGAGCCTGTACCCTGGAGGGGTGAGGACTGGGGCTGGGAGCCCAGAGCACAAAAGAGGCGTGTGAGATCATGAAAGAATATCACCTGCAAGGGAATAGGTATTGGGGAAGACAGAGCCCATGTTTAGGTTCACTCAAGGACCCTTGGGCAGCCTCCCTCCTAATAAACTAACTATATCAAAGGTGTGATGAGTGAGTAAGGAAGAGAAGGCACTCTAGAGTTGGAGCAGGGCAGAGATTGTCACAGCTGCTGCTGGAGCACGAACTTGCTGCACTCATGGAAGTACACAAGTAAAGAGTTTCTCTGGAGTGGCTTTGATAACACCCCAATGAGAGCGTAACCAACTTTCATTAGCAACAAGCAAACTTTCAGACTTGTGCGGCTGGGCGGGTCGCTGTGCTGACTCAGCCACTGGCACGTCTCAGAGGACTTTTGTCACTGTAATTACAAAACACTGCAAAACAAGAACATACATACTTTGACTTTTACATGCCAAATGTTGCACGCGTAGGTCTGCAAACCTTTTACCAGTCAGTCACTCGTTCTCATACATATTCAGCTATATTTCTAGTGTTACTAAAGCATCCAACGTGCTTTAAACAGCAGTGTACAAGGCTGAGTATGGATGTATAATTTATCAGTGAGTTGTTAGACTATTTATTGCCCTAATATTGATGGAGCTTTTTGGACAGTTAATGTTAGAAGAACATGATTGGAAATGAAAACTCTCCCCTTCCTGCAAAACTAGAGCCAAGACTTGGGGAATTTGATTTTTTAAATGGTTAAGCACCTAACACAATACAAAAGGCCAGGGCCAGGAATCAGGTACTGTGTGTAACGCAGAGGTAGTTCACAAACTACTTAATTTATGATAGGCCCCATAGCCCTGCCGGAGGGGGCTCCCAGCTGTCAGGGCTATGGGGCCAGGGATCTGGGTGCACAGCCTCCTGTCCCTCCCCATCAGCACCTAAGCCCCAGTTGCCACTTGTGGAAGACAGCAGCTGCTGTGATGGAGCCCAGCTCCCGCTTCCACGTGGGTGGTACAGCTGAAGTGGCACCCAATGGGGGGGCGGGGGCAGATGCAGGCTGCCCACTGTGGGCTTGGCATTTCCCACCCTGCTGCCTTCTCCTCATGGGCCTCTATAGCTCAGCAAGTGGGACCCAGTGCAGGAGGGCAGAGTGGAGCAGGGAGCCCTATACTGCCATGGAGAGGTGCCCCATCAGCCCAGTAGCAGCAGAGGCCACAACTCTGTGCCACCACCCCTGCTGCTGCCGGATGAGCAGGGGGTACCTCACCAGGGCAGCATGGAGCTCTTGGCAGCAGCACAGATCATCTGCACCCAACTCTGTCCTGCCACGTTGGGTCCTGCCTGTTGGGCTGTGGAGGTCCTGGGGGGGACAGCGGCAGGGCTGGGACCGGTCACTCTGCATTTGTCCCCCTCCCCACACCCATAAGCTGTGCTCCAGCTTTGCCACCTGTGGGGGAGAGGGAGCCAGGCTCTGTGCTCTACGCTCTGCTTGGGCTGCAGCAGCTGCCAACTCTCACATGCTGCTTGGCTGCCACATGCATTTGTACTTGTGCATGTGTATGTGGTGCCCCCTTCTTGATTACCCTTTTCCCACTCCCCACATCTCCTTCCAGGTTGGTACGCTGCCAGCCATGGGCGACTGGTGTCTCCTGAGTTATGGGGGCACGTGCCCCCCACCAGCAGCCAGACAGTGACCTGGGGGGGGGTCCCCCCACTGCAACTGCTGGAAATTCCAGATCGGCAAGATCAACTGTGGGGGAATGTCCCTCCTGGCCGGTGTGATCAGCTGCAGGAGGACTGCAGGGAGACTGCGGGGATCGCTTCTCCTGGCACCCTGCCACACCATGGCTGGCGCTCTCTGGGGGCACTGGCATTCTTGTCAGCCCCCCCTCCCATTGCCTAAGTGGGGAACGCTGCTGTCAGGGGGTGCACCAGCGCTCTCAGGGGGTGCATGTGCACCCCCTACACATCACCACTTGCCAGCTTGCAAGGGAAAAAACAACATTTCCTGTGTTTTTCTCCTTTAAAGGAGAAGAACCACGTTTTTCTCCATAAAATAATATCCATGTTTTTCCACCTTTTTCTGTGGCGAGCAGAAAACCCGGATCCCTGCTATTGAGTTAAACTCAGAAGAAGCATGTACAACGTAAAGAGGTCTCATGCTTGAGCATTCTTTGTTTGTCTGCATTTTGATCCTACTAACTCTAACACACTGAAAAACCAGAAGTCCATTTGGGATATTCGTCTGTGCAGTCAAAGAAGACAGAAGATGATTCAAAACCCTGTGATCCCCATTGCAGTGACATGCCTCAAATGCTCTGCATGTCTTAGTTTCTGCCCCTGAATCTCTTATGTAGATACTATGGCACGTGGTAACATCTCATTTGCTTCAGAGTCTTATTAAAGCAGACTGAAGTCAGCAAAAAGATTCCCATTCATTTCAAGGGGTTTTGGATCAAGCACTAGATAGTGCTTTGAATAATGGAGTGTCTTTCACTGTTCTGTTTACTAGCTTCCACGAGCCAGCAGATTTCTAGTCAAAATGATCTGGTCAGCTGTTGAGGCCATTTCCATGCTTTTTCACAACATTTCACATTATGTAAATAGAGAACTACCCTCATCTGCATGAAGCCCATTAATGAAAGAGAGCAAGACACATCATCTCTCTCATCCTCCCTCAACCCCAACCTTTATGCTTACTGCATGATTGAAAAAGAAGGTACCCAGCAGTATTCCATTAAAGCTTGGCATTGTCTTTGATGGCACATCTGGTAGGTATAGCTGGCATTGGCAGAGCACATTTTGCAGTGAGTGTTGTGCCAAAGCCTGGACACAAAGGAGGCACTTATCCCCAATGAGTTATTTGATCTGCGACAGTTCATTTATAGATTTGCCCAGAGATCACTTCAATCCACATGGCACGTGAGATAAGAGTGAACTCTGACACACTGCTTCAGAGATTAAAGTGAATATATGTGTGAAGTGCCACTGTTTAGGAGCACAATGCAAGAAATGTTGTGAATAGTGCTCAGTAATGTGGCACAGGAATATTATCATTGTCGGCATCACCCACAGGGGGAGAAGACCAACACTATAAGCTCAGACAAGCTTCGGCACAGAATTTACTTTTCTGGAACAGATGGGACTGTCCAAAGAAATGAACAGAACAAACCAACTGGCACAGACCAGTGCCTAGCAACCTTTTCAGACTGCAGGCTGGAATGACCCAGTTTGGGTTAAAATTGGGCAGTGGTGCAGCCAATAGGACCCATCTGTCGCCTCCGTATTGCCTGTGACAAGACAATGACATCAAGGGGAAAGAACCCACATCAAAGCACCCTACCACTGAATGCTGCTGAAGCCTTATGTCCGTGGGGCTGGATCCAATGGCTGTGTAGGCAGAATCCAAACAATGGGCCAGAGGTTGCCAACCCCAGCCACAGACTATAAATGATGTGTATGTGTTGGGATCAGAACTCTCTTCCATGACTGATCCTCAAGGACATAACCTCCCCTTTCCCACTTCTCCCTCTTCACATGAGCCTGGCTGATGAAGTTTTGGTGGTATTGCCTTCAGGGCCTTATTCAATCATAAGAATGTCTGCAAAGCAGTGGAAGGGAATCCCTCCTCCCTGGAGCTGTCCGGCTGTCTCCATAGTTTTAATTTAAAGAACATCTAAAACCCAATTTATAACCAAAAACACTTAAAACCAAAATAAAAAACATTTACACCAAAAACTTTGGACAAATTGGGCTCCTTCTCATTTACCTACAACAGGAAAGCCTCTTATTCAAGATAGCACTAAATGGGTGCTTCAGTTGCACTGACTGTGCAGTGATTTATTTGGGGCCCTACACAGGCTAAAGCAAAGAAGTATCTTCACTGAAGTCGGTAACACTTGAGCTCACGCCTGAGTGCTCTGCTGCACAATTTATTAACTATGTCCTAGATTATCGTTTTCTAAACAAAGCATCACATATTTGTTGGAGCAAGTAGGGATCTACCTAAAACCCAGCAACAGAGATACAGCCATACATCTCCTCTTCAAAGTTCTCAGAAACAAATATTAACAAATTAATTCTCTCACCATCAGTTCATATGAGTGAGCATTCAACTAGCCCTGTACTACAGATGAGGAAACTGAGACAACGATGTCAGGGCCAGATTTTTAAAAGGTATTATTTCTCAGCTTAGTGTTGCTAAGCCTTAAGTGACATAGGTGCATACATTTAATCTAACAAAATGGCATATCCCTTTAAGAGCCAAGGTCCAAAATGATGTTCACAATAAAGAAGCAAACAATTGCAGCCAATGAACATGCAGCAAAACAAAATGATGAGATGAAACTAACTGAGCTTTTATACAAATTAACACATGGGTTCCCAAGGACTGCTTATGTACATTGGCATTTAGAAGTAACTTTCTATTACATATAATTTTTGGAAATATTGATTTGTAATGAAGATCTGTATGTACACTATTTAAAGCTGCACCATCCACATATTCCTGAGTGGTCAGCCAGCCCTAGCTATAAATAGAAAATGATGCAGTATCCACATTTGCATAGAGTGTAGCCTGTGACAATGTGGTAAAGGAAAGGAAATGCATGAAGGAAGTGGTTGCATGAGAACTTAGCACAGCCCCGGCAAATGAGTTTCACACAAAACCCAGAGCTGATTCAAAGAAATATCTTAAGTAGCAGGAAAGGCAAAGCAATTGCTAAAGGGAATGTAAATGAACAGGTGTGTTCTGTGACTCATAACATACCAAAACAATATTCAGTTTTAGAGGGGGAAAAAAAACAGAGAGGAAATTCCTGAGATACTAAAAGTCAGATTACAGCCCAGGAAGAGATATGGGAAAGAAGGGAAAGAAGTGAGGTGGGAAACAGGGAATTGCTGTAAGGGCAAAGATAAAGTCAAATTAGGTGAAGAAATGTACACCGCAGAAGGCAGCTTAGCAGAACCTGGAATTCCTGTTCCTGTCCTTCCTCTTCCGGGATATATCATATAATATTCCTCCCCCACCCACCTGTCTTACACATGCAGCCTCTCCTTTATTTTTGTTTCTTTCATTCTCACATATATTATGGATTGCTAGAAAATCCCACAGAATCCTACTTATAATTTTACATATTGGATTATATATTAAATCTGATGACTGTATCTACAAGACTAAGGAGCTTATGACTGGTGAAACAATTAAAGATGCATTCTAAGAGAATGGTAGCAAACAATGTGTTTTAATTATACTGAAAGCAAACTGCTGCTTATCATCACCATTAAACTAAACTACGAGCCAGTGCTGAACACAGCAAATGTTGCCTCATGAAGACAAAAAGGATGGTTCTTAAGATGCCAGACCAGCCTTAGGAAATCCGGGTTTAATTTTTATGTCAATACCACACCAGTTATGTTCCCTATCTGGACCTCAGTTTCTCTGCAGTAAAAAGGGAGATCGTTTTCACACCCCCTTACCTCACAGGGATGTTTGACATTCACTGGCAATGTGTACATGGTGCATGTGCACCCCTTGAGCATGGTGGTGCACCTCCCTCAGCACCCCGACTCCCTGCTGCTGACACCACTGGCGGCATCTGCGGTCAGTCAGCAATCACTGCTGGCCACCGCTGACACTGCCGACAGCGTCTGCGGGTGGTCACTGACCCCTGGTCAGCTCTCACCTCCTCCACCCCACTGCCAGCACTGCTTACCGCCGCCATGCTCCCACCACCACGCTCCTGCCACCACCGTGCCCCCCAGCCATCAGGGAAACACATCATTCATAGTGACATCCTTCTTATTCCATAGATTTCATAGACATTAGAGCTGGAAGGGACCTCATAAAATCATCAGGTCCAGCCCCCTCCCTGCAGTAAGGGAAGTTTAGGTTGGATATTAGGAAAAACTGTCTAACTAGGGAGGTGGTGAAGCACTGGAATGGGTTACATAGGAGAGTCAGTGGAATCTCCACCCTTGGAGATTTTTAAGGCCCAGCTCAACAAAACCTTGGCTGGGATGATCTAGTTGGGGATGATCCTGCTTTGAGCAGGTGTCAGCTTAGATGACCTCCTGAGGTCCCTTCCAACCCTAATTTTCTATGATTCTAAGGTTCTACTGTTCTTTCTAAAATTTCAAGAAAGAAAGGAAAAAAAAGAGGCATCAGCTTGAAGAAGATGCCTACTTCTCAAAAATTTCAGCTAAACATGTAAAAGTTCGATAGCATTTTAAGACTGTTGTCATTTGCTTATTATAAGTGTTGGGTAACCTTAACAATAGGCAGTGTTACCAGCCCTGCATGCCATGCTGAAGCAGATGTATCTGAATTCTGGTTTAGAATAACAAACTCATTATCATTCTTTACCCATTAGTGATGGCCCATGAATCATATCAGTGATTCAGCACAATTCTGACACTTTATGAAGTAATCCCTAATTCTTCAAAATAACGTGCTTAATTCACTCCCCATACACTGTATATTCCTTTACTGTATCTCCTGGAGCAGGTATTTATATTATCTCTTTTTGCATAATTACACTGTTTTCAAAGCCAATGAAGTTTCACTGAAGTCCATCATATCCCCATAAATCAGGGATTGTGAATCGGGGTACACATACCCCTGGGGGTCCTTGAGAAGGCCGTAGGGGGTAGACATAGGCAGGTGGGGATGGAATGCCACCATGAACAATCCTGTGCTGCTGCACAGGCACCACCTGGCTGGCCACAGGGGAAGCTCACACACGGTGGCTGCTGCCTCTTCACATCCAGCCACACCCCCACATCCTCACCCTGCTCCGTGTCTGGCCACCAGGGTAGACTGATCCAAAAAGGTTGAAAACCCCTGCCATAGATGTAATGCAAACTCAGATGGCCCAGTCTCACCTCCTGTTAAAGGGAGCATTGACATTCATGTAATTAGCAGAAGGATTAGGTCCCAGAGGAGGGAACAAGCAGTTGATTTGCAAATCAGATGAGCATCTCAGTTTTGATCTCTGCCAGCTTGGCTCATACTTGGCCTCCTCCAGACCACCCTCTGTGACTTGCTGTTTTCAATTCTTTCAGCATTTTAATACAGAGTAGCAATGATGCTGACCTTGACATACTATAGAAGAGCCCTTCTTCACCAAGTTATTGAAATTGTCTTGCAAAATATGCTAAAAATGTCTTTATAAATGATCTGGACTCTCGTGTCAAAACTGGACTGGATAAGTTTGCTGACAACACCAAACTTTGGGGAAGAGCGTTCACATTTGAGGATAGGCTGGTGATCCAGGTTGACCTCAATAGGCTTGCAAGGTGGGCAGATGAAAACCTGATGGCATTCAATATAGAGAAATGCAAGGTGCTCCACATTGGGGAAAAAACCCACATCACATCACATCACATCACATCACATCACATCACATCACATCACATCACATCACATCACATCACACTTTTAGGCTCGGGAATGCTACTACACTTGCTAACACCACAGCTGAAAAAGACTTGGGGGTCATGACTGACCACAAAATGAACACAAGCCACTGATGCAATACTGTAACTGGCAAAGTGAACAAAACTCTGGCTTGCATCTACTGCTGTATCTTGAGCAAGACCCAGGATGTCATCCTCCTGTTATACTCGGCATTGGTGAGACTGCAGCTAAAGTACTACACCCAGTTTTGAATTCCACAATTCAGGAAGGATGTGGGAGAAGCCTGAAAGAGTCCAGAGGAGAGGCACGTGCATGATCAGAGGGCAAGAGAACAGGTCTTATGAAGAGAGACTGTGAGCTATGGGACTCTTCAGCCTGGAAAAGCGCAGGCTCGGGGGTGACTTGGTGGCAGCCTACAAGTACATAAGGGGTGTGCATCAGGATCTGGGGGAATGCCTGTTCACGAGAGCACCCCAAGGGCTTACAAGGTCCAGTGGTCACAAACTCCTGCAAGACCATTTTAGGCTAGACATAGGAAAAGCTTCTTTACTGTCTGAGCCCCTGCGGCCTGGAATAGACTCCCCTCAGAGGTGGTGCAGGCACCTACTTTGGATACTCTTAAGAAACATTTGGATGCTTATCTTGCTGAGATCCTTTGACCCTAGCTGACTTGGGACCATTGCTCCTTGTTCTGTTATCAGAACAGAGAACAGTCTAGCACCATCCTATTTGTAACCACCCTTCAGGCAGTTGAAGGCTGCTATCAAATCCCCGTCAGTCTTCTCTTCTGCAGACTAAATAAGCCTAGATTAAATACATTCTTTCTGAGAACAAAGCTAGAAAAAAATACCTTGCAGTATATACACACGCATATCTGTTTCACAACAGTGTTCTGTGTAATTAACTGGAACCCTGGCACAGCTCTACGAGCACTCATGGTGCTCTGGTGAAGTGCCAGAGGACTGGAAAAGAGCCAATGTGGTCCCCATTTTCAAAAAAGGGAGGAAAGAAGACCCAGGAAACTGTAGGCCCCTTAGTTTTACCTCGGTCTTGGGGATGCTGTTTGAGAAAATTATCCAGGAGTACATCTGCTAACAAGCACCCTGTTCAAATTCACAGATGACACTAAGATGTAGGGAGAAGTGGGCACGCTAGAAGAGAGGGACACGCTACAACTAGATCTGGACAGGTTACAGGGATGGCAGATAAGAACAGGATGGTTTTCAATACTGACAAGTGCAAGGTACTTCACTGGGGAGGAAGAACCAGCAGCATACCTACAGGCTTCCTTCTCATCAGCACAGAGGCAGAGAAGGACTTTGGAGTCATTACTGACTCCAACATGAACATGGGCTGCCAATGTGAAGATGCAGTCAGGAAGACTAACCACACCTTGTCATGCATCCACAGATGCATCACGAGAGGTGATCCTCCCCTCTATGCGACACTGGTCAGGCCCCAGTTGGAGTACTGTGTCTAGTTCTGGGTGCCACACTTCAGGAGGGCTGTGGACAGCATGGCAAGGGTCCAAACAACAGCCACTCGCATGATCAGGGGGAAGCAGGGCAGGCCCTACGAGAGGAGACTATGGGAGCTGAACCTGTTCAGCCTCCACAAGAGAAGGCTGAGAGGGGATCTGGTGGCCATCTACAAACTGGCCAAGGGAGACCAGCAGGCAATGGGAGGTATCCTGGTCCCCCAAGTACTAGTGGGAGTAACAAGGAATAATGGCCATAAGTTGACTGAGAGTAGATTCAGGCTAGACATCAGGAGGCACTATTTCACAGTCAAGGTGGCTAGGATCTGGAACCAACTTCCAAGGGAAGTGGTGCTGGCTTCTACCCTGGGGGGTCTTCAGAAGGAGGCTAGATAATCACTTAGCCGGGTCGTTTGACCCAGTACTCTTACCTGCCAGGGCAGGGGGTTGGACTTGATGATCTCCTCAGGTCCCTTCTGACCCTACCAACTATGAAATTATGAAACTATCACTTATCTATGTAATGAGCAGTGCAGTTAGTTAATATACAACCATTAATTAGCTATGGCTAACTTGTAAATTTCCTCATATTTTGGGGGGGATCAAAAATACTCTTTATGCATATCATGCTTCATTTATTTGGAAAAAAAAAGAATTATGAGACATACAAACCTTAGAGACTGCAAAGTAATATGCACATTATACAAAAGATAACAAAATCTTGTCAGTAAAAAATTGAAGTCCAATTCATTAGCCATTTAAAAGCACAGGAGCAAAATCTGAACTGAGGCTCAACTTCACTGTGCAAATTTAGGCAAATTTAGGTCATGCCTGCACCATAAATTTGCCACTCCAGGCAATCATACCTGCAAACATGTGCCCTGTTCCTTTTAAATTCCCTCTCAATCCAGGGGCTCCTATAGACCTTAAGTGGAGCTGCTCCAATGAGGTGTGAATCCAGTGCATCAGAGCAGAGTCGATTAATTGAGTCTGCTGAGATGTGGAAATGACTACGCTCCAGCAGCCTCCAGCATCACGCGTATGAGGTTCCTTGTGCTGAAGAATGGCGGTAGGGCAATTCAAATTAAAACTCGTTCTATGAGCTTTAGCTCACAGCACCCCACCACCATTTTTCAGTGTGGGGCTGCTGATATACGAGACGCCTGTTTGCTTTTAATTAGCATGGCTTGCTTATTAAAACACCTCTTTGCCTCCTGGAGCACATCTATAAATACCCAAGAAGTGTAGTCAGACATGTGCTGCAGGTAAGCAGGCATAGGCAGCTGGCCCATACTGTATCCTGGTGGTGGCAGCTCGCAGTACAGGAACAATGTTCAGAGGTTCAGTGCTGCAGAGTGAAGGGAGATATCATTACCTTTTTTGCTGCTCACGTGTGTCAAACAGTCATTTAAAAACTGATTTTTTGCAACAAAAATAGGAGATAAGAGCTTTGAATGCATTGGACTCAGAGCTTAAAGTTTCAGAAAGCATCTAAGGAGCCAGTGGGTAAATCTCTACTGTTTTTTGGAGAAGAGCACAAAACTGGTAAACAGCACTCAGGGACACCCAGAACCCTTAGCACAGTGCTTCCCAAACTTTTCCTCAGCATGACCCCATTTATGATCCCATTTCTTCATCCTGACCCCATTTCCTCTGCATGGTCCCTCACTCCCAACCCACTGCCCCCTCCACCCTTCTCCTCCATTCAGCTTAGACATGTTGGTACCCTGAATGACTTCTCTCTCAGAAGAGAAGAGAGTATGTGTTGAGTGGTGGGGGTGTTATGCTCCAGCCCAAGTCTGAATTCGTTGCTCGGTATGCGTGAGCCAATATACGAATACCAGTTGGAAGTCTGAAAGAAAAAAAAGCTTTTATTGCTAGCAATAAAGGTGCAAGGTAGCAAGCACACCTATCACTATTT
>JAGPOW010000261.1:196134525-196176438 GCA_030014935.1 Caiman crocodilus
CACTATTTTGCAAATGTTAGGGAGGTGTTCCGGGACAGCTCATTAATCTTATATTGCAAATCCCATCTTGTCTAGTTCTCAAGTTTGTAGAGCATCACAGGGGGACATGGTACATGTAGCATGGAAGTTAGAGCAAACCAGATACACAGAGGCCTGGGTATGAAGGACCTGGTAGTATATCGACTCCCGGAGGAAGATGGACAATTGGTTCAAAGAGGGGAACAGAGCAATGGAAGGAGACGAGGGTGGGTGTAATGTACTGAAACTACAGAAGCAACCAAGCATGCAGCCCTCTGCTCCAGCTTCCTAGTAAGAAAACATACCTCCACCTCATGCTTCATTTTCAGGCAGTTGCAGCATTTAGAGGAGGGTGAAACTCACTTCAAATTAGTGCCTTGTACCATTGTGCAAAGCATGCAACCATCTGCTGCGTAATCATGCTAGCATGTCTCTGGGACACCCTGCAAGATTAGCCAAGGCAAAAGAAACAAACTACACATTCATGTTTAGAGGAGTGGTCCAAAGAAAGTGAAGCAGAGGGCTTCTCGCAACCAACTTACAATAGAGAGGGAATCCTGCCACTGAGGATTTGTCCGCAACCAAAATCCCAACTAACTTGACTACTCTGTGACTCCAACTGGTGCACCATCATCCGTTCCTCTGCGCTTCCTCATTAGTGACCCAATTACCTCTAGATGAATTAGTCACATTCCCTCCTCCCCCATCTCCTCTTGCTTCCTGTCTGGGTTTGATGGCAATCATCACTTGAGAGCAGGCAGCTGAAAACTGCTGTACTCAAGGAGAGTATTTTCACTCTCTCCTTGTCAACTATGAAATGAAATTGCTGCCTCTCAGCAGTTGAACTACTCAAAGTGACACTGTCAACTTACAAATTACATGCAGTAAATCCATGTGTTTCTTTACCTGTGTTACTAATGACATCTTACATTACTAGATTTAAATTGAATGTACTTATCACTCTGCCATATTACTTTTTTGCAGTTCTGTCATCATGGACAATAAAAAACAATCCTTGCCAGGCAATTCTTTCATTCTGAGCCCATTTTATGTTCAGATTTTCAATGCTGCAATATTTGGGTGGCAAACTCTGCAGGAGAATGTTTAGTAGCTTAAAAATTTTAATTAAAAAAACCCAGACACTGAGAACTGTCCCACATGTATTGGGACATGTGCTTCAAAAATAAAACAGACTGGCAAATCAACAGATGAAGGGCAAACTACATAATGGAAAAAGTGCCTTGTCTAAATAGTGTAGTCTCAGTAATGGAGCTAGATAAGATAATGAAGTTAAGCAGATGCATATGTGTTTGACAAATGAATGGATTGGTCTTAGTTTTTCCTGATGAATATTTCATCTGCTCCAGACATTACTGAAAAACAATAAAAAAAATCCAAACCATACAAGACCCATATCCAGTAAAAAATAGGTACAGACATTTCTTCACACATTCTCATAACTTACATTGTCTTTAGTGGTGTATAAAATTCAGAGTACATCAAGTTAACTACACATGAAAGGTTTTTGCAGGACTGAGAGCTGAGAATTCATGCCCTGATCTTGCAACTGGGTCTGTGTGAGCAGCTTCTACTTGCAACATATCGATGGTGCAATATATGAAAGCTCATGTGTGAATCAATAAAAGCTGCCTATTTAATGGTTTCAGTGAAAAATGAATTTACCTTAATCTATTTTATTTTTCCACCAGCATTTAATAAACAACCTAAGATTTTTCATATTAAGAACCTGAATGCCATTCTCACTCTCTAACATTCATTGCTTTGGCCCAAATAAGGTGGACTCATTACAATGTACAATAATAACATAAAAGCCAAAAGAAGCACTCAGTCAAAGTATTAGCTCTTACCTACAGGCTGGTCCTGTTCTTTGTAGAGGGTGGCTTTGAGATATGGATCTGAACCAGTGGGAAAAGATTTGCTCTTCTTGTGAACGGCAGGAATGCTTCTTGTGAAACAGAAGAGATCATTTGTCAGAGACAACATTTAAGGGGCAGAAAGTTGGCATTACAGAGTTTAACACAGGAGTACATGTTCATCTTTCATAAATTTCCTCAAACCCAGCTTTCCCCAAATGTAGCATTCTTCTAATTAGCATTAAGACTGGGAATTAGCCAGTGTACTAGTGTTATGAAATTGCTCCTGTTTTTGAGTAGCTAAATGTTCACCCTTACTAATTCAATGTATGTACTCAGATACACTAAGTTACTTGTGGATGAACGTGCTGATCAGGACTAACTCACAGCCCCATGCAGATGGTGGCCTTGGGGGCACCATTACATATTTTATTTGGATGCCGTAAGGCTAAACAGCAAGTTCTTCAAATGTGGGCAACCCTTTATTTTTTGCTTTATTTAGTTCTGGCTACATGGTGATTTTTACCCTGACTTCACTGATTATGTTGAATTTAATTATATTTGAATTTATAAGCGTTATGATTTCTGTCAATGATCTTTACTTCTTTCTGTACCTTGTCTCTCTCTCTCTCTGTTTGTATTGGTAAATGCTTTATCTTCTTTATTCTCTGTGGCATCTTTTCCCATAACTTTTATTTTCTTTCAAGTTAACTTAAAACATGAGAAATTTTCACAAACCTTTCTTAGAACTTCGTTGCCCATTTTTTTCTTCTGAATTGTTTGAAAGGACTATCACATATTCTCCACATTCCTGGGAGGTCTTCAAACATAATATTTTTTTTGTCTCCTGCATTCATGTAGGGAGTTAGATTGATGACCATTACGGTCCCTCCCAATCCTATAACTATGATTCTCTAAAGGCAGAGGTCATTCAAGGTTTGCCTGCACTGAAGGCTTTCTGCTGCTATATCTATGCCGACACAACTGTAAAGAACAGACCAGACTGAAGAGCACATGTTGAAGCCCTCTGTTGTATCGAAGTGCTAAGTTTAATGGTGCGCATGGTTTATATGATGGGGAGTCAGTGGTATATAGCTATCCAAGATGGAAAGAGCTCTTCTTCCAGCTCTTTTTCCATTACAAAGTTCTACCAGCAAAGCTATTTTAACTCTGATGGCCAACATAGCTGGGACAAAGAAGCTCTGCAGGAAGTTGATAACACCAAGGACATAGCTGCTATAGTACTACTGCAGTAGTTAAAGTGCAGAAATTTGCCTCAGAGTCCATAGTGGGTACAGTGTGTATTGAAGCACTCTTCTTTGTCTTTCTGAATTTATTTTGTGTTGCTAAGCAGCTGCACAAAAAAAGGTAGACACTCAGGCTCCACTCTAAAGCCAAGAGGCTATATGTATTCTCAGTAAGCAACCTTGGAGCGTTTACTTTGTATAAAACTTAAAGACTATGATGAACTAATAGGCTGTGAAGCTTCTACACTTGTGTGGGGCCTTGGAAAACAGAGATTCAAGGCAGCTGCATCTCTGGATGTTTTTCTCTGAGGTTTCTGCAAAGGGGAGTGGCCTTTGATGTACCTTTCTTTGGAAAAATTGGACTCACGATCATTTTGTAAATAAATTACAATTTTGCTTAGTCCAAAAAGGGAAGTGATCTGCAACTATGTTGTTGACACATGGAAACAGCAGTTTGCCAAATGTAGCAAAACCACTCCAATTTTAACACTGGTACATGGGTACATGTGCCCATACACTTCAAAACTGTGGTACACAAGAGCGTACTATCAAGTTGCAACTGGAGTTGTGCAAAGATTGTGAAAAACTGCTATATCTTGTCAAAATTCACCAGAAATATTTGCTTAGTTCATAGCAAGCATAACAATTCGGCAGGGCGGCTACTGCACACGTTGTTTTTGCCTCCCACCCCTGGTGGTGCCCAGGACAGTTGCCCCTGTCTCCCGGACCTAGTTATGCTACTGCTAATTTACCCTGTGAATTTGACTAGAGATGTCAAGCTAAGTCACTAATGTCAGTTCAGCTAAACTGAGAGAGGCTAAACTTAAAAGTCAAAACTTCTTCCAGGTTTGGTACGCTGGATCCTCCTGTTGCCTTTCTACTGCCTCCTGGGGTCGAGGGAGCAAGGTAGCCTTCAGGCCTTTGTCCATCTCCATTGTCTCATGAGATAGCCACCCAGAGTCAGAGAAGGCTGAATTCTATAGTGCATTGGAAATCCAGAGAGCAAACAAACTGCAGTGACAACGGGATAAGAGGGTCCATTCTGCAGACAGCGCTCACCATTGTCAAGTCATGTGCACACACCTACAGGCTTCTGGCACCTCTACAAGACTCTTCCCAGAAGTTATGTTACCAGAGCATGTTGTGCACTCTGGAAGGACATCAGCTGCTGAGTGTACCATGTCAGCCAACTAAATGCATGAGAATATCTTTACATATTTTCAGGCAGATGGCAGGTGGATTCAGGCAGTTATTGCAAATAGCAGAAGTGGAGTAGTTCTACTGACAGTAGAGTATTCTGCCCCCATGCAGGGGGTTTCTGGTGTGCACACAATCAGAGCTCTGATAGCAAAAATTTATGGCCTGAGTGGGCTTTAGTTGCTTGGCCATAGCACAATAGCACATCATCACATTTTTGTAGCTATCAAATCAAAGGAAGAGATTTAAAAGGAGAGCAATGAGATGACTTTGCAAGGAAACTTCAAAGGAGCTCCTTCCATCTGGAGGGGCAGCAGAGGAAAACAGGCCAAGTGCTGTTGTAATGAGATTAATTTTCTGGTTTCACATGGCTTAAAGCAGGGTTCTCCAACCTTTTTGAATGTGGGGCTGGATCATGAACTTTTTATTACTCAGTGGGCTGGCAGAAGCAGGTGTTCATGCGGCCTGTCCAATCCAGCCGCGCCTGGGGGCACAGGAGTCAAGGAAGCCTGCCTGACCCCACTGTGTCCTCCCTGCCACCTGGGCATCCTCGAGGATGCTCCCACACCTGGGATCAGCAGCCAGGGGGATATATGGGGACTTTACAGGGGGCGTGTGGAATGTGCAGGGACATCCCCCTGCTCCCTCTCCCCCAGGGCAGCCCGATCTTGACCCCAAGTGGCAGGGGTCCCTCCCTTCCCAGGGCCCATGACTCACTACCCCCAGTGTGATGTCTGTTGGCGTGGAGCATGCGGGGAGGCAGGAGCAGCACCTACTTCCTGCCCCAACAGCTACAGCAGCAGTGGCAGCAGCATCTCCCACAGGCCTGGCCGCAGCATCCTTCCAAGCTGGCATCAGCGCCCCCTGTGCCCACCCCTCCACTGCACTGTGTCCTGCTTCAGCCCATATGGCCGGCAGGGACTGGTGCAAATCAACCTTGTCCAAAAAAGCTTTACTGCGATGTTGCAAATTGCATCCAGTAGATTTCACTCTCCTTCTGCAGGAATGCTGTCAGATGTAGGGATGACTGGAGGTAATGCAAGAATGGAGGAAATATCCTTAGTGTAGTGTGTTATTCCCATAATTATTTCCTCCTCGTTCTTTTCTTCCCAGGGACTGACTGTATTTTATGTTCTCTTGTCATCAGATTCTAATGACATTGTTTAAAATTGAGACAACGGTTATATCCAACAGCTCTCTAACTGCAATAGTGAGTGGCTAAAGTCATTTTTGTTTGTGAATGTTTCAAATGTTTCTTAGGCAGGCAAAGTTCTCTGGGTAAATCTGATATTTTTTATTTGACTAACTCAAAAATTTGGAAAAAATTCTTCTTCTTTGCAAGCTTTTGGGCACAAACACCCTTTGTCAGGCTGAGGAAGTATCTGCACTTGGTCTGTACTCTTCCTGGATGGAAATGAATAGCAAAGAAGCCAGAGGCTGGTATTCATGCAAGAAAGCCAGTCAGTGATAATGTAAATTAAAGAGTCAATGGTAAGAGACAGGTTGTGGGGGAGGGGAATTACTATAGCTGGTAAATAAGCAAGCAAGGTTTTTTGAGCACATGTGCTATCTTTTATTAGACAACTGAGCAGTTGGTAAAAAGTTTTTGGGTGCAATCACTCTTCTTCAGGCATAGGGAATCTCTGCTGGTTTGAGACTCCAAGGAATGAGAGAAGCTAAAAGGACTTCAGTGAAAATATAAATAGGTAGAAATTTATATTTCAGGCAGGTATCATACGAATCAGATGTCAGGCAAGTTGTAATGTGTCATGAATTCAATGTCTATATTGAGTCCATGATTTTTTGTATCCAGTAGATTTATAAAGTGAAGTTCACAGGCTCGTCAATGAAAGGTGTTTTGTAAATTCCCTTTGAGGATTAGAATCAGATAGGAAGTGATTGTTCTGTGAGAAGTGTGTCCCCACAAGTTGTTGGGTATTCTTGTATTCAATCAATTTCCAGTGTGTATTCATTCTTTTGAGCAGTTGTTGTTTGGTTTCTTCTATATATTTCCCATCAGGACATTTGGTGCACTGGAGGTGCAGGTGTAAGGTCCAGAAATGGTGATGGTTCTGTTGTGGGATGTAGCTATAGTGGGGGTGGTGGAGATGAGTTGGCAGGTTTTGTTTTTCTTGTCCTGGTATGGTCTGGATCCATTAGGTGTGGTTTGGGTCATAAGGAGTTTGCTTCTGGAAATGAGGTTAGCATGGTTTGGTGCTTGTTTAAAGGCTAAGATTGGTAGTTCTGGAAAAATATCTTTAAGAATGGAGCGCTCTTCTGGTTTGGGTTGCAATTAATAAATGGTAAATAATGTTTCTTTTAGTTCATATAAAAGAACATAAATGTGTATTGGAAAAGAAGCCAGAGATCATGAATATTTTTCAGACAAACAAGTCCAAATGGTAACAGACCACACCAGTACAACTGTCTACATTTCTTGAACTTAAAAAGCTTTTACCTAATGCTATTCAAAATCATATTCATTTTGAACACGTAAAACACCAAACACACAGAGTGGTAGTTCGGCAGTGCTTCAAGGTCTCAGCTGTATTGTATTTACTCAAACATAAGATGACCTTGAATGATGAACCCTCCAATAATTAGATTCTATACGTGGAAAATTTGTAAATTTGTTATAATTTTCATATACAGAATCTAATTATTGGAAGGTCATCTTTAATTCATCCCTCCCTCTGCTGCAGGAGGACTGGCAGTGGGCAGGTGGGTGGGAAGTCAGGTAGCTTGTGCCTGCTCCCTTCCACCTCTGCCCCCGTTTGCTGCCCCCATAGCCTTACACATTCTCTCCCCTCCTCTCCTCTCCCCTGCAGCCTCTTCCCCCATCTCCGTCTCCCCTCCAGCCTTTGCTCCGTTCTTCCCCCTCCCTTCCACCTCTTTGCTTCCCCCACTGTAGCCTCTCTGTTCCCCCATCCTTTCCCCTACCTTTGCAGGCAGAATCTGTCCCCACTTTAGCTTGGGACCCAGAGCAAGGGCCCTGCCCAGCCCAGCCCCCATAGGAGCTATGTGGACTGCATACCACTGCTACAGGGCCACGTTAACATAGGTACTTAACATAGATGCTAGGGTTGGAAGAGACCTCAAAGGATCATCAAGTCCGACCCCCTACCAGTGGCAGGAAAAAGTGCTGGGGTCACATGACCATAAAGTTCTTTCTCATGTCCAACCTAAATCTATTCTCTATCAGCTTGTGGCTATTGTTTCTGGTTATTCTAAGAGATGCTCTGGCAAAAAGAGCATCTATTCCCAGCTGCCTCTTTCTGGTGAATTTGTATACTGCCACAAGATCCCCCTCAGCCTTCTCTTGAGAAGGCTGAAAAGGTCCAGGTCCCTCAGCCTTTCCTGCAGGCCTCTAACCATACAAGTGGTCCTCTCTGAACCCACTCAAAGTTGTCCACATCCTTCTTGAATTGTGGAGCCCAGAACTGGATGCAGTACTCTAGCTGCAGCTTGACCAGTGCTGCATAGAGGGGGAGCATCACCTCTCTGGACCTGTTTGTGATGCACCTACTAATGCATGACAAAGTGCAGTTATCTCTGCTAATTACTTCATCACATTGATGACCCATATTCATCCTGGAGTCTACAATGACTCTGAGATCTCTTTCCACCACTGTGCTGCTGAGAAGGTCACCTCCTAGCCTACAGGTGTGCTGGTGGTTCCCTCTCCCTAGATGAAGCACCTTGCATGTATCCTTGTTAAACTGAATCCTACTGTTCTCTGCCCATTTCTCTAACCTGTCCAGGTCTGCCTGGATTCAGTTTCTTCCCATCAATGTGTTTGCTTTGCCCCATAGTTTGGTGTCATCTGTGAATTTGGACAGAGTGCTTTCCACGCTGTCAGCCAGGGTGCTGATGAAGATATTAAACAGCACTGGCCCAAGGACCAAGCCTTGGGGGACCCCACTGCACACATCTTTTGAGGTCAATATTGACCTGTCCACCACCACTCTCTGGATATGACCCTTAAGGCAATTTGCCACCCACATGACTGTGTAATTGTCTATGGCATAACCGCTCAATTTGTTTATAAGAATAGGATGGAATACCATGTTGAAGGCCTTCTTAAAATCCAAGTAGATGACGTCTATGTCGACTCCTGCGTCTAAACTTCTAGTGACCTGGTCATAGAAAGAAACAAGGTTAGTGAGGCAGGATTGACCTGATAGAAACCTGCGCTAGTTGTCCAGGTCAGCATTATATTACCTGCTGGACTCCTACAAATGTGTTCCTTGATAAGTTCTTCAAGGGTTTTCCCAAGGATAGAGGTGAGACTAACTGTTCTACAGTTACCTGGATCCTCCTTCCTCCCCTTCTTGAAAATAGGGACCACATTGGCCCTTTTCCTGTCCTCTGGGACTTCACCTGAGCACCACGAGTGCTCAAACAAATGTGTCAGTGGCTCTGCTATGACACTGGATAATTCTTTCAGCATCCTTGGACGGAGCTCATCCGGTCCCACTGATTTAAACACATCCAGCCCCTCCAAGCGTCTATTCACTAGGTTGGTGCTGACATTTGGTGGGCTGGTGTTTCTCCTACTTCTGTCAGTAATGCATTTGGGAGATTTACCTAGATCCAAGTTCAAGAATACAGAAACAAAAAAATCATTGAAGACTTCTGCTTTGTCCCTATCTGTCACCAACTGCCCATGTTTATCCTGTAGGAATCCTATGCTGCCTTGTGTCTTCTTTTTGCTCCCTATATACCAGAAAGATTGGGAATCTTGCTCAGTGCCCTAGGCTGTAGCATGGATGAAGTCTGCCAGTATAGAGTAATGATAAGCAGGGATGGGGGAGAGGGGCAGGCAGGAGAGCAGAGGCTATATGTGTGTGGGGGGAGATGGCAGGGTGCAGGGGTGCTGAGGGAGTAGGTAGCAGCTGTGGCTATGGCTCTGATCGCAGGGATGAGCTAGAGCCAGAGCCACAGCAGCTGCCTGTGCCCTCTACCGTCCTCATATGCGATTCTAAGATGAGGGGCTTCCACATATAAAATGGTGGGGGAACCTTGTCTTAGAATCCAGTAAATACAATATTTTACAAAAAGGGAAGGTATTTAGATTATTTCTTTAGACCTCCCAAGATCCAAATTATCATAAAAGTATAAGCATATAAATATATTCATGGCCTTGTCTGATTAGCTTCCTTTGATTAGGGACAGTGTATTTTGATTTTGCTTTGTAATTCTGTAATAATGGGTTTTATTTGTAAATGAAATTTGGGAAATTTCTCTTAAAATTGTAACAAAAGGTAGATGAACAGATAATAAATATTGAAGCAGGATAGGAAACACTACAAGCTTTTAAATATCCAAAAGCAACATTTCAGTTAAAAAAACCCAGAAAACACATTTCCCACTACATGCAGATACCTGCCAACATTTTACATTATTTATTAAATGTATGATATTTTGGACATTTGGAACAAATCATTTCCTTCTTCACATAAAAGCCCCTCTTCCAAGATAAAACCAAAATAAAAAATAGGCAATATAATTATGAGTTCTGAGCTTTTTGGATAACAATAATATCTTTTAAATGTAATTGGTACTTACCAAAGTTTCTAGCAGTTCTTTTATGCAAGCTAGTGCTAGTATTTTCAAGCTGTGTCTACATGGCAAATTGACTGTGCCTGGCAGTAGCACTCTCAAAGGTACTCCATACTGCTCCATGTAGACTGCCTCTTGAAACTCCATGTTTATGTGATGCTTCTGGTGGACTAACCAGTAATGTGAGACACAGTGTGCCCACGGTGCCATGAGGATGTGGTATTACTGCTCCAGTTCAGTTCCTAGACCTGGTATGTTCATCATGGAGGTGTGGTTTCACTTCTTCCTGCCACAGTGGCTAAGACTCAGCGGTGATGTGGGGAAAAAGCTCTGTTCTTCTAGTTTCCTGGATGTAGTGGTAGAAGAGCCAACAACTGTTTGGCTGGTGCAGAAGTTACTTTGTGCGGAAGAGCGGATCTGATGATGTCATTTGTCTGGTCCAACAATGGATGTTATGAGACTTGTTTCCATTTTGCACTCAGAGTGAGAAAACTGACTTAGGAGCTGCAGGGAAGGATCAAAACCGTAGGCAGAGTATGTCATCCAATGGAAATTTTTTTTTTTTTTTTTTTGCTGTTCCTTCCTATTGGGGAACAGCTGCTACAGGGACTGTCTAGTCTTATTGTGGTAGAACAGGGGTGGGCAAAATGTGGCCCGCATGCCAGATGTGCCCCACCAGGCCATTCTATCCAGCCTGCGGTGCCCCTAAATAATTTAGAAAATTTATATTTATCTGCTCCTGGCTGCCTGTCATACGGCCCTCGATGGCTTGCCAAAACTCAGTAAGCGGCTTTCCACCCAAAATAATTGCCTGCCCGTGGTAGAATAACTGTGCCCCCCTACTCTGGGAAGAGGTCTGCAGAGCACATCCTCTATGCCAATTTCCTTATAGAGTGTTAAGTACAATGGAGCTTTGTTTTAGGTCAGATGTTTTTGAACAGCAAAAGCAAAGTCATTGCCACATTTCTGGCATCTCTTTTTCCTGTAGGTAGAAGGGGGGGGCAGTCATATGAGGCTTTTCTCTGCTGCTGGGTGGGTCTCTGTCACTTCAAGGGACTCCATTCAGGGACTTACCAGGGGTATGAGTTGACTGGAGAGAAAAAGGCATTTTTAGAAACTGACGTGTGGGCCTTTGTTTTCTTGACCCCAAGGTCTCCAGCAGCACAAAAGGAAGCCCCAGCACTGAAGGGGGGAGCACAAATGCCTATTGTGAGTGAGTGCATCTGAGGAATGATGACAATAAAGAAAGACCTGAGGTTCTTGCTTCTAGCCATGGTCTCCCGAGGGGCCGCCAATGAAGAAATTCTATGCAGCGGTCACAGCTGGTCAGGATCAGGCTTCCAGGCAGGACTCTCAACAATGGAAGCATTTGCCTGGGTGCCCTTGGCAAAGTACCTGATTCAACCGGCCCACCAGGGATTTTCTGATTGGGACTCAACATGTTGTTAAATTTTTCAGATTCAGTTGAGTTATTTCAGTGCAATCAACAGACTCCAACATCAGCTTTCACTTTTATAGCGAGGTGGAATGTCTCTGAGCCTGGGACTGAGATTGAGTCCCGAGACTGGGGTGACATTTTTTTTCAGAGGTTCACTTAACCTCTTTCTATATTCTTCTACAATGAAAATGTACATGAAATGTATGCTCTGCTTTGGGTTTTCACTTGTGCTAAAATGTTGCAGCCTCCAGATAAAGTCAGCAATATTTTGGGTGTGGAGTTCTGATTTTAAAAGCATTCTTGAATTTTTCAAGCAAATAACATTTGTGCAACATCACCCTGATATATTCCACTTAATTATCAGCATTAAAGGTGCAAACAGAGAATATGCATGCAATATTCATTAGCACTGTAACCTGCTAATGCCAAACAGGGTTTCTATAGATATCCAGGGCAGCTATGCACTTGTTCTAGTAAGCATTTCATGTGCTGGCTGTGGGACAAGGAAATACGTGAACCTTTGATCTCAAGCTCACTAGACCGGGGACTGTATGATTGGAATTGCTGTATCATTACTTTTATTAGAAACAATATGTACATAGAGCTAGAAATATCCATGTAGGAACAGTGGTCTGTTTATAGGAAGTGCCCATAGGTATGGTATAAAAGAAGATGTCACATGAGGACCTATCTTACTTTCTCAAAACCAGGCATCGAGGTATGTCTATTTGGTGCAAGCAATGTCATGCTGAGATGCTCCATGCTGGGTAGTGCTGCATGAGTACCATTAAACTGGGACACTACAGATAATATGCTTCCAGTTCAGCATCCATGAGTGACCTTTAGGTCTGTGCATGGCACTCTGTGGCAATAGGCAGACATTCCTTATTGGGCAAGGTTAACAGTTAGGGAGACTGCTGGGCTCAAGCCAGTTCACAAATCGCTATTTGAACAGGGGTCAAGCACTCAGATCTTGGGCTGCCACCAGTTAAGATCAAAGGATTAGTCAACAAGAAAGAAGCAGCCAAAGGAGAGGAAAGGGTGAGGGAGAGCAAGGGAGGAATATGTCCAGGGGAAAAACAACTGTCAAACTGGCCAGTTAGACTGGGATTGTAAGTACTTGCAGAGATTTGCTTAGATAGTGCAGCAATGCAGAAAGAGTTCTCCATCTGGAGGGAACTCCAGAAGCAGACATTCTTCCAGTTTTTGGAGGGACAGTATTAGAATTTATTTGGATCCAAAAAACAAGTTTATGATGTTGCCATGATATTTGGAAGATGGGAATGAAGAGGCCTATTTTTTTTTTTTACTGTAGACCGTTCCTGCTAGACTGATGCCTTTCCAGCCCTTCTTGAAAACCTCCAATGAAGCAGATTCCACATGTTCTTTAGGGAGCTTGTTCCACTGAGCAACAGTTCTTACAGTGAGATTTTTTTTTCCCCTGAGATTTGATCAGAAAGAGAAATGTATTGACTTCTGTGCATTTGGGAATGCCATCTGTGCATTTCCATTTGGGAATGAGGTGTCATTGTGTTATCATCTAGGGCTTACAAGAAAAATCATTTTATTAAAATTTCTCCTATCATTGATAACTGGAAAGTTCTTTTTAAGAGGGATTTTAATTTTTCAGCTGCAGTGACTTCCAGAGTAAAACAACCTAGAGACAACTGAGAAAACTTACAAGCAGTATTTGAAGATGCAGGGCTAAGGATAATTTTGGACAACCTTATTTAGGAAAACCAGGGATTTCTATATGTTTATAGGGTATCTGGTTAGTGAATAGAATAGGAAGTTATGAAAGCTATTGTAATGATCAGGCTATGTATAGAGCAGTCTGGAGGGTACTCTAACTGCTGCTTGGACCTAATTGAACTTGGGGAGTGAAGAGGAGTTCCTTTTGATGGGGTTATTGGAAACTAAATGCTTTTTTTACTCAATAAGGCTTTTTTTACTTGCAATCAGAATGGCTGTAGATATCTTTATTGAACAAGAAACAGTTCAGGATTTTAAATCACCTCACATACAGCACTGGGATTTGATCAAGTGGACCCTGTTGGGCTCTATATTTTCTTTTTCAGGACACTGATTAGAAGCATTATTCAACATTGCAGAGTTATTTGAGAGATTTTCAATACTGGCTGCAAGTTGGATTCATGTGGCCATAAGAATCTTAGAGGGAAGTTAAAAAGAAATGTTTTGGTATTGAAGCAGAAAGCAGAAATCAGCTAAATTTGCCAATGATTTCAGCCAGACTCCTCTGATACATCTGCAAGATTGTAAGGAAAGGAAAAAGCAGAGAGCAAACTGGTAGGCTTAGAAGACTCTAATCCTGGGCAGATGTGCAGGGACTCTGCTGGTATGTTTGAGAATATCAAAGTGAATTGTTTTGGGGACAAACCACTTTTAAAGCAGCTGGCTATGAAAAGTACTGCAGGTCTTCCCACTGACAACTGGAGAACATGACTGGCCTGCGAGGCCAATAGGAGACATGGACTTCAGGAAGCTAAGAAAGCTGTGAGTCCCCTTGTCAGCAAGGAAGACTGACTGGGCTGACTACAGAGTTTTGTCTGAGGTTCACTGAACCCTTCTTGAAGAATCAATAAAGCCTTCACAAAAGGCAGATTACAATCTTCCTTTCATGAAGGCCCTTGATTTTTTGGCTGCAGCCATAGCAGTGATTCATCTGTAGACGAGTGAGGTTCTGGCAGAGATCTTGATGAACCATTCTGCACTTACAGATATGTTAAAAGAAACCTTCAGGAATGATTTGGTAGCTGAATACAACTGGAAGAAGTGGTACACGTTAAGGTGATGAGTTTAGAAGCACTGGTCCTTGCCACTGGCAGAGAGTAATGGTACTTAAAACATCCTGCTTGCTTCTTTGCACTTAGGTGGCAGACATATATTCTTCCCTTGGAAACCTGTTGGTCTGCTTGACAAGATCATTTTTGAGTGCTGATACATAGTGTGACAGAAGAGAAGTACAGTCCATCTCCCAGTTAACAAAAAGAGTTTGAGTCAGGCTATGCCCAAAGCTATCTAGATAGTGGTATTCTTGTTACTTCAGATTTCAGAGGGTTTGTACGTCTGAGGGAAGGGAATGGACACTCATTTTCTAGTCTTGCTGGAAGTTGTAGGGGAAGAGAAGAGGTGATTGAGAAGAAAAAGGGAGGAAAACTCCCTTCTGCTGCAAGATGCAATATTATTTTCCAGCAGGGTCTTACTGGCATGCAGCTTGCTTTAAGATATGCCTCCTGCTGGCAATTTCAGACAAAGCATTCTGGCCTGGTGATTCAGTTCAGGGAAGTGTTATAGTAAAGGGTCCTTAGGAGATTTTTTCAGGAGCCTTTTGGCAGTATTGAGCTGTCCAGAAGATTGTCTCAGTGGGGCATTGTTATACCTTTGAAATAGCAGAATTTCCTTCAAGTACAGACAGGGATATTGAGTGGCAGGTATTTCATGGTATGGCAAAAGTAACTTACAAGAGAAGCATAAAGTAGATGAAGGCTGTCCTTGGGATGCCTACACTGGATCAAAGGAGACTGTCAAACACTTTACCGCTCTGTTAACATCTGTATTTGGGATCTGCTGACTTCAACAGTTGCCCAGCCTGACGCCCAGACAACCGTGGGGACTTCTGCAGCATCCAGATAATTCTGGATCAACCTTGATAAACAAGGAATGTTTTGTTATTTTTTGAGACCTGCCAGTTGCCAAATCAGTAGTTTTATATGACCTACAGTAGAGCTGCTGGTCAGTCTGTTTTTAGATGTAGAATGACTCACCTGAAACTTCTAAGTATTTCAATAGTCATTCAGTTGCTAGCAATGGTTGGGGGAAAAGGGAGGAGGGGAGGGGCGGAACAAAAATTAAACTAAACCAAAAACACACTGCTGATTTTGGCAGAAAGGTAGTTGGGGATAGGTGCTTATGTTATCAATTTGATTTTTTCATTTTCAGGATCAGTAGCTGGGAGCACAGAGGGTTTGGCTGACCTTGTGTCAAGGTACTGTCCCTTTTCTGACTGTAACTTCTGGTTATTGTTTTCAATTAATAAACATGAGCAGAGAGTGCATGGGAGAATGTGCTGTAGACAGCATCTGTGATGTTTAATTGTAAGAGACAGGGGTTTTCCCGTATGCTTTTGAACCACAAAGAACATTTAGATATCAGCATCACAGCATATATTTTCCAAATCACATCCCCCACACATTTCCTTCACCGAGAAGAAGTTTTCCTTCTGTGGCTGCATACCTAAAATTAGCCTGAAGGTCGAATCTGAATAGAAATACCCTTGCCATAGAACATGCTGGGAATGATTGGTGCAATTGCTCAAATTTATCACTGAAAACCTTCATTTAACATTTTTTTTAAAATAATAGTTGCTTTCACGATTATAAGAGCCTGGGGAAAGGTACAATAAGCCTTGCTGAACAAAACCATCAGCCCATATTCCACTTCCATTGTAAGGCTATTTTTGTCACCCAGTGTTTTAAATAATAACAAGATGGCTGCAAAAAAGATGATAAAGCAGGAGGTTTTAGAGTACCTCAGCACTAACACATAAATGGATGACTTTTTTTATTAAATATACAATATTAGTAATAATAGTGTTACTGTAATTTTAAGAATGATTACAAATATCCTTTTACATCCTAGTGTCCAGTTAGTGTATGTGCATATTATTATTGTTTAGTATATATGTTATAACATTGAAGCTAGAGTTTAATGAGAAATTCCAGCTGTTAAGAAACTGTTGTCAAGGAGAAATGATAAGTTCAGTGCTAGTACTGTGAAAGTCTGGTTGCACACAGAGCTGTGCCATCTACACCACACAAAATAAAAAAACACTGTCTTGCAAAAAGTGCATTTATCAGCCACAGTGTTTTATTGAGTGCTTTAATAATACAAGTGTACATCAACTGATCCACAGTCAAAAGTGGCAGGTCCCTAAGAAATTTACAAGCACTTTCTTAAGTAAATCAAAATACATATTATTTTGTTCAATCCAATAGCCTTGTGTGGGAAACAGAAGGCTAGTGATAAACACAGTCTTAGTAATGCACAGTGATTCTTGATTTTAAGCTTTTATACAAAACTTGTTCCCAATAGCATGCACCCACCATTAAAGACTTCAGTACAAAAAAATAACCCTAAACACTACATTTAAGTAGAAACAAGATATAATTCTGAATTTGTTTGTTTTTCCCCAAAGACCACATGAAAAAAAACCACACATTAATACAAAGCTTTGTGATAAAGCTCTCTACTATTACAGATCCAACATTCTTTGCACTGATAACCAAAAGTCCCTGCCTATGTCTGAGGGAAACAACTTTCAAGTTAACAGAATGAAAATATAAAACAAAACAAATAAAAATAAAAAACAAAAACAAAGGAAGGACAACCTTCTGTCACAAAACAGTTCAAAATTTAATAAAAAATAAAAACAAAGGGAAGGGAAGGGCTATTGATGCACTTAGTGAATGTGCTTGCTCAGGTCCAGAACGTTCGTAGCGGGTTCCTATGTAGCATATCTCTTTGTCCACTGTCTGGCCATTCTGTCGTGCTCTGCTCTGTTCGTCATATACTGAGTGGCAATACTTCCAACCAGGGGGTCAGCTGGAAAGAAAACAAAACCGTGAAAGAAATCGTTGTCAGTGTTGGAAGGGCTGGGCTGTCTGAGTGCTGCAGCTGCAGGCCCACAACATGTAGAATACAATGCAACTAAGGTCTGTACTTTCCCCTTCTTAAAGCAGGCATGCCTTTAGGGAGAAATAACAAAAAAATGACTGAAATTTTAACAGCTTTAAAAATAAATGTTTCTATAGTATTCCAAACCAGTGACTGTCAACCTTTTAAGGCTGGGGGGCTACACTGAATCCAGGTCAGGTCACAGGTTGCTAGGACCCACTACTTTTTCCCATGGTGGCACAGGGAAAGTACTTTTCCTTGTGGTTCCAGTGGCATGGGAAAGCAACTGCACCAAAGCACCTCTCCCCCAAATTCTGCTGAAGCCCCGTGTCCACAAGCCTTAGGTTGCCAACTCCTGTTCTAATCCACCAGCAATGACAGAACTTATCTTCAGATGAAGTTATGATCCCCAGTTATGGTTCATGATGAAAACACCAAAATATTATGTTGTGCTCCAATTTTTGTGTGTGCACATATTTTTTAATTTTAGTGGCACAACGATAGGCTCAAGTGCATACAACTTCTACAGATATGCAGGTTGAAGATGTATTGGTCTATAGGAAACAGGAATCAGAACTGTGAAATATGAATCCTGTCAAATATGAATTTTCATATCCACCTAGGAGAAATTTTACAATTTTTACATTCTCTGATACCTGAGAAAGGGCGTGTGTGCCCCAAAGCTTGCAAATAAAGACTTTGTTTTTGCAAATATCTAGTTGGTTTAATAAAAGATATCACCTCTGCTATGGGTTTTGATTCCTTACAACTTCTCCAGGAAGAAGAGCAAACTCCAACATTTTGGTATTGGTGTTTGGTTAATGTGGGTTTGTTGTGCTTCTTGGAATTGTTTGCACAGCCCAAATAATAAATCATCTGTTTTTTTCATGGTATTTTTGCTTTCCTGAAAATAAGAAATGTCCCCTAAAACAAACGGATCTTACATTATTTTGACTCCATAAATGGCTCCTTGAAACAGTAAACAAAACAAAAGCAAAACAAATGGGTTTCTATAAACCCACAAAAAAAGTCAAACATACAAACTTTTCTAGAAATGACTGTACTTCATAAATATTTTACTCTTGCAAGTGATGCCATTTTAAGTTTAAATCAGGTATAAATCTACTAACTTTTCCCCCTGGCACAGCTGGCATTTTTTGTATTTTGGCTGCAGCAATAAGCCTCCTGATACTATACTGCCACACTTTGACAGTTTAACTGCATCGATACCAGCTTTATGACCCAGGAGAACATGACTCCTATTAGAACCAGTAAATAATTAATGGGCTTTTTAAACCGCTGGAGATGATGCTGTTGAACAACACAAGCCACTTTCATGAGCTGAGTACAGTGCTTCTAACCCCTGTCATTCTGAGAACTAAAATACCAAATATTTTGCATGTCAAAGCAATTCTGTTCAGCTCAGCGAATAAATTACTTTGGTATAATCAAATTTGGTTAGACTGGGTTACCACCTACATTAGAAAACTGCCTAAACAAATCTGTTAGCATGTAGCGCTAACAATGCTAAGGTAGCAAGTTCAACTCCCATATGAAGCACAAGACCCTTCCTGCCTCAGGCAGAGGGCTGGACTAGATGACTTCTCGCAGTCTCTTTCAAGCTTACTTATCTATGATTTTGGTTTGATTCCTTCAGTCACTATCTAAATGAAGAAGAACTGTCAGTGCTGTAAATGCGGCACAAAAACCTCTTCAAATCTCAATCCTGCAGTCACTTAGGCCCATGTTTAATTTTAATGCCTGGAGCAGTTCCACTATGGAACTAATTGGAATAGTAAAGTTAAACATGCAGAATGAGTTAAGTGTCAGGGCCTGGGACAGCAGTTAAGAAAGCCCTTAACATCCTTACATACAGTCAGTTCCACAATACTTTTGCATCCAGTCACAGCAAGAGCCTTTCCATTTTAAATATGCTATAATTGTTGGTGCAATATCCTTCCTGTTATTCTCTGGGATCTCAAAGACGAACCCTCAGGCATTGTGTTACAGTTACGCATTTCTTCAAAGGCTGGTTTACTCTCATTCTTGAATCCCATATAGGGTCATTGTGGAAATGGGCAAAACACCTAGTAATTTATGAGGAGGTTTACAAACCTCTTTAAGGGGGATCTGAAGAGCCCATACAACTCTTTAGCAGTTCCTATGAAATTCTACAATCATCAGGAGGACTATGCCTTCTCTAAAGAGGAGTATAGCATCTACATTTCCTTTAACCAAGAGAGATTGGTTCATGTTGGTCTTCAGAGGGAAGGGTCACTGACAGACCATGGACTTTTTATATCCCTGGGAATTAGGCATAACAGTCTTCAAGTATAAGCAGAAGGTGACATGACTAAGGGAAAAAATGGCTCATCTATAGAACTGAACAGAAAAAGTTGAGTAACTCATTCTGTACAAGTTAGACCAGCTGTGGACACAGGTCTTCCCTCTCAAACCCTGAAAATTAGAGAGGCACTAGATCAGTGGTTGGTTCTTCACTGCCCTATATGCCCTCAGCAGAGTGGGTGAGGATACCAAGGGAGCATGCAAGAAGTAAGTCCAAAGGCAGGAGAGGAGTGACAGTGGATAAAGTATAAAATGGGGGTTCAGAAAATCAGAATTACATTCCCTCTTCTGATGTTGGGTGTACCACACTGGTAGCTCCTGGTTCTGTGTTTTTCCTGCCTCAACTTCTGTCTGTCTTGAATAATCAGATTAGAGATTTTCAAAGTAAGAATTTGCTTTTACTATATGTCTACACTACTGGTTTTCAACCTTTTTGGACTCGAGACACCCCTCACTGGACTGGAGGCATCCTTCTATAACCTTGGGAATTGAATGGCACCCACTTTCAAAAAACTAATTTATATATTACAGTGTTTACTTCCTTAGAGGGACTTCACAGTTGGGATGGAGTCTCATCTAAGCAGAGACAAGCGTGAGCCTGTGCTGGCCTGCCTAATTTATCTGCTTATCTCCCAACACCCTACTTATCTTCCCCCAGCTTATGCACCTTTCAAAAGATCAGGCAGCATCCTGTTTGAGAATCACTGGTTTATACAGTGGGACTGAGTCTCGATTGGGATCAAGTGAGGCAATAATACAAATTAGAAAAAAAAACAGTACTAGAGTGGTAGTTCCCTCTCCCTTCCTTGGAGAAATGAGCAGGAGCTGAGTACAATCTAGTCTAAGGTAGAATTGCTCTGTGGAAATGAATAGTGTTAAACCTCTATTCAATAGAAACAAACACATCTTTATAAAACAACTGTCATAAGCAAAAGCAAATTAAAAGATAAAAAAGAATATTCAACCCCAAACTGTGTAACTGTCATGTACTTTTTCAACATTTCCCTTTCTCATTGCTGTAAATTGCTTCTCATTCTGCACTTGCAAATATCAGTGATTTTATTTTTAGTAATGGAGATTTGTTTCTATAACTAATAAACTAGCGCTGTAATTCATGAGTTACATCAGAGAGCATTTCAGAAATCTAATCCAAGTGGGACTGTGTCCAAGCAACAAACACAAGTAGTGATCAAGATGTAAAGTCATGCCAAAAATGTGTGTAATCAGGATTATTTATCCAATAAATTCAAAGAAAAACACAATAAATAACAACGGATAATAATAACAAAGTTAAGTGATATTTCAAACACATGAAAAGCCAAGGCACAATCACGACAAAGAATTATTATTTAGATAAATGGTACACAGAAGATTGAGCCAAGCCATTTCCCCAAACACAGAATTTTAAATAAACATGTACCAATTGTGAATTAAATTGGAGCTTGATCCTGCAAACATTTACTCAGGGGCTATAACTCATGGGTAAGGTTACTCCTGTGTATAAGCATCTGTAGCACAGGGTCCTTAGCATGCGTGGTAATAAGCAACAAAATTGGTTTAAGAAAGTTTGCACAGATTTGCTGGATTGCTCAGACAAGGCACAGTAATCCTGACCTGTAAAATGCTTGACTTTATAGCTCTGAGATACTCGAGCAGAGATTATCAGTTGTGCTGAACTATGGGTACATAAAGATGTTTGGGGAGGTTAGATAGCACTAAAAATGGCCACCTGATTTAACTTTGTTTGCCCAAGTGCGAAACTTACGCTTAAATCCTTAGGGTGCAGACAGAATAGCAGAATAGCTGTTGCAACTCACAGAGGTTTGAAGGATGAATTGCAATGATACCCCAGACCCAACAGGAGTTTGCTGTTGGGTTCAGGAGTTGGGGATCCCAGCTGCTTGCTGTGAGCCCGCAGCTCAGTTTCTGTAGCAATGCCACTCTGCCCTCCCAGCCCAGCCGCTGTTTTTAGAACGAGAGGGAGGAAAGGGGCCAAGAGAGCTTGTTTTTGGGGTTTCCCAGCTGGTGCTAGAGGATGGGGTGGGCGAGTTGCAGCCCCCCACCTCAGAGGGGCTCCAATCGACCCACCCCATCCTCCAGTGCCAAGTGAAAACCCCTCAGACCAAACTCCCTCCACTCCCTTTCTTCCCTCCCATTTTGAAAACAGCAACAGGCTGGGAGCTCTGCAGACACAAATTGCACATCATATTCCATTTTGGAGCGTGTTCATCTAGACCCTCATGCAATGAGAGTTCAGATTTTGAGGGACTGGGCCCTCTTAAAGTAGTCTGCAGCCGTGCACTTCTGTTTGGTCACAGCTGTAGGCTGCTTTCTGGGGCCAGATCAGGAAAAAATTGTCACTTCTGTCTGCACCCCTAATTAAGTGGATCTAAATATGAACTGTATAAAAGTTCAGGAAAGTTAGAATGGTCTACAAACCAGGTCTAGTTTAACCCTACCTCCGAGGTAGTTTAGCTTAGATTGTGTCCACTGAGACTGATCTAACTGAACTTCTGTACAGTTTGCAGCACAGCTCTGGGACTGGGAAAGCCCAGTTGTTGGCTTCAGGGCTGTGCTTTTCCTACCCACTCACTGGCACCAGGCTATTTTTAGCCCCCTGGCCCTTTACCCATCCCCCAGATGGACAATGCTTCCTGCAGACCTGACAGCCCCTAATATGAACCCGCCACAAATGCCCCATCCTGCAAGCTGCTTCTGGCACCAGTTTTACTGGCATTACTGATGCCAGGAGCCAAGGAATTAAGCCAGGAAGAGAAGAGGGGTGGATGGGATGGTGGGGTTGGTTCACAGGAGGGGGGTTGTCTGTTTAGGGGTCAGAGGATGAGGGGCTAAAAAGAGCTTCTGGTCTTCATCCTCACAAGCACCCTTGCAGAACTTGCTAGCCCCCCTTATCCCAACAAACTCTCCTAGACCCTACCAACCCCTGTGTATCCCACTTACCCTCCTAAAAACTCCAAGCCCCACTGCAGACCCCACTTGCCCCCTGATATACCCTGCAGAGCCTGCTTGCCAACCTGACCATCCAACCCCCTACAGAACCTCCTTGACCACCTGATCCCTCTGATCCTCACCCCCTCTTGCAGACCCTGTTTGCCCCTCTGATGGCCCTAATACTCCCTGCAGACCCTGCTTGTCCCCCCCACCCCCCCTGATATCCCAACTCCTGCTGAAGGCCTTGCTTGCCCCCTGGTCTCCCAGAGCCCTTGCAGACCCTGCTTACCTCCCCAATCCTGCCCACAGACCCCGTTTGCCCCCCAATCCTCACAATCCCCCCAGAGCCTGCTTGCCCCCCAGTTCCCTTCCACTAGCTACACCCTCCCAACTTACCTTAGATCAGATGGCCATTTTTAACTAGATCTAACCTCCCCCTAACTTCTCCAAATGTTTGTATGTACCTGTGTGATGACCTTAAAGTAGTATAGTATTACTACCACCACAGGCCACGGCAACTCAGGATTTTAATTAGTACACTACTAGCTAGGGACAAACATTCATATTCTCAGCTAGTAGAAAAAACTGGAGGAACTCCATTGACCAAAAAGACTTTGCAACTTGCTAATTTACTGTTATTCCTTGTCCCTAACTCTTGGACTTAGAAATTAATTGCCAGGTGCCTGCTGGGTAGCCGGCTGCCATGCTAAACTAAACCTTGCTATCCAATACCAGGATTGGGTCCATGTACAGTCAGAGGTAAAATACTATCAGGTAAATAACAGGCAATATGCCAGAATCTATGAAATAAGATTCTCCAGGGATAAAAATAAGACGCTGCTCTCTCCTACTATTGCACAAATGTGGACAACAGCTTTCTTTGCATCAGGTAAGGCAATGATCCTATATACAGTTACAATACACTTCTTCAGACTATGATTACACAGTATGGGATACCTTCTAAAGGTTAAAGACAATGCTCTACTTGTTTCTGCCATTTAGCGTAAGAATGACTCAAAGCACCTGACAAAAGAGATTCAGAGATGTAGTACTCAATGGACCACGCTGACCCAAGTCTGGAAAGAGCCTTTTAGTTTGCTAATAACAGAACTGTGGCAATAGGTTCTCTCTCACTTCATACATTTAGCTAGGTAGGTAATTCTCATGTTATATCAGGATTTATGTCATTATACAAGTAGTAAGTTTCAACTGCTGTGCTAGCTGGAGTTTTTCGCACAGCTTAACATGGCTCAAGGTGCTGAGCTACTGTGAATTCCCATGTTCTTTTATAGCACACCTAATGCCATTTCATAAGGATGAAAACTTGCATCTCATGTCTACAGTGAGCCTAATAAAACTTATAGCATAATTCAAAAGAATAATGCTGGCAGATGAGTCCAGGTTTGGTCATTACAAATTTCAGCTTTGTTTAATGTTAATTATACTGCTTTGTCATTCACAAGACAGATGGTAATTTTCCTTAAAACTATTTTCTTCCCAAACAAGTGAGAATGTACTACTGTGCTATATTTTTCTATGATTGTACTTTTACAGCTATTTTCAAGTCATCAAATAATGATTTAAGGGCAGAGTTCATCCCTTAGGAACAGAGCAAGCAGACTCCGGTGAAATAAAAAATGGAGGTAGAGTATTTAACAGCTCGATTTCAGTACGCATCCTCCATCAGTTACACGAAGTGCAATGAAATCCCAATTGCTGGTGTCACAGTAGTTAGAGGGACACTAATTTAGGCTAAAACTGTATAACTGCTGTATATAGAAAGCTTTTATGAAGCCTTAATGTTTCCACTACATTGTTTAATATTTCAATGGGAAACAGGCGATGTAGTCAGTTACTACCATATCAGAAAGACTTCTCCAGTGTAAAAGTCACACAATCCAATCAGCTAAATAGTAAGAATAAAAACAGCTCCTTTTCAGTTTGGTTTCTGTTTCTATTCCACAGCAGGGAAATCTGGAAAAGCCAGCCCCCAGCTGAGGACTAAGCTAGCAGAGATTTTGAGAGTTGAAGCAAACCATTGTGGCCACTGATTGAAAGATCTGGTTCTGCCTCTTGAGCTACAAACTGCTTCTTAAACTAGAAGGTGACATCCTACTGTGGGGAATCCATGGTTATATTCCTCCTTTATAGAGAAATTACTAGAAGCAAAGATGAAAACTGCCTTGCTTGTTTTCATTCTTTAAGCTGAATGAAACAAAAAAAGCAAAGGGAAGGCATATATAATGAAATTCTTGTATTTAAACTCTTGGAAATCAGTTATACAGATACGGACTTGTAGTTTTGAAAATACTGTATATGATTTTAAACAAACAGTGTCCTTTCAGCAGTTTCCAAATGCCTGTGGACCAACAGAGCCCTGTAGAGTACTGACAGCCTGTGGAAAAATTACTCATCATATGATACTCTTTCTCCAAAGATTCCTGCTGTTTTGTTTTCATAAAAAAGTTAAGAATTTTGCTTTAAATACACAATTAAGGTCTTGTTTAACTGGAATAATTCTTCCTATAGAGTGACATAGGTGTACATGGCTGTACCATAAATATTGGCAAGAAACAACAAATAGAAAGTAAGGCTGTATGTATTAAATGGTGAATTTTGATAATTTCCGTAGAAATACCTCTGCAAGACTATGTATTTTCATGGGTAGTTTCAGTAAGTCCAAAATTTTGCCAGGTACTTTTGAAGAATGTCTGACAAACGAACGTCTCACAACAAAGCTTTGCTTTTTATGATTCCACATGATAAAAAACAAACTGGCAAATGTTAATCTTTCACTGAAGCACCAATTCATTTAGTAGTAGGGATGCACCGATAAAGATTTTTTGGACTGATACTGATGGCCAATTATTGTCCAGCCATATTGGTTGATACTGAGCCGACTGCTGATATACAGCTCGGCAGCTTGGAGAGCAGCATCTGGCTGGTAAGTCTGTGGGGGAAGGGATCTGGAGGGAGAAAGGAGCATGCAGGGGGGGCAGATCTGGGCTCCACAGTGAGGGAGGGAGTGGGGTTGGGACAGGAACTGGCGCTGCCCAGCTGGGGCAGGGAGGGGCGGGCTGAGGGATGGGGCAAGGGCATGGGATGGAGGCACAAGTGGTTTGTCTGGGGGGTACACGGCAGGGCAGTGGCTTCTGTCACTGCATACACCACTGGGGAGGCATGCAGGGCATGGATCTGTGTGTGGGGCAAGGGTGAACTGCCTGTTGTGTGCTCCGGGCTGGGGGTTTTGCTAGGCTTTTCCCAGCAGGGGGGGCTGGGCTGGGGTGGGCAGCAGTGGCACTGGGGGGAGGGATCTGTGGGGGGCCTACAGTCATCCCAAAATTCACCAGAGCCCTCCCTCGCAGAGCTCCTTTCCCCAGACGTACTAACAGACGTACTGGCAGGACACTGCTCTCCAAGCTGCCAGGCTACATTCCTGGTTGCAGCAATTATTGGCAACATTATTGGCCACATCAGCCAAATGAAGCCAATTGCTGATAATGGCAATTTTCCTTTTATTGGTGCAGCTATGACATGGGTCGATGTATTGATGCACCTCTACTGAGTAGTGTATGAAGTAGGTAATGCTGATAGTTTAACACATACCAAAAGATACCAGTCTTCTTAAACTTTAAAAAAAACACCATGGGCTCCTTAAATAAAACCTTGTTCAGTTCTATTTCAGTGGCATAAGCACTAAAATTGGAAAAAGACACACCTGGCAGTAAAAAACCCCACAAAAGCAATACAGGACTTTCTATATTCACCACAGATAATTTAATGCATTGAAATGAAAGGATAACAGAAGACAAATTGCATGCAGTTTTGTTCACACAGTTACTTTTGCTTTATAATGTGTCCATGGTGCTCTATGTATCATTTCTTTTCAGCTGAATAGGCATCTAGAAGTCTATGTCAAAGCTAACATGAGACTTGGAGTGGGTAACAACACATTTATGCTGGTGTAACTTAACATCAATTTACAACAACATAAGTAAAATAAGTAAAAACTAGTTTAAAATAATACTAATCTCTACAATAAAAGAGATGCTCAGAATTAGTGATGTAGGCCAGGAGAAAGAGCAGAGCTCTGTGAATGAATTTATTCAGTGCCTATGCTAAAATGCAAAGCACAATTAGTTTCTCACTTTATAGTCTAGATTAATTCATAACTACAGCCATTTATACTTTAAAAATAAGTCATTCTATCTACTGTACCTAATTTGAAGAAGACAACAGGGCTGAGAGATACTACCACCAAATTAACTATATTGCATTTTATAAGGAAACTATGATAAAGAGCAAGTGAATTATGTAAGAAAGGATGAAAATGTAGTTATTTCTATGGAAAAAAAGTACAACACATTTTAGAAAAATAATCCAACATATAGGAAAAGAGGAGACATTAAGAGCAATCTATCTTTTAAGAACTGCATGTGAATACACAAAGACAGTAGCCAGACAATTACTGAGACTATTTTTAAACATTAACTCTATGGCACATGAAACAGCAAGGACAATGTAGAGAACTCAAAAGTAAATTAAATGAGTATAAAACAATTGTTATATTGAAGTCAATGTACTTATTCTGCATTTATACTGCTGTAATTTACAGTGGAAGTGGTCCTTCCAATCTGATAAGAAGGTGAGGAGAGTTATACTTCTCATTTAGGAACAAACTTTACAGATCAGCCTGGTTAAATTCCAGCTCTGGTTGCATCAGAATGGTCATAAATTTAGACAATGTTTTGTTAAACAATGAATTTAGACAATGATGTTTTGTGCCTTACAGCACATATATCTCATTAGTTGGAAGCAACTTGAGCCTGGCTACTATGGTTAATGTGGCTTTGATAAAGTGAGTATGACCTTCAGGAGATATTACCACCAAAGAATAATAAGAAATGCAATAAGACAGTGACTCACAGAGTTATCTTAGACACCAGCAGATCTAATGCATGGGTTTCAAAAGAAATAAAACAAATCTAAGCTGACTCTCTAATGGTATTTATCAGCTCCAGATAAAAACAAAGTCTTTTAACGTAAGGCTTGAAGGACAGGGAAATAAATTGACAAGATGATTAAGAATTTGAGGCATAACCCTTGGAAATAGTTCTGAATCTTTAAAATAATAATATTCTTAGTTTAGAGAATTAAGCAAAGAGTACGATCATTTGAAGACTGTATTGAAATTATGTTGTCCAACTCTTGCCTGTCAAAGGTTCTGTTTCTAAGGAGCTTGACTTCTTCAGCAGCTGAGCATAGAGTTCAGGGGGGAAATGACTTGAAGAAGCAACTCAACTCTGAGAAAGGGCCACAGAGCTACAATGTTGGCTACAAAGGACAACTCATGGGATCATAATACATTCTAGTTTATTGGACAGGATGTGAAGTTACCAATAAAATCATAAATGCAAACCTTGAGTTATGGGTGGTACTGGTCACCTTAGCACAGACACACACACATGCACTCACTCATTCAACGCCAGGTCACTCAAACCCATGTAGTATAGTATATAGTAGCTGTAGTGATTATGAGAGCACTGGTTTCAGTATATCTACCTATTCGAGGGCCTGGAGTCTGCTGTTGATGGTCAGCTTCCTTCAAGGTGATGTCATCTCCAGAAGGGGGCTGCCTGCTTGTCCTTCTGTTTTGGTAGGTCGGGTGCTGAATGAGAGTGTGCTGCTGAGGGTCATGCTTCACTGCCTTTTATCCCTTTCTGGCAGATTTGCGTGATCCCCCAGCATCATCTTGGCTACCCAATCTGAAGGTCGCTGTCCCATGTGGGTCTTGAGAAGTACCTGACAGCTCTTAGCCATATCTCTGGCTGCTAGTACCTGAAGTTTCAGGAATCCACCTTGAGTTATTGACTTAATGGCTGTATTGTCATGGGTTACAGGAATAGTCCATAGGGTAAGTGCTCAGTTCCAGGAATCAGTTCTTTAGCTTGATTAGCTTAAAATGGAGTTTCTTTGGCTAGGCTATTGTCTACTGATGATCACCATTCACTTGCATTCACTCAACAGATATTATCACTTTACCATTACAATTTCGATGCAGTTTTAACAATGGTCCAGGGTGTAACTTCATTCTACAGGGAGTACATTCCTTAAGTATTTAAAAGTATAAAATACAAAATGCCATGGTAAAGATGAGACAGATGAAATATGAAAATGCACTATGAGAAATATATAAAAATGAAATGTGATTTAGTGAGGCTCAAAGGCTACTGGCAACAGTAAGTGAGTACGGTTTGTACAGGATATATTTACAGTATTTGCAGTGAATATTTTAGTTCGTTTGTTTTCTCTAGTGACACTGAGTTTAATAGATATTTAGATGTAGTTTCTAGGTTTCTCCTACAGAAAGCCACTTTAGCTTGCTGGCTTGCTCTGAGCCTTGCCACACCCATGCAATGAGTGTACTAGGTCTGCCAATACTGAGAAGGAAATGTACAAAATGGGGGTGGGGGGTGGGAGTTTCAGGCAAGAAGGGGTTTATATCAATGTCCAGAAGGGAAATGTACAAAGAGGGCTTTCTGCTACAACAGGACTGCAACAAGTGGTACAAAAAGGAAGCAAGTCAAAATGCAAAATACATCTGATGCATGTATGTGAGAAGTATCAGGAATAAACAAGATGAGCTGGAAGCTGCACCCCGTGAAAAGACCTATGATTTGATTGGCATTACAGAGACCAGACAGGACAGCTCTTTTGATTAGAAAATGAACATGGAAGGTTATACTGTTTCAGAAGGACAGGATTGGGAGAAAAGGTTGTGGTGCTGCCTTGCATGTCAAAAACACATACACTTGTTTCCTGGTTCAGGAGGAAGAAGATGCCAAACAGAAAGCATTTGGGTGAGGATGAAAGTTAAAAGATGCGGCACTGATATAATGGGGTTTTATTATAGGCCACCTAACCAGGAAGAAGATGAGTTTCTAAAATGCCTCAAATGCAAAAGGAAAGCATACAGTCAATGGAAAACTATGCTTACCTGGATAAGGAAGAGGGTAAACTGAGGGAGCAGATAACTGTCAGAGCTGAGCAGTTAAGAGGTGCCTCAGCACAGCTGTGTTAGGCACACTGTGAGTCCCCAGTGCAGGGATTTTCCCTGCAAGATGGGAAAAGTCCTTGGTACAGAATCAGAGCCTGTCAAAAGCTTGCAGCTGCACCATTGAGTGCATGCTCATGATTGGCTCAGCGTAAATTATGCACACGTGGTGGTCAGCAATTGGCTCGCAGGCTGTATAAAAGGCTTGGGTGATATCTGCCCAAGTTGGAGGAGAGATCGAACACGCATAGGAAAAGATCCCCACGTGTACTTTGGAGCCATGGAGGAGGCCTGATCACCCACCAATGACTCCCTGTTGCGGTCGCCATGACGTACCCCATACCCCGGGTACGTACCCCATACCCCATGTGAGTGTGAGCATCGGTGTGCCTGTCTACAGTTTTGTTGTGTCTGTCTACGGATTGTGCCTACACTGCATACCTCGTGTATACAGCTTGTAAGTAAAGTTTTTTTGTTTCAACTGCTGCCTCTCATCCAACTAATTCCACTCTATCAGCGGCCCCATTCTGCCGGCGTTTCTCGGCCCCCACAATAACAAAAGAGATGGTTAGAGAGGTTTTGTTAGGTTTGAATACATTTAAGTCAGCAGGGCCAGGTAAGCTTTATTTCAAGGTCCTGAAGCAACTGGCAAAGGAGATCTCGGCACCCTTGGCAATGACCTTCATGAAGTTATGGGTAATGGGCCAGGTCCCAGAGGACTGGAAAAGGGCCAATGTAATTCCCCTCTTTAAAAAAGGCAAGAAGGAGGAGCTGGGAATGTACTGACCAATTAGCCTCATCTCAATACCTGGCAAGTTACTGGAGCATATCATAAGGAAAGCCATTTGCAAGCATCTGGAGGAGGGAAGGCTGATCACAAGCTGCCAGCATGGGTTTATGAAAAACAAATCATGTCAAACAAACTATATCTGCTTCTTTGACAAAGTAAATACTTGGGTGAATGAAGTGAATTGTTGTGGGTATAGTGTATCCGGACTTCAGCTAGGCTTTTGACAAGGTCCCACATGATCTTCTCATAAACAAATTGGAGAAATGCATTCTGGATAAAACTACTACAAGGTGGACAGATCACTGGCTAAATAGCCATAAGCAAAGGGTAATTATTGGCAGGTCCATGTCAGAATGGCAGGAGGTTTTGAGTGGAATTCCATAGAGGTCCTTCCTGGGCCTGGTGCTGTTCAATACGTTTACTGATGATTTGGATGATGACATAAGAAGCTTCTCAAGCAAGTTTGTGGACAATATGAAACTGGGAAGGATTGGATGCGCGTGCAATTCAGAAGGATCTTGACAGATAAGAAACATGGGCTAGAGCTAACAGAATAAAGTTCAATGCAGACAAATGCAAAGTGCCAAACCTTGGTAGGAATAAGCAAGAACACAAATATAAAATGGGGGACACCTGGCTGGATGGCAGCTCTTTGGAAAAATGATAATTCAGTGCTGTGGGTTCAATTTTTTCTTCTGCCACAAACTTCCTGTATGACCTAAGAAACTAAGTTCCTGTATGAAACTAAGTCAATCCATTTCTCTGCTTTTAATTTCATCTGTAAAAGGGGATCCACACAGGACTGACAAAACATCTGATGAACTAGGTTATTGTCTACAAAAGCTCATGACTCTTTGAACAAGTTAGTATCTAAGGAACTCCCCTTCTCTCTTCACCCACTTACCTTCTGCCACACAGGGTTGTTGTGAAAATAAATGTATTAAAAATTACACAGTGGTCAGATACTATAATGATGAAGGTCACACAAGTGCCCAAAAAGTGCAGGAGATATTACAGTGATATCTCTATCATATTCAAATCTTTGCTATAACAACGATTTTCAAGGCATTAAACTTGGAATAATAAATATTAGGCAGAAATGGATTTGCTGTCCACTAGTTTATATAAAGTTTGAAACTGTAGCTACATAAATGTTAGGCTAGATTTGACACCATGCTAATGCTAATCTCTGGAATGAAAGGTTCCCTGTCCGTGAAAGTAAGTGAGCTTTGTAATCCATTTGGAACACATCTATTGTTAAACAATTGGGGTATGAGGAAGTAGAAATTCATCCCTTTCTTCAGACTTAATTTGATTGCTGTCAAGTAACCTGGATGCATGTAACTTAGGGACACAGGTTTGTATGAAAATATGAGGCTCCCTTAGATGAAGACGTTCCAGAAATAAGACGTTGGCCAATTTTTATTAAAACAATTCTTAAAGAAAACTGCTGGCTGTGATTTACCTTTGTGTCTTGCCAAGGAAAATAGTTCTTGTTTAAGAAAGAAAGGTTTCAGTCTGCAGTGATTAATCAGGTTTCTATAAACTGCATTTGTTGCCAGGACATTAGCTGGGACTCTTGGATCCATGTGAGGCTGCCTACTGATCTCACAAGGCTGTCCTTACGGAGGTACATGCACCCATCTGTACTGTAAGTACCCTAAAAGTTTTAAATGAATACCTACTGCCTTGACACCTAGATATCTCTCATAAAACAAAACCACTAATTGCTAAAAAAACCCAAACAGACAAAAAACCCAGTGCCCAGTGCAGAAGACCATTAATAGCTCGATTGGTAGATATTACATGACAGACAGAACCTGTTATAATACAGCGCTGCTGGATTACCACTACACACAGGGTCCTGATATCTGGATTCGTGTTTACTGAGAAGAGACCCTAATGGGTGTGCTATGCCAGCAGTACCATTTCAAATTCACTGTATGACTGGCATGCATTTCTAGGTACATAAATACTTTCAAAACCCACAGTATGTTGCTTATATCCTTGATTTATTATGTAGGGTGATTCCTCAGGCATACTAAAGAGGTGTTTTATTTAAAATAAACCAACCAACCTCCCCCACACCCCGCAAAAAACAACTATTCTTACAGATTCACACTTCCCTCACCCATTGAGTAGTATCTTCAGTTAAACTGGCATTTAATTTCTCTGACACAGAGAAAGAATTTGAATGAGTCGCCCACATGTCACTAAATGTTAAAATCACTGGGCTAGTGAGTAAAAAAGAACCTTTATTCATTGAGTTTTAGGTAGTGTTCATAGATTCATAGATGTAGGGTTAGAAGGGACCTAAGTAGATCATCACATCTGAGCCCCAGCCCTGGGAAGGAGACAATACTGGGCTCATATAACCCCAGCTAGGTAACTGTCAAGCCTCCTCTTAAAGACCCCCAAGATAGAAGCCAGCACCAGTTCTCTTGGAAGTTGGTTCCAGATCCTAGCCACCCTAACTGTGAAGTAGTGTTTTCTAATGCCCAGCCTGAACCTACTCTCGAACAACTTATGGCTATTATTCCTTGTTACTCTGGGAGGCGCTTGGGTGAACAGGGTCTCTCCCATTCCTTGCTGTTTCCTCCTAGTAAGTTTGTAGACGGTCACCAGGTGCCCTCTCAGCTTTCTCTTGTGAGGGCTGAACAGGTTCAGGTCCCTTAGCTTCTCCTCATAGGGTCTGCCCTGCTGTCCCTGGATCATGCAAGTGGCCCCCCTCTGGGAAGGACCAGCAGGATACTCAGGGGCAACAAGCATGGGTTCATTAGGGGCAAGTCCTGTCAGACCAACTTGATTGCCTTCTATGATCAGGTCACAAAATCACTGGATGCAGGGACCCCGTTGATGTTGGCCACATCTCTCCTGAAGTGCGGTGCCCGGAACTGGACACAGTACTACAACTGCAGCCTGATGAGTGTCGCATAGAGGGGGAGGATCACCTCCTTTGCCCTGCTTGTGAAGCATCTGTGGATGCTTGACAAGCTGCAGTTGTCCTTACTGACCGGGTCCTCACATTGGCGGCCTGTGTTCATTTTGGAATCAATAATCACTCCAAGTTCTCTTTCTGTCACTGTGCTTTTGAGAAGGGAGTTCCCCAGCCTATAGGTATGCTGCTGGTTCTTACGGCCCAAGTGCAGTACTCTGCACTTGTCAGTATTGAATCCCATTCTATTCTCATTCACCCACCCCTGTAACCTGTCCAGGTCCAGCTATATCCTGTCCCTCCCTTCTAGCATGCCCAACTTGCGCCAGATTTTGGTGTTGTCAGTGAATTTGAACAGGGTTGCTTTTCACCCCCTCATCCATGTTGCTAATAAAGAAATTAAATAGTTTGGGCCCAAGGACCGAGCCCTGGTGGACCCCACTGCCCACATCCCTCCAGGTCGAATACGACCCATCCACCACCACTCTATGGGTGCAGTCCTCCAGCCAATTTGCGATCCATCTGATGGTGTAGGCAGCAATGCCACAGTCACTTAGCTTTTTAATGAGAATGGGGTGGGAGACAGTATCAAAGGCCTTCCTGAAGTCCAGAAAAACTACATCCACCATGACACCTGCATCCAATGATTTTGTGACCTGATCATAGAAGGCAATCAAGTTGGTCTGACAGGACTTGCCCCTAATGAACCCATGCTTGTTGTCCCTGAGTATCGTCCCCCCTGCTGGTCCTTCCCAGACGTACTCCTGGATAATCTTCTCCAAGAGCTTTCCTAGGACTGAAGTAAGACTAACGGACCTATAGCTGCCCAGGTCCTCCTTCCTCCCTTTTTTGAAAATGGGGACCGCGTTGGCCCTCTTCCAGTCATCTCACATCTGGCCAGAGCACCATGAGCGCTCGTAAAGCCGTGCCAGGGGCCCCTTGATAACCCCTGCCCACTCCCTTGGTACCCTGTGGTGGAGAGCATCTGGACCTGATGATTTGAACATGTCCAGCCCCTCCAGAAGTTCCCTAACTCGGTCCTCCCTGGCCCTAGGCCTGTCAGAGTCCTCCTGAATTCATCATGAATCTCAGTGGGGGAGTCCTGGTCCCTGCACAAAAAAATGGAGACAAAGAAATTGTTAAAAAGGTCTGCCTTCTCCTTTGGTGCAACCACCAGATTGCCTACTGTATCTGGCAGGGGCCCCATGTTACCTGGTGCTTTCTTCATACTCCCCATGTATTTTAAAAAGGACCTTTTTTTGTCCTTGATCTTTGATGCTAGCCCTAATTCCGTACCTGCCTTAGCTTTCTTAACAGCCTTCCTACAAGCCCGAGTGATGGATGTATACTCCTCTTTGGTGTTAGATACCATCTGAATATATTTACCAGATTAGGCCCCGGTCTGGTTTGGGTGTGAGGCAGGCAGTAAGCAGGTTGCACCAAGACTTTGGTCGTTGTGTGCAGGCCAACTGGCAGAAACTTAGACACTGAAGGTAATTTGCCAAGGAAAATGTAGTTGCTGAGTGATTTAGTGATACCCGCATCACTTCTGGGATGTAATGCTTTTTGAAGGTCTTATTCTTGTTAAATACATTGAAGCCAAAGGCATTTAGTCCAGCACCCTGATCAAGGCATTATTATCCCTATGTAAACCATTCCAGACAAGTGTTTGTCTAACCTGTTCTTAAAAATTTCCAAGGATGGAGATCCGACAATCTCTTCAGGTAACATCTTCCAATATTTAACCGCTCTCACAAGACCCTAGTCTCCAAATGAAATTTTCTGCTGCAATTTAAGACCATCACTCTTTATCCTGTTCCCTGTTGCCTGAAAATAGTCTACCCTCATCATTTGGGTATTTGAAAACTGTTACTAAATTCCACTTTAGCCTTCTCTTTTTCAGACTAAATAATCTCAGGTCTCCAACCATTCCTAATGAAGTATGTTTCCTGGACCACTAATTGTTTTTATAGCTTTCCACATCTTTTGGATTTGTCTGATTCTTTCAGATTCATGCACTGGATCAAGCATGCAGGGGTAGTCCAGTAAAGGCATGCTGCATGTGACTCACAGAAGCAGTCTAGCTTGGCTCAGCATATACCTTGGACTAGACTTGTGTACCATTTGCAGCACATGCCAGATCAGCTCTATGCACTGCCTGTGCAGCCAAGGCCAGCACAAGCTGTACATGGCATGCAGAACTGGTCCAGGGTGTATACTGCATGTGGCATACAGGGCCAGGCCAGGGCACATAGTGCCCATTAGACTGGCTCTGTGTGCTGGATTTAGTGCATGGGGCCATAAGACTTAGATACCCCTAGTCTAGATGAAAATACTAGATGGATACATAACTGGTTGGATCGTTGTGTTCAATGAGTAGTTATCAATGGCTCAATGTCTAATTGGGAGGAAGTATCAAATGGGAGTTCCTTTGGGAACCGCTTAGGCATCAACACATGAGGCTCCACAGGCAGATGTAGACTGTATTTCCTTAGTCTACTTTGTTTCCTTGACAAACACCAGTTCTGCCTTTAATTTACAGGGGTGGGGGGTTTCTCATAATGCAGTTGCGTCTACCTTTATTAAGTAATAGACATTTGCTCATAGTTAGACTAATTGCAATAACATATTTTACAGAAAAATAAGTTTTAAAAAGAAAGCTACAACTCCTTTTCAATTTTCCCCTTAAAGATAAGTTTTGTTAAAAGCTCACAAGTTTGTATCAAATCTACCAAGACCTTGAAAGAGAGCAAAATAAAAAATCACTAAGAGAAATTTTGGCTCAAAACAGCAACTGCCTTTCACCTTATTCCCTAATACAAATGCAAACAACACTGGCAGCTCTAGAAAGCCTGTGTATTTCATCTAGCAGTAGTTTAAGTAAATAGTTTGAGCAAACAAAATATATAAGGTTTAGTGCTAGGTAAGGCCTATAAACTTGGAACATATTTTGCATGGAAGGGATCTTGGAAATTCTTTTTGTGGGTTTGAGAGAAGTATCACAGGCCAAGGATAAGTCATTTCTCTTTACTTTCCTCGCAGTTTTCTAGTCGCAGGTGCTATGCAGGACACTGTCCAGAATTTGAAGCGCTGGTAAAGAATTACTGAGAAGAATACCAAAGGGCTGGGAAAAAAATCTGGAATTTAACTTGAAGAACCAACTCACGCAGAAAAGACATGATTTACCTCATATGCCTCAATGTTCAAAAATAATCTAAAGCAGCTGTTTCCTGGATGGGGAAATAATTGATCTGCCTCAGTATAATTCTAAATTTAGGGTTGCCTTGTTTGTACTATTTGCACTTTAGCTATGCTTTTGAAGTAGGCCAGTATAGAGCAGCTTTAAGAAGGGTAGAATGTTTTTGGAATTGCCACCAATTAATATGAGCATCCCATGAAAAGTATATGGGGAGCTTCCTACAAGAAAACTTTCTGTAAGTGAAAGAGACACCATTATAAATACTTGCTATAAAAGTGTATAAACTGAATTTGACCTCTGCAGTCTTTCCTGTTTGGAGCAGGAGGGCCGAATCGGATGATCTCATGAGGTCCCTTCCGTGTGGTCCCTAAACGTCTGCAAATTTTTTACTTGTATAGTTTTAAAGCCAACCCCTTTCTGCTTAACAGAAACATTTATCTGATCAGTGTTGATTTTTCTGTTAACTGTTATTTAGTTCAACTTAAAAGTGCAAAAATACAGGGGGTCGGACTTGATGATCTACTGAGGTCCCTTCTGACCCTAAAAATCTATTAAATCTATGCTCCATTCGATAGATGTACCTTCACTGTGAAGATGGGTTGCACTACAAACAGTATACTAATTACTTCCAATTTGTATTCCTAAATTAATGTTATTTCTCAATATAGCAGCCCAGTCTTCACGGTATACTGTTATGCTATATATTTTGCTCTTTATGTAAAAGTTTTGTCTTCCAGCTACTTCCCCTGAATGTAATGTCTTGGCTGCTTAGAAAATAGTGACATCAAAGCAGCAGATTGCAAATAAATAGCTTTATTTTTTGTGTCTGATGTGTCTCAAAACTACACAAAATCAGTGAACTATGCAGAAAAGCAACCATGCCACAAAGTATTGTGCCTCTTCATGAAAATAAGAACATTTTTAAAGGTAATACCTGGGCTGTTCAGGAACCTAGTTTTCTGCTAAAGAAAGTGGCAGCTTTAATAGCCAGATGGTTTATGGCTGGGGTTGTAGCTTTGTGCACCTGACAGTTGGTTATGAGGTTTTCAGAAATGTTTCTACATTCTTGTGGTAAAAATGCCAGAGGCAAATGGTCAGCTGATGTTGATGTAGAAAGCTCATTTTCAGGAACTTAAAGGATGACAAAAGAGTGTGATTTGTAGGGTAAGCAAGAATATCATAAGATGAAAAAGAAGCAGCATTAAAAGTGGCTGAACTAATCAAGGCTCTGAAAACCGTTCATTAGCAGGAAAAGATCTGGGGCAACATAAAGACTCTAAAATGGAAACTGCTCGTCTGTGCAAAACCGATGAGTTAGGTGGGAATGAGGTAGACATTACGGGTTATTTTGCCTTACAAAAAAATTCACATTCCCTTCATTCCCATTTCTAAAAACAAGCAACTGAAAAATATTTATTACCATGCAACTAAGTGTTGATGAAAATTTTTGGCCAAGGTCCTCAGCTGGAGCTACACTGCTTCTCATCAGGTGAAGATCTGACTGCCTTGTGTTAGGAAATACAAAGTTAAAAAAAGGACTAAGTATTGAAACACACATAAAATACCACTCATGGTAAGGGTGTTTTTACTCTATAGACAAGCTCAGGTAATTAATTTTGGCTCATGCAGTCATCTAAATGAGAAAATATTAGGTAGAGTAAGGGAAGAAATTAATTAAATATAAACCACTGTTTAGATGCAAAAATCCTGAGTACAAATGTGCTGTAGCTGCCTCAGTCCTGACACTATATTGCCATTAAGAACGTGTCTGAACTGGACACACAAAAGACAGGAGACAAAAAAGAAAGCACATATAACAACTGTGAAAGAAGAGGGCAAAGTTTGGAAAAAGGGGACAGTTTAGGATGCATTTTAATTACTCTAGGTTCTGTTCTCAAAATAAGATTTGCAGTTTAAGGCTATTTGTTTTAGTTGCTTTAGAAATAACAGTGATTATAATAGATAATTTATTTGGGTTTCTATGCAATTTTTACAAGGATTCATCCTGTGGAGAGTACACAGATATACTGCCCTCTGAACTGATGAAACTTGCTCTACTGTTGTATGCAGTTACACATGCTGCTTGACTGGAGAATAGGCTCCTTGTTCTGCATTTGCAGCACCTGCCAATCAGCCACAATTGAAAATCCCTTTAAGATAACTATCAACAAATCCTATTGATTCTGCTGGGACTAATGAAAAATATCAATATTTTCACTCCTCTATAAATATGAACTTCCCAGATGCAGAGATCAACACTCACTTAAAGGTCTTTATGTATTTGTCTCAAATAAGCTCTAAAACAGAGCTTTAAAAATAAGTGTGTTCTTTTTTCTCAGCATACTGTGAAATGAGCGATTCACAGACTTCCTCAAAAGACAGTCTGGATAAATGTTTAAAAGTTAATAACCTTAGTGTCAGAGTGCAACTCATTTTGAAGCTAATAGTACTTACATAGGGGCACTTTGGGGGCAGAATCTAGCATTTCATGATTGCCCACTATGCCCCTTTTAGCTGTTTACCTCTCAATGCAAGATAATGGAATTCCCAATAGTATCTGTAACTGTAAGCCTGAAATTCATTGCTGATTTGGGTTTTATCAGATACCATTCATTACATAGACAAGAGGACCTCATTGTGATTAGAGTTCAGTTTTTCTCATCTCACCTTAACTAAAGGCAAGCAGTGGTAAGAGAGGCCCAGAAACAGGTTCTTAATATAATTAATGATAGGTGGACTTTACTCATACAAAGAATTAAAACTTAGCATTATTTTAGCTTGGAAAGGAGATGAGCAAGAGAAGATGGGACAGATTAATAGAAAATAATGAACCATGTGCCTGGAGCCTTGTGAGGTGTTCAATTTTTCCTTCCCCTAGAAATGAAAGGGCAGACAAAATTAAAAGAAAACACATTTATAAAAGAAAAAAGAAAATATTTCTTTAAAACACAATATATTTAAACCTCCAAAGGACATTTTTGAAGGATTAAAGATGCAAAAGTGACTGCACTGAGCAAGATAAAACATTCAGGGCTATTTGTGCTCAGACATGAGGGCTAGAAACAGACATTCAAGAACTGAAGCGGAATTGTTATGTGGTTAAGTTATGTGGTTTTCTGTAAGCGATGCAGTTTCAATCATTAACAGAATGCACATTTGCCCTTTTGTGAAGAGGAGGAGGAGGAGGAGGAGGAGATAAATCTTAGACTGGGTTCCACTATTTTTAAACCAATCTATGTGTGCTGAAGTTCTGTTCTGTTATGGGTATAGACCGGTTTCCAATCACTTATACTCGTAAAAGTGTAATATTTGTACCTGGCCAAGGTGATCACTAGTGTGGTCAGGAAGAAATCTGCTCTCAAGTATTGCATACTTTATTTTACACCCTCCACTGAAACAGGGCAGGGGACAATTTCACAATACTCCTGACTGGGAGGAAAGTTGGTCTATTGCAGTTTCAGAATGTATATATTCCTTAATATTATTTAAGCATACTTTTTTTTGCCTGTAAAACTGTGAATACATTGGGTTGGAAAGAAACAAAGCACATGCAGTCATGATTCAGATTTGGAGTTGTAGGCTAAGTCAAAGACACCACAGAACACTTGGTATATTTTTTTAGAAGTAATGTGTGCTACTCGTGTTACTCTTTGAATTATGTAACACCTACTGAATCTATTCTTATGTAAATAACTCCAGACAGTTTTCAGGGAAAAAAAGTATTAGAACAGACTTTAGTCTTCTGAATACTTATTTTCTGGCAGCGTGGTTTTAAGCTCAGTATTTCCTTTTTCTAACTGTATTAAATTTTTTAAGTGAGGGTCTAGTGAATGTTTAGCAGCACATACCTGCATGTACTCAAGCTGGATATTTGCAAGCTCACATCTCTTTATAAAAACAGAATTCCAACTTGAAAACATCACGTGGTCTTCAGAGGTGACTTGAATGCACAAAGATTTAGGTCCACCTAAATAGAAACCCCCTGTCTACCAACACCACATACACAGACACACTTAAGAGCTATTTCAAGGCAGTTCCTTTCCTGCAGTCTAATAGAAACGAGTTCATGAATGCTTTTCCTGTTTCTATAATGATCCCCATAATCATGGATTCATGGTGAGGGGGAGTTAGTCCATTGATAAGATGACATGAAACAAAATCTCATAGCATTTTATAAGCTCTTTACAGAAAAGCAAACTAATTCTCTTTCAGCACTGATCCGTGTATAATTTTCAGTATATGATAGTGTGGTCTTAGACCTTGATTTCCTGCACTCATTTCCTTATGCGCTTAACTTTATGTTTTAATTACATGAGTTAAGCAGATATGGGTGTAGTGATATGCAAGTAAGGACCAGACTTTTTAAAGGGATATAAATACTTAAAGATCCAAAGAGATGCCTGCAGGCACTTCTGAAAATCCCAGTTAGTGGCTATGTGCATTTTTAGATGCCTAGATACTTTTAAAAGCCTGTTTCTGTGACTAACTAGGGTTTTATTTAAAGGCTAAGTAAGTCAATCACATATCATTGAGTGATTAGTAGTAAAAATAAGGATCCACTCAGAAAAACTGGAAAACCTCACAGAAAAGAGACTGCAGTGAGCAAGAGAAATAGAGAAAGAGAACTTGATGCCTACAAAACATTAAAGGACTTGCTGGTAAAGACATAAGTCTACAACAGGTGATGCAGGACTTAAAATCAGGTACAAAAACACATTTTTACTCATGTTAGGAATAAACAGGTCTGTTGTTTCACTTAGAGGGCACAAGAAGGAATAAGGTATTTTAAAAGAAAATGAAGGGGATGTAGAAGTGAACTTTTAGGGAACAAAACCATTTTTGTTCTTCATTAAATGGTTGCAGAATGACAATATTACAGAAAGAACTGTTTGGAGAAAAACTTACTAATGCAAAATCAATCTATTCCTAATAAAACTTCATTTATACACAATAAAAATGTTTTAAAGCCATTCTTAGATCATGATCATAATACTATGGTCTCGTCTACAAAGTTTTGCTGGCATAGTAGCTATGTTGGCTAGGGGTGTGGAAACCACTGGTTTGGACACATGGAAAAAGAGGGTTGCTGTTGCCTCATATTATGCCATTCTGGGAGGTGGTACAACTACACTGTGCCTAAGTACAGATATTCAAAATGCCCTAATCTGAAGTGATTCAATCTTTACAGGTTAGTCTAACCTGTGTAGACTGAACTGGCAAGCAAGTGAATAGACATTCATTTTTGATTCCAAAAATGCAGGCACATGCTTGCAGTGGCTCAGGGTAGAAACCGGGGGGTGCTAGAGCAAGTTCTCCCTTCCCTTCTGGTTGAAGAGAAGCTGAACTGGGGATTAGGGGGTGTGTACAGGTCCCAGCAGGCTAAGTATTACTGGGGAGTGGTTAAAATCCGAACCCTGGCTGGCAGGGACCCCAGCCGGAGTTTGCACGGTCTTTCCCCGCTTCTTGTGACTCGGATGACCCAGGAGTAGGGATTTTCTGGGAAGATTTCCCTGTGACAGCCAGAACCAAGAGGGTTTAATAAGCAATGATGTGTGCTTCTTGGAGGCATTTGGTATTCTGCCTAAATAGATAATATTAGTTAATATT
>JAGPOW010000261.1:196177802-196206346 GCA_030014935.1 Caiman crocodilus
TGGCTGCGGTCTGGCATTGGTGGCTCATGTTCATCTTGGAGTCAATAATGACTCCAAGATCCCTTTCCACCTCTGTGCTTTCAAGAAGGGAACTCCCCATTCTGTATGTATGCTGTGGATTCCTTCTCCCAAGGTGCAGCACCTTGCATTTGTCTATGTTGAACCCCCTCTTATTCTTGTTTGCCTACTTTTGTAGTCTGTCTAAATCTATTTGCAGCCTCTCTCTCCCTTCAAATGTGTCCACCTCGCCCCACATCTTAGTGTCATCAGCAAACTTGGCCAGCATGCCAAACACCCCCTTGTCCAAGTCACTGATGAAGATGTTAAACAGTGTGGGCCCAAGGACCAAGCCCTGGGCTACCTCACATCTCACCAGGTTGAGTACAACCCGTCCACCACTACTCTCTGGGTGTGCCCCATCAGCCAATTTTTTACCCATCCAACTGTGTAGACATCAATGCTACAGTTGCTTTATTTATTACTTATTGATGTGGATGGGGTAAGAGACAGTGTCAAAGGCCTTCTTAAAGTCTAGAAGACTATGTCCACCACAACACCATCATCCAAGGATTTAGTTACTCGGTCATAAAAGTCAATCAGGTTGATCAGGCAGGACCTGCCTTTGATGAACCCATGCTGATTGCCCCTAAGCATGATCTCCCCTGCTGGCCCCCCACAGATGTGCTCCTTGATGATTCTCTCCAAGATCTTCCCAAACACTGAAGTGAGGCTTACAGGCCTATAGTTACTTGGGTCCTCCTTCCTCCCTTTCTTGAAAATGAGGATCACATTAGCCAGTTTCCAATCCCCCAGCACCTGGCCAGATGACCATGAATGTTCTTATAGCCAGGCCAAGGGCTCTGCGATGGCCCCTGCCAGCTCTCTCAACTCCCTAGGGTGGAGGGCATTTGAACCTACAGATTTAAAAATGTCTAGCCCTTCCAGAAAATCCCTAACTACATCTACACTGACTGAAGGCCTGACAGAGCTATCCCCAAGATTGTCCCTACTTCTGGTAGGTGGAATATCCCGGTCCCTGTTCAAGAAAACAGAGTAAAAATTTTGTCAGCCTGCTCTATTGAGAAGAGAACAGGGACCTCTTCTTAGTTATCCAGTTCTGGACAGATATTTTAAAAAACTTTTTAGGTTGATGGCAAACAAGAGATTTTTGACCACAACCAGCCAAATGTTCCAGAATCGAACAGATTTTCTTTTTTTTCAATTATGCTTTATTTCCCATATTCAACTGCTCTGGCTTTTACTTTGAAATCTTTTGGACTGGTTAGCACAGAAATTTTGAAGAGTCCTTTTGTTTACTATCATGAATCTGTGTTTACTCAGACCTGCGTCTCTTTAAAACTCTACTTGAGGATCCTCATTGCCATTGATTTAGAATTATTTCAAGCTAGTACACAGATAAAATCTTAAATTTCCTAAAACAAAAACACAGATGGAAATATCATTATTGGACTAGGCACCTGGAGCTTTTTTGAGAACCAAATCTGTGTACACCCTGATTGTATCTGAAGTCCAGGACTTACAGACTTATATTGCTAAGCTTATGCTGGGAGCAGAGAGGGTGGGAAGATTGTCATTTTAGGAGTAAACCCTGAGGAAGTTGATGTTATGCTAAGGGACCAACATGTGAGGCAGAAGAATTATAATGTCCCTTATATACTAAAGAAGAACAGAAGTTCTGAAACACAGATATTGCTGTTTGGGCTCAGGACAGAAGTTACATATAAACTAATATGAGTGATCAGAAACTGGTTCAAAATTTGTAACATAACAGAACTTCAGTGCACATAAACTGGTTTCAAAGTGGCTGAAACCAGTTTAAGATAAACCTGGATGAATGTAGCATCAGATTTAACTGATTTAGTTAAATTGGTTTACTGAACTTCTGTCCCAGTTGCCTTCCGGATTCAAGTTAATTCAAAGTCCCCTAGCATCCCAGGATGCTTTGTACCATCCCTGCAAACCCCTGCTTACAGGGTGGGTGGGCTAGCTATGGCCCAAGCTACCTGCTCCAGCTCAGCAGGGAGACATGATCTAGTGCTCCCCAACTTCTGGCCTGACCCACTGCATTTCCAGAATCAAAAGTGAATGTCTGTCCACTTTCTTACTGGTTCAATCTATGCACCTTAGGTTCACCTATGCAGATTGAATCGATTCAGCCTTGGGCTTTTTGACTGTCTGTACTTAGTCCCGGAAAAGGAATATGACCTGGGCTGCTTCAGTGTCTTCTCTCATGTGATTCCTGAACTGAAGCCACCCACTCTCTCTCATTATATTGTAGAGGCCCTCAGGAAAGACAGCAACAACTCTACTTGCCTTCTAGCAGAATCTTGGAGATTTTGGGCTCATGTAGGAAAGTCACAGCACTATGCCAGATGCAAGTGAAGATGATCTCGCTTGGAAATGCTACCCAATCTCTCTCTGTAAAGAACAATAACTTAGGATTTCATATTCTTAGTTGTACCAATATAGAACTTTGCTGGCTTCAAGGAAAGCACAAACAAGTGCACAAAAGATAACTCTATCCCAACTGCTAAGTTCCTTAAATCACTGGTTCTCAACTTTTTTTGTATTGGGACTCATTTACCAAGATAGATGGCTTGTCCCAACCCACACCTCCTTGCCGGTGCCTGACCCACAGTCCCCTGCCACTGCCCACTCCCCGGGCCCTGTTGGTGCCCCTCACCCCCCAAACAACAGCCCCTTAGTCCTGCTCATGCCCCTCACCCCCACGCCACAACCCCTTGGTCCTGCTGGTGCCCCTCACTCCCAAGCCATAGCCCCTGCCTCCCTGGGCCATGCTGGTGCCCCTCACTCCTGGTCCCTGGTCCCATGCCCACCCTCAGCCCTGCCAGAGGGGGCTCCCAGCTGCCTTGATACTGATTGAGCCAGAGTGTGAGCAGTGAGTGTGGGTCCTTGCACGTGTGGGCATGCCCTGTACATGCTGCCTCACCACCCTGACCTTCTCTACCTGTGGACAGTCCCAGGGACTTCCATCCCCTGCTCCCCATACGTACCTGCATTCAGCAGTTAGGGCTGCTCCCAAGACTTGGCTTCACTTTATGTTGGTCATGTGCATCTGCAAATGCAGATGCATGTGTGCCTGCTGCTTCCAATCATCCAAGCAGCTGCTTGCAGGCTGGAATGCTGCCAGCCTGCAAGGGGAAACCCGTGCTTTCACAGATTTTTCTGGGGACCTGCTCACAACCCTTTCAAATATTCTTGCAACACACTTTTGGGTCATGACCCACTGGTTGAGAAATGCTGCCTTAGATGCCAACACCCTTGTGCAGGTACAGATAAGGGAGTTAATGACAGGTAAGCAAGCTTTTTGGCAGAAAATATTTAGGCAGTTCTGTATCCAGCCAAACCACATGAGCAACTTGTAGCTATAATAAAAAAACAACAACAACATGCTATCCACAACTGCCAGCAATACCCACTTTGGGATGAAAACAATGACATACTGGGAAAGATACAAGTGAAACATAATAATGACTCATACAAAGAAAGCCTGGGGCTCATCTTCTATGTCCCTTTTTAGTGGGGCAAGTTAAGAGCATGGTAACCTTAGGGTGTTATTTGACTTTGTTTATCTATGTCTAGATAAATGCAGGCAGTTAAAAGCTGAGTGTAGATTATTAAAATATAAAACTATGTATTACAGGAAGCATGATAAAAAATCTGCAGCATCTGTTTAAAAACAGTGGTAAATGCAAATGTATTCATACTAACTGAAGTATATTTTACTTGGATCCTTTATGAAGCATATTCAAAATATTGCACATTAGGAGTGGCAGGCAAGGTTCTTTGGATAGATATGGTCTCTTCTATTAGACCAATAAATAGTTGGAAAAAATGTTATTTGCAAGCTTTTGGGCATGCCTGAAGAAGGGTGTTTGTGCCTGAAAGGTTGCAGGGAACTTTTTCCAACTATTCGGTTGGTTTGATAAAAGATACCACATCTACCCAAAGAACCTTGTCTGCCTATGTCCTTAGACCAACACAGCTACAACCAACAACTCTGTACATTAAGAGTTTAATTTTCAGAAGTGCTTAGTGACCATAAGTCCTATTAAATTTAATGGGAACTATGAGGGGTTGATACTTCTGGAAATGAACCCTAACTATGCAATCATGTAAGCACTTAACCAGAATAAGCACATATGTATTTGTGAATAGTCATATTAATGACATATTTTTCAACCCTCAACTTTATATAGGGCAGGCTTCAATTACCACTAGAAACAAACCAATTTATATTTTGTTACGTATTCAACAAAGATGGTAAACAATAAAAAGCTTCACAATATTTATGTAACTTTGATTAAAATCATACAACTGGTCACCTATGTTCAAGAAAGATGAATTCAAATTGGAACAGATGCAAAGAAGGGCTGCTGGAAGATTGGGGGAATCTCTTATGAAGAAAGAGTAGAAGAGAACAGCTTGTTTAACATAGCAAAGAAAAGGCTGAGAAGGGATATGATTGCTTTCTATAAATACATCAAGGAGCAAACACCAGCTATTTAAGCTAAAGCACCATGTTGGCATAAGAACAAATGGGTATAAATTGGTCATGAATATATTTAGACTGGAAATCAGAAGAGGTTTCAACTATCAGAGATGTGAGGTTCTAAAACAGCTTTCCAGTTACAGCAATAGGGACAAGAAACCTACTAGTTTTCAGCTCAATTAATGAAATATATTGAGTGGCATGGTTACACACAAAAATAGGAGATCTGACACAGAGACCAAAAATTTCAGGCCTACTGACATGTCCTTAAATACAATCTTCTCATGTATCCTAATCCTGCAAGTAGGACCTACAGGTGATTTTTTCTGCCCATGTGAATTGCTAATAAAGGTAGTAGAGCTTCTTTCTGCAAGGGTTGATAAGAAGTATACTGTGGAACCATAATTTATGGTTAATTTTTGCTGGGGTAGTGGCAGGATGATTAGAACATTTTATACATAAGTTCCAACTGAATTTAGAATTGTATATATGAATAATGCTATTTTCCATAATCAAACAATGAAACAATAATAAAAATACAGTGACTGACATGAGTTAAATCCCACCTGATTAACATAAGTTTCTGTATGATTTAACAGAGATGACCAAAATGAGAAAGTTGAATGGAAAAGCTATGGCGACATAGCACCTATTCTAAGGATTTCTGTCTTAATTCTCTAACCTTTATGTTGGTGTGATGTTGGTGGGCCTCACGTCCAGTCACACCCTCCATCAGGTAGCCCCTCCCCTCGTCCTGCTTGCCATGACTTTGATGTTATGGGTGATTTGAAGGAGGGGTTCAGTGGAGCTCTTTTAACAGAGGGGTTTCCAAACGCGGGTGTACTCACAATTGAGGATTCCATTGTTCCACGGAGCTCTGCCACCCCTACACCCTCCCTGTCCACTTGCCAACCGATCACTTGCTGGTGTGATGGTAGCTTGCTGCTATTTGCAGGCCTTCTGGCCGGTAGGTGTTCCTGACCGTATGGACCTAGGCTAATGGTTGCCTTAAGTCAGCCTGGCTTAGGATCCTGCTGACTCCACCGCTAGCTCAGGCCGTCTCCCTTTTCTTCCCCTGATCTTAGAAATAATATTCTTCCAGGATGGGGAGGCTTCCCGGATCAACACCTTGGCTCCGGCAATCCTTGGGGACCACTCCTTCTGCCCCTGCCGGGGTTCCGGTTCTTGCTTCAGCTGTTGAACTGATGCAGAGCTGCCTGTCTGAGGCTTTCACTCCAGGGGAGCCGCAGCACCACCGATGTGCTGCCCGTCTCCTCTCTCCTTCTCTGGCTCCCCCCTGCCGTGGGGTTTGCTGGGGTTTTTAAACTTCCCCGCGGCGGCCGCTGCTGCTTTCGCGATTGGCTCAGTTGTTCCCCTTACCGGGAACAGCTGTTTAAATAGTTGGCATAATGCTGGCTCGCGCAGCTGTAATGGCAGCTGTGGCTGCTGCTGCGGTCCCAGCTCCGATGCCACTGTCCCTCCCAAGGGTAAGAAGCCGGGCTCAGGGTTTTTTTGAGAGCTTGTTGCTGCCCCCCAATCTTCTCTGTCCCCTGTCTGTGCCCGTGACGGTGGCGCACTGCCGTCACAGTTGGGTTACACCCCAAATTAAAACTGAGTAGCCACAAATTCTTAAGTATATATAATTCTGCAACAGATACCTAAACACTGAAGGTTAGGTCAATTAAAGGCACAATCTCTTCAGAATGAAAAAACTAGAAGTTTGTCTACAATGAAAAGTGAATTATTTCGAGGATCGGGTTGAATTTAAATCCCAGTAGCTATTTCTGAATACTTCATTTCTATCTACTACTGCAGAGGATGACTGCCTTGTTCTAGTTTAACTGGGTGTTTTCTGGAGTGTTCTCACATGGAGTTACCCAAGTAAAGGTATTCCTGAACAGGTTTTCTAGAATAATAAGTGTAGACACAAGTCCTAACAGGCATTATGGACAAGTAAACTTGTTCTTGGGTGCAGGGCCAACACTTACATTCTTAACTTTATGTACATGAATAGATCTATTAGCTTTAACGAGAACGTGCATGCAACTAAAGATTTACCCCTAGCCAATGTTTACAGGACTGGGGCCTTGTTTTGTGAAAATACATGGAATTGTCATCTTGAGAAATGCCCTAAATAATAACAGTAATGTGCTAGCATTTCATTCACCTCTTATGCTTCTGTTACCCCTCCAAGTGGCTTGGTTACTTTTGCAGATCACTCACATGTGTTTCCTTCAGATACAAATACTACATCCCTTCCCCCACTCTCCCAAAAGTCAGCCAGCTGTTACAAAATTCAGACATTCATTAACACAATTTACTGTCTGATACTGCCAAGCAAAATAGAGACAATTAATAATAATCAGAACTGAAGGGTCTGAGACAGCTTATGAGTAAAGGATTGTATTGGTTATTTAAAAAGGACAAACAAGCTCCTGCCTTGAGTGATATGAAACAAAGGGCAGTGATGTATAACCAGTGAGGAAAGAGACTCTCTCAATGTCTTTTGTAGATTACTGTGTGAATGACACAAGCGGCAGGAGCAAATACCTCTTTTCATTTCTTAGCCCATTTGAGAAGAATAGCAGTGCTTGCAAATGAAGCTGCAGCTGTGTTCCAGCTCAGTTTAATCACTGTGTATGACTGAGGGTTAATTAGCTGCCATTCTTACTCCTATTTGTTGTTTTAATGAAGATTTGCATAAATGTAAGGCTACTGAGTAACCGATACTTGATTTTTTCCCTTCAAACAGGGTGGTGGTGGTGGAGGAATTCACTTGTCCTGAGTGTTTATGTTTGTGGAGTATTCAGTGTTGCCTTTCCATTTGACCTGATCTGCTTCTGCCTGTTTGATGCATGGTGAACAAAGAGTTCAAGGTTGCTTATCAACTTGAGACCCCTGCTGGGATTCTGCCTCTCAAATGAGGCAGCATAGGTTAGATGAAGGGACAACAGAGTGGACTGAAAATTGCTCCCAGCTGATAGAGAATACACAATACACACACAGTCACAAACACACACTTTTCCCAGATGTGCCAGAGTTATTTTCAAAGTGATTGGCCCCACTGTGGGACAGAACAACCACTTTATGGCATCATTTACAGATGAGATTCTATGGAATAGCTAATCCAACTATTTGCTTATGATAAAATATCATCACAACTACACTCGGAATGTAACTGATAGGACAAGTAGGAGAAAAGACAGGGAGCACACCCACAAATAGAAATAAACAGCTCTATCATGCCAAATAATACAGCAATGATAAAGCCCCTGGATTTATAAAAGTCTTCAATTTCAGGAACAAAAATCACTAAAATACAGGGTTTGTACATAAAAGTTATCTACACTAGCAATAAACAGCCTCAAAGAAACAAAGAGCTCAAGGTTTCACATCAACCTGCTGTCAGCTCTGTAGGAATCACAAAGCAACATACAGAAACATTATTAATTTGGCAAAGTCTAGCTCTCAACTCCACAGGAAGCATTATAAAGACAAAGAAATCAAATCCAACACCAAATTCCATTTAAAGGGAATGCTTAAAAATCAAACTTTTGTATGACACTATTTTGCTTATTGCAGTTACATCACTGCCAAAGGTTACTAGAATTGAAAGAGAATACTGGAAAATCTACCCATTTCTTATGTCAATTTTGTCAGTACACTTAGCTGGTGCACTTGACATCATTCTGTGTATCATTACTTCCACTGCTTTTCTTATATAGTTTCCTCCACTGAAACATCCAAAGGGGAGGGAAAAAAATAACAATTTGATTGTATAATTACATAAAGATAGCAAAGGACATATAGGACTGTTGAAGTACTAGATATTTTATTTAAATTCCTATTTAAAATTCACCAAACTTGCAAGTGCCCTTTTGAAAGCAGACAAGCAAAAGAATATGTTGTATATTTTTAGTTCCTAATTCTAACATAATTTTCTCAGTAATTTCTGAAATGATTGTATACGTCTATAGGAAACTCTGTATTGGACATTAATACTACCATAGCCCTTACCCTGATTTCTTAAGACTTCTAGAATATGTTTGCTTTTCTCTACACATGTGTTACCATTCCATGGGTATCGACAAAACAAGTGTTTGGCTCAATACAATGCACAGGCAGAGGTACGCTCAGGAAGTCCCGCCAACAATCCAGTAAACAGTAGGTGGCATCCTATACACCTGAAATAAGTATGCTTGAATTCACAAGGCATCAAGTAACTATCTATTCCTCTTAACAATTTCAGCTTTTAATTGGAACCCTGAGAGTTACTAAGGTCTCATTTTCTTGCAGTGTTGGGCTGCTTTATTCCAGCCACCCCAGGCAGCTGTAAGCTGGTTGTCCTTTACATTTAATGCTAGCTTTTTATATTGCATGCACAGGCAACTGCAAATGAGAAAAAATAGCCAATCGTATTTTTGTCTACTCTCACAATTTTATTGCAAGTCTCAAAATATTTTTTTCTTTATCTTAAAGCAGGGGTAGCCAACCAGTGGCTACAGAGCCACATGCGGTTCTTCCGAAGTTAATATGTGTCTCCTTGAATCTTTGCACAAGCACATGGTGACCAGCTTCCAAGGCCATTACGTCACATCATTACATATTATTGTGGCTCTTTGGCAATGCACATTGCTAAATTCTGGCTCCTTCTCAGGCTAGCCACCTCTGTCTTTTAGCCTCTGCTTTCAGTCTTAAGAATCTCAGACTTTCTGCTCTATATGTAAAAACTTCAGCTCCTGGCATTTGGGGAGAAGAGCTTGAAAACAAAGGAAACCTAAAGTCTTAACAAATAGAAAGCAAAAATGGTCCCCATATGTACCATCAAAAAAAATCTTGTGATAGTTGTATATTTAGGACTTTTGCAGCAGCCATCAGTATCATTCCTTGCTTACAGTAGGCAGGAACAAAAGGTGGAGTCACACACCTAGTAGTCAGTAGGGAACATGGTATTTGACTGAAAGGATGAGTCACAGCCATTATACTAGTTAAGAAGAATGACAACCTTATTTGAGGATTCTCATTGGTTATTCAAGATACTGAATAAACAGAATTTAAATTACTGCCCATCATTTGTGAACTATTCAGTTAGTCATCAACCACCACTGGTAGGGTAGTGTTCTTTTCAAGGAAGAGCATCCTGTTACCAAAATATAAGCTTTCCATTTCAATATTCATTAATATTTTCTCGGTTGTAGTAGCACAGCTTTTGCAAATTACCATCTTCTGCAAGGGATTAAACTATTTTGCTTTGAATCCATGTATTTTTATTCTTCAGTACTAAAAATGCCCCAGTATTTGTGAGAATATGTTTTCTCCTTACTTTGCATTATGTACAATTATTTTTACTTGGCTGTGGAGCAATCGTAGGTACAAAATTTGAAATCCACATTTTTTTTTTCATAATAGTAAACCAGAGTACTATGCAGATAATTACAGTTAATAGAAAGATGGACAATTAATGCAAATGTGGAAGTGTTATTTTCCTTACCAGGGTTGCAGTCTGTGAGAAGTGAGCAGATAGAGAGGAGAACTTTAGAAATAGTTAATGCTGGACTCCAGTTGTCTTTTAAAATATCCAGGCAGATCACTCCTTGGCTGTTAATATTACAGTGATAGATTCTTGTCCGAAACGTAACCTAGAAAAAATAGGAAGTCTAAATATAAAGACGTTCAAAATAATTCCAGTATCATAATTTTTATTACAAAATACTTAGGAAATCTTATCAAAGAACATTTGCTTTCCTGGTGCCAGAGTAACTCAATAAAACAATACCACCCTGCTGCTTTTAGTTAAAAGCTGTGCAAAAGTTTTAAGAGATTTATTATAGAACAAATCCTGCTCCTCTCTCTATAGCTTGCAATGGAATTGGTATGTTGGCAGTGTGAAAGGTTGCATGATTCCTCATGGTCTTTTCATACCTATATGTAGACCAGTCTATTTCAGTCACTGACCTGGTATAATCTTCATAAAGTGGCTCCGTAGCCACTCCAGAGATAGAGAATACATTCTTTTACCCAGCATCTGGCCCAGTTAACATGTTGGGTGCTGAACAGTAAATTTGCCCATATAATGGCAATCTTATTGATTGCTAGAAAGAAGGGAGTTCAACATCTGGGCAGATGAGGCAAATTCTTCAGGTGAAGCTGATACAATAACCCTGTTTATATTTCTAATACTTAAACTGATTTCCTTAGAAACATTTTGTTCTGATTTTCGATGTTTTTTGCCATTCTGCTCCACAGACTTTCTTTTCTCAGGTGAACCAACAGTTCACATACCAGAAAGAGTAACCTGCTTTTTTTTCTTCTAGACTACAGTATTATCTGTTTAATACTCTCTCCTGAAAATGTAGGCCTTTTATTTAAAAGCGTTCCAGATGCAAAAAAAGGCTGTTTCAGAATGAATTGCATGGTTATTTTTAAAGAAATGGCCTGTATAAAAATGACATCTTGGAGTTCCTTATTTATTCTCCATTAGCAATTCATTTCCCCATCAGATTGACTCAGATAACAAGTCAAAACAAGATTTGTCTAACGTCATGTTCAACATGGTATCTAAAACCAAGACATATAGTTTTTGTGGTATACCTCACCAGCAAACAATAACTTCCTGGAATCGGAACAGATGGGTTGATTATGTATGAGGCATTACTGACAGCAATCACAGTTTGATGATGGCTCCAATCCAATTCTTATTTAAGTTAAGGACAGACTTCCCACTGACTTCAGTAGGATCTCATTTGGATCTTTGCAAGATGATATGAGTGTGTGCAGTAATGCAATGCCTTCTTGAATATCTATTAAGTAAAAATGTAATAATTCTTTAACTGGAGAAACACTTTACCTCTGCCTTTGATAAGATACAAGAGAGAAAAACTTAGGTCCATAAAAATATTTTTTCCTCATTAATTGCTATTCTACATAGATTTAGAAAGGCAGTATTAGAAGCCTTGATGTCATGAATCAGTGAGTTATGTAAAAAAGAACCAAAAATAGCAGGTCAACAGCTTTTAAAATATATCTCTTCTGAAGGTTATTGTGAATTCATAGGCTGAGTGAGCAGCCTGAAAGTCTGTACTCTCCATATGTGTGTTTTTGTACAAAGTTGTGATTTCAATTAAGGTTTTCTAGTTTGGTTCATGTAAGTGCTTTGCTTCTGCTATTTTTATATGGATTTATGAATACTTTTGCACCTTTCTGGTATAATGAGTTCAACCCAGCAAGTCACTACAGCCAGAAGATTCCTGTTACAGTGTTTCGGTGAGCAGGAGAGTGGTCGAAGCCACCTGGAAGCTCAAGACATATTTTCCGAGCTAAAATTGAGGGTGTTGTTAGATACTACCTTTCCCACACGTTAAATGTTCTTAAGATGGTACTGTCCATGTGGTTAAGGCAGGAAAAGACAAGCTAAGTCCTTTTGAATGTCTCAAAGTTATATCTCTTTTGACAAGGATCGTCTCCAGCAGGTATTAGGCAACTTGTGTTGTAGTAATGTCAGTGTGCTCCATGGGGCCAATACCAGCAATTTGTGGTCCTCTATTACTCCCCCACCAGGTGGATGATCCAGAACCCTACTTCCCTGGAACGACGCAGAGCTGGAGGCAGCTGGGCTGCTGTGGGTGAGTGCAGAGCAATGACAAAGGTGGGGAGGAAGCAGGATGGGGAGGTTGAGGCACTGGAGAGCCAGGTAGCCATGGGTAAGACTTGGCAGCTGCTAGCAATGTCCCCGCTCACCAGCCCTCTAGCAACATGTCAGAGAAATTATTAATCCTTAACATGCAACTGCTCAGAGCATGTGCTAACTTTAATACCACCTAACATTCCTTGGAGTTACATGTGCCAACTGCAGCATGCAATAACACCTCAGCACTTCAAATATAACTGAAACAGGGAATCCTTTTGTTTCAGGATGCCCCCTGTATCGGCACATGCTTAATATTAAGGATGTACTTCTATTTCCTTCAACAGAAACATTTTCCTAATTTGGGCCCTCAATTACACCATGGTTAAATATTACAGGGCATGATCCCACTTTTACTGAAATGCATGGGAATTTTGACATTAAGTACAAGGGGAACAAGGGAGGTTTTTAGCACAGCCTGAATTATATCTTGAAACTAGATTAGCAGCCTGAGCAGTCTAAGTCTTTAACTCACATATAGTTAAATCGAGTTTATACTACAACTAACTTTTGCTCTCACATGAGGGGATAGATTGCAACACATTCCTCTGACTTCAGTTACAGCACAGATAAGGCCAAAGGGACCCTGACAAATTTAATTTAAGGAGATGGATGAAGGTAGTTCACATCGAGCTGTTTACACTTCTGTTGCTTCAGGTTGATACTCTACAGGAAGATAATACTTCATCTGTTCATACTTGAAGGCTATTCACAACAATTACAGGGCCTGGAAGTGTAATCGTTTACCGTGTGGCTATACTGTTGTTACACCTACTCACAATGGTGAATAAGCCACCTGCTCACAAGAGAATGTTTGCTACGTATCACTGAATCAAAGGACCTCTGGAGTCACCTTGTCTAACCCCCTGCACAGAAGCTGGATTCACTGTTCTCATTTATCACTGGCAAGTGATAAAGTGGGATTTGTCAAGCATAGCAAAGTACTTTAAAATGCCTGTTTGAGTATATGCAGACACTTAACAATAAAAACAACTTTTAAAGTTTCTAAAGAAGCTGTAAAACTGTGGAGTTCACAATATCAAACACAGTCATAATATGGTAGGATTTGTAGGCCACTGCCTAGAGACCCATATGCTTTTTTCCAAGATGTCTAGGTGATGATAACTGAATGAATTCTGACACTTCATTTTCCATCCTCAGAATGGAGAGTGAAAGGGCCCAAGCAGAACAAATTCTAGCACTATAACTGGGACTTGCTGTAGAGCAGGGGTGGGCAATTATTTCAGCTGGAGGTCCACTTAATGAGTTTTGGTGAGGTGTTGAGGGCTGCAAGGATAGTCTCGCTCCTTGACAGTGGGTCCCACCCTTGGCCACCACCTTGAGACTGGAAGTCCCTTCCCTAACCCCTGACCTTTGCTATCGGAAGTCCTTCCCCTTGCCCCAGAAGTACTCCAGAGTAGGGGGGGGCTTGCCATCTTGGAACTGGAAATCAAACAAACCATATAATAAAAATTGAACATCTACTATATTTTAATTTTATTTCAAAAAATGTTTTGTCCTGATTTATGTGTTTTTGTGTAGTGTATATAGAGGTGATTGCATAAAAGCTCAAAATAAAGTCTTATTTTTGTATATTGTGTTTGGAGGGGTAGTAGGTGTTTGTGGGGGGGTGTGGGTGATGTTTTTGTGTTGGGGGAGTGTGTGTGGGGGAATGATGTGCGTATGGTTGGGGGTGTGGTGTGTGTATGGCAGGAGATGTGTGGTTGGGATGTGTGCGGGTATGGTGGGGGTGAGGGTTGTATGGGGTGTGTGGTTGGGGTGTGGGTGTGTTGGGTGTGTGCATGTGGGGGGCTTTCCCTCCCACCTAGCTTCTCCTCCACCCACTCTTTGTAACATGGCTGAGTCGAGCCTCTCCAAGGTGCAGGTGGGGGTGGGAAATCAGTGCTGTCTGCCTGGCTTGCAGTGAACTGCAAAGGGACAAGAGACAGCTGCTGCTGGCAGGCATCAAGGAAAGCTCGGTGGCGGGGGGGGGAAGAGGGAAAGCCTGGAGCAGTGGGCTCTCTTTTCCTCTGTGTTGGACCTGCCCCTCAGGGCTGTAGCCAAGCCCACAGTGGCTTTTGCTGCTGCTGTTTCCACCCCACCTGCCCATTCCACATCTGCCTGGCAAGGCTGCAGTCAAGCCTGTGCTGGCTCCTGCTGATGCTGCTCCTGTCCCACCTGCATGTCCCATACCTGACCAGCGGGGCTTTGTGAGCACCCAAGCTCCTTTGTGTGCCCTGCTCTCCGCCTTCATACACATGCTTCCCCACCCAGCCATGCATGAGCAGAACCAAAGCGAGTTGCAGGCAGAGCCCACCCCACTCCCCGCAACACTGCAGCTTCCCCTTTCTACCTGCTCCCAGAATGCAGAAGCAGGGACAGGAGGAGTCGCTGGAGGCCAGGGGAGCCCCACAGTTCCTTGGGCGGCTGCAGCAGTGGCAGCAGTAGCCCTGCCCAGAAGCTGTCCCCACTGGCCAGGGCTGGGGTCCTCTGCCAGGGAGGCTGGGAATGCAGCACATGCTGCCTCAGATGAGACCAGGTAGGACTTGGCCCCATGAAGAACACAGCAGGAGCAGCCACCAGCCAGGCTGGATACAATTAATTGGTGGGTACTTGTCTGCAGGCTGGATCCAATCAGCTGATGGGCTAGCTCCGACCCACAGGCCATATTTTGCCTAACTCTGTGCTAGAAATTCTATTTTCTTATGGCAAGCTGGAAAATGTCTGCTATCTATTAACATCCATGTAAACAACTATAATGGAAGATCCTTTGTTCTTCCCTTTCTGTACAGCATCTGTAGTCCAGGAAAAGTAAAAGGGAGACTCTTCCCTTGTAACTGATTGTGTGCATGGCTAAGGCATCATATTCCCTCAATGACTCCCATGTACCTGATGTTAAATTTGCCACATACACTGAGTTTTTGCAGGGTCATCCCTATTCATTGCCACAAGAGCAAGAAGTGAACTGAAAATACTATTGAAAGGGTATTACTTTTCTGTAATACGGTCATATTTTTACTTTTCATACCACCTGAGTCCTATTAAGGGTGCAGGCTAATGTTTCCATTTATCCCTTAATGAATACACCAAAATACTACTTTGAAAACACTCAAGGGATTGTGGGTGTGTGGCTGAAGTTATTGTCAGATTAAAGAATGATAGTAAAGCAATGTCTCTTTGGCTAACGACAGCTGTCCACTCTAGATTCATTCTCCATAATACTGTAGTGCTTACCTTGTCCATTTTCAGTAGATACATATTTAGGACAAGTAGATGTACAGCGGAAATAAGAATTTTTTCTAAAAAATGTCTACAGTAAAAATATTGTAAGAGGGTTTCAAAGTACAGATACAGAATTTAAAGGAATTCACACCATTTGGTAATAAATAATAAGAATAAAGAGACCTGAGGAAAGATGTTGATGCCTGAAAACTTGTCCAATTTCTCAATTACACTATTGGTCCAATGAAAGATACCACAAAAAGTCTTGCCCCAAGAAGAAGAAATACATTTATTTACATAGTGCTCTATATCAAACTGCTTTGGGCTTTATATAACAAAATACAACAAAAACAAAATAGAAGTTCAACCTCTTGAAATAAAAGTGAAAAAGGTTTGCTTCAAGGATTTAAGTTCCTAGACAACCTTTTTGTTGTTTCCAGCTCTAAAGTGAGAATTTCATTTTGACAAAGACTGCAGGAACATGACCCCAGTGTGCATGAAGCTGGGAAAGGTCAAAAAGCATACTGTATTTTACACATCTCTCTGGATTTTATGTAAGAATAGTAGCTTCAGTTTCAGCATGTCAAAAAGTAGGAGCAACAGTTTTGTCCATACCAATAGAGAAAATCATAGAAAGAAAAACTAGCCCAAACTCTTTATTTACATCAGGATGACTATTTCAGAACAATCTAAAACAACCTTATGGTCCTGAGTGATGCAATGTTCATGCAACATCTTTTATGTTAATTGGTATCCTTCAATTTCTTAGAGGTAGATTAATCTAATGTATATCATACTCACTGAGGCTGCATTTCTAGAACCTGATGGCCCATCTCTGCTTTTTAACTATAAAATTGCAGCATGCACAATAACAATTAATTAGAACAACAGCTGAGATATTTAACAGATAATGACAAAGTGCATTATAAATTACAGACCATATGATGCCCATAGTTAAAGTGGACTATTCTAATGCATGTCAAGAAAAGAACTCTGTTCGTTTTTGGCAAAAATTGCACATCATCTAATTTTAGTAGATAATTAATACCTAAAGATTTATTTTATAATATGAAAAATTACCTGCATTAGCAGGAAATATTAGCTTGTAGCTAGCTTTATTTGACTCATGAGAAAACTGAGCCTCAAGCCATTATAGGGCTTTTTGTAACAAAATGCCTCGTTCATGATACAGTTTGCTAGAAGTGATAGCAATTCAATAGAGAGTATATTAGGGATTACCTTTTAATATTGTCTAAAACAAAACAATGTCTAATCCTGATAATGATACAGTATATTAATAATAATTAGGAAGTTGGCTGATTGCCCAATATACCCTGGTGAAAAGAGTATTAAAAGACAAAGGACATACCACTTGAAGTAAACAGAAAAATGGTAAGTGTATATATGAACCATATGAATGTTTTCAATTTGCGCATTGACTAGCTACATCAAAAACAGAATGGCCAAAACAGATTTTACTGTTAATCTTGTAGTTACATCAGCAGCTACAAGAGAACAACAACTAAAAAAGCAGCTCTAGGGAATCCTTTGAAAAAAATGTAAAAGGCAGGAGAAGAACAAAGAAAACGAAAATATAACCAGGTTAGAAAGCTTCAGGATAGCAACAATATTGAGTGGCGCAGAGTGAAAAGGTTTCTTAGATAAAGATAATACAAGTTTCTGTGAAATGACTTTATTCCTGACCTTATCTTGTGAGATTATTGAACTTAAGAAAGGCTGTGGCAGCCAAATGAAAAATAAAGAAGAGATATAAACGATTTACTGGTTGTCATTTAAGCTTTTGTTTTTGCTTTTAATAGCTTTTGTCAATAGTATTTTCTTTAGTACTTTTAGCTTGTGATGGGGTCATGTCTGTCACTACCAGCAGTCTACCAGATTTTCTTTTTGGTTCTGCCAAAATACCCTTTTATGAATTAAAGAAATCCATCTGTTCTGATAGAACTGTGGACAAATATCCCACATGTCAACATACTCTTTCCAGTTCTCTATAGATTTCTGGTTTTAGCTTTGTTTTAAATTGTTGTACAGTTTTTATGCAGCATGACTGAATTCACTGGCATATAAAGCTGATCAACATTTAATAAACTTTACAAGACTTAATTCTTAAAGGGACACCTGGCAGGTGGTAAGCCACCCTGTGGTAAGAATCCTGTGAAGGGCTAGGAATCTCCTGCAGGACATCCTTAATTTCCATTCTAGGGAGTGAGGGCCCAGTGCCTGCAATAGGGAATAGTGGTGAGAAAGAAAGATAGGTTTCACAGGAAGGAAACAGGGAATTTACTTTGTATATGTATCCTAGACTTCAGATGGGCTTATTTTAATGAACTCGAAATATATGGAAGTATCTGACACAACCTGACTTGTTAAGAATACCAAGAGAAAGAATGATATGCAATGATAATTATCCAACTCAGAAGAGTTATCAGCCACCTGGATCCCCTGCGTCCCAGAAAATCAGTGATTCACAATGCTGTTTTATATTGACTGTGACATATGCATGCATTGATAATAATTAGTAACATAGCTCTTCCCCATTTCCTTTCTTTTTCTTTCTCCCCTTGCTATTTTGACCTCAGTCCCCTCTGTTCCTAGTTCTCCTCTGTGATTCTGTCTCTCTGATGATCACTGAAGTTTGTTTTCAGTGGAAAGACATTTGGACAGGAACTTCCTTGAGGTCCATACTGTGTGCAGATGTGTAGCATTAGTGTCCCTTGAATGTGTTAGGAAGTGGAACTGTATCTAGCAGTTTTCAGTCCCAAGAGAGACTGAAGAGAGAGCTACCTGCACTGTTGGGTAGAGCAACTAAGAATCGCATCACCAATTCTCACAACTTTCTTCCCATGTCTTCTGATATTTTTAAAATGGTTTTCATTAAATTTATGATTTTTGTAGAGCTGTCAATTAATTACAGTTAATCTGTGTAATTAACGTTAACTGATTCTTGCATTAATTTTTTGAATGCATTAAATGCAAATGTGATTTTGGAACCTTCACTCAGGCTCTGTTCCGCCACCACCAAGCTGTGCCCAGTGCGGGAGCAGGCGCAGCACAGAGGACCACAGAGCAGCCTGGGCGCAGGCTCAGAGCAGCTCCAGTGGAAGTGGGGGGAATGCACACAGACACAGTCACAGATGAGCAGCTGTAGCCTGCACACTGTATGTACAGCAGCGCTGTGCCAGTAAGTCTGTGGAGGGGAAGGGGTGGGGGAAAGGGTGGTAGGGCAGATCGAGGTCCCCATGGTGAGGGAGGGAGTGGGGTAGGGACGGGTGCTGGGGTGAATGGGGCTCCAGTGATGGGGCGAGGCATGGGACAGAGCTGTTGGAGGCTTGTCTAGGGGCACATGGGGTGGAGGGGAACATGGCTCCCCGCTGCTGTGCACATGCCCAGAGGAGGCATGAGGGGTGACATGTGCCCCCAGATTTGTGTGTGAGGCAGAGGTGTGCTGCCCTCAGCAGGCTGAGACTCTGCATCTGCTGCCTTTGCCCCAGGAACCATGCGGCACCGTGTTGTACCTCCCACAGCAGAGTAGGCAGAGGATGTGCAGCTTCAGGGGCAAAAGCAGCAGGATGCAGAGCCCCAGCCCACAGCAGGCAGCCTGCCCCCACCTCACACACAAATCCAGGGGGCACATGTTCCCCATGCCTCCCCCAGAGATGCACAAAGTAACAGGGAGCCAGCAGCTCCAACCCATGACCCATTCACCCCAATGCCTGCCTCTCCCCCTGCCCTACTCCCTCCCCCACCATGGGGGGGGCTTGATCTGTCCCCCCCTCCACTTCCCTCTTATCCTGCCCCTCCCTCTCCACAGACTTACCTCCTGGGAGATGTGTGTGTGTGTGTTTGCCCCTCACTCCCAAGCCACAGCCCCCCCAGCCCTACTGCTGCCCCTCACTCCTGTCCCACAGTACACCACATCCTGCCAGGGCATGGGGGGTCTCTCCCTCAGGCTCTAAACCCCACACACCCACCCACAGCCTCCCAACACCTTCACAAATTCCACCCCCATCCCATATAAAGCACTTGCATAATTTTGCATAATTTTGAGATTTTCTGTGCATTAAAATCGTGATTAATTACAACTAATTTTTTTAATTGCACAATTAATTTTGATCAAATTTTAAATCATTTGACAGCCCTACATTTTTACCTCTGCTCTCACAAGGTTTTACCCTGAGTGAAAAGGCTACCATTTTCACATATTTTCCATGAGAAAGAAGCACAAGCTACCCTCAGCCAGATGGTTCAAATGAGGTTGTTTCCAGCAAAAAAATACTGAATTCTTATTCACCATGTGAAGGGCAAACGTGGAACAGGGGAATGTCGATGTAAAGGAATGAATGAGCTGTGGGCAGCTGGAAATTGGGATATATTAGGAAAAAGCAATGAAAAACTGGAGACAGTGAAACTAGAGTGTAAGAGACACCTGAGAGGAGGTGCAGAGAAAAGCAGCATGGCAGAGAGGGATAATGCAATGAGTAGGAAGGAGACTATAAAAGAAATAAAGTAGGTCTTGCACATGTGTAATACAGCAAGGCAATAGGAGACTCTGGAGGAGCATGGAGACATTGTGTGAGTGCAACAGCTGCCTACCTATTCTAGGTTGGGATGGGGATGGATAAAGACAGAATGACAGGCTCAGAGATGGGTAAATTGTAGAGGCCTTTCTGAAAAGAGTGACGTGGCCTGCACTTTTGTGTCTGTAGTAAAGCTTGGTTTGGAATCCAAGATACTAATATGGCAAACTGGGTTGGGAGGCTTCTACTTAGATATGAAAAAACTCAGAAGGAATGTGATTCTTACAGAATGTAGGCGTGACTTGATTTTTGAATGTTTGGAGTTGGTACTAGTAAAGAATGCTAATTCCATGCTTGTGGTCTTAGAAAAATAGCACCTTAGAAAATTAGCCACTATACCATAGAAAAGACAAAAAAAGTATTTAAAAGACAAGCATGTATAAAATAAACATGAAAAGGGAAGAAAAACCTTTTGACAAAAGGAACTGGTCTTGTACATGAGACTGCACTTATGAAAAGAAAAAGCATAAGGCTTGTACCACAGGAGTGGGCTTTCACAATAGATAATGAAATTTTGTGCATATAGATTAGCTTTATATGACCATCACAAAGGAGAGGCAAGGATTTCTTAGGGTGATACCTTTTATTGGATCAACTGCAAAGTTGGGATAGAATTAGGTAAGCTCTTGAATGCAATACATTCTTAATAAAACCTTGCCTCTCGCATAATTCCCGGACCACCCCGGCTACAATATCACTCTAATACTACCATCATATATGAAACATTAAAGAAATACTCAGGACTTAAATCAAGATATTGTAAATACAGTATGCAGTATTTAAACGGGAACAAAACTTTTCCTAGCATGGTTGATATAACTCAGTTTAGCTTTGAAATCCTGTGAACAGTGTTTCTATCAATCGATAGACAGGTGAGATTTACAAGGGGAAATGGGATTTTTATTCTAATTTTGATTTAGAGGTGATTTTGCATAGTGCAGTTCTCAAGTCTCATGAAACATTTTTCTGTCAATTGAGATTAAGTCCCCAGCAAGATCAATTGTAGAGTTGGGATTAAGAGATTTTATCAATCACTCAATTAAACCCCCACCCAGCAGATATACTAGGATAGTGATAGATACATCCACAAGTAAATGGAACTGACAGCATAATAGATATAATATAGTTAAATATACTAATGGAAATAACAAAGGTAGTCCTTAATGAAAACACAGATCCCATTATAGTGGCAATTCTTGAAGATAATTTTCTCTAGAAAAATATTTGTTTCATACAAACAGCTTTGTGGGAGACTGACTAGGCTTCTGGATTTGTAGAAATGTCATGCTCTGGAGAGGTATAATATAGGATAATGTAATCAACCCCTTTCTTTTGATAATTTAACTGTATATAATGCAGTGGCTTGAATTGTCATGAACTGTAAAATTTAGAAGGGTTTTAGTTCTAAAACATTTGGATATGCAGGCAATTCACCAACTTCTAACATAGATAAGAGCCAAAAACAGATTAGAATTTTCTCAAGTTGACTAAAAAGGAACAATATTCCATGTGTGTATATTACACCTGCACGTGTGTGTGTTCTAGAAAAGTAGAGGCAGCACATTTTTAGGAGATAAAGTTTTCTTTTATTCTTTTCCTTGATGAAATTGGCTGAATCCATCAAGCATAAAAGGAAGATATTTAGCAAGAAAACAAAATCTTAAAAGGCATATGTTTTTTAAAGCATTATAAGATCATGAAGGCCTTAGAGAAATGTAGGACTGTTTCCCTGTCAGGCCGTCCATGTAGTTTTATTATTATTTTTTAAATGGCCATCCAGAGTATGCTGTCAACCAAGTTCTTCTTTCATCCACTGCATTGCATGGAAGATACTGACACAAGGATGAAGTGCATTTTCAGCTGCTAACACTCATGCTGTTTTTGTGAATCAAGTTCAATTTTTTATCAAGATCTGACATTAGCACAAAGCAGCGATCATGTGCATGTGCTGTGTCATGTAGATTCTGCCACACCTTGCCACAATTGGCCTGATAAAAGTCAAGATGATACTTTAAAACAAAATAAAACCAAAATATTTCCCCCCTTCTCCCCGCAAAAAAACAAACAAATGATACAACCACAACTGAAAAGAAAAGTAGAATTATGTAAGTTGTTCGATTTCTTGCTGAATCAGGCAACTGGGTCCTAAGCCAATTTCTTGAGTGTTGTACAAGCTTGCACAAAGTGGAAGCTAGGAAATATTTTTAATTGACTGGAGCCTCCCAGAAAGCCAGAGCTAATTTGTCAGTTCTCAGATGAGCTGTTCCAGAAATCTCTACATCCGATGAAATAGATAAATTGTGACCAACCATAAATTGGAGATAGGCTGGGATGGTCCCGTTTCACTTCTAATCAAGCTACATGAATCAAGATTATAGAATTTTTCTCTTCTAGCTGATCATTCCACAGCTGTAAGCAAGGCACAAGGTTTTCCACTTAAAAGGAAAAGAAGATTAAAAGGGTCAGTGACCTCTTGCTTAGAAAATGTTGAGTCCATTTAAAGGCAGGAGATAAAGTTGAAAGATTGAAAAGAACAATCCAAAGGACAAAAAGATGAATATCACAAAGAACAAACTACTAAACACATTTCTTATTTGCTATTTAATTGAAAATAAACTATTGCTACTGGCTTATGATCAACTCACTATTATTAGGTCTGTGCCTATTTCTTCAGAGACACTGACAAGAACTTTTATGAAAAGGAAGGGAAGACAGTATACAAGATCATGAACTGTGACAGAAGGACTGACTGAAACAATACCCAGATATATAATCTTGGAATACACCTGGGTTTTGTACGGATATGGCCTAACATTAAAGTTCTATAAAAAACAGAATGGCTCCTCAAAGTATGCTTTTTTATTCAATTGAAAGAAGCCTCATGATTCTACCAATCCCAATTACTGGAAGATACAAGAGATGGGGATGTATCAGAGATGAGCATATGACATCAGGTCAACTTTTAGAACAGCAGATACAACAATGAGAAGAGAAGAATGGATATGGGAAGATATAAAAATGAGTACCCCTATAGCAGGGCGTAACAATTTTAAAAGTGACGGAGGAGATAAAGAGGATAGGGATCAAACTCTGGCCTGCAGGGCAGACCCAGCCAGTGGGACTTCCCAGGGATCCAGAAATTTGGTGGAGGGAAAGCAGTGGCCCCATTGGCAAATCTGCCTTACTGACAAATCTCTGGATTTATGGTGAACCCCAGGCCCTATGTGCTGGATCTGGTGCCCAATCTCAGTGTGCAGAGCTAGGTGGAGTAGTTCCAGGCACCAGAACCTTATCTTAGTGTGGGGGCTGGGAGGGGAGGCACTGGACCCCCGGGACCCAAACTTGGTATGCAGGGGGCAGGAGGGAGTTATGCCAGGCCCTCATGGCCCAATCCTGGCACGCGGGGCAAGGAGGGAGCAGTGCCAGGGCCTGATATGGCCCACAGACAGGCTCTGGACCATTTATCTGGCCCTCAGGGCCAAAAGGCTAGGCTTAAGCTGATGGAAAAATTTGAAAGGGAAAATAAAATAGCTATGAAGCAAACACTGAGTGGCCACAATTTTTAATTATTTTAATGTGATATGAAAAAGGAAGAAGAGAGCATGGCAAAAGAGGAAGAAACTAAAAAGTACAAAGGAGAAGTTTAACAATTTCATAGAAAAAACAGAATAACTTATTTATTTGTAGCCTTATGCAGACCCCAAAACTGCCCTTTTTTGGCATGAATAGCTTTGCATATGTAAAACATTTTCAGATTTAAGTGTGTACATTTTCCAGCCACTAGAACTTGTACACTTTGGGGTTGGATTTATAAAATGTAAAGCCAGATATATATATGTGCACAAAAGGTATTGAGACCTCTGTGAAAACAAAAAATATTCAACTCTCTGGCCCCAAAATGGCACTTGAACCATAATAGTGTCACCAACAAGATATTTTCATAATGTTAAAGTTATTTCCCCCCCCTTCCCAGCACACTAGCCATGCACACAATTAATTATATGACATTTGAAAACACACCGGAAGAATGGATTTTGGGAATCCTTCCATTGACTTTAACGGGTTTTGAACTAGGCCCTGTAACAATAACTGTTATGTGACATGGGCACTAGCCTTTGAAACTTCAGTCTGGGTCATGAGATTTCATCAAGTTTCTGTTCTTAGCCAGCACTTCTGTGGTTGTATACTGGGATTATCAATTCTGACAGTGTATGTTTAAATGTTTCTTTAGTTTATTGTAAGAGAGGATAAAATAGCCCTCCCTCATAAGTCTGAAGAGGAATACATGAAATTTGCCATAGTAAGACATCTGTTACTATGGCAGGCTGTTTCAATTATGTACCCATATGAAACTAAACTATTTGGTATTGCTAATCCCAAACACTAAACAACCAAATTTATGAGATTGGCTTCTAAATTAGGAGACTGAAACTGCAGTATGGTTTGGTTTCTTTTTGGACTTCATATTTTCAATAACTATGAAAATTTAAACTATGATAATTTAAATCATGCTTAAATTTTTACATGAGATTCACATGATTCCAGGAGTTATGTCTTTAAAAAGACCTCCCAATATCTTGATGCTGGAATAAAATATAAGATGCAGCAACATGACCTATGTGCCACTTTTACACAATGTTTTCTACTCAAGTTTCCACTTCAAAAATACATTTTTAGCATACAGAATTAAAAGCTGGGGGATGAGGGGGTAGATTTAAAATAGGATTTCCCACCAACGTATTGATTGCAGCAGTTATCTTGTGACAAGCCATCACCTTCCCACACTGTTTTTAACTCAGGGGACTTCCCGAAGGGTTTTACTTGTGAGTCACTTTCAGAGGGTACGGAGAATATGCATAATAAAAATATTAACAGAAGATTCCTAAAGCTAGATTTGGAGATAGAAGTTACTTAAAACAATGGTTGAAAGTTGATGGAATAAGAATACAAAAAATATTAGCAAAATGTTAGTTAATTCTGATACTGGTCCCCTGTACACATGCACCAATAATTTTCGTATGGATAACAAGTTTCTTTGTAGTAATTGTTAGCTCTACAATAATACTATACAGTACCATCAGTACTCTCCTCCTTTATCAAGCAATAGCTTTTTATACAATTTATATGCACAAATGTTTTACAAAGACAATTGGAAGTGAGAAGAAAGACACACAAAAGAGCTATTAGAAAGCAGGACGAGAACTTCCCTATTGCTTAATATTTCATTAATAAGCAACACACATGTGCACAACTACTCATTTTGCAAGATAACAGAGTCACCAAAACATAACTGAATGTGGACTGAACAAGTCTTTCCCCCACCGTGAAGAAGCAAACTGGACCTTCACTTTCTATTAAAAAAGGACACATTGCTTCAAATCTGAAGTTCAATGTCAACAGAAAGAAGAATAAATCCCCCACTCTCTCATATTTAGTCCTTTACGTAGTAGGACTGCAAAAATATTATTATGATTTGGGTTCCCTTGTGGTTTGGCATTTCTGAAGGAATTTTAAGTTGCACAGAGGGTGTCAATATCACCTCTGGGATTTTTTTTGCTGGGGAATTTGTAGTCACTGGTCTGTTGATAGGAAACCAAACAAACAAAAAGCAAAGCAAGCAAGCAACCAAAAGAAGAAACCTGGCTAGATATCAAGCTTTTTAGCCCCTTTTATGCAGCATGAAGGGGCTGGAACCAGGGACAGATCTCTTTCATTTTTTTCATACCACCTTCAGTTCTTGGTGCACCAGAAGATACAAGTGACTTTAAGTGCCTGAAATTCAAACCTTTCAGTTGTGTAATGCCAGTCTTCTGAATTGGAAAATTTTGGTTAAAATTGCAGTCACTGGGCTAAATTAATCTTGACTGTAACATTTTTCTTCTTGGTACTGCATATTTAAACTACGGTTCACCCCGCTTACGTGTAGATTTGCATAAATCACTTAGCCATGTAAACATACAAGTCCCAATTTTTACCTAATGCATTGTAACAAACTCCAGCTCTCTGCATATTTGTTATGTGCATAAACCATTTGTTATGTGCATAAGCCATAGCATTTTTCAGCCCTGGTGTCCCCTTTGTAATTTCATATGCTCATAACTGGAGTACAATTAACTGTTGCTGTATCCAGGGTTTGAAGTACACTCTTACTCGAGAGGCTCTGTGGCAGGGGCAACCAGAAGCTGAAAGGAACTGCCACTGCCATCACCTGAGCTGCTTAAAAAGGTGTTGGGCTGCACAGTGTTGGGCCAGGGGTTCTTGTCTCTTATGGGGGAAGGGAGGGTTCAGCCTCCCCATACTTCAAATCCTGGCTGTATCTGTAACTGCGCTCCCTTTAACTGGGCAGCCAGACAGAGTGAAAGGAAGCTGTAAAAGAGGGTGCCTATAGACGTTTAGAGGCCTCACTCTTAACTCATGCTGCTTTACACAAAGTGCCATGAGATAGAGCCCCACTGCCTCCAACCCAACAGACATTCGCCTGTTGGGTCGGGGGTGAAGGGGGAAATCAAGTCTGCTTGCACTGGCCCTGGTCAACAGGTGGGGGTGCTCCTCTCCCAGTCCTGCTTTACCCCACCTTCCCCTTTGCAGGGGTACCATGTCCCCGCACAGTGTTAAGAGGGTCCTGCACAGGCTGATTTACCCCGGGCCCTGCACTGCCCTAGGATTGGCTCTGGGTGAGGGGCTCTGTCCCCCCACCGTCAGCTCTGGCCAGGGAAAGCAGCTGACAGCTCCCTTACCCTTCTGCACTGACAGCTCAGGGGCAGGCTGGGGCTGGTTTGGTGGTCACCAGTGAGTACCAACCCAGCCCTGCAAAGTGCAAAAAATTAACCCTGGAGGGGACACAAGTTCCCTAAAGTGCTCTGCTTTAGAGTGCCTTCAGCTAATACCTCACTTGACCAGGGTTAATTGTTTGCTCAATCATGCACGTGTATTACGTCACGGCTGTAGAGCGCTTTCAGGGGCCCAGTCACATAAAAAATGGAACTTGTGTAAGTACCCAGAACTGTTATTAAAAGCCTGGAAAATGAAGGTAGCTAGTGTGCTTCATGGTTGCTATCTCCTGTCACTTCAAAGATTTATAACAGCAGTTCAGAAAATCAAGCTTAATTTTCAAGGCCTCTAAGAGAAGCCTGCAACTGTTTATTAAAAACCTTAAAAACTATTAAAAGTTCCAAAACTAACTAGATATACTTATCTTTAAGTCTTCTAATAGTTTAAGGGCTGCTATTAGAAGCCTGAAAAATGAGGCACCCTAATCAATTTTGGGGCTGTTAATACCAGAAATCTGACAACACTGGGTACTGAATGAACATTGTTCATATGAAGTTTGGATAAGAGAATATTCCAGGGAAGTGCACAACTGCTTTCCTTCCGTCCAGAGGGAGTATGCTATACTATCAAACAGCAAAGTTAGGTTATCACCAAACTGTAGATTTGCCACATCATGAGAGGATGTCAGAGAAAGTGCGGTTTATTGAATCCCATGATGGAGTCTGTGGGACAGTGGACAGATTCAGTCTAGTTCTAAGACCATATTTTATATATTTTTTTCTGCTAGCATCAACAGCTCGGATGGCTCCACGCTCTATTTTATGACACACTTGTGAAATCATGTTCTGTTAATGATTATTTTCATTTCATTATTTTATCATGGTAGTTGATTAAGAACACAGGGACAACGGACCAGACTACAGCACACTCCTGCGTCATCTAGTCTGGGAAACCATATCATATCATCCCAATCATAATATGATAGCACTATTTTAAAACATCTGAGTTTTTGCTCCCAATACTCCAATTGGCAGGCTGCTCCAGAACCAGACTTCTTTAATGGTTAGAAACCTTCTTCAAATTTCCATCCTAAAAATTTATTCATGGCCACTCCATATCTCTTTGTTTTTGTGCCAGCACTGTCTTTAAATAACTGTTCTTGCTCCTTAGTATTTGCTTCCTAATGTATTTATGAAGTAAAATTTTATCCCCTCTCAGCATTTGTTTTGCTCAACTGAATATGTGAAGATGTTTTATAGGTTCATAGATGCTAGGGTCAGAAGGGACCTCAACAGATCATCTAGTCTGACCCTCTGCATAGGCAGGAAAGAGTGCTGAGTCTAGATGACCCCAGCCAGATGCTTATCTAACCTCCTTTTGAAGACCCCCAGGGTAGGGGAGAGCACCACCTCCCTTGGGAGCCCATTCCAGACCTTGGCCACTCTAACCCTGAAGAAGTTCTTCCTAATGTCCAACCTAAATCTGCTCTCTGCTAGCTTGTGGCCATTATTTCTTATAACCCCTGGGGGCGCCTTGTTGAATAAAACCTCACCAATTCCCTTCTGTGCCCTCGTGATGAACTTATAGGCAGCCACAAGGTCACCTCTCAACCTTCTCTTGCGGAGGCTGAAGAGGTCCAGCCCCAGTCTCTCCTCATAGGGCTTGGCCTGCAAGCCCTTAACCATATGAGTGGCCCTTCTCTGGACCCTCTCCAGGTTATCCACATCCCTCTTGAAGT
>JAGPOW010000261.1:196210525-196241727 GCA_030014935.1 Caiman crocodilus
CTGAGCCCTGCAACCAGATCGTCCCCCGAAACCAGGACCAGATCCAGCAGTGCATCCCCCCTTGTGGGGCCATGCACCTCCTGGACCAAGTGGAGGTCCCGCAGCTCCGCCAGGAACCTCCGGGACCTTTCAGACTTGGCTGACTGCTCCTCCCAGCAGATGTCCGGGTAATTGAAATCACCCATGACAATGACATCCTTTCATGCTGGAAAGCTAAAAGGTAAGTGACATAAATGTTAATTGTACAGAAAAGGCTAGAAAAAGGAAGTAGCAAAAAAGAAAATGCTTCTTTTCCTCAAGTTCATTCAGCCAGCAGAGCAGCTGGGCCCTTTTTTGGTTCTGAGTACTGTGCATGTGTTTTTGATTGCAGAGGATCAAAAACTAAAACTTATCATTATAATTATGTTTCTATAACTTACATAGGCTATTTGTTTGTCCTGCCTACTTGTTTAACAGCTTTAGCATTTGAAGTTAAGAGTTTTCTAATTCAAATATTTGGAAAATTTCCCTTAAGTCAGTTCAACTGTTTTAGTATGTCCAGGAGCAAGCCTAGGCTGACAGAACTGCATGGACGTTGTTTATCTAAATGTAAGTTACCTTTACAGAAATTCACTTGTTATTTATTTTAAAGAACAGCCACAGTCAGGTAGAGTGTAGCAGTGTTTTCACTGTCTGCATATTAGAAAACTTGCTGGAAGCAAGACGGTTCAGTTAACAAGTATAATTTCATGTTCACAATCCGCAGCTGATCAGGAAGGGCAAGGGCATAACATTTGTTCTGTTTCACATTAATAAAACTAAAGTTGGAGAGGTGTATTATATTTTTTTCTTTCCTCTCTAATTATTAAGCCTCTTATTTACCCTTGATTTTGGCAACAAAAATGAAAATCCATCAGGCTTCACCAAAGAAAATTCCCATGTGTAAAAGGTCTTAGTCAGAGCCTTATTTTTTAACTTTTATAATGTAAAAAGATCTAATTGTTTTTCTCTCTATGTGGATATCTGTCCAATACACTGGAGCCCAAACCTTTTACATTAAGCATGATTTATATTCCAGCTCTATTAATGTAACTGGCAAGTGAACCATGTATCTCAAGGAAAATAAACGAAACAGCTGAGTGTTTGAAATGATGTTATCTTGGGAAGGACTGATTCAGCTGGACTTCAGTTCAGCAAAGGGCAAACTAAATCCATCTAAAACTCAACAGACCCAGAGCCAGAGTATGTCTATGCTGCTTGTCACTAACCTGGTGTTCAATCAGTCAGTTTCAATGGCAGGATAAGGAAAGCGATAGCAGCTTCGTGTGGAAGCAGCTGAACCATAAAGATAAGGGATAAAGACTGATCTGTTGTCAGATATGCCAACAGATCAACGTATCAGTCTCCAGGTTTCTTAAATCTGAGCAACTCTGCATGACAATCCAACAACAAACAGATGATAATTCAATGTCATTCTGGAGAATGGGATGAATCTTCCCTATATTTCTACTGTATGCTTTGGGTGGAATTTGTAACAGAGCACTGAGCAGTTATAATGGGAGCATATGTACACACGCACGCATGCACGTGTATACGTACACCCATGGGGTTCACCCCCCCACACACATGTATATGCATATACCCATGGGGTTCGGGGTTATCAATGACACGCCAAAAGATGGCTCTCTACTTCCATTACTCCCTTATAATTGACCACACATGCCACTACATTGTATCCACTGGGGAGACTGTTGCAGAGTTCAGCAGCAAACTTGCAGGATGGAGAGATAGATAATTCTGTTCCTTCCCCTTCGGAATTGCATCAATGTCCAAGTACTGAATTAAGAACAAAATAACTAGATACTTAATAACTTATAGGATGGCTTCCTTTATATTTCATTCTTCAGCATGCTTCACTTACCACACCTTCCATACTGCTGTAGTGCTTAACATATGCACTACAGCAGCAGTTCCCAATTTATGGTCTGGGTACCACAGCTTTAGTTACAACATTCAAAAGCAAGCTCACCTGTCTAAGGACAGAGGCTGTGGGTTATACTTAGGATGGGGGTGTAGGGTTATAAACAAGCATGACACTGCAGAACATGCAAGGATCCTATATGATAGACAATAGAACATGAGCTTTCAGTACAAGATGGTAGGTAAGAGAAAGCTAATGTGATCTTTGATGTACAGGGACTGGAATATCAAGTTGAAGTGAAGGAGTATTGCCTCTGCTTTGGTTTTGAAGCCATTACTGGGTTGCTGTGTCCATGCTTTCAATGATGATGATGATTAAAAGAGTAACGAGCTACAAAAAACCCCTAGAAGCCTGGGGAATGTCTTACGGTGAGACTTAAGAAGTCTATTTGTCCTACAGCAATGGTTCTCATTCTGTGGTATGGGTACCAGCAGTGATATGCAGACCACCTGTCAGTGGTATGCATTAACAGATTTATTATATTTATATTATATTACAGTATAATATGTCATACAGTATTCAGTTTAAAGTGATGCATCAGTGAATTAACAGGAGAGTTGCACAAACAACTTTCTTGACTTTGGAAGTCCACCTCTCTCTTCATCATCAGTGCCTTCTCTTTCGTTGTTTACCGTTCTGGATTATTCTCCTTTCTTCTTTCTAGTGCCCTCATTGTCCTTGGTTTCTTTCACTCCACACATCTTCCAACTACTCTTTCCAGGTACATCTAGTTTCCTCCTCTCTCTGAAATCCCCTCAGTTTCCCTCAGTATCCAAGCCATTCACTTTGATGCTTTCAACTGTTCTTTTTCCTACTCCAAAACAGAAGAGTAAAAAAGGCAGGCAAAGAGTGTTTAATACATGTGGAAGTAGGGGGGCTGAATCTGGGATTAGATGCTACCAGTTGCTCATTTTGTTTGGATCTTTCCCCATGCTGTCTCTCACTGAACTGCAGACAATAAATCACAGACAGAGTGGGAGCTACAGCAGGATGGGGAGGGAAAAGGGAATCAACTGCTTATCCAGATGTTGCAAATATACCAGTAAGTGCTTTATAAATACATATAATAAAAAGTTGCCACACCAGCCAGAGGAGTACATTGCTTTGAAACAAAGCAACCAACCAAACAAAGGATTAGGAGCCCCAGCTCTGAGATTGCTTGTGGCAATGGACATGGTAGTGTGGTAAATTATACCTCCTTTGTGGGCAGCAAATCAGATTATTCTCAAAACAGCAAGATCTGAGGAATCCAAGAGAAGTAAAAATATCTAAAAGTTAGAAAGCACCAAACCAGTTTGGATGAAATAAGAACAACTTTAGGATTAAAAAGAAAAAAAAATCCTAATCCATTTTAACCTTTTTTGCTTTTTTATCCTTCATTTATTATTAGAAGTTTAGAAACATCATAAAATCTCTTTTTCATATATTTACATTTTCACAAATTTTCAATTTACCTCCATGTTCTGGATTGCACTAAAGAGGTCAGGAAAATAGACCTTATGATGAGAGGCTGAGAGCTATGGGACTCTTCAGCCTGGAAAAGTGCTCAGGGGTGATCTGGTGGCCACCTATAAGTTTATAAGGGGTGTTCATCAGGATCTGGGGGAAAAACTGATCACCAGAGTGCCCCAAGGGATGACAAGGTTGAATGGTTATAAACTCCTGCAAGACCGCTTCTGGCTGGACATAAGGAAGTATTTCTTTACTGTCCAAGCCTACAAGGTCTGGAATAGCATGCCACAGGAGGTGGTTCAAGCACCTACTTTGAATGCCTGCAAGAGAAATATGGATGCATATCTTGTTGGGATCCTATGACCCCAGCTGACTTCCTGCCCCTGGGGCAGAGGGCTGGACTCAGTGATCTTTGGAGGTCCCTTCCAGCCCTAATGTCTATGAAATCTATGTAAAAAAGTTACTATCAAAATAGCAGGAGACATAATTTCCAGGGTACTTTGAAGTCTAACTGAAAACAATGATTTTTAACCTATTTTTGCTGGCCCAGCGTTTCAAATAAAGTGAGGAAAAACAAAATTAAAAAGGGTTTTTAGGCTTGTTTAGTACAGAAATGAGCCACAGACCAAAAGTTTAGCTTCACAGGATCTAACAGTCCCAAAGTTTGGGTTTTAGAACCAGTGATTTGATTCAGTTCATGGTGTTACTGTGAATTTATACTGTTTCTGTATCTGCAGATTAAACATATTTAAATTAAATCTTTCAACCATCTTTGTGAGGCACGGCAAATTTAGTTATCCTTGGAAAATTTGAAAAGTAATTCAACCACAATTATTTCAGGAAGTTTCTTCTAGAATCATGAACACGATCTCTTAGTCTTATCCTGCTTTTTTTCTATTTGGCTTTCATTACAGTGACATAATTAATCTGCAAAGTTTGGATCTAGACTTTTTCATAGATCAGGATATGGTACTTTGATGGAGGACCATTTTTAGTTATACCAATATTTTAAAGTTTATAACTAGAAAAGTGCTAACAGGGTAAGTATATCTAGACATTCTTCAAATGCCATTCAAGCTAGCCACCATTTTTCATCTGTACTCCAAAGTCAGCCTAATTTCATCGGAAAAAAAATATCTTTTCCAATGGGTCCTGATGAGCTGGCAAAGGAATAGCTATCTTTTATTGAATGCTGCTACATCGTATCCATATATGTACTTAGAACCACTGAGTTTAGTATGTACTGTAGTGTCTGCTGTAGTATAAGCATTGTAAGGCTTCAGAGAGTTCAGCAAGGTGTCTCTTAGATGTACATTTACTATCACAACCTGATATGTAATTTATACTTCGGGACTTCCTGTTGCTTCTTCCTTGCAACAAGCCTGGTCAATGAACACAAGGTTTTATGTGAGGCATCTTAATGCTGTCTTCTCATTATCTTCCTCTGGCTACCTGTCACTGAAGCTATTAAAATTATTATGGGAACATGAAGTACTAGTTTCCTCCTGCTGAGGCCTTGTTGTATTTAGCATTTTGTGTTTTGACCACAGTGGAAACAATATTCAGATTAAACACAAAATGAACATAATTTGGCTGACTTGATATATCTCTGTTATTTCATAATTTGTCTCTAAAAAAAACAGAGCAAACCATTACAAAGTATTCTAGCTTGCTAACGACTGGATCATTCAGTGAATACTTGATGCTTTTATTTGTGTAGTCCTGTCTGCAGAGTGCCCCTGAGATGGAAACCCTCATAAGAGAAAGTATGTCTTAATGTAAAAAAAAAGTTATTTATATTATGGCATCTACAAGCATTTATTCATGGCAAATACCATTACACAGTTTATGATCACAGCATGCTGAGTATTTACAACAAGATTTTAAAAATGGCAATTTTTTAAACTATTCTCCATTTTGCTCAGCTAAACAAAGTTACATAAAGCCCTACACAGAATGCTTGGTATTTCACATCTATAGGCCTTATTCTCTTTACCCATAAATGTTACAGTAGTTCATTCATTGTACTGGTTACTCTGATTTATACACACCATAACAAGTGAATACAGAATTAGGCCCCGTGTTTTCAATGAGAATTTTTTTACCTGTGTGGTTAATATCTAAGGTACTTTACTTTTAACATCAAGCCAGATGGTAGACAGAATAAAACACAAATAACTAGAAGTGATGTAAAATAGGCAAACCATGAATAAAGATGTCTCTGTAACATCTTAATTGAGGCTCCATTCTGGAGATCCAGCATACCCTGGTATTTTATTTCCTTTTATCGCATTGCTAGACCGCTTAAGAAGCCTCTTAAACACCTCTTTCTTTCCTGTTACTGTAAGTAATTTCTCAGAGTTACTCACTTTTAATTTCAAAATATTTGTATCTACCTGAATAGACTGCTAATTCAAATGCTATTTTTAAGAACAGGGGCAACAGCTTTAATTATAAACTTTAAAATGAAAAATGTAATTTAACAAGGCAACTACTGTTATCAGGAACTATAGAAAACCACTACAGCTAGAATGACTGAGGAGTGCTATAGAAGGGAAGAGATTGCTTTTAAAAGTAGAGCTGCCTTCCTGGCTTCTGAGGGAGACTCAGAAGGAGAGCACAGCAGGATGGAAAAGAGAGGCAGACTAGCTCAAACAGGCAAGAAAGAGTTATAATTCATGCATGTGGTATAAAGAAACCTTGGATTGTGACATCCATTTGAAATGTTGATTTGATTATTTGTATAAAAATAATTCTAAACTCTGCTCAACATTAGCAATGATCTGAGACAACCATGTTGTGTATACTGGTAACGAACTCATCACCCGATCTTTAACTAATGCGTCCTTCACTTTGTGATTAAGAGGCACTTACTGCAGAAGTACATTGCACTGGTAATTGGAAGACCTTAGGTCAGGAGCAGACTCAGGTTTTCAGCTGCTGAGCTGTGGACACTCCAGACTGATTCAGGTGTTTGCTGTCTCTCTCGTACAGTATAGCCTGCTACCTATAGCCTAGTTAAGAGATGCATGGCCGTCTGCACAATACAAGTCATGAACAACCTGTAGAATAAGGTCACTGGCAGACATTCATTTGAAGGCATGATGGGATCTCATCCATGATCACAACAATTACATCTCCTTCTACGCCACTTCTGCATGTCAGAAGGTGCAATTTGGGACCAGGGATCAGATCTTGATCATGCCACACTTGCCAATTCAGGATCATTATTCCAGGTTCCCCTTGTATTGGCAAAGTGCCTAACAATCGCTAGCTGATTGTCAGCTGTTTTCTGAGACCCATGGGGCCCGGTGCAGTTCCCAGAGCCATCCAATGATCATCTGATGATTGGCAGATTGGGAGCACTCCAGGGCTTGAGTGATGGAGCGCTTCTAATCAGTTTAAGCTCTGGAGTACTCCTGATCAGTTGATGATTGGGAGATTGGGAGCACTCTGACTCAGCTGATCATCAGCAGTTTGGGAGCTTCCATAGCTTGGCCCTGGACTGTTTCTGATCAGTTGATCATTGGTAGACAAGAAGCACTACACGTCAGGCCCTGTACAGTCCTCATCATGCAGACAGTCAGCTGACTGTCAGAGGCTGGGGACATCATCAGCCACATGTTCAATTTAAGGTGCAATGGCAACCAGCCACAAAGTTATTACACATACTTCATGAAATAACTTTGTGGCTAATTTCCGTTTTTTTTGCACCATTAATCACTTGAACATGTGGCAGGCTGCACTTTAAGATATAATTAATTGGTTAATGGTATCTAAGTATAACATCTGCTCTGGGCCTAAGAGGAGAAAACTAGAGTGCTTGCATGTTTGTAAACACAGTACATGTTCTCTTTAATGATTCCTAAAATTAACAGCTTTCCAAACTTTAACAAAGGTGTTTCTGAAATAGAGCTCAAAGCTTATGACGTTAGCAGGTATATTAGGTATAATCTAATGACTATACTCTTTCTATTTCACCTGTCCCTGTAGGTGGCAGTGTGATACAAACTAGATTGAGACACTTTATATTGCAAACTATTATTCTTTTAACAGTTATGAAAATATTTTTCTTTTAACAGTTATAAAAATAAATCCACTGCACTAACTTTTCTAACAAGTTATGCTAAAATTTAATAACTGCCTATTCTAATACTCCTTGCAAATGCATTCCAGATTTTTCTCAATTTATGACATATTTTGTTTCACTAGCTTCACAATATTGATCTGGTGTAGATGTTCAGTTTCCAATGGAAGACACAGTGTTCTCCCAGAATTACTGTTCAGATGTTCAGGCTTTTTTTCTTGCAGAACAAATGATCATTCCAGGAGAAAATTAACCCACCACCAACTATACTTAAATCATTCCCAGCAGAGTTTCTCCCAAGAGACTGAACATTTTTCAGTTTCCTCTGGCTTAACTCTTCCTGCTCCTTGTTGTCTTACCATCCAGTTGAGTGACATAGGAGTGATTTAAAGCACGAGAGCAAGAAGAGTGGAGCTGTGGGAAAGGTTTCCTGCCTTCCCGGGACCAGGGTCATCCCAGTCTTGAGCAGCAGCTTCCTTCTGTAGATTGGCAGGTGAAGCCCTGCTCCCAACCACTGGATTTTAAATTTCTGCCCCAATGTTCAGCTGGACAGTGGGGCAACAAAGGAGAGCTAGGAGCAGAAACCAGGTTGGGGACGCTTTCCCTAAGCCCTGTTCCGAGCTGTTGGCTTTTAAAATGCTGCCCCACTGCTCAGCTGGATGGCAAGGGGGAGCTAGAAGCAGGGATGGGGAAACACACTCAATTCCTGACCTCTTTGGCTTTTATATTGCTGCTTCTATTGAGTGAGTGGTGGTGGAGGAGGAGGGCAAGGGAAAGTGGAGCTTTACTGCAGTGGCTAAGTGCTCCTCTCCTCTCTCTGCACTTGTATGGATCAGACCAGAGGAGAGCAAGGAGTGGGTCTTCTCTTCTGTAGGGGAGAACTGAGAGGATCCTCAACATGGAAGAAAAAGGGATTTTAATAAAAATCCATCTTTTGGCTAATTAACTGCAATTTATACTAACCTTTGCAGTGCTATAATAATGAAAATAGTAGAATCTTTATGTAAACCAATGGTTCACAACCAGGTGATGGGAGCACTCTGAGTGCCATGAGAGCCATTGAAAGATGCTGCAGGAAGTGTGGAGGTAAACAGATAAAGGCAGGCTCAGACTCTCCCATTCCCTGACCCCCACCTCCCAGCCTCTCTCCCAGAAGGTAAGCACTGTAAATCAGTTTTTGGAATGGGTGCCTCTCAATTCAGAAAAGTTACAGAGGGATGCCTTGAGTCTAGAAAGGTTGAGGACCATGCTGTAGAGAGTCATTGAACTGTGTCCAGAGCTACTCTGTGTAATGACAGCTTTTAGAAACACAGGCCTTACAGAATCAGACTATTGATCCATTAAGTCTACTCTCCTAATTCAACAGTGGAATACAACCCCGCACCATCCATAATTAACCTAGTCACAGTGTAACTTTGTTCCTATGTCTTGCAGGAAATTAGTTTAAAGCCCACATCATAAGATCTGATTATCACTAGTTTCATAGGCAGATATTTAAATATTATTATTTGTCATGAAATCATGCAGTTTTAATTAAGGAAAGAAAATCTTTATTTACATTTTGTTAGTAAGCACAGTGCCTACCCCATTAGAATGTGTTAAAACACATATATACATATAGTTATGTATTTGAGTACAGTGACATAATCTCTTTGACTATCCAAATGTGTTTTCCAAGAAGGATATATAAGAACCTTTGTTCTGTCCTTTCCAAAGGCCCTTACAACATCTCACTTGCAGTGGTTTCAGCATCAGTACATTCTGGACTGCTCAGCCATTCTAATGACATAGAATGAGTATCTGTCAAACCATAATCTTTTCAAGTAAACAAAACCAAAACCAATCTGATTGACATGATTTGGTTTTGGTAGTAAATACCTGAGAAACAGGACAAAAATTTTGAGGCAGAGATTTTGTAGCCCTTTTCAACAGAAAGACAGATCTCTATAACCATCATTTCCTTAAGCCCTCCCAGACTTGAAGAAAAATGAGATATATCAACCACTGTTTTTTCTTAATTTTTCAAGTGAGAGGTTTACTACTTTTTTTTTTCTTCATTTTACTGGTACAATCTGCCAAGTGGTATCATCATTTCTAGTATCCACTATTTTATATGAATTGCTGAGCAATCTGATCTTACACTTAAATAGAATTCAGGAATCCTTATGAAATGAGGACAATTTTTCATTTTGGATCAAATGTACGTTATCTATTTATACACGGTTTTGAGATCTTTGCATGTGATTTACAGGCCTCCACATAAACCAATCTTTACAAGTTCCCCAAAATATTAACTGAATTGGGTATTTACAGTAGGGCCCAACCACACACTCATATGGTTGTTTAAATATAGTCATTTTCTGGCACTATAATTGACAACTCATCTCTCCTGTTCACTCTACCAGCAGAAAAACGAGCTAGAATACAGATCTCCTTTAAGCTTTACAGACAAGCATAGTAACATAATGTTATACTTGCCCAGATTGACTATACTGGGAAACCATTCTGTGTTATAATATATGCTAAGTAATATGATGTTAAACACCATGTAACACAAATCATTTCCCAGAACAGACGAGCCTCTAAGGCAGATAGGCTCAGAAAAGGAAATTATGCAAGTGTTCCTGAAATTGGAATGCTTCAAAAGCAGAAAACACCTTCTTTAACTACCTTAATTAAGAGCTCACTGTATTCCTCAAACAGCTTGCAAACAAAAGAAAAATATTTGCAAACTGATCATGTATTTTTAATTGATTCCCAATACTGTGACCAAGTGAAATGTTAAACTACTTTGACAACATTCTAATAGGACAAATAATTCACTTTAGAGGCCACGCTGACTTCTTGAAAAACACTCTGAAGTTATCTCTGTGAGCTGAGGCATTTAGATCAGCTAACCAAACATGCATATGGCTGAATCTGGGACAGTGTTTTAGGTTAGCATATGACCTTGTAGCATGGGTGGAGGATTGTCCTATTAATTAGACTACTGTCAAGATATTTCAAGATTTCTTAATAACTGTTTCCAATAAAGTCTAATTAGAAAATTTTTCTAGCATGCTGGAGTTGGAAAGAGTTTTGGTTTGTGAGACTGGTGGTTAGTTTTTTTCTTCAGATCAATGCAGAGCTTTCAAATATACTATATATGGAAACATAAGACTGGAAGGTACCAACTACGTTGTTAAGTTCATGCCCTTGTCTTCACATTTCAACATTCCCTGAAATACTGACTGCAAGAATGGTTTTCCAACTTGCCTTTTGAGAAAGCAAGTGGTTTTATTCAAATCCCTAAACAAAATAAGGCTGCAATTTCCTCACTACATACTTATCTTCCTTGTCTTCTGAATATTAAGACTTTTGATAGAAGACTCATCCTTTAATGGCTTATTTTAATTCTTGATTTTATTTAAAAAAATTATTGATTGAGCATAGTTCTGAGAATGAGGATGGTGAAATGAGTAACAGGGAAAAAAGAATGTTTACTCATCAACCGAGTCAGAATGAAAGTCTGTGTGGCATGAAGTGGTACACTTTCTTCCTCTATTTTAAATATTGACATGTTTCACAGTAAAAAAAAAATCAACTACCTCCACCACCCCAAAACAGATAAAATGCAGAGTCTTGTTCACCCTAGGAGAGGAGAGTCAAATGAGAGTACAGGGTTCAGAAATCTACAAAATTAATCTAAAAGCTGTAAAACGAGTACAGGCCATGCATTTTGAATTACTGTTAAGTCATTATAGTGCAAGGGGCAATCTAAATAGAGGTGCACCAACAGAGATTTTTGCGGCCAATACCGACAGACAATTTTGAAGGAGGCATATTGTCTGACACGGATCCGATTTCATATACCAGCTGTGTGCAGCTGGTAAGTCTGTTGTGGTGGAAGGAGAGGGGGAGGGAGATCAAGGCCCCTGTGGTGAGGGAGGGAGTGGGATTGGGGCAGACACTGCCCAGCTGGGGCGCGGCAAGGTACAGGATTGTAAAGCCAGAAGGGACCATGGAAGATCACTGGGTCCAGCCCCCTGCACCAAGAAGGAAAGATAACTGGAAGTCAGGTGACCCCAGCAAGGTGACTGTCTATTCTCCTCTTGAAGATGTCCAGGGTAGGTGATTGCACCACCTCTAGAGGTAGCTTATTCCACTTTCTAGACACCCTGACTGTGAAGAAGTTTTTCCTAATGCTGAGCCTGAATTGGTCTTCTAGGAGTTTGCTGCCATTACTCCTAGTTTTCCCCACGTGCCCTGGTGAACAGTTGCTCACCAATCCCTTGACGTACTCCCCTAGTGTAGCAGTAAGCTGCTACCAGGTCCCCTCTCAGCTTTCTTGCCTCAGGCTGAAGTCCCAGATCCCTCTGCCTTTCCTTGTATGGCTTGCCTTTTAAGACTGATTGTACAGGTGGCTCTTCTTTGGACTCTCTCAAGCTTGTCCATGTCCTTGTTAGTGTGGTGCCCAAAACTGGATGCAGTACTCCAGTTGTGGTCTCACCAGTGCTGAGTAGAGTGGAAGACTTACCAATTGCCTTTGCTGGAGATGCACCAATTGATGCATGCCAGAGTATTAGTTACCCTACTGGCTATAGCAGGGGTGGGCAAAATGTGGCCCTCCAGGGCATTCTATCCGGCCCACAGGGCCCCTAAAAATTTTAGAAAATTAATATTTATCTGCCCCTGGCTGCCTGTCATGTGGCCCTCAATGGCTTGCCAAAACTCAGCAAGAGGCCTTCTGCTTGAAATAACTGCCTGACCCTGGGCTACAGCATCGCACTGCAGGCTCATGTTCATACTGCAGTCTATTATTACACTCAGGTCCCTCTAATTCATGGTGCTAGTCAGTTTGGTGCCACCAAGTCAGTAGGTGTGTTGGGGGTTGTTCATCCTGAGGTGGAGCACTTTATATTTCTTGATGTTGAACTTCATCAAATTCTGATACGCCCAACTTGCTTGCTAGGTCCACTTGTATCTGGAACCTATCTTCAAGCGTGACCACGCTTCCCCATAACTTGGTGTCGTCCATGAACTTGGCTGGTGACCTATTCACCCCCACATCCAAATCGTTAATAAAGATGTTCAAAAGTACTGGAGCGAGCACCAACCCCTCCAGAACACTGCTGCCCACCTCTTGCCAGGATGACACAGATCTGCTCACTAAGACTCTCTGGGTCCTATCGTTCAGCTAGTTTCTCACCAACCTGTCTCGGAGTTAAGACTATAATCCTCCAATTTTCTTGTGAGGACATCATGAAATACTAGATCAAAGGCCTTTTGGCATGGGCCTGAGCCGTGGCTTGTCCAGGGGGGTGTGTAGATCCAGGGGAGGCAGGTCCTGCTGCTGTGTGTACCCTGGGAAGGCACGGGGTGGGAGCATGTGCCCCCCTGGATCTGTGTGGGTTGCGGGCTGCAGCTGCAGGCTGGGGCAGTGCCGGGCTGGCGGCGGCACTGGGAGGGGACTCCGGGGTAGGGCCACCCCAAAAATCACTGTAACCACCCTACTGTCCCATTCCCAAAGCCACCACTGCCTGCCCTATGCAGATCTGGGGGCATGTGCCCCCCACACTGATGCTCTCCTGGATGAGTGGCAGGAGCCACCAGTTGAGCCACCAGATGAGCAGTGTGCAGCAGCGGAAGCTGTCCCCTCCCGTCCCCACTCCCCGCGCCCCTGATATAAGCTGTGGCTCCATCCCATGATCCCTCCCCATCACCCTGGCTGGGCAGCGCCTGCCCCATCCCCTGCCCCACTCCCTTCTCACTGCGGGGGCCTTGATCTGCCTGCCTGCAACCCTCCCCTTTCACCACACCAGACTGACGAGCTTCACGCAGCTCTTCATGCGAGTGGCTGTGCTACTCACTGCCTACATGCTGCACTGTGGCTGTGCACATGCACGGAGCATTTATCAGTCAAATTATTGGCCACATCAGGCTGATTTACGATGCAGACAATTTTATTTATATCGGTGCTGATCCGACATCTTGGACAAATGTATCAGCATACCTCTTAATCTAAACATTACTTTCTCTGTGACTGAGCAGATTACATTTTAAATTTCCCTTGCACATCAGCCAACTATTTTGCAGACCAACAAAAATATTGTTTTATGTTCTCCTCATTAGGATTAACAACACTGAATTAATAGAAATCCCTCTTATACAGTATATGGCGATCCTGCTTTGTGATCCTGCTCCATAAAGATATTTTTCAAAAATACAAATCTAAGTTTGTGTTATTCTCTTTATTATTTTGATGCCCTTGCTCATCTGCCTGATTTAGGGTCTGTCTCAGGTAAGCCTCCTTTCTAGTTGCTTATTCACTTGTGATATCATTAGTCTTGTACGTTCACTGCTAACATTATATAGCAGAAAACAAATATTTGAGTCATAATCACCATCGCAGAACCCATCATCATGACAATCTGACTCACAATTATTTGAGATTTGTTCTGAAAATATAGGGTGAAAAGAGAACACTGATCCTAACCTATGACTTTTAGTTATACTGCTTAGCATTGTATCTCACCAGGCACGTAGTGCTTCTTTCATTCTTAAGCACTGAAAGAGAACGATAGACAATATAAATCAAAATACAAAGACAGCAACAGACAACATAATCCTGATATGATACAATACAGTGACATTAGTATAAATGATTAGCATAAATCGTATTTATATAATTATTATATGTTATATATCATAACAATGCATTCATCCCCTTGTAAAACAGAAGGAAAAAAGATGTTCAAAGTGCAAACGGACAACAGATCAGAGGAGACAGAGTAGAATGCAGGAAACTGAAAGGTTTGGAACATGGTGAAGGAGACTAAGAGAATGGGAAAGGAAGTATCTTCTTTAGCAAATCATAAGGCTTTCACTACAGAGTGGGCACTGCCTTTTCAGCAGAAACATTTAAAGAGAAAAGATGACAGAGAACTGGTAAGGAGATATAAAACCATTCATCCCATGGACTCTGGCTCAAATCCATTCCAGGTTGGTTTCATTCCAAGTTATTAGTATGTAAAAGGCTGTTTGGTGGTCTAATGAAATGAATGGGTGGTTTTAACCCATTTCCTAGTGGACAGGTGTCCCCTACCATAAAAATATCATCACAAATAGTACCCTTGTTGGTAGTTTCTGCCAGATAGAGAATGAATTCCTCTCTTGCCACCAGATGTACTAATTCATGTTTGAGGCAATTAGGGCTATAGAGGAAAGCATGTACTCCTGATGCCTGTGTTATACTTACTATTAGATAGAAAGTTGTCCATAATCATCTCTATAACAGTCAACCTGGTGCTTTTCAGATGCATTAAATTTGTTTTTTTTTAGTAAGAAAACATTGGTTTTAATGGCAAAGTACAGAGGAGAAAGAGATATTCAATGTCTACTGCTATTTGAATAATTTGAGTATGATCAAAATCAGCAATGGTTCACAAACTATGTGAACCACTCGGTTCACATAGTTTCACTATGTGAAACTGTGAACCACTCGGCCTCTTGAAGGCTCAGATCATTTGTATTGAAATGACATGAATTTAATTTTCTGATAAATGTTTGAGTATTATACTTTCTGTAGTGAGATGAAAAAGTGTTCCTGTGTCGGATCACAATTGCAACAATGTGTGCATATTTATTCTAGAAGCAGATTGTGGAGTTTTACTGTTTTGTGAAGACTTCAAACTAATCTTTTTAAAATTAATGTACTTGCCAATTGTACATTCTAGAGGGAAGAGCAGCTGCTTTTCCACAAATGTATGCATACTGTAGCCTTTTGAAGAAAATTTTGTTTATTAACGGTAATCTATTTTTCATAACTTAGTGATTTCTTAGATAGTACAGTAAAAGGCAATTTTCCTTTCATGTACCCACTGCATACTGAAGAGACAGATGCAGTTGAAAGAGAGAGACATGCCATGCTGCAGGCCAAACTTAGAACTGCTTAATGTGACTTATGGCTAAAAAAAATCTCTCTTTTATACATGACATGCAATACTCACATAAGAGAGAGTATTGTGGGCAATGATCTCTCTCCTCACAACAAAGCAGTTGAAGGTTTGGGAGCTAAATCTTTTCTCACGTTACTCACCCAACTAAACCCACTGAAATCAACTGGACTAATAAAGTGTTATTTGGCTCTTGGTTTTAATTTTCTTACAGACAAAAGTTCCTATATAATAACATATAAGTTAACTTAAGAGACAAAAAGGAGGAAGATACAGGGGTGGGGGGAAAAAATTGGACTAAGGAAAGGCAATTTTATTGTGATGTAGCCATGTAAATCCCTCTAGGAACTTTCTCTAGTAAGGTCAGTGCCTTACAACTATCACTCCATGGACCATAATACAGTTTCTTCATGAAATCTATTTTTTTCTTTTGTGCCTCAGGCAACAGTATCAAATAAGTTTAACTCTTTCAGTATACACACTGCTGTACTTAAAGCTAAATGTATAGCACATGCTAGAGCAAAGCTGCAATTGGAAAGGAGCAGATGGCCACCCACAGAAAAGGACTCACAAGACTAGCAAATTTCCCTGTGAAATGAGATGGGGAAAAAGGTCAGTGTAGGTATTTCCTGTAGATTCTAAATTGCATTAGAAGAAAATATATTATGTACAAGAGCGACAAAAGTCTAACAATAATCTTCTGAGTTTCTTTGAGATTCATTATGGAGTAGTCACTTTCATCCTGGGACACACAGATTGTAAATTCCTTTCCCTCTCCTTTTTTCCTAAATCAATCAGTATTGTTTACAGTATTTCTTTTGAGAAATCTCTTACCAGCCAAAATATCATAAATATTAAACCACAAGATAAAGAAAATATGGGGGACAATTAACATTCCTGTTAACTGAGGGCTAAAATTCAATTCACTTAGAGATCTGAACCCCCTTGCTCATTGAAGTCAGTGACAAAACTCCCATAGCATTTAATGGGCAAAAATGAGTGCGTTTCAAGAGCCTACATTTGCAAGTGTATCTATATCATGGGTGGATATATAGTTATGTATTCAGTTTGCATCCCTCATATTTTGAGTGAGTTCTGTAAAAAAAAAAGTGCATGCATGTGTAAATGAATTCTGATCTGTTTAAAACCATTTTATACTTAAAATATTAAAAAGATATTCTTAAATTTTCTTTCAGACAGGTGAAATAAATAAATAAATAGGTCCCACTGAAAACAATAACATGAACAGAGCCTAGAATTCAATTCATGGAATGATTCTGTACTGAAAAGTAGGTGAACTCGACAACCTGTAAGGCTTTGTCCATCTTATTTCTGTGTAACTTCTGATAAGGGCATTCTGAAAATCCAAGTAATTGGAACAGCAGCAAAATATCTGGAACCAACTTCCAAGGGAAGTGGTGCTGGCTCCTACCCTGGGGGTCTTTAGGAGGAGGCTTGATGATTACCTAGCTGGGGTCATATGAGCCCAGTATTTTCTCCTACCCAGGGCAGGGGGTTGGACTTGAAGATCTACTTGGGTCCCTTCCGACCCTATATCTATGAACCTATGAAAATAGACTTAAATAAGCACCTGGCCTTAATCCAATGTTCCTTAACCTTCACATGGACTAGAGGAAGTCTGCTGATCTTAAAGGACAGTTTTGGTTAATTTTTTTTTTGCTTGCTTAACATTAAAAGGCCCACGGCATATGTATAATTTTAATAAAGACTTTAAAAGAATTGTTCATTAAAAGCTAACATAGTAAAACACAGTTGTGAAGAGGTTGGAGGAACAATTTCTTTCACATATGTTCCTGTAAACATATGTGAGGCCTATAAAAAGGGTCTCTAAATATCTAGGCCTTTATTTCAGCGTGCATTAGTTTTCAATAAATTGCCTGTACAATCAATATGTCTTTGTTCTCTGCTTCTGTGCAGACAATTTGCAATTCTGTGCAAAACTAAATACCAAAATTTAATGTAATAACTCAGTCAAAAAGTATGAAAGAATGTGTATTTACAGACAATGATGAGAGAAGTCTATTACCCTTTTTTGACAAAATCAAAAACGTAACATTTAAAAGAATCATGGAATGTTAGAAGGGACATGAGGAGGTCTAGTCCAACTCACTGCTCAAATCAGGACCAGCCCCATCTTAAAAACCTCCAAGAATGGAGCTTCTACCACCTCTCTGGACAACCTGTTCCAGTGTTTTACTACCCTCCTAGTGAGAAAGCTTTTCCTAATAGCTCACCTAAACTTCCCTTGCTGAAACTTGAGACCATTTCTCTTTGCTCTGTCATCTGCCACCATTGAGAACAGTCTAGCTCCATCCTATTTGGAACCATCTTTCAGGCAGCTGAAGGCTGCTATTAAGTACCCTCTCAGTTTTCTCTTCTACAGGCTGAAGTTCCCTCAACCTCTTCTAAAATCTCATGTGCTCCAGTCCCATAACTATTTTCACTAGACTCTGCTGGACTCTGCAATTTGTCCACATCCTTTTAGTAGTGGAGGGCCCAAGGATGGACACAGCACTCCAGATGTAGTGTCACCAGTGCTGAATAGAGGGGAATAATCACTTCCTTCAATCTGCGGACAACCCGCCTATTACTGTAGCTCAGTGTGCTGTTAGCCTTTGCAACAAGGAAACACTGTTTGTTGGCTCATATTTAGCTTGTTGTCCACTGTAACCCCCAGGTCCTTTTCAGCCAATCAGTTGGTCCCCAGCCTGTACTGGTGCATGAGATTATTCTAGGACTTTGCACTTTTTCTTACTGAACCTTATGAAGTTTCTTTTGAATTCTTCAGCCCTTTCAATCTTCCAATTTGTCTAGGTCTCTCTGAATCCTGGCCCTACTCTCCAGAACATCTACTACTCCTCCAAGCTTGGTGTCATCTACAAACTTGCTTAAGGTACACTCTATGCCATCTTCTAGGTTGTTGATAAAGATGTTGAACAACACTGGTCTGACCCCTAGGCCACTCCACTTGATACTGACTGCCAATTAGACATTAAGCCATTGATGATCCAGCCAGTTTTCTATTCACCTTATAGCCCACTCATACAACCTGTACTTCCTTAGCTTTCTTGCAAGCATTTTGTGGGAGACAGTATCAAAAGCCTTGCTAAAGTCAAGGTATATCTAGTCTACTGCCCTCCCCACATCCACAAAGCCAGTCATCTCACCATAGAAGACAATAAGTTGGCCAGGCATGACTTGCCCTTTATGAATCCATGCTGACTGTTCTTGGTCACCACCTTCTCCTCTAAGTGTATAAAAGTGGATTCCTTGAGGACCTGCTCCATGATTTTTCTAGGGACTGAGGTGATGCTGACTGGTCTGTAGTTCCCTGGATCCTCCCTATTCCCTGCATTTTTATACTCACTAGTTAGTACTTCCTATCAAAAATAATTTCAATTTTAATCTGTATTACTTAGATAATTTTTTTCATGGCACACATAGTTATAACTAATAGAACCAGGGGAGTCCCCTGTGGTTTAGTGGTAGACTCCTTGTCTGCCACACAAGAGACCTGGGTTTAATTCCCGGATAGGTATACAACTACAGTCAGGGAGGCACCAAATGTCTGGACTTAGGCCTTTGGATTCTGTCTCAGTGGCCTGAAATGGGGACGGAAGGTCTGAGCAGCTTCCGAACTCCTGCCTAGCCAGATGTGTTGAAGGTCTGGGCGACCTCTTACGCATATATCATGATCTGAAAGGATTTATGGTTGCCAAATCAATGCCAACCACTGCTGAGGTTATGCCTCCAGCTCAATTTGCTTAGACAAAAAAATCATAAAATTGATATAAATTGGAATACTGGTTCCTGAAGAAGTAGGGATTCCAATATAACAGTATTGCGCTAATACGTGAATGTGAGGCTGTGAAATCCACAATACATGAAAATGAAAACTGGTCAGTCTGATTTCAAGACCAATCATTCTAAGACAAGCAAGAATTAATAAAATTACACACAAATAAAAATCAATGTCCAAATAGCTTACACTCTCGCAGATTATTAAGAAGCATTTCTTGAACTGCAATTATTCTACCAGCTCCATTCATCTATTTACCCTTGCCTGCTAGGCAAAACCTGACAGAAGATATAAGCTTTTGTTGAAATTAAATAAATTCAGGGACTGGGAAACTAAGAGATGAAGTAAATTTCACATTTCATGATTGCATGGATAACCCAGAATTTCCATATGTAAGTGGCCAGTCAGCTGTTTCCTTGAATGTATGTGCCGATACTTGCTTTAAATACATATATGTGTTTAAAACTTACAGAAAACTATGTCTTTGAAAATCTTCCTGGCACTATTTTTTGCTCCTCACAATGTCTAGACAAATGAATCAGCATATGCACTGCAAAATAAATAAGATTTTAAGAATCCTTCCATTAAGAACGAGTGCTATCAGCAACATAGATGAGAAATAAACCCCCCCCCGATGACTATATTGATACTGTCCCTTTTTCCATTGGCTCATAAGTCTCTTGTGAAAGAAAAGTGGAGGAGGGGGAATACATTTGACTTCCTACCCAGGTACATGAAATTTGCTGAAAAATGTTTTTTCTCATGCTTTAAAGTTTTCAGAGAACTTATCTTCAAAGTACTTTAACATGCAGGAAGACATTCAACAGGTTTTCAGATTCAGTAATTATGGGTCCAAACTTTCACATACATCTAATAGAAGGCAGGCTACTGCCCAAATAAAAGATGGGTAGGGGCTGCCACAAACTCAATTTAAACTTTTGTTAAGCAATTTAGGCAGAAAAAAACTTTTAAAATAATTTAAAGAGACTGAAAACATTAGCATTAACATATCTTTTGTAAAGCAACTCTATTACTTTTGTGCCTTTGTTCAGCTCTGTTTCCCCATAATCTTATCCATAGCCACCTTTTTATTTGCAGGCAATAAAACAATTTATTACGTCAGAAATCATATCATGAGAAGAACTAGCTTTGTATCTGTTACTGCACATTCAGGAGGCTCTGGCTGAATTCAAAACAGTATTCGCTACCTCTTTTTCAGTGTCTGATTGAGAACTACTCCCAAATTTGAAAATGAATTTACATTTTCATTCAGATTAGGTAAGAACAGCAATGCATTTGGGGAGTCCACTCCTACCTAATATGGATGTCCAGAATGAATAACCATTCCAAAAGATTTACTTTTTAAAATTCTCTGAATTAACAATTTTGCCAGTTTAGAGTATTTTACATGAGAGCTTAAGATCAAACCAGAAATGGAGAATTGTGGATGTAGAGAACAAATGAAAAACCAGCCTCTAGATCTGTTTCCAAAAGCAAATTCTGATTTTGGAAATACAAGTCATGTTATGAAGCTGCTTGTGGACAGCCTTACCTGCAACTCTCACAGGTATAGCTCCATAAAATATGAATTAAAAGCTAAGAGCCTGTTGCTACAAACACGCTCTACTGAAGATAAAAGAACTACTCACTTATACATTATGCACAGATCTTGCACAGTGATAGGCCCCAATTCTTAAAACACTACACAAATGAATAACAACATAACAACTTGTGTGGGTAAAGTTATGCAAGGTTGTAAACTGTGAAGACCAGTGACATGTCTACACTGCATCAAACTGGGCTATGGAGCATGCCTGACACCAAGATTGGGCATATTCTGGCTGTACACCAAAAAAGGAACTATACAATTTTTTGGCATCTGCATATGGAGAGCAGGAGTGAGTGGGTATTGTGAAAGGAAAAGTTTTATGACCAGAATTGAAATAAGCATTTTATAAACGTACTCAATAGCCAATGCCATATCAAAAGGCATAAATGGTTTTATTTTGAGCAAAGTATAAACTCAGTCATCCAAAGACAGAATAGTCATAATTCCAAAAATATTCTGTAATTCTTAAAATGCTACTTTGAGGTTTTCTTTGGTTTGAGCATTCAGAGTGTTGTTACCTTACAATGGGACTAGGGTCTGAGCTTGTTATCAGGTTTGAGAAAGCATTACTTAGATAAGAGACCAGTTGAACAGTTTTGCTCATTTCAGAACAGTAATTCTTTCAGTAAAACAAGAAGTTAAGGGAACAGGATATGCTAGGTTGAACAGTCAGATAATGAGGCAAGGAAGTAAAGAACAGGCAGTAGCTGACTGTTCTCCCTACCTCTGTTTGACTCAACCCAAATGCAATGGATAAGTGGGCAGGTCCTCAAAGGGGACAACAAAGATAAAAAGGTATACATTTAGAGGCAGATTCTGATCCTTTATTTAGATAGAGTGATACCTTAACCCACAGACAATTCCACTGATTTTGAGGGTACTGTTCACGGTGGGTCAGCAGGTGCAGTAAATACTATTCAGAGTTGGGACTTTTTGCAGTGTATTATATTTTATCAAATTGGCCCTGATAAATAAGAGAGCATTATAGACCACCTTTCATACAAATATTTCAAAGTACTCTGGGCCTTTAGGATTCATTATTCCTGTTTTACAGATGGAAAAACTGAGGGCTAGCAAGACTTCTGAATAGCAAAGCTGCGATGGAAACCAGAAGTTCGTACATCTCAGTTGCTTACTCTAATCACTTCAATAGAATTAGAACAAAAAGGCAAATATAAAAAAGCCTCTTTATTAAATTCAATTTCTTTTAATCTGGTATATGTAACGTACTTGTGATCATTTTACTGCACAAAACCATTGCTGCAGGTTCAAGCAGCAGGGGCAGGGTTATATATTTTATGCATTGTGTTGTGGCTGCAGGCTAGACAAAATCAAATGCCACTGAGCCTGTGTGCCTGGTTCCACAGGGTCAGCCAACGGAGTTTCAATCTGCCACAGGGAAGATAATCTGAAACGAGAGATTTCAGTTGATTTAACACGTCTATGAGCTAGCACTTGTAGTCATAGAAAAAAAGTGGACACTGATAAGGTTAGTTTAGCTGACAGGAAGCTATGGGACACCACTTAAAATAATCTGATAGATTTGAAACAGTGGTGTCAGGTTTCAGCTCTACTTTCAAGTTTTAGTGTATTTGACTATTATTTTCTTTGCTCTCTCTCATGCTTTAAGATGTAGCTAATCACCATATACTATACGTCATTTACTTTATGCATAAAAATAAGGTGGAAGAGCATGGTACACTGCATGCTATAAGTTGCTGGAGTTCATATCAATTAAGTTAAACATCTACTCACTATATTTTTCTCATTGGGATTATGAAGCAATACACGCTTTCATGAGTTTACAAGTATCCAATAGATATTTGTAGCTGAATAAAATGCCCACTAGAAAACTCCTGTTAAAAAAAAAGGGGGGGGAGTGGAATTTTGCCAATAGAAATCTGCTGACTTCAAAAGAGCTGCATCAATTTATACCAAAACTAAATTTGGTCGAATTGGTTTACAAGGAGAATCGGTTTACCAGTGGAGACTTTTATAAAAAAAAGGTAATGAGACTAAATCATACATGATTATGGTGGAATAAAAAAGTAAATACAAGCCTAGGAAAAATAGATTATACACTGCATACACAGAAATGAAGCCCAAGGCTATCAGCATGCAGTTAGATGTTAAAGGTCATCCATATACTATTATAATAATTCACAAGTTCAAGGTGAAAGATATTTTCTCCTTAGATAAAAATTTATAAAATGCTAATTCAACAGAAGGGAAGGGAATGAAATATTGCTGGTAAAACTTCTCTCTCTCTAAACATATTCAAATTCAAGAATAAAGGCATTCCAGTTCCAAGACTAGGCAAAAAAACCCCCAACAAAAATAAAACATACACATCTCTCCATAGCTCTACTAATGACATATGACTAAATTCCCCCTCTCAATCTGTGCAGCAGCAAAGGGCTTGCTAATGCCATAGAAGAAATTCACTGAACATGCACTGGCCTCTGGACAGTTGGCAAAAGTGGTTGAGAGGGTTGAGGGCTGCTGCTTGTAGCCATGTTGGTTTTAGGACATAGGCAGACAAGGTTCTTTGGGTGAATCTGATATCTTTGATTAGACCAACTTAAATAGTTGGAAAAAAAATTAAAGCAAGCTTTTGGGTTTAAAACCCCTTCATCAGGCTGAGGAAGTTTCAGGCTGAGCAGTTGGTGTGCGCTCTTCCTGGATGGAATGAAAAGTAAAGAAGCCAGGGGCTGGGCTGGTGTGTATATAAGACAGGCAGTCAGTGAAGATGTAGATTGAGGAGTCAATGGGTGACAGAGAAGCTGCAGGGAGGGAGGGTAGAAGGGGGATGAATGTAGCAGTTAAGTAGTGGAGAGCTACCTGGGGAGTCAGATGTCAGGCAAGTTATAATGTGTCATAAATCCAGTGTCTATATTTAGTCCATGATTTTTAGCATCCAGGAGGTTGATGAAGTGGAGTTCATAGGCTCATCTCTGAGAAATGTTTTGTGACTTTCCTTTGAAGAGTGGAACTGAGAAATTAGAGAGAGAGTGGTTTTCTTGTGAGAAATGTGCTCCACAGGTAATTGGGTATTCTTGTCTTTGATAGATTTCCGGTGTGCGTTCATTCTGGTGCGCAGGTGTTGTTTGGTCTCTCCTACGTATTTTCCATCAGGGCATTTAGTGCATTGGATGAGATATATTACATTTCTGGAGGTGCAGTTGTAAGATCCAGGAATGGTGATGGCTCTGTTGTAGGGTGTAGTACTAGGGTGGGCAATTATTTTGAGTGGAGGGTGGCTTACCCAGTTTTGGCAGGCTGTCAAGGGCTGCATGGGTAGCTCTGCCCCTTGCCAGACAGGTGCCTCCCCCCGTGCCCCAGAACCACCCATTCCAGCCTTCGAACAAGCATTGAACCTCATTAACCTCATCACCAGAAGCAAACTCCCCTCAGGCCAAGAACACATCAAATGAATCCAGACCATGCCATGACAAGACATGCAAAACCTGCAAACACATCTCTACCACCCCCAGTGTTACTACACTAGGGGTAGGCAAAATATGGCCTCCCTGCTGGTGCAGCCCAGTCCGGCTCCACAGACCCCTGCCAGCCTGCACCCCGCTTTGGGCCCCACTGGTACTGTCCCTGGGACATTGGTCCCAAGACATTGGGATGTTGGTCCCAAGATGGTGAGCTGGGGCACAGGGGGAGGCACCTGTCTGGCAGTAGGGCTGGGTTCCCCTGGGTCCTACTGCCCTTAGTTCCTGTCATTTTTGACAGGAACCAAGGTCAGACAAATTTAATTTTTCAAATTATTTTAGGGGCTCTGCAGGCCGGATAAAATGGCCTTGCAGGCCGTATTTTGCCTACCCCTAGTGTAGTAACACTGGGGGTGGTAGAGATGTGTTTGCAGGTTTTGCATGTCTTGTCATGATATGGTCTGGATTCATTTGATGTGTTCTTGGCCTGAGGGAATTTTGCTTCTGGTGATGAGGTTAATGAGGTTCAGTGCTTGTTTGAAGGCTGGAATGGGTGGTTCTGGGAAGATTTCTTTAAGAAGAGAGTCTCTTTCTAGTATGGATGCAATTGTTTGAGGATTTTCCATTTGGGTTCGAGGGAGGGGTGATATGTCATAACCAGCAGTGTGAAATTCATGGCGGTTTTTCGTTTATACTGCAGAATTCTTCATGTGGTATCCAGGTGGCTCTTTCAGACATGTGATCTATCTTTCTAGAGGAGTGTCCTTGTTGGGTGAAAGCCTTTTTAAGATTGGTGATATGTAAATTTAGTGGTATCTGAGGGTTTGCCTGTACATCACAGGTTTTTTGGTGTGTTTAGGGTGATTGCTGGTTCTGTGCAGATATGTATGTTGGTCTGTGGGTCTGTGGGATTATTGTATTATGAAGTCTGTATTTTACCATTATGGATATTGATCGTTGTGTCTAAAAAGGAGATGTTGGTGATGGAGTATTCAAGAGATAGTTGGAGGGATGACAACTGCTTAATTTCTGAACTCAATCAGAGTTTGCAGGTTTTCATCATTTGGTCTAATAAAAGATATCAGATTCACCCAAAGAACCTTGTCTGCCTGAGGGGGTTGAAGAAACTCAGCATATCCATTCAGTGTGTAACAGTTAGGGGGTTCTTCAAGTGCAAGAGGACAGGGAGGTCAGGTTAACAACGGTCCCGCCCGGTGGTGAAGTTCTGTTTCTGATCCCATTTTCCTCAACAATGAATCCCATTATAACATAATGGGAGTTATTTGCTAATTTCTAAGTAGAAGCCAAGCTGAAATGTGATGACACTGAAGTTCCTACTTTGAACAGGAAACTACAGAACAAGGAATCATCCACAGACTGACCTGTATTAAGTATGGTTAAACAGGGACTATGAATTCCTACCTCATTCTCTGGGTTAGCTTTTGTAATCTCTTTGTTAATAGGGGTTCTTTGCTTGCTTGCTTTTCCCAGCACTGTTCTCTCCCCACTCTCCCTTCCTCCTTCTCTCCCCTTCTGTATTCAAATCACTCACTCCAGTTTATACACTACTCTATGCTGTCCTTTTACAGTGTCTGTCATGAAATGAACTTGAGTTCATGAAAGTTTGTGCTCTCTATATATCTCATTTAGTTAGTCTGTAAGGTGCATATCTACCCTATTTCTCTGTCTTCAGAAGACATGGCTAACTAGCTTTCACTGATGTTCCTATATGATGTTGGAAAGTCGCATGGTACTAAAAAAGAGATGTAGGGTGACTGTTGCTTGAGTCAAAGCTGGTAAGAATTTCTCCACTGCTCAGACTTTTAAGGTGATGAATCCATTATGGTTGTGCTGCCCTGTTACTTGAGCCATGCTGGCCATCCAGCCTCCCCAGCTGGCTACCGTTGTATCCAGGCAATCCTAACCAATCTATAGCGCTGGTCTATCACAGAAGCATCTACAGCTGAGGGAACTGCAGCATGGACATGACACATTACTAGTATTTGACTTGTGTATTTTCCTAAACATACTGAATATTTTACCAATCTAGATACACTGGAGAACTTCTGGAAAAGTGTGTGTGTAATAATTAGGCTGTTTCCTCATTCTGTACCCATGTCTATAGACAGGATAGAAAAGTCCATATAATGTTTTGTGCAACTGACCTGGATTGTCAGTCCAGAAAGTGATTTTACTGTCCCTCTCTTTGAACAGGGGTTTGTACCTGGCCAAATGATCTTTCCTGTGTCAGTTTTAAGTTAAAGGGAACATCATGCTATTTGTAAAAAAGCCCTCCTTTTTAATTTTAATTCAACCGGTTTTTACTTTCATGCTGACATTTGAATCATATTTGCTCCTTTGCCTCTATGCACATGAGTGGTAGTGGATTGACACATTTATGTATAAACATGGATGCAGAGTTATTTCCATAGAGCAATGGCTTGCTGCTTATAGTATTTCTAAGACTAATTTACTTCCCATTTCATCGCACTGTGCTTTCCATCACTATCCAGTCTTTAAAACAAATGTTTTAATCTACTGTAGACTCACTGCAGGAAAATTTGGTTTTCTATGCTCTGGAGACCTTTTCTGAAAACTGTCAATGTGGCCAAACCACTCTATTACACTGGTGCAACCCCAAAGGAGAACATAATTGGCCACCGACCAGATGCTTCAACAGAAATGGTTGTAAGGAACAGTAAAGGGCTGTGAAACAAGGTGCACCTGTTTTTGATTTAAGTTTTCATACTAACCCTTCCATGGGTTCTGGCTGCTGACAAGTAAACATATGACCCTAACCAGCAAGAACTAAAATTATTATCTTGTTGAAGCTGTGTATTTGCTGACTTTTGTATTTAGCATTTGTTGGGTGCACAGAACAGTTGACAAATATCTTCCTGCCTTTACTTAATAATCTTCTAGAGCAAAGAGCAACTCACTTTATTCTTTTTTCTTTATTTAACTTGTTAGCAGACATGGTAACATGCCAAAAAATGACAACTCACCACCATCTTCCATCTCTAACACAAAAGGTAAATTTACAGTTATAAAGCAAAATAATAGCACATTTATTAGCAATGTAACACATTAAAACCTTTCATGAAAGATTTTGCCTTTAAGAACAGGAGATTATATCTGAATAACCCAATCTTTTTCTCCAGTCTTAATTCATTTGGGTGAGATGATCCAACTAATGCCCCCTCTACATGTTATATCTATTACACAATTCCCTTGTTAACTGCACAATAAATTTAGATTGGCTACACATGCAAATTAACCATGTTGCCTTAAAAGATCCAATCAGCTATAAAGTTATCACTTGAAAAAGTGTAATAACTTTAGAGCTGGTTTTCTATCAGCTTTAATTTGCAAGTGTAGACAGTCTACGTCTGAGAGACTACTGCTGCTGCTATTCCCCAGTCACTGAGTAGCACAACACACCACCTGAGGCTGGGAGATTGCAGCTGCTGTGATCTCCTAGCCATTTTGATCTCTCAGCTGTTGGGTGCAACACACCGCTGGGGTTGGGAGACTGCAGCAGTGTCCCACGGCTGCTAGGGCTGAGAGTCCTGCTGTCAGCCCCAACTGCTACGGGAGCCTACTTCTTGCTGATCCAGGGAGAGACCAGATTCCCACAATCGCGCCTCCTGCCATACTAAGGAGGCCAGGGGATAGGCAAACACTGATTGGAGCATGCCTGGGGACTGGCACACAAGAAAGCTCTGAAGAAGGGGACGCTAGGATAAGAACTCTTGCAAGAGCTGAAGGAACAGTTCTGCCTCAGTGTGACAGGAAATTGAGGGTCTCAGCTGGAGGACTCGGATGCCTGTGCTCTGCCAGGAGCACGGGGAGTATGCAGGAGGAGCCTGCCCTCCTACCCTCCAGTGGGCATTACGATCTAGTAGGGATCATCACGGTGACCTGGTGGGATCCCTCACATGATTGGAACGTAGCCATAGAGGGCCACACCCTGCACAGAAAGGACCAAATAGGGAAGAAAGGTGGAGGTGTAGCTCTCTAAGCAAGGGAGTAGTACACTTCCTTGGAGGCTGACATCAGCTCCAAAGAAGAGTGGCTCGAAACCTTCAGGGTCAAACTATGGGGGGAAGGAGGGGAGGGTTTAGTGAGAGAGGTGTATACTAGACCTACTGTAGACTACTAGATTAACTGTAGGTGTATACTACAGACCACCAAACCACAGGGACGAGCTTGATCTGGAGTTTTTTAGAGAATTGGCAGAGGCTGTGCACATATGGGACACGGTTGTTGTAGGCAACTTCAATTACCCAGACATTGATTGACAAGAACACTCAGCTAAGTCAGATCAGTCATGTAGCTTCCTGACCTGTATTGAAGAGCTCTATCTGACTCAGGAAGTGCATGGACCTACCAGAGGTAACGCTCTCCTAGACTTGGGTCTTGGCTAAAGGAGACAATCTGGTGAGTGACTTGAATATAGAGGGTAGCCTGAGCAACAGCAACCACGAAATCATTACGTTCACGGTCTGTTGCAAGGCAGGCAAATCAGCTAACAGAATTGAAGTTTTGGACTTCAAAAAAGGGAATTTCAACAGGCTCAGGGCAATAGTAGGGAAAGTGCTGCAGGACCAGGGACTGAAGGTAAAAGGAATGTATGAAGAGTGGTTGTTCCTCAAGGACACGATCCTCAAAGCACAAAAGAAAATCATTCCTGTGTGGAGGAAAGATAGAAGAGGGGCTGGTAAGCTCTCTTGGTTTAATAGTGATACCATGGTCCTCTTGAAAAAAGAAGAAAAAGGCATACAGATCATGGAAGCTTGGGACAGTCCCTAAGGAGGACTATACAACAACAGCCTACACTCGTAGGGAGAAGATTAGAAAGACTAAGGCAGCAACTGAATTTAAGCTAGCAACGGGAATCAAGGATAATAAAAAGTCCTTGTTTATGCATGTAGGGAAAAGGAAGAAAACAAAAGGAAGTGTGGTACTGCTTAACAACTTGGGACAGCTGGTTACCAACACTCAGGAGAAAATTGAACTACTACTCTGCTTTAGTATTTCACCAGACTAAGAGGAAAATCATGTTAGATACGGTTCAGAATAGGCATGGTGGGAGTGATCATCTTCCTACTGCTGACGCTGAGCTGATGCATGATCAGTTAGAAAAGTTAGACATTTATAACAGGACCAGATGAACTTCACCCAAGAGTACTCGGGGAGTTGGCCGAAGTCATGGCGAGACCTCTGGTGAAAATTTTCCAAAACTCATGGTGTGTGGGGGAGGTCCCAGAAGGCTGGAAAAGGGCCAATGTTGTGTCCATCTTCAAGCAGGGAAGGAGAGGACGCAGGCAACTATAGGCCAATTAGCCTAACTTCTATCCCAGGGAAAATCCTGGAAAAACTAATCAAGGAGTCTATGTGTAATATGCTTGCAGATGGTAGGATTCTGAATGACAGCCAGCATGACTTCATTGTGGGCAGGTCTTGTTTTACCAATCTCATCTCCTTCCATGACCAGGTAACTCACCACCTGGATGAGAGAGAGACTGTCAACATTATATACCTAGACTTTAAATAAGACATACAGAAAACTAGAACTCGGGGTTCCAAAATTATACCTTTTATTAGACCAACTCGAAAATGGCAAGAAAACTGTCCTTTTCTGCAAGCTTTTGGGATCAAAGTCCCTTTGTCGGGCTCTGGGAAAAGTGTAGATGGTACAAGATAGTAGACTTTCAAAAGGCCTTTAATCTGGTATCCCATGATGTTCTCATGGAAAAATTGGAGGATTACGGACTTAACTGCTTGACAGTTAGGTGGGTAGGGAGCTGGCTATGGGTTAGGATCCCACAGAGTTCTAATGAATGGATCCATATTGTCCTGGTAAGAAGTGGCCAGTGGTGTCCCATAGGGGTCCTTGCTTGGCTCAGTGCTTTTCAACATTTTTATTAATGATTTGGATGTGGAGGTGAAGAGCTCACTAGCCAAGTCTGTGGCCAACACCAAGTTATGGGGGAGTGTGGTCATGCTTGAAGATCGGCTGCAGATACAGGCAGACCTAGGTGGGCTGGCAAGTTGGGCAAACTGGAACCAGATGAAGTTCAACACTGAGAAATGTAAAATGCTTCACCTGGGGACAAACAATCTCCAACATAGTCAAATTGGTGCCACCAAGCCTGTAAGTAACACCACAACTGAAAAGGACCTAGGGGTAATAATAGACCATAGTATGAACATGAGCTGTCAGTGCGATGCTGTAGCCAGCAAGGCAAACAATACTCTGGCATGCATCAACCAATGCATCTCAAATAAAACCAAGGAAGTGATTCTTCTGTTTTACTCAGCATTGGTGAGACTGCAGCTGGAGTACTGCATCCATTTTTGGACGCCGCACTTGAACAAGGATGTGGAAAAGCTTGAGAGAATCCAGAGAAGAGCCACCCACAGGAACAGAAACTTGCAAGGCAAGTCATGTAAGGAAAGGCTGAGGGACCTGGGTCTCTTCAGCCTAAAAAAGAGAAGGCTGAGAGGGGACTTGGTAGCAGCTTACTACTACATCAGGGGAATACATCAGAGGCTCAGCGAACAACTGTTCACCAGGGCACCCTTGGGGAAAACCAGGAGTAATGGCCACAAACTCTTGGAAGACCGTTTCAGGCTTAACTCTAGGAAAAACTTCTTCGCAATCAGGGTGTCCAGACTGTGGAATAAACTCCCTGAAGATCTTCAAGAGAAGACAAGACAGTTACCTCGCTTGGGTCACCTGACCACAGTTGTTTTTCCTGCCTAGAGCAGGGGGGCTGAACCCAATGATCTTGCAAGGTCCCTTCCAGCCCCACAATCTATGAATTTATGCACGTGTGGCTTGGTAGGAAGCACAACTGTGTGGATTGAGCATTAGATCCCCCGGTGCCTTTATCT
>JAGPOW010000261.1:196242152-196271794 GCA_030014935.1 Caiman crocodilus
ACTTCAATTTTGGATTACGTTTGTCAGAACCTTAATTTTGTGGAAAAAACCCTACATCTAAGTATCTGAGCTCCAAAATCTGATCTACTTCACATTGCTCTCTTCTTGGGTAGAATGATCTAACATGCATATATTTGTTGTTTTAGTGTTAAAGATACAAGTTGCATTAAAAAAAAAAATCAGAGCATTCTATTTTATAGCACAAAAATATAACCTCCTCCCAAACTTATTAAATTAATATCACTGATAATTGTTTCGTAAAGGATCATCACATCCTAAGGAACTCCCAACTGGTTGGAAGCTCAGCTCTTGAGACACAGGGAATAAGAAATGGCCATTTTTTTTAATAACACAGAGAATGAGATCTTTTCCAAATCCTGATGAAAAGATGAACTTTATGTTCAAGCAATGAGCCATGGATCATCTAAAACACATGGGTAATATTATAGTACTTAAAGCCAGAACCCTGTAAGTAATCTGTTATTTGATTATAAAAGAGTGATTTACTTTTCTATGCTTGATGGCATCAGAGGACACTGACAGCTGTAGAATTTATTTATGTGGGTAGGGAGGAAGTCAGAATATTTGAACCCTATTTAAGAAGGTTTCTGGCAGCTGTTCTCAGTGGACTCTTGTTGACTCTTAGGGTAAGGTAAAGGCTTGGAAAAGGGAGGGGGTGCAGAGACTTGTAAGGCTGTCAGGCTGCAGCAACTGTTGTAAAATTGCTCTGAGTTTTCATTCAATGTCCTGGTGGGGTAGAGAGTAGGAATATTCTTCCCTCTGCTCCCTGCATAACTCCTTTGTGAATCATTCCAGTGTTTAGATTGGATTTCAGAATTAGGATTTCCCAAAAGAAATGTAAAACACTCATTGGCCCCAATTCTGCTGTTACCAAAATCAATGGGTATTTTGCAATAGACTTCAAAAGGTAATTGGATTCACAAATGCCTCTTGAACACGCTGTACTGCTGATGAAAAGCAACAAAGTAGCCAGCAGAGGGGGTACAGTTCAACTATTCCTAGAACTATGCTATCATTGTTTCTTTGTCTTTATATCTTGTCACCAGTAAACAGGAAAGGCCATATAGATGTAGAGAGGAGAAGTGTTTGCCAAATGGGAAAGGAAAAAAGCAGTAGGAAAAAATGTTAATTTCAAGCTTCTAAAAGTTTAATACAATACAAATCAAACAACAGCAAACGTACATATATTTTAAAGAATTAGAAAATAAAGCCTTTTTGGTTGCATATTTTGTCTTACTATTATATATTAAGACAAACATCATATTTATTTTCTCAATTATGGCAATGTATCATTTTAGTAAAAGCATAAAGAAACATGAACATTGTTTAATTCAATGAGTTTCTTCAGAAGAACAAAGATGCCAATGAATTTTCTGTGTGAAATGATGGGTAAAAAAGCTTAATTCAATTAAATGGATCCAATCTGGTTGAACTTGGAACAGCAATGCAAGCCTCTATAATACACCCAGTGGTAACATCAGAATCTGATGTAGAAACTCTCCCTCCTTAAATGTAACACAGCTCAGAAAATACACAAGACCAGAAACTTTCTTATCATGTTGCAAATTTCTCATTGCTATCAAATCAATACGTTCTAAAAGGAAGGGTTTCATATTTTTCAATGGTGTTCCAAGAAGGTTGACCAAAAAAAGTATAATGCAGCTACTGGACAAATACAGTGCTAAATTCTCAGTTATGTCTAATCTTATATGCCTCAGTTGTAGGTAGACAATTCTGGATGCTTTTAGGATCTGACTTGCAAAATGTTTAGCTTGCACAAATCCATTTTGGCTCAATGTGAGCTGTATTTTTTTAGCACATCTGAAAATGAGCCCTAAGGTCCTAATTCAAGGACTTTAGGAATTTAAGTGCTTACTGTCCTGAATAGTTTTACTGGAGCTTATGTGACCACAGATATCCAAAAATTGACACACACAAAATTAGAAGATGTTTGGTCTAGAACATCACTCCAGGCCAGCAAGTAAAATCCTTGTTATAGGCCTTGCATTGGCAATCACGAGGGTTCCCAAAGTACAGAAGCTTTAAAAACAATCTGAAGAGTTATCCTTTGGTTTTAAGTGCTAAAAGGTGGCTCAATTTAAGGTTAAAATTCTACTGAAGTGTCACAAAAATCAAATGATATGTTATTGACCAAGGTTTATAACTTCTTTGGAGCAGTGGCCCAAAATAACACTGCTTGGTCTGAGGAGGGTTGGCACTTCTGACCTGGCTGGTGCTGCCACCATGTATGCAACCTGTGGCAGAATCCCCCTGCCAAATGCCAAAACGCTGCTGAATTGCCTTGCTGCTGAAATGTTGATGATGTCTGGGCTTTGTAGGCTGGAGGAAATCACTTGGTGAGCTGGATCTAGCCGCAGTAGGCTACCAGCCTATGCTACAGACTATAGGAGCTTGTATTTAAAAATTGTAATACTTCCCCCATATGCGATTGTCCTGTTATTCCCATGTAGTAGAACACGAGTATTTCAAATCAGGTTCAAATAAATACTAGCCTACTACAATTGTTTCAAATAGGATTGCATTAGTGAAAGTCTAGGGCATGTTAATTTGTCCCTGGCACTCAAAATTTCTGTATACAAGTGCACTGCATCTGCACAATTGTTAACTTTACACAGACAGGTTTTGAAATGCTCAATTACCTGTTTTATGCATGTAAACACAGTATGGGTTTCACATGATACCATGCACTGATAGACAAGTTAATGCCTTAGAGTGCTTATACACATGCTCTGATGTGTTCTAATCAGAACATTTTTGAAATGTGGAATGCTGAATACACAAGACACTGCAGTGTTTTAATTAGAGTGGCTTCCAAGAACTGCTCTAATTAAAACACCCTTCCCCACTATCCTGGAGCATGTATATAGGTACCCTTAAGTGCCAGCAGCTACATGCTGAAAGTTACATGTTCAATGGTAAGGTAGTCAACTGTACTGCACCAAACTTCTTTGGAATCTAGTTTGCCCATGGAAATAAATCTTTGAATGGTATAGACTGTACATCTATGAGGTACTAAAGTTATATAAAGTTCAAGTCTGTTGTACCCTCTGATGCAGCAGAGGAAGAAATAAACAAGAGGCAGCTATGCAGTAAAAGGTAGGATTCTTTATTTCCTCTCACTAGACTCAACAGACATAGGTTCTGCCTGACTAACTCTTAATCTCCCCAGTTGCTGCACTGCCCCTTTAATCTTTTCTGATTACATATACTCTCAGACACCACTTCAGAGATCTGGCTTCTAATAAACAGCACCTTGTAGCTCACATGCAGCACAAAACAATAGGAGTGAGTACCAAGCATGAAAACAGAAGTAAAAAACAAGTGTTACAAGGGCTTTCTGTGCCTCTAAAATGGACAGATCTCAAAGCACTTTTCGAAATTCTGAATTTGATGAAACTTTTGATGTTGTAACATTTAAATTTGTTCTTCCCTCATTTGTAAATCTGAGATGTCCTCTCCTGTCCAATACATGACCAGCAACTCTCCCATTTAGAACTAAAAAAGAGGTGCTTGAGGGGTCCAGAAGTGCTGCTTAGTTAACAGTATCAGGTTAGTACTGAATAGTTCAGGTAAGGCACTTCTCTCCAAAGATTAAGTCAATGTTGAGGAAGCCGAATGTTCTATTGTTGGGTGTAAGCAATAGTTTTCAAGTGAATACCAACCAAAGGTTCTGTGCTTGATTGCTTTTAATATCAGTGATTTAGGAGAGAATTAAGTTGATCAAGGAGATGTAAAGCACCAGCTTGGTAAAGGTTTTTGTTAAAGCTGATCTGGCCTGGGACTTGAATCTGGGTTTAGATTACGACATCCTGGGTCAATGTACGGTACAGACAAGTTAATTAATATCTCTGTGTCCCAGTTCTTCATCTAGAAAATGAGGAAAGTATTATTTACCCACCTAACAAAGATATTTTGAAGATTAATTTATCAATGTACTAGATGTTCAGTGACTAGGGACTAGAGATAATTAGTAATATTAGCTTGTATTAAAAAAAAAGGAGAGAATAATATTTTTGATTCTTAGCCCATCCAGGAAATTCAGGTAAGGTCATGTTTTGGGCACTGGGTACAGAGGATACTCTCAGAAGGGTTTTTTTTGCTTCCATCTGATAAAATACAGGTTTAATAAAATACTGATGCAAATCTATGGACTCAAATATATACATTTATTGTCATTATTTGTACAAATCTTGCCCACCTAGGTGGCGTTTTAAAACAGAAATACTGTACAAAGTAGAGTGTTTCATAGGAAATCAAAACATAACTCAATGACCTCTTCAAGGGACAGATTAATTTGTTATGGTTTAAATACTAAATGTTTTTCTAGAAAAAGTCATGAATTAAATAACCAAAAAAACCTAATCCCAAAACCCCAGAATTAGCCCAAAATAACAAGTGAATAAAAAGCCTTCCCAAATATGATCCTATATATATTTACGATGCAAACAAATCTAGATCTAAATGTGTCTAATTCCATTTCATTTGTTGCCTAGTCCTTACAAAATAGAAAACCTCCAGTTCTTATTACTTAGTTTGCAGTGTTTCATTTGTTAAAAGACATCAAATAATCAGTTCTTCATTTATGCCAAGTGAGCCAATCATTTTCTACTCATCTTATGATGATTTCCTGGGAGCAGTAGCAATTTCCTAAATTTCATATGTATTCTCCATCTCCTTTCTTGGCTAATTAAAAGCACTCCTTCAGACTAAGCACAGTCCTTCACAATGTTTTCCATTCCTCTTTCTCCCCATTACATTAAAAATCAGACAGTGTTAACAGAAATGAAGCTTTTATTTTAAGCACAGCATTAACATAGCATTTTTATTTTTTATTTTATGTTTAAAATATGGTGGTTTCTAAAAAGTGGAAATGAATTCAGAATCTGTCTTTGCAAGGTGGTATTATAGAAATTGAGCATTTTCATTATTTCAAGCAATTCAGTTCATTTTTATTTCCATCCTATCCTATGCTATGCTATGCTAAACTATGCTATGCTATGCTATACTAGCATTTTGTAGCACTGCTGAGCAGCTGTGTGGGGCCACATGTTAATTGGAACTAAATTAGTTGACTCCTTGCACAACATGTGTGCTCTTCTTAGACCTCACATAACAATTTGTCCAACTGCTCAGAGATGCCGAACATACTACGGGAACTAGTACAGACAGGCAGTGAATCCTCCATACATCACACTTGCTTTGTAGTTTCAGTGACCCCTAAATAGATGGTATTCCAATGGTTATAATTCTGTGACAGCCATGTCGGCTGCCTGGCAACTGAGGAGTGGATATTAGTTTCCATTTGATGCCTGAGAGTCTCCCACTGATACAACACCAGGTCAAATGGCTTCACTGATTTGAAAGTTAGCTTAGAAACCCCAGCAGCCTTAGACTGGGGCTCAGTAACAAAACATCCAATTCAGCTTGGACTTTTCCTTTCTTAAGAATTCGAACCATTGTGCTCTGTGGCAGCAAGAAGCTTTTAATAACCTTTAGGCAGCTCAAGTTTCAAGTGATTGTTTCAATAAATCAGACTGTTGACCTCACAGACAATAAACAACTTTTCTAGGATTAGCTGCCGTTTGAAAAGCATGCTTTTAAACTGAACACTAGAAGAGAAACAAAATGAAAACAAATAAAGAAGAAACCCAAAAACCTTTTGACTACTAAATTCTGGGAGAGAGCTGAGATGAACAGTTGTAAACAAATGGATTTAGTTTGGCTACCAGGGTTTGTAACTACTTTTGTTCGGTGAGGGAGAATTCATCCTCCTGATGTAGAACAACAAAGGCTTATTTTTTTCTTTAAAAAAAATTTCTTGATAACAAGTTTGCAGAATGCTGCCGCGTACATACTTGAATGGATTACTATAACAAGCCTTCAATACAAATTCACCGTACCTTTTATTACTTGAGATAACATTTATTGTTAAATATATAGTAGGATTAAAACCCTTTGAATGAAAAGACAAAGAATTAGGCATGCAATGAATTTTCAAAGGAGGTGATAATCCATGTGTGTAAAGCACCAGACCATTAATTTAACATCTTGCCAAAAGAGATATCTAAGAATTTAGGCATGCTAATAGAATCTTTCAAAATATGTTGTCAGTGCGACTTCCATTTTCTGGGTGAAATTTAAGATGATCAGGGTCCACAACTCAGAACATTTTGAACAACATTACTAAAAACAGGAACACACATAATCATATTAGCTAAATGCCTCCAGCCCTCTGAATTGGAAGTACCATTTTTACACGGTTAGGAGGAATAAACCTAAAGCAATGGATTGATGCAGGGGGATTAAAGTAATTTATAGGAAAACAGTAGCTACACATTTTTTGACTTGCAGACTAAAAAGTTTTAGGTAATAATTATACAACAAATAGGCCATGTTTAACTGATACAAGACTTGACAGATTAATACAGAAGCTGTAAGTTACCTGTAATGATGGTAACCTTCTTATTTGACTGTCATATTAACAACATACTCACTGAACAATAACCAAAGATAGCAATTTAAGATGAATCAATCTGTATATTTATTTGCCTTTGATATATTTCCACATGACATAGAAAGCTTGGCTTATTTTTTTCATAATAATATAGGAAAAACAGGAGTTTTGCATTAGTTAGTGTTGAATGTCAAGCTACTTTATCTTTCAACTATTACAATTACAGGGCCAGCTCCATGGCCCTACTTAAGAGTCCCTTCTGCTGTTTAGCTGCATAAAGGTTATTTAAAGTGGCTTGAAAGAGGGAGACCTGAGGATTATCTTAGCAGTTATCAGGCCATATAAATTAGAGCAGCTTTGAGACTACTTTCAGTTGTATTTGAGGTCTTGGTTTTTGGTAGCCCAAAAATCAGGATGAAATAGAAAGAAGGGGTTAAGACAAATGTGACATTCCCAACCACTGCTCTGATATACCTGGGTGTTTCTTATGTAGTTTATGGAAACAAAGTCCACGTAGGCTGTTTACTGTGATATGAATTCTGGGATGGGACCTCACCACTTCTCCCAAATGTTCATGTCATAACTCCTGGTAAATTGCGACTTAGGCCTGATGTATATGACAAGTCTTCCCACTATAATTACTATATCATCCTGAGATTTTTACTGGTAGCTATATTGGCTAAAGCTGTAATGTAAGTAAAATTATACTTAGATGTACCTTAGACTAGTATAGTTATCTCCTTTCTGTACAGGAAGAATTATACCAGCAAAAAGCACCTTTTCTACCAAGGTAACTCAGCCACACTAATAAGACTGTGCTGCTTTAAATACAGGTTTGCTGTATGGTTAAGGTGGCATAACTTTATAGTATAGAGAATGCCTTAGGGAAGCTGGACCAATCAAAGTTATGAATAAGATATATGTTTATTCTGTAAAGAAAACAGAAAATAAAATAAATTAACTGAGTTTCCTACAAATAATGAACCTTCACTGTTTGGTACTGGAGTCTAAAAAGAGAACACGAGTCAAGACTGTGCAACAATAAGGCTTTATTCCTTCGTCCTGTTCTCTCTCGTGAAACTCTTCTCGAGTTCTATGAATTTCTATAATGACTGCCCACTATTTGGAACCAACTTATTACCTTTTAGAGACGACAAAATTAAAGCACGATAACCTACTGACACATTTAGCATTCTATATAGTCTGCATTACCTTATAACTTAACACTACCATCTCTTTTTTTAATAAATTTCATCTTGGTCTGTTTGGCAGCAGGTATTTTCTTTTGGTTTGAGAAGGGCCATGTTTTAGTAATGTAGAAAGTATTGTGTACAACTTGCAGGCAGTTTGCTGCTGAAGTGAAGAGGATTTTTTCTTGAGATTGCAGAAGACGGCTTTACTCTTGGAACAAGATTCACAAAGGGGTTTAAGCACTGCAAGTCCTAACATTCAGGCTTCTGACTCCCAGATTTCCTATGGGGCAAAAGAGATGTCTCAGAATGGGATTCAAACAGCCATCAAAACTGAGAGAGGGGCCACCTCAACTAGCCAATATATCCTACAGAGAAAATGTCTTAAATCTTGCCCCTTCTTGGGCCATGGGCACCTTACTCTGGGCAGCAGGGAGGCACCTCTACTGGATTAGGATTTGTATAGGGCTCTCCTATATTTTAAAACCTCAAGGTGGTATTTAATGCCTTATACACCTCACTTTTGAATAGTAACTCAGTGGTTAGAGAGGTCTCAATGGGTGCATCTACATGTGCAATTAATCTGAAGCAATACATTCTGGAAGAGTTTAAGATGAAGTAAACTATACCTGGGTGCACTGTCTACAGGTGGGCCTGAGACGGCAGCAATTTGAGCCAGAGCCAAGCAGTTTACACCAGGGCCAAGCAGTTTACACCAGGGCCAATCGACCCCAGACTCTGGATAGCAGCACTGGGCGATGGAGGGGCTGGCTGGGGCACAAGGGTGCTAAAAGTATGGAGCTGTGTGGCTAGGTAGCAGGCAGGAGTCTGGCTCTCTGCTGGCTGAGCTGACTGGGAGAAATCAATGCCTGTAGTCAGCATCTACATGTGTGTTTAAGTGCAGTAAATTACCACCACCTAAGAAAGTACTGTCCCTGACAGTAATAACTTACTGAGACATAAATTAGTTTACTTCAGCCTAATACCAGTGCAGTTATAGATGGTGACGCTTTACCCTGTAGGTAATTAGTCTACTCTGCAGTAAAGTACATGTGTACACATGGCCAGCATGTATGAAACCTGGATTCAATTTCTTCCTCTGTTTTAGGGGATTAACCCTCCCACACATCTTACTTCCAACAAGAGTGCCATACCAACCTCACTATAGGCTGAGGGGAATACTTTCCACTCCTTTTGTTAAAGCCATGCCACCATTTAAAAATAATTCAAGATTCACTGGGCTAGAGAAGGAACAAGAGAGAACAGGTATATTGAACCCATGTTTAGGTCTCACTAGAGACTACTTGCATTTTATCCAATGACTGTTTAATGTAAAATGCTTAATTGCAGGCAACACCCGCTTTAGTGCTCTTAAATGGTTCCAGAAAAACTGGACATTAAGAGGAACTGCACTAAGCAAAACCCATTTCCCCATACAAATGAATGTAAATAGAGATTAACTAGTTACTTCCTGCCCTGCTTCTACCTCTCCCCACTCCCCTGCCAGCACTCCAGCCCCACGTACCAGCCCAGGCCTGTGCTCCTGCTGTCCCACTCTGGGCCTCTGCCAGTCTTGGCTTGGGCACTGGAATGAGTCCCACACTCCTGCCTGGCTCCCCCCTCACTGCTGCCACCTCTCCTCACCCCCCTTGCCTGCCTACTGGCCTCTCCAGCCCCACTAGCCTGGGCACTAGCATTCCTGTTGCCCTGCTCTGGACACTAGCTCCCACCGGCCCTGGCCCCACGCTACTCACCTCTGTTGCCACCACTTCCCCACACTGGCACCGATGTGGGCCCTGTGCTCCTGTTGCCCCACTCTGGGCACAGGCCCCCACTAGCCATGGCCCCATGCTACTCGCATCTGTTGCTGCCACTTCTCCCCACCAGCACTGATGTGGGCCCTGCACTCCTGCTGCCCCACTCTGGGCACAGGCCCTGGGCACTGGTGTGGGTCCCGCGCTACTTGCCTCTGTTGCTGCAACTTTGCCTCACACCCCGCCCACTCCATCCCGGGCACTGGTGCTCCTGACACCCTGCTCTGGATGTGGGCTTTCGCTGGCACTGACATCGGCCCCACACACCAGTGCAGGCCCCATGCTCCTGCCCCCTGCCATGGGTGTGAGCCCCTGCTGGCCCTGACCCCAGCTTGGGTCTCACACTCCTTCCCTCTTTTGCAGCCACTTGTCTCCACCCCTGCCCGCTCCAGCACCATGTGCCAGCCTGGGCCCGTGCTTCTGCTGTCCCACCCTGGGCCCTTATGCCTGCCCGCCCACTCCCTGCCACTCACTCACCCCCCACTTGCTGCTGCTTCTCTCTGCCTGCCTGCTGAAACTTCAATTCCACTGAGTGCTATAGTGAAATAGTGCTAACTGAAACTGTGTTAAGTGGAGGTTGCCTGTAATATTAACACAGATCTGATGAAGTGAGCTTCAGCCCATGAAAGCTTGTGTTATATATGTATACGGGTACAGCTCACTGAGCATGGTTCCGGTTGCGTTATAACGTCACTCATCTATTAGAGAACATACTTGTTTAAAGTTGCGCAATGCTTGGTTATAATGCTGTCTGGTCGCTGCCTGCCAGGAGGTAACTACTGTGACATAATTTGATTCGCTTAACATTGTTTCATTTAAAGTTGCATTTTTCAAGAACACTACAATGTTAAGCAAGGAGCAGCTGTATCTACTTTGCTTAGTTTATAAAGTGCAAATCTACAATCTACAGTTCAGGCTAACATGGCTGACTACATTTCTTTGCTCAAAGGCAGTGTAACGCAAAGCATTGTGGCTTTTTGGATTTTCTTTTTTGAGCATTTTATCAATTACTCTTGCACTACCAGTTTCTCAGATTGTGTTACTCTCTTCACCTTTCACAACTCTTCATGTTGCTTTTTAAGTTTTGTATTTTCCACAGGAATGATATTTAATTAGTTCCCTGTTTAACATATATCTGTATAAGTTTAAACATCTTTTAAGAGCTAAGTATAAAAATCTCTATCAGTTAGAACATAAAATCATTAATTTTACAGTCAATCAACATCACTGTTCACATTAAAATGTCAAGAAATTATAATAAAACATGTTTATGTTTAAAAATGAATCATCTGCAATTTAAGAAAATAGACAATTTATGAAGTTTAGAGTGAAAAAAGAAGACTGCATTGTTCTAAGCACTGAGGCATAGAACAAAAGATTTTAGCTTTCATATCACTATCAACTGCAGCGTAAGTATGAAAGCATGAATTGTGACTAAATCATTAATCATTTCTGTGTACATTTTGTGTTTTTCCTCTACAAAATTTTTACAATGAAATAGTAACAACAACAATGATAATCTTCTAGAAGCTATGAAGAGAATACACGTTGCTCCAGCACTAAAAATTAGAGAGATGAAGAACCAATTCTGTAGCCTTGCAAGTGTCATAAAACTCTTGAAGGATACTCCCTGACCACTCAACCCTTTCTGCGCATTGCCCATCCCTGGCTCCCCTTTGAACAGAAATCCTTCATTAAAGCTTCACCATGGTTTATAAGGAAGCAAGACCTGGATTTGAGGCTTTTGTATTTATATCATATTTACCCAAATCCAAGATTACACTGAATTTAAGATGACCGATCCCCCCTCCCCTGGGTAATTAGATTCAGGACATGGAACATTTATAAACGTTATCATTTTTCACATCTAGAATCTAATATAAGAACAGTCTTAAATTCATTCCCCTACCCTGTAGCTGGGAAAGCAGTGGCAGGGGGATAGTCAGTGGAGGCAGTAGGGGGCAGGCGGTGGCAAGGGCTGGGGGAGGCAGTTGCAAGGTAGGTGGCGGGTGAAGCAAATTGACCTCTGCCCCTTCCCCCTCATAAACCTTGCCTCCTGTTCCCAGCATCATTTAAACCCCCCATGACTTCCATCTCTAATACCTGCTTCCCCCCTGCCTTTCCAGTAGCAGTGGGGGAAGCTCCAGCTGGCCTTGCAGCTGGGGCTGGAGCTGCTATGTTCCTGCTGTCACTGCATGCTTGCTATGTGCCCTAGGCTAGAGGGGGGCCAGAGCTGGAGCAAGAGTAAGTGATGGGGGATTTTCTTGTGGGGATTGGTGGAGGTGAAGAGGCTGTGGGGGAGGGAATCAGGCTGCAGGGGCAGAAGCTGTAGGAGGGACGATGGGGTGGGAGAGGCAACAGCTACAGCCCTGGTCCTGAGGGGGGGGGAACCTCGTCTTGAAATTGAGTAAATATGGCACATGAACTAAAATGCTTGCCAGAAATTAAGCTAAACTGAAGATCAGAGTTACATCTTGTGCATGGAATGTTTGGGCTGTAGTCTAATCATAGAGAATAAATTGCTTGATTATATATTGCATTATTTCAGTGATCTTTGAAGGCAGACAAGCAGGAACATATCTTAAAATATGTTCAACATGTTCAGGGAGTACCTGAAACAGCCACCCTACATTTCTAGATACAACCATCATCATTTTTTTAAAAAGTTTGAAACATTTAGCTTAGGAAGCATCTCATACTGAATGCATATGCAGCAGGAAGCAATTTTAAAGGGAAGCTGTCTCATGATAATTTTTGTATGAGGGATGGACAGTTATTTCTCTGTGGATTATCTTTAAAGTGGTTTCTTTATGATGAATTGTATAAAGGGAAGGGGTTATTGGTACTTGCTATAACTATCAACTATGAAGGAGGCAACTGGTGAATAAAAAGACTTAAAAATTAATGAAGGGCTTAGTAAGCATTTCTATGTCTCTTTTATTTCTACTACATTTCTTTCAAGGGTTCCTGAAATTTGAGGGATATGGGAAAAGATTAGGATCCCATTACTACTGTTTTTCACATAATCATATTGAGAGGGAAGGAAAGCATCACCAGTCAGAAGTAAATTTTCATCACTACTTAAAAAAAGTAGTTCCCACTATAAAAATAGTAACTGAATGATCAAGAAGAACCACAACTGAAAGGCTGCAGTCATTTGATCACACTGATCATCACTGACAATCATTATGCAGAAGTTGTGATGATGAAATAAATACAGCAGCTTAGGTAAACATCTAGCTATGTGACACTGACCTAAAAAAAATAAATCTCTTGATTATGTAAGATGAACACGTGAGTTTTGCAGAGTCTTGTGTATGGATATCACGTGAAAATAATGTACAGATGATGCATGATTTAACAAGAGAGTCAAAAACAAGAAGAAATAAAAAAAGTGAGAAGAAATGTGTGAAGCGTAAAGAATGAAACTAAACTTGGAATGACACTTTCCAAGTGCATGATGCAATAAAACAGGCATGGCGGAAAGAATGATTTGCGATCAGAATAACTGCATAAAACAACCTGTCACAATGAAAATCTGTACTGTTTACAGGTGAACTACAATGGATATTCTAGGGAGCTCAGACGCTCATACAAACAGCCCAAACCACATTACAGACTGCTGTCCTAAATGGACATGTATTTGAGTACAGATTCTATTTATAATATTCTTTCCAGTGAAAGCAAAACAGTGCTTGAGTCTACCAGTCATTATTTTTGACATGTTGTTTGTCTGCATTCGGTTCCTTTGTAATGTGATCGTTTTGTAGCGCACCTTTAATAAAAGACAACGAACCTGTTAGGTGCACATCTTTGGTCTGACAGATGCTATACACTACATAGCTGTCCTACTAGCTTTGCTTTTTGATCTTATGGAATGATAAGATTTGGGACAAAATTTCACTCCCAGAATTCTGTTTTCAAAGACTTTTCTAACAACAAAAAATTTACTGTCTATGAAAACGTATTGAGGTATTGGCTTTTAAAAAGTCCATTTTAAAAGTGCATCATAGACATTTTAAAATCAGATTTTCATCAATTAGCACCCACGGCTAACTAGACACGTGTCCAGGCATAATGTCTCCTGCATGTAGAAGCTGCACATGCAAAATCAGCTGGTATTCAAACAAGGAGTATTAGCCTCAGGGGAACACCTTCATGTGGTACTGAATATACACATCACTCAAGACAGCAGGATGCAAGAAGGGCATATCTTTGTGCTTTTCCTCTATTCTGTGCACTTGCCTGTGGAGTAGGTAGGTTGAAGAGGCACAGAAATCCAAGGAGATTGGGGAGAGATTGTATAGCTCTGTACTGTGTTAATGCAGGACATAAAATTATAGTGTGGTCCATAGTATTACGAACCCTCAGATGTTGTGAATTCATATACTTTAGTTCTTTGCTACAATGTGCTCCTTGTTTACTAAAGTTGATGCAGAAATGTGCAATTGGTCTTGAGTTCTTTTCAAAATAATCTCCATCTGTTTTAAGAACATATTGTAATTGATACTGAAATTTTAGTCTATATCACCAAGCTTAAGACAAGCCATAATCTTCTTCAGTGCTTATGTAATGGACAAGGTACCACACAGGGATGTAATTTGTTTTCTTTATCTATCTTTTCCCATAACTTTTCCACTGTAATGTTCAATAAATATTTAAGTGCCAGCATGAAGTGGATTATTGTTAACATGTTGCAGGAAAATTGCGCAGTGCTAAAGCTTGCAATAAAAATAAGCAGAACGCCCACTGTTAATACTCTGTAGTTAAGTGTATTAGCTGCTTTCAAAAGCATTACCTCCCACTCAAATAGCAATGCTATTTGGTCCAATATATTATCATCAGACAGTGAAAATCAGTTGGGGACTGTCTGAAACCTTAACGTCCATGTATATTAAAGGAAAATTGTTTTACAAGATTAGAAAATTGAGCAGGGACAGCATTTATGATTTTACTAGGTGTAAAACAAATAAAAAGAAAAAAAAGCCCTACGAAATGCACTTGATATTCACAAATTACTTTTTCCTTTTCAAATCAAAAGCAACTGAAATTTTTCTTCCTTTCCTGCCATCTCAACATGTCGCATATTTCCTGTTACAATATCTTACAGAACTTCACCAAGAAATGGAGTTTGTTACCTTTCCAACATTCAAGTCTTAAAAATCCACAACAAAACCACAAAATCTTATATAAACAATGTTTAAGAAACAAGTAATCTATAATGGGCCAAGCTTATTATATTTTCTATAAAAAAAAACTGGGCTAGTGGAAGCCATCCCTGGATGTTCGTGTCACGGGTGTCCAAGTTCTAAATGGCCAGGGCTTATATGCCTCTGGGGCCACAGTAGCAGAGGCTCTGCTAATGGGGGCCATAACCAGGGGATGCATGTTTCCCTCCAACTGCACCAAACACTCAGGTACCCCCACCCATTGCACTCCACACTGCTGCACAGGCACCTATACTGATGTGCTGTGTGCAGGATGCCTCCCTGATACACTCCGCCCCACCCTGTGCACTGAAGCTTGCTCCCAGGCACCCCCCACTGCACTGTGCTGCCCACATTCTCCTGCTGCTCTACGTGTCCACATACCCCAACTTACCCTTAGCTTTCTGGTCACAACTTCATCTTAGGAACTGTACTGCTCAGGAGTCCTGGGTTTCAGGCTCCCCTGGCACTGCAGGCTGGGAAGCACTGTACAGCCCCATCCCCGGTGCAGACACAGGACCAGGAAGGGGCGGCTAGAGGGGGCTGCATGCAACCCACTAGTTGGACAGCTTTGGTTTAGTTTACCATTCTGTTTCCACTTCCCATTCATGTTTCAATACTGGGACAGCATGAAAATGCAATACTTTTCAATCAGTGGCTTGCAAATATTAACTCATTACAAAACTAATTAAATCAGTGAGGAAAACGTTGTGCTATTACTGTGGTTGGGAGACGTGAGTCTGGCCCCTTCTTGTAAAAGGTAGGTCAGTGCAAACTGCCACTGCAGCCTATATGAAGGGAGCACAGGATAGAGGACTGAATCCCTTATGCTGGTGTCTCTGCACTGCCAGTAATGGGATCTGAGGATGGCATGGTGAGACTTGCAGTTTTGGGGTTCAGGCATAAAATACCTCAGATTCCAATCGAACAGTTGTTTTAACCTCTGCCCAGGAATGCATTTTTGGTCCTTACAGGGGTGTAGAATACCCAGTTACCTGTGGGGGCATATTTCTCACAAGAAAACCACTCTCTCTCCAACCTCTCAGTTCTAGTCCTCAAAGAAAATTTACAAACACTTTCCAGACACGAGCCTATGAACTCCACTTCATCAACCTCCTGGATACTAAAAATCATGGACTAAATATGACACATTATAACCTGTCTGACAGCTGACTCCCCAGGTACCCTTCCACTGTTCATCCCCCTTCTCTCCCTTCCACTCAGCCTCTCACTCATTGACTCCTCAATCTGAATCTTCGCTGACTGCCTATTTGTATGCAAACCAGCCCAGCCTCTGGCTTCTTTACTTCTCATTCCATCCAGGAAGAGCACACACTAACTGCTGAAGCTTCCTCGACCTGATGAAGGGTTTTTGAACGTGAAAGCTTGCTTAACATTTTTTTTCCCCAACTATGTAAGTTGGTCTAATAAAAGATATCAGATTCACCCAAAGAGTCTTGTCATTTTACTTCTTATAGGCTTGATCAAAGTTGAAAGAGAAATCCCCATTTATATTGATAGGTTTTTCACTAGCCCTAAATACATGCTATTGAACATAGGAAGTTGCTATAATTTATAGATATTCTTGTTAATAATATAGTATTATGGGTATTATGTCATGTCAAGTCATGACTAGAATTATCTGTGTTTAAGTAAAAATACTAACTGGGCTTAACTGTTACACAGTCACAGATGATAATCACATTCCAGCATCCAGTGTTGTATTTTGGCACTATTGCAAGCTATTACCCAATTGTGGTTTGGGGCTGGGGTTCCTATAACTGACAGAAAATGAGCTAACTGCACTGATGTGAATGCACACCACAAACATATGCTTAGCCTATCCTGCTATGCATGGGACTGCCATGGACCAGACAGCACCTTTTATAAGAAAGAAGCATAGACTGCTCCCAGAAAATCCTCTAGGTAAGTGACAGGTTCTCCCTTTCTTTATGGAAAGCAAATTTTGATGTCAAGCTAAGATGAGTGTCCCTGAGAAGGATTTTATTTTTTTGGTGATATTTTATTCTATTGCTCCTGCCTTTTTGGAAAGTCGTTGTATTACTTTTGGTGCATAAAGAATAATCTCTGTTCCTTCTCATCTCACTCTAACTTTATACACACATACTAGTGACTCGATGCTGCAAGCACAATTCTTCGGACTAACAAAGGCTGAAAAAAACCTGGAAAAAATGTTCTTTACAGGTCTCATTCCATTACACTTAAAGTCAATTACAAAATGATTAATTTTAAGGATCCAGTCCTGACCAGAACTCCTACTGATTTTACTGGAAACACAAATACCAGAGGGAGAATTGTTATGCAGGCCTCCAAAATCTTCCAATAAGATAAAACCTGCTTTCTTTATATAGAGACATGACTGTAGGCCACATTGATAGTGGCTGCATCTACATGAGACACTTACTGCACAGTAACTCATTACTGCATAATAGGTGATGTGACTACTGCGCAGTACTAATGAGTTACCATGTAGTTAGCGCTACCCGGAAGGTGCATAGGGACACTACTACAGAGTAACACTGGTTAGTGTGCAGTTATTTAGTACTTGGCTATGTAAGTATTAAATGACTGCGCAGTAACAACTGCAATAGTCAGCATTTTGTGTAGATGTGGCCAGTAATGCAGAAATCTAACAAGAGGCTAGAGTGCCAGACCTAGACTGAGCCTGTTCAAACAAACTGAAAAATGGTTAAGATACAGTGACCAAAGTCTTCAAAACCGATTATGGGAGTTGTTAAAACCACAAGTCAGCTTTGAAAAATCTCAACCTTTATATTTTAAGATGTTCTCTTTATTAGTTTTCTCTCTTCTTTCATTTAATAGCTTTAAAATACATTAAATGAATGGCAGTGAAAGGGATTTAGAAGTAATCAAACCAATTAGTTCTGCTACAATTACCTTATAATATGAATGGTACAAATTTAAATTAAACATCAAATTCTGAACCCAAAGCAACTTTGCTGCGTTGCAAGTCAAATTTATTAGTTCTTTGCCGGCTTGCTTGGTTTTTTTTGAAGAAAGGAGGGAACAGAAGAGAACAACTTTTACAATTATTCAGTTCATACTGGTACCTTTTTGTTTTGGAACATGAAACTGTTATAGGCTATGGGCAATATTTTGGAAGTGAAATTAATAAAGGATTAAACAACTGAATTCATTCAAGAATTTAAAAAAGTGATCCCATATTAATAAAGATCAAACAAAAGCAAGTTGTGCTTTTCTCACTTAGTCATTCCAGAAATCTTTAACATTGTTTTTTATTAAAGACAAACTTAAAGTAATACAAATCAGAATTTAATTCCCTAAGAAACTGAATGACTCTTAAGATATTAAATTGTGTGAAAGCCTCCTAGGAAGGGAACTGCAGGGTGTTGACAAGTTTTCTAGTACTGCAGATGGCAGGAATTGGTTTCTTACCTTGGATCACTATATCTTTGATCAATTGCCACTGATTGGTTAAAACAATTTCACATATGCTTTTGCTACCTAATATATATAAAATATGCCTAAGTGCAACCCTCTGGGTAGTGTTCCTTTTTCTGTCAACTTCTTGGTTTACTGGTAATGCTGCCTTCAATAGAGATCCAAGTCTCATGCATTTTTTGTCCAAGTTTTCATTCCATTTACAAACAGCCTTAATAGCTCATGACTCTGACTAAGAACATAATCAGTTATGAAACATGGTGCTAGGACCATCCTTTTTGTCTCCCTCCTTCACAGATATTTTTTTTTATGTACGTTAACATACTTTCTTGCATACAACATACACTCTTTGCTAAAAATCAGCTGCTAGAAACTGAGATGCACATTTTTAAGTGGGGAAACAAATAAGTTTCTGCCAGGGGAATGAAAGTAAGGCTGCATGTATGCCACAGGGAGAAGAACAGCACGCATGCTGAGTTCCCCTGCTACTTCCCAGAATTTATAGGTAACCTCTATACCGTTTATTTCATTCTCCAACTGTGACTCCATGTTTCCACTACCTAAACATTTTCCACTCCTTCCTCATCTCTAGAGAGGACTTGCCCACACCTTTGCACAGAGGTTTACCACTCAAAAGGATGCATCTCCACATAACTGCCTACACCACACAAAAAGCACAATGCTAATCAGCTACTCAATAGACTTGCAGGTAAGCAACAGTAGTTGCTTCCCCCTTCCACAGTGCCTGTCTCTGATCTAGATTATGATTCTTGATGCTGTCTTTCTTTTCATACTTGGACTGACATCCCTAATTCCTGACTACAACTCTGGGGTCTCTAATACACTTGATCTAAGCCTTCAAGAGGCCGAGAAGCGTATTACATATAGTATGGAATTCACTGGTTAGTTTTACAATAAATTTAGACCAGCCACACAGTACAAAATAATTACATAATTAACTGTGCAATGAATAAAACCCAGCAACACATGCATAGTAATTATCACAGGGTAGAAATGACTATCCAGTTACAAGAAGAGTCAACCAGCTACCAAGTCAGTGCTTGAAAATATGTAACAAATGTATGGCTGGCTTCCATCCTGCTTTAATTTGAATGTGTAGCAGGGCTCTTGCCTCTTGTTTGAGATTCACCCTGAGCCTTGCATCTATGAAATCTGGACTATCTGGTATTATGTTTTAACACTCTGAACTTGCAACTACAACTCTGTTTCCTATTCTTTTTCTGTTATCCAGAAGCTACCCTGGCATCATTATAGCACTAAGGTAACTGGTTTTGACCAGAGTAAAAAACTGTGGTTAAAGACAAAAGAGGGTGAGGGCAGGAAAATCACAACCAGAGATGAGAAGGCAATTAGCAATGGGAATGGCTATGGTGTTTAGAAACAGTTGTGGTGGGGAGGGGGAGACATATAGACAGCTAGTCCATTCTATTCAAAAGTAGGTAAGATTGCAATTGCAAAAGGATCAGCTAGGACTGTTCTGCACAATTGGAACAGACTAACTAGGACCACCTGGTTACTTTACTCCCACTGGCCAGGTGGATTTTAGTAGGGTTTTACTGGTTTACATCAGCTGAGATTGACTCGCTGTTAAAACTGGTTGCTAAAAGCTTCATATTATTATTCTTTGTCTTAATATTTCACAGTCTGTGACTAATTCCCCATCTTCATTTATACTATTACGTTGAAATTATTTATAGGTTATATAGCTAATCCTTCCATCCCACGGCATTTTCTCTAGGCTGTAAGTTTCTCTGTTCTTCTGTCATATTCTCCAGTCCTAAATCACTATTGGTCTTTTAAAGAATCTTCTAGCGTCTTTATTTCTCTCATAGACAAAAGTGACCAAAACTATTCACAATGCTTTAAATACTGCATTTTAAATTGTGTGAGGTGCACATTTTAAGACCTTTGGAAAACAACATTTGAACTGGAGAGTGAAATAAAACACTTCCTTCCCACTCCAATTAATATACTCCAGGCAGGGTTAGCGAACATGTTGCAACTCCAGGTTTCCTTATGCAGGTTGCAATTTCAGTCACTTAAGTTCAACAGAAGATCTGGAATAGTGAATGGCATAAATATAAATAATGCATAGCAATAATGAACTGAATTAATTAATTCAGTTTCTACTGGGGATTGTCAAGTGAGAGATTTCTATGAAATAGTAAAAATCACTGAACCCAAGAGTGACTTGTTGAGTCAGAAGTGCCTTTCTACATTGTCATATGTGCCTAAGAATGGATGATCATTTCCTACCATGCAAAGCTTCTTTGAATTTTCAAAATGTTACTGATCTTCTTTCCCTCATTTCTTAGATAAGAACTGTATTTTAATCTGAGTTTGGGATTCATCCTGAGTTTGCCATTGGAGACAAGAAATCTTCCATTGCAGTCTATAAACATGTGAAGGACAGTTAAAAAGAGGATAGTGACCGACTATTTTCTGTGGCAGGACAGGGGCTATGACAAAGAACAAGGGTCTTTAACTGCAACAAGGAAAATTTAAATTGGAAAGTAGGAGCAATTTTCTTACTAGGTGTTAAATGTTGGAACATGCTACCAAAAGAAGCTCTGGAATTTTCACCCTGGGAAGTTTTTAAGAGGTGGTTACACAAAACTTGGCTTGGACAGTTTAGTCGGGGATGATCTTGCTATACAATGGTTGGACCAGTCCCTTCCAGACCTTTTCTATGATTTTATGAATCAAAGGGAAAAAGCAGTTTAATGTAATGACTTTCTCCCCCAAAAGTGAAACCAAATTCTTTACCAAGCTGTCTTCCCTCCAGTTTAACAAGCTAGATCATCATCCATCTTCAAAAGGAAAGGAAAGGAAAGGAAAGAGAAAAAAATTATTTTGGAAGAGCGTTTTGCATTTCTATACAACTTAATGATAGTTCTGTGGACAAGGAGAGAAGGAATTAATGAGGGAAATTAGTTTAAAGCGGGGGTGTCCAACCTTTTTGAATGTGGGGCTGGATCATGAACTTTTTATCACCCAGTGGGTCGGCGAGCCATATTCAAAGACCTCACAGGAAGGGACATCATATCAGGAAGTGATGTTACATGACCTTTGACACCAATGAAGTTGCAGGAAGTGACAATGAAATGGGTCTGCTCCACACAGGAACATGCCCCGTGCCTCTCTCCGCCCGAGCCCGGCCCCGAGGTGCCCCCAGCTCCGCGCGGGAACTTACCTCATGCCTCCATCCACCACCCATGCGGGCAGGGCACAGGCCATGCTGCAGCATCCCTGGCCACGTGCCGGGGGCAAGAGGCAGAGTCCATCCCCAGCTCCTTTTATCAGGCACAGCTGGGGTAGCCCTGCTCTGTGCAGCCCTCGGGGCAGCTGTGGCAGGACCCGGCTCACTGATGAGTCGGTCCCTGTGGGGGTAAGCAGCTCCCCTCCCTTCACTGCTGGCTGGGGCCCATGGGCTGGTCTTGCCCGCCTCACCACTGCTGTGGATCCGCGCTCCACCACCACGGCTCTGCCACTGCTGCTGGCTCCGTGCTCTGCGGTGGCCCACTGCGGCGGCTCTGTACTCCACCACCGCTGCTGTAGCCTTAAGCTCCACAGCGGCCCTGCCGCTGCAGGCCAGATAAAATGGCTTGGCAGGCCACATGGCAGCCCTCAGGCCGTATGTTGGACAAGTCTGGTTTAAAGTACCTGGCAAATACTGCTCATGTCAAAGGTGAATACAAAAGGATTGGTGATGTAGTTACCACAATAAAAAAAAAATTAGAAGCATGTAATTATAGCTGTTTGTAAGTGGAATATGTACAGAAAGCTTACACTTGCTACCTAATTAATTTGTTGAAGTATGACAAATCAGCACCAAAACTAAGTATTAACTTCACAAAAAGCTATAGAGCAATTGAGTAAGGTGTAACTCTTCCAAATCCAAATACATTTTGACTGTTTTGATGTAACAATAAATGAAGAAAAGCTCAATGTATACTGCTTATTAACAGGGATCCTAGTTTTTTCTGATAAAAAAAATTCAAATTTTCTGAAAAAAATTCTCAAATTCTCCGATTAAAAACAACACAAATTTTCTGCTTAAAAACCCAAAATCTATTATTAAAATAAAAGGCCATTATATATACAGGTATCAGTTGAACACAATGTTTTACTGATCTATTTACAGTTTTAAAGCAATTTAGAAGCCTACCAGTGTCTCAATCACTATAATAAAATAAATTCTGAATACCTATATACTTTGTCATCTAATTTTGGGTTTTTCAAAATGGAATATCATAGCTCTTGCTGAGACCACCCTGTACACTGCAGGGAATAATGCACAGAAAAATTCAAAATCATGCTTCACCATCTGGCTTGGGTGAGCTCCATGCCTTCACATGGGGCTTCCAGCACTCTAGTGGAAAGTCGCACATGGTGGCAAGCCTGATGGTGCATGACTCCATGTCTCCATGTGCAGCTTCCCACTTGGCCTGACCACGTGTAGCTTCTGGTCCACAAGCCATCAGGCAGGGCTGGTCCTCCACATGGGGCTTCCCGCAGACATAGGCCTGTTCCCAGCCCTCACCTTCGGGACAGGGGTTAGGGTTTGTTGCACTTTTTGCAAGAAGCTCTTGCAGGCTGGAACTCTGCCAGCCTGCAGGGATCTCTTTGCAAAAGTGGAAAATCTGTGGGTATCTCCATTAAAATGAAAAATCCACTTTTTTTCTCTGATAAACGGGGAAATCTGCAGTTTTTTCCATTTTTCTGTGGGAAATAGAAAATTCGGAACTCTGCTTATTAACGTATCAAAAATAAAACTTTGTCATTCATTTTAAACTATCCATATTCTTAGCATTTGGATAAATTTGGGGGGATTTATTCTGGACACACTGTTCCCAATCTAGTGAAACTCTAGGGGTACACTGATAGAGATTTTGGGGGCTGATACAATAGCTGATTTTTAAGAAGACAATCACCTGCTATTGATCCAATTTCCAATACAGCTGTGTGCGGCTGGTAAGTCTGTTGTGCTGGAAGGGAAGGGGGAGGAAAGGGTGTGTGGGGGGGTAGATCAAAGCCCCTGCAGTGAGGGAGGAGTGGTGCTGGGACAGGCGCTGCCCAGCCAAGGCAGGGTGGGTGTGGGATGGAGCCATGGCTTGTCTTGGGGCTGTGGCTCTTGCCGCTGTGTGCACCCTGGAAGGACATGGGGGAGGAGCCTGGATCTGTGCGGGGGAGCAGGGTAGGCTGCAACTGCAGTCTGAGGTTTGGGGGCTGTGCCAGGCTCTTCCTGGTGCATGGGAGAGGGAGTTGGACTGGGGCTGTGCTTGGGGAACGAGGCAGTAGAATAGGGAGGGGGTTATGGTGATTGCAGCCCCCCTCCCATTGCTGCTGCCCACCTCGAGCCCAGCCCAGCCCCGCCCCCTCTGGGGACAGCCCTATGCAGCCCTGGCCCAGCCTGAAGCCTCCCTCCCTCACTGCAGGGGCCTTGATCTGCCCTGTCCCAGGGAGGGGGGAGGGAAGGGGTCTATCAACCACAACAGACTTGCGAGCTGCATGCAGCTCTTCAAGCAGCTGGGCTGTGCTCCTTGCTGCCTATGTACTGCACTACAGCTGTGCACATGCATGGGCATTTATCGGTCAAATCATCAGCCACATCAGGCCTATTTCTGGTACAGACAATTTCCTTTATATCAGTGCTGATCCAATATCGGACCTCTATTAAATGCAAGTGTACCTGTATTAAACTCTACCTTAAACTAACTTAAGAACTCAAGGCCATCAGTTGAAAACTCAACAAAATACTTTCTAAATTTAAAAGTGTTAGTTGCATATATGGAGAAAAATATCCTGAAGGAAATAGTTCTCCCTGTGATAGAAATAGATCTTAAAAATTCACCTAAAGTAAAATCCACAGATAGAATAATTTATCTAGAAGTAAACTCATATAACAAATTTTTTTTGGATGCTGGGTTCCCTTTAATTTTGAAGAATGAGGAAAAGTCAGATCAATAAGGGTTTATCTTTTTAACATCATTTTATCGATCACAAAACTCTTTTATAACTGTAGCATATTCAAATGTATTTAATGGCTACTATAATTTTGACTCTTATCATTATTTATTTGTCTATTAGGACTTTTAATTGATGCATGTCAAAATGTATTTGAATACGAAACAGTTGTGGCTTACTCAACTGCTCTATAGCTTTTTTGAAGTTAATACTTAGGTTTGGTGCTGATTTGTCATACTTCACCTTTAGTTGATTTCAACTGACTTTATAATGTAAAATATCATATAATTTATATTATAATGCATTTTGGCATTTTGAGTATGCAGAACTTAAGAAAACACTACTATCAATTTCTTCTCCAGTTTAAACCTTGGCTGTCATAGAGGGCTCAACGTGCCTGGGCAGATACTCCCCAGACCATTTTGCCTGTACTTACCCTAAGGAGGTTACCCATATGAAGCCCAATGATTACCATTTGCCTGGGCAATAACAATTTTACCATATTATTTAGAATTTAGCTAGTTGTCTTTATAAGTACCCAAAAATCCTCCCTCCTAGTAACATCAGTCTGTCACTAAAGTTCCTTTCCTTTACCAAAGAGTAAGCTATCTTGTTTCTCTTTTCTCACAGTTGAGAAGCCCCTATGGTGCTTTAGTTCATTTACTTTACTCTTTCAGTTTTAAATGAAACACTTTGCCTTTGGCTATGGAACTTTTGTTAATGACAACATTTACATAAGATTACAGAAAGTTAATCTACACACAAGAAACCAGATTAAAAATGCGTTAATATATGTGGCAGGCTTCAAATTTCCAGCAGTACGTTTCTTACTGCATGCCTACTCCATTCCTTATTAAAAAAATAATTAATCCCTTTCATCGTTTCCATTTCCTTACAAGCAAATGTACAAGCAAATGTCTCATCTTACTCTTATAGTCAATTCAGAACAATTTGCTAAGTTATTTAAACAACCCCCTCCCCAATTTAATAATAACAACAATACAGTTACGGTACACTCATGTATAAACAAAAGAAAAAAAAAGATTGTTAATACCACTTCTGGCTCACAAACACTATCACCACATTGAATCAGTTCTACCTTCATTCACACACAAATCCTGAAAATATTCTCCAAGAGTGATGTGTCAGCCACCATAAATACAGGAAATAGATAATGAATCTGGATTTTGGAACTCTATTATGTCATTTATAGATAAGATAACGTATAAATTAACCTGAATTTGGAATAGTGAGCACTGCCTTGTATTAAAACCTGTCCTGTAAAAAAGACAAATTTCTGTTCTAAAAGAAGCATCTATATTAGGTATTGCTGTATATTGAAAAGACAATAACAACCCTGAAAAAAGCAGAACTGGGTAAGTCATGAAAAACATTGCCTGTGCATTTTTAAATAAATTCTCTTCAATTGTATTTGCTCCCCCTTTGCATTTTTTCTCTGCAAGTGTTTGTTTAGTTTTAGAAACATGAGGCAAGCAAATAGTCAAGCTTTCTTAGAAATAAATTTTTGAAGTTGAGTGGTAATCACAGTCAAAATATTTCTATGATATGATGTCAGGAAACCAAAACAATGCCATCTGACTTAGCTAGGAATTATCTAATTTTAATTAAAAAATAATTATTGCTACAAAGAGCAATGACTCGATAAATAGTAATAACCTAATTTATTTGAAGACAGCAGAAACTTACTGTTGTGCCTGGTTCTAGCTGAGAACTTTTTAAAGTTTGTGGAGATGACCTATCCAACATCACCAATAGCACAGATTATCTTCCCCAGCTATTCACAATAACATGACCACTGCTGCAGCTTTTATTTTAATGCACAAAAGCAACTGGAAACAAAAACCAGGCTCAGCATCTGGGCCATCAATAAGCGTCCCATAGAAAAACAGTTTGGGAACCTTTTTCCAATTAGACTTGATTCTTTTTCGAGTTTAGCAAATTGCCTCAGATGTCTTTTATACACGTGTAAGTTAGGAGTAATTTAGCTTAAATCAATGATGTTATACAAGTGACCTTCAGGGAAGGTTAGCTGTGAAATAAGCAGGGGTAACGCTGATGAATAAGCAGTTGTGTACCAAGCAGCACCAGCACCACCAGGATGTGGTGAGGATAGAAGATGGCAACCATTTCTTTCCTGAAAAGCCAAATATATCCTTTGATAGCACTGTGACCTGGTGAGTACAGGTTGCCACTATAGTAAGGCTTACTTAGCCCCCAGCCATGGGTCTACAAGTTCCCAATGGCAGAGCGGGCAGAAGACGATGTTAGAATCTCAAGAGCTGAGAAGGTGGATGAAGGCTACAGTGAGAAAAGATCCCCAGCGGTCTTGGTCTCCTTGCCATTGGATCAAGGTCCCATTCTGTCAAAAGCTGTATGAAAGCTGATGTGCAGCAGCTTCTACACAAAAAAGTCATGCACAGGAGCCATCCATGAAAACAGCTTTTCCAGCACATTCCTTAAGCCCTTTGGCAACAGGAACAGGATTGTGAGGTCTGGAACTCCTGGTCATGAACTGGCATGAAGGCAGCAGTTACAAGAAGGTCATCTAGCACTTAGACAAAACAAAAGTGTAATTCGGCAGCTGTTACTGAGCAGCCCTCTTCAGTGTCCTCTCTGCTCACCCCACATGGGGAGGGGGTTCAAAAAAGTGCGCTAAACATAGCCTGTCTAATACAGTATTCTGTATTTCTTCTTGACTGGATAGCTGCATTCAGTGGCATCACCTTTACAGGTGAAAATACCAGTGAAGACACACCATCATTTTTCGGGACTTGGAACATCAAAACCCTCATGGACTAGGGCAGGGGCGGACAAAATACAGCCCACAGGCCAAATCCAGCCTGCCAGGCCATTCTGTCCAGCCTTCAGAGCCCCTAAAAAATTTAGTAAATTAATATTTATTTGCCCTGGGTCCCTGTCAAAGCTGACTGGAGCCAGGGGCAGTAGGACACAGAACCCTCAGCAGGCTTGCAGGCTTGAGCAGCCCAGCCCCACCCACCCCTAGCCAGCTCCTTGCTTTCCTGACCCCATCCTGCTCCAGTACCATGTGGCTGTGGCTCCCGACTGCATCCCCAGACCGCAGAGCATGGGACTGTTCTGATAGGGGTGTGTATGTGTGCGCACGTGCATGTCTGCAGGCACAGGGCAGAGTGTGTGTGTGTGTGCGCGTGCGCGTGCGTGTCTGCGAGCACAGGGAGAGGGGGGCGTGTGTGTGTGTTCAGGCACAGGGGCAGAGTGTGTGTGTGTGTGTGTGCGCGCGTGTGTCTGCAGGCACAGGGAGAGAGGGGGGGCGTATGTGTGTGTTCAGGCACAGGGGCAGAGTGTGCGTGTGTTCATAGGATGAGTCCCACATGCACACCCCTCCATACACATGCACCTATGCCTCCCCTCGCACTGCCAACCACAAAACCCAGCCACCCTTCCACCATACCCACCCACACCTCACATAACTATACATCCACAGCTCCCACAAACCTATACCCACTCCAATATGCAAGAATAAGACTTCATTTTAAGCTATTGTGCAGTCACCTCTGCATACACGACATAAACACATGTAAATCAGGACAAAAATATTTTGTGAAATCAAATTAATGTTGTAGATGATCACTTTTTAGAATATAATTTGGTATTTTTCTGGTTCTGAGATGGCAAAACCCCTTGCTGAAAGGAGTACTTCCAGGGGTGAGGGGAGAAACTTATGGTGGCAAAGGTCAAGGGTTAGGGGGTGGAACTTATGGTTACAAGATGGCAACCAGGGGGCAGGGCACCTGTCAAGGGGAGGGGCTACCCATGCAGCCCTTGACAGCTTGCCAAAACTTGGTAAGCAGCCCTCCACCCGAAATAATCGCTTGCCCCTGAGCTAGGGACAGACATTGCACATAAACTGGTTTAAACCTGTAACAGACCAGTCATTCGTACACATAAACCACTTTCAAAATGGTCAAAACCAGTTTGAGATAAACCTGGCTGAATGTAGTATTAGACTTAACTGATTTGGCTCAAACCAGTTTATGCAATATCTGTCCCGGACCCCTTGCTGGTTTAAGTTAAACCAGAGTTCTTCAGAATCCTAGCATCTTTCTGGACTGGGCTGTCTGCTCCAGAGCAGGGCTGGCCCTGCCCCTCTGCTTTCTAGCCAGAATAGGGATGGACTGTAGGAAGACACCAGGCTGATATGGCCCCATTAAAGCAACATGGGCAGAAAGGGGTTTAATTCTTCCCTCCGCTGTGGTCTGCTTGTTTGCTGGGAAGCAGATGAGAGGGGGCTGTTATGGTAGCCCCTGGGGCTTGCAGACCACAGCTGCAGGGCAGAAGGGACAGAGAGAGGAATTAACCATTCTCCCTGCTGCCTTCACCTTAATGGGGCCGTGGCGGGGCTCCGTTCCATGCTGGGAGGGGGACTCTTTCCCCTCCTCTTCCCCTCAGTGTGTGTGGGGGATCTGTGCAGTACTGGAGGAGGGCTCATTCTCCTTTCCCCCTCCCCTCCTCATGGGATGGGGAGGGGGCTGTGCGAGGCTGCTAGGCCTGGAGGGGAACTCTTTCTCCTGTTCCTCCCTCACTGCTGCAGGGTGTGGAGGGGGACTCTATGCGAGACTGCCTGGCCCCAAAGAGGGACTCTTCCCGCCACTCCTCCCCACCTCCTCCCCCTGCAGGGCAGAGAGGGATGGGGCTCTGTTCAGTGCTGGAGGGGACTGTTTCCCCTACTCCTCCCTCCTCCTGCTGCTGCAGGGTGGGGAGGCTCAGCTTCGTGAGGTACTGCTCATCCCAGCTCAGCCCTGGCCATGGCAGCCGGGGGGCCATCCCTGGTGATGACTGCTGCAGCAGAAGCAATGCTGACAGAAGATGAATTTGAAGAACTCAAGGACCCAAGCAAGTGAGACCTCATCTACTACTAGTGCAATGAAAAAAATCAGTGAATTCCAATCAAAAACATACGAAAGAATGCCACCAGGGTTTGGGGTGCCCTCAAGGCCATCACCATCAGTGCCTGTGAAGAGACACCTGGATTATCTACCAGGAAACAACCAGACTGGTTTGATGAGAACAACTGCAAGACCTAAGTATTGATCGACTACAAGCACAAGGTCTTTTGTGTTTGGCAAAATGACACCAACTCCAAGCAAAACAAACTGAATCTCCAACAAGCCAAGGCAAAAACCTTGGAGGACCCATGATATGAAGAACAAATGGTGAGATGACAAGGCCAAGGAGATTCAAAATCTCACTCACAACCATCACACGCACAGTTTCTTCAGTGCCACTGAACCCACCTACAGTTTGAGCACTCAGGGACCAACTCCCTGGAGATCTAAGGATGGACACAATCTGATCAAGGAAAGGGGAGTCATCAGTGCTCACTGGAAGAAGCATGTTGAACACTTTTTCAATTGAGACTCTACTGTTGATGAGAGTGTTCTCAGAATCCCTCCCTTGACAAGGTGAGGAAAAGCTTCAAGCAACTGAAGAACAAGGCATCTGG
>JAGPOW010000261.1:196278113-196329782 GCA_030014935.1 Caiman crocodilus
GAAGTTGTTCTTGCTCCTACCTTGGGCGTCTTTAAGAGTAGATTGGATAGGTACTTGGCTGGGGTCCTGTGACCCCAGCACTCGTTCCTGCCATTGGCAAGGGGTCAGACTAGATGGCCTGCTCTAGGCCCCTTCTGCTCTAGGCCCCTAGATACTATGATACTATGATATTTTATGTGTAATGTCTAAGTGATCAGAAACTGATTTAAACCTGTAACAGCACTGCACGTAAACCAGTTTCAAAATGGCTGAAACTAGTTTACAATAAACATGGTTGAAGATAGCATCAGAATTAACTGATTTGGGCCAAGTTGAATTATGCAATCGTTCTCCCAGATCCCCTCCTAGTTCAAGTTAAACCAGAGTCCCCCAGCATCCCAGATGTTTTGCAGCCCTGACCTGGGTGCTCTGCTTCAGGGCTGGCCCCAACCCTCTGCTCCCCAGCCAGGGCTCTGGTGGGGACTGCAGGCATCTGCCTGGCCTCCCCCGGCCCTACTACCCACTCACTGCTTGTGCTCAAGCAGGGACCCCTCTCTCCCATCTCCCACAGCACAGACTCCAGTCCCATGGACCCTAGGTATGTGGTATGCTAGTTAATGCTGAGAGGTGTCTGTGTCTCTCTAATTTCACTGGGACAGGCAGACCCAAGTGTCCGCTTAAGGCTTTCTGGAGCCAATCAACAGGTCAGCTGGTAATGTCTTTCTGCTGCTTCCTTGGAAAAAGTCATTTAAAATGAGCTTGAACTAATGACAGAGGCTTTTGTTTTGTTGATGGGCTGATACATGTTTTCACTTCCCTGCTGGATCCCTTGTTTGTCGGGTTTGTAGACAGTATGAAGTGGCATGGAGAAGGAGACTGAGAAGCTCAGTATCATCAACATGCATGCACTGCACACTCCGACCCTTTGCTTCAGAGTGCTAGCCAGGGGCTGGTGTCTGGCAATACTTTCGCCCCTTGAGCAGCGAGCTGGGGAAAAAAAGCTTGCAACGGTGAAGGCATGGTGGGAGTTTACACCGTCCCTAATCAGACTGTTCTGCTGGGGCCTGGCCACCTCCCACCTCAGATCAGCACTGTGGAAGGGAAGGGAAGGCTGCTCTAGTGCCCCCCAACTTCTAGCCTGAGCCACTGCAGGCACATGCCCGCGCTTCTTCAGTCCAGAGGGAATGTCTGTACAGTTGCAAACTGATTCAATCTAGGCAGGTTAGACTAACCTGAAAAGATTTAATCAATTCAGGTGCAGGCTTTTTGAATTTCTGTCTTTAGCCTAAGCCACACTCTCTAAGTCAGCACTCAGGGCTAAGGCCCTAGCTCCCTGCTAGATGCACAAGGGAGAAAAGGCATCAAGATTTTTTTAAAAATGAACAGCACAGTTACTTTCTTAACAAAATGGAAAGCTAATTTCAATAATAGCAGCACAGAATTAATTACCTCAAAAGATCAAACATTTTAACAAGGCCTCAAAGCTGTCAATGCAGGAGGGGTTTCATCTTTGGTTCTACTTTCTTCCTACAATTCCTGAGATCAATTCCAGAACAGCTAGATATTTTTGAATTCTGTCAATACCACTCAGCTCTTTTTAGCCTATATAAATACACCTTCCCAAAAATGTGTAAAAAAGTGCACAGGTAAAAAAAAATCTTAATTACGTACTCATTGAAGCCAAATGGGGAAAAATGGAATTTTGAGCAGAGGGGCACTAAATAAAACTGAAAGATAACATTTAAAACAGAAATGGAAGCAGGACTTGTATATTTTTATCCAACAAATTACCCATGGAGTACAATTTTTAGAAATAGTGCTTAAGTTAAGAGCTTAGAAGAATAAAAATATTTGACACTTCTATAATAAAAAGAAGAAAAAAATCAAGTAACTTAGCCCGAATACACATATATTTGAGAGACCCTTGTAATTCACTATAGTAGCCAAATACTAAGGCGTGAGCTGTAATTCATTTTATGGACAGCTATTCCATAAAATGTCCACTAAAAGCTTTTTTGCAACTTCTTTGGATACATCTCTTACTAAGAATTGCTGGTCTGATCAAGTATGGCTGTAAGTTTCCAAATGTGGCTGGAAGCCTGTTTGAATCTCCATCTAAGATTTAAAATGTTCCTGTGCTAAAGTGCCTCCTTGAATTAAGGGGTCTGAGTTATTCTTCTTTTCTGAGTTATTATCCTTTATTTTAAATATGTCAGAGACCTGATGGGAGAGCCAAGCCTCACTGTACTATATGCTGTCCACATGCACAATAAGAGACAGCTCCTGCCCGAGGGAGTTTTCAGCTGTGATATCGAAATGTATTTATAGCCTTGTCCTCTAAACTATACCAATTCAACTGAAATAAATGTCTACACACGGGAATTAAACAGATTTGCTTTTAAATTGGTATAATTTTTACTTCTTTGTGTTGCTCTGAAAATCCCAGTCTACAAATTTAGTGTTAGAGGCAACAAAAATATAAGAGGGCAGTGGGAGGACAAAATAAGAGTGACATGATCATGTTTGGTAAAATAAGCAAGTCACAGTTGACCTCTAATAGCTGGCAGAATACACCTTAAATATTTCTGCCAATTTCCAATATAATTAATTAAAAAAGATTATCTTAGGGAGAAGGAATGGGAGGGAGGGGGAGGGAAATAGATTTGTAATAAAAATGGGACATAATATAATTCCATAATAACAAAACAATGCAAATGTACAATTGAGGGAAACATTAGGTCAGTATATTAATTTTGAACTTCTAATAATTTATTATTATAAATAACAGTACGGAAATAATTACAATTTCAAATTTCAGTGAAAATTAAAGCATGTCTCCAGAATAATTTTTCATTCTCATCTCTTGTAGACTTGTTTCTAGATCATTTTATCCTGTATTTACATATTTAGATGATGATGCACTGCTTGTTATGCAAGTATCTTCTTTTGGTAACTTACTGCATACAGCACTTTTGAGATCTATTGGTACATAAGATCACAAATCTCAAAAGGGGTTTATGCTGGTAAGTGAAATTTCATATATTCTCAAAGCTCATTTACAAATAAGTTTAAATTTTTGAAAAAGATGCAACTTATTGCCACTTATTAACTCATATATTTGCTAGTAGAGCTCTTTTTAGCACCTTCCTTTCCCAGACTCACGTGCATAAAAATACCAGACATTTAATTCAGATATCAGAGCTTGTTTCTTATCAGAGTTAGAATTACCAAACCAACCAGCCTAAAGGATTCAAAACATGCCACAAGATATTCAGCTGAGCATAGGGGCAGCCCTAGGGTCCAGGACACAGATCCCTACCTGATAAGTGGGACTCGACTGGGGACAGCATTGAGTCCTGGAGCTGGCATCTCCACCTGATCCCTGGGGACAGATGGTGGGGCTTAGGGTGCTCTGTGAGCTAGAGATCATGGAGTATTTCACCATCCTTGGGCTCACCAAGCTGCATGCCAACTTTTTGAAGTTCCTGAGGTGGCTGTGGAAGCAGTAGCTGGGAAGTTGGGAGCTCCTCACTCCCTAGCTGCAGGTGCCACTTCCTGGTGAGGGGGTTTGGGCAGCTGAAATGTCAGGAGATACTTGGTCTCCAGCTGCTCATTCCCTGCACTGTGGGTCTTGAGGCTAGCACAGATAGCTTTAAAGAGTACACCTACAGCTTAGGCTGTAGCTGTGCTTTATAGAACTCCCTGGGTACTCGGACCCAGACAGCAGGAAGTGGCGCCCCAGTTTCTGGCTCCTGGTGCTCAGGGAGCTTTATAAAAGAGGAGGCTGAAGCAGCTTCCTCTGTTGGAGCAGGAGGGATCAGAGGCCTGTGGTGTGGTTTAGAGACCCCAGCAGAGTAAGCCCTTTGGCTCCCCTTCCTGCCAGAAGCCCTGATCCCCTCATGCTCAGCGGCTCAGGCAGAGCTATCAGGCATAGTTTCGACAATCAGCTGACTGTGAGCTCAGTCCAAACAGCCCTCCTCTCAAACTGGACCTGGAGCTGTCCCAGCTGGGGCCAACAATCAGCTAATTGCACTGGTGACTCAAACCAGCCCCAGTATGGTCTGGGGCTGAGGCTCACAATCAGCTGATTTTCAGCACTGGTCCCAAAAACTAGATGATTTTTTGGGAGCTAGAGCTGACAATCAGCTGACTGTTGGCTCCAGCTGAACCTGCCAGCGCTCCTCTTTCAATTTGACAATGCAAAAACAATACAGTGTGTCATCTTACATATAAAATGAAGTTTGGGAACTCACTTCCTTCCACATCAAAGTCTTTGGACAGTCATGTGAACTTTCTATTCCAAGTGGTGCTTTTCCTCCTAGGACATTGCACTTGTATGGTTTCTGCCTCTCTTTTAGGACACTGGCCGCAGTCTCTAAGAGCACATGTTTGTTAAACTGCCTCAGATGGTTGGGATCTGTGGTTCTTACATTATTATTTTCATGGCCTATCTCAATAAAGTAGAATCATGTACTGGATATATGTTCTGGGACTTGTTCCTGAAAAGAAGTTGCCAGTATGGATTGTAAGTATACGTACCACCTCCAAAATTTAAACAGCTGGTCACATTTTTATCTTGCATAGAAATATCACCAGGCATGAATATTCTATCCATGGATTCTTGCATCTCAGGAGTTCTGTCTCTTTTGTGGAGGGACCAGGGCAGCACAATGATTTTCAATTGGGAAGAAAACTGAATTTGCTAAAAGAAATAAAAAAGGTATGGTATTTCCATCTCTCCCTCTCAATAGCTTGGACAGATTTTTGGGTTTCATTTGTGAATGACCTATTGCAGTATTAAGGAGGCAGTCTTATAACTTAGCTTTCCTTCTGCACATCAAATTAAAGAAATATACATAGTACTCTTTTTTCTTCTGCTTTCCTTCATTGTAGCTGACAAGCAAAATAAATCCAGGGTAAAGTCTGGGATCTGAGTATATTCTTATACCCTATAGTTTCAGGTAAAAACACCTAGCTAGTTATGCTTATTCATATAGGTAGGATACATCTTTAATATCTTCTATTGTCTCTCCTCTGTCCTTCCTCACAATGAGACAGACCTTCCAAAGCAGGTTTGGGAAGAATGTCAGTAACTTACAATGTCAGTTTAGCTAAGTAGAAGGCTTTCAGTGTTTCAGAAGATTTCCTTTAGAAACAACCATTTGTCTACTTTTGCCATACAGTGCAATCCAGACAAAAAAATCACACTGGGATTTCTCTCCTGCAGTGTCAGAAAGCAGAATAAGGGAATCAATAAGGCAGGCAACTCAGCATTTCAGATTCATCTCTACTTTCTCTGCTGAGAGGAATTCTCTCTCATTTAAGATTAGTGCTAAAGGATGATGTAGAAAAACAAAGAAGTCAAAAAAAATTAATACAATATAACCCATGTACAGAAAAAGAAGAGAGAAAAATATCCCTGTTTGTGTGTGTTTCCGTACAAATGTTGGTCCTTTCTGCACTGCTATAGCTATTTATCAATTAGCCTATTTTACTGTCTTGGTCTGTGAGAAATTTTACTTCCCTATATTACATGAGAGAAGAATACTTTAACTAAAGCACTTTACAAATATCCTAATGGAATCTATGGAAGTGCAAGGTATAACAATCTTTATTTAAAAAGACAAAATTTACTGACTCTAATAGATACATTTCCTAATACTAGTACCAATAAAACTTTCATTTTATTTAAAAATATGCAGTGCTTATTACCTAGTTGGTCCCTAATGAATAACAATGTAAAATTAATTGCACTAGGATGAACAATATTGACTGAAATGAAATAAAATCAGACTGCAGATATGCAAACATATCAGGGAATATTAGATTTTTTAATAACCAATCAGCTTATCTTTTTTTTCTAGAGCAATTTACATCTAGATTAAGCATCAAGGAAATAAGTGGCTCTCTAGTTCTCTTAACCAAGGAGCACTTGGCATATCCGATGAAGAATGATGATAACAACTCAAAGTCTGTTAGCAAAGGTAATAAGTCTAAGGCAATTACTACCTGCTACGGAAACACTTCATTGATTTGGCCATTTATTTTTGATAAATGGATGTCACACAGTAGAAATCTTAAAAAGGGAAAAGCTCAGTATCCTGGCACTGCATCTTAATTATTGCAACGATGTCAAAGTCAACATTTTCTTAATACCTGTGTTTGTGTTAATCCGTAGTCCTTTTAAAGACAGACCCTCTCCAAATGAAATGTCATTAGCTTTAATATTTTATGAAAAACGGCTTCTTCCAATAATGAAACTGTAATATGGACTACACATATCAGTTAACAAGAATATAAAATAATATATCTGGTAATTCTTTTTCTTCATATCAGTAAACCAATGGGCAGCAATTTTTCATATCACCCGATGGCCAAATGCCACTGATATTTTGATGTTTCCTGTTTATTCTTCCTTGTACTACACTTTGTTGCCAGTTGATAGTTATATGAGATGCATCATATAATTTATGCGTATATGCTCCGCATGCAATTTGTAAATTGTTTCCAAACTGGAATAACCAAACATTACTACTGGATTAATTAACATCTGTAATAATAAACATTATTATTAAATAGATGCAGTAGCAAACATAGGAACTGAGCCAGATTTCACCTAAAACTACCAAGACCTACAAGCTACAGAACAGACTATAAAATTCAGATCCTTTAATTCAGATCATTCTTAATCTCTATTATTGAGAAATAAGGCAATTACCAGAAAAAAAGAAACATCTTTTGCCTCTTGGTACACCCTCTGAAGATGGACATGATTGGAATAGTGACACAGAGACAGAAACAGTGGAAAATCTCATGTCATCATAAACTGCTGATCCAATTTTGGAATTTCCAAAAGCCAGTAGTTTACATGACAGAGGAAGAATTGAACGTATGTTTACTATTTCATCATCTTACCTCCACCATTCCCATAACCACCTACTGACAAAATTCTAAGCAGGAAAAAGTTTTCAGGGGTAATATATTCAGAAAAGTCACAGCGAGTGAGACTCAGTATTTTACAGTTCTTGAAAGTTAATTAACATACCATTTTTCAACCTGAGCATGATATAAACAGTCGGGCACACAGTCAAGATTTTGTTAGTTTATCTGGGTAGTAACATTTAAGAATCAAAATGGACTAGTCAGTAGTAATCACGATCTAATTGGGGTTTGTCTTAGGGGGTTCTACAGAGTTTCATGCTAGAACTGCTGCTATTCTACATTTCCATTAATGATCTGAAAGTAAATGTACATTTCACTGCTGATAATGTCTAACAATGACACAAAAACTGGCAGAATGGCAAATAATGATGAGGACAGGATAGTCATAGTAAGGGATGTAACCTTGATCCATTCATAAAAGGTACATTTTAATATAGCCAAATGCACATTTAGACATTTAAGAACAAAGAAAGCAGTTCGTGTCTACAGAATGGGGGGTTGAATCCTGGAAAGCAGTGAAGACTGCAGAGAAGACTGTGTAGCTATTATATGGTGAATGTTGGAAAGTAAGTGAAAGAAGAATTATCTCATTATAGCACAAAGACTTTTCAAGGTAGCTAATGATGAGGTAATTCAAAATGAGGTGGTTAAGAAGATGGATGGATACAAGAGTGAAGTATTTTCTAACTGTTAACTAGAGGTCAGTAATTAAGTCTGTAAGTATTTCACAATGTTGCACATGAAAGGAGACAGGAAATGAAGGTAGATCAAGAGCTCCATTTAGCAAGAACTTTGCACGAAAGTCCTGTGCAATTGCCAGACCATATTAAGTTGTTGGATATGCTGCAAAATGGATTTTGTACAGGTATTTTAGTTAACAGTTCTTACAATGAGTATTGTTCCGGATGTGCTCACCGAGAGTGATATCACTGAACATATGGCAAATTTAAGTAAGGTCATAGACTCTTCATTCTTCACACTTTTCTTTCTTGGCCATCAGCATTACCATTTCCTTCCAAACAGATCAGCAGTATGAAAAATCACAATGTTTCTCTTCACTCTAGAGTGACAGCTTCCTTCAAAAGTAAAATACCACTTTCACCCAGAGGATGCTCAAAAAGACACTGCTCACTGACTTTGCAAACCAGCTAGATGAGCAGATGTCTCAAAGCTATTCCTAAACAAGTATTTGATTTCCTTTCATAATGGCAAAGTATTATGTTGTCCACTAAGCTGCTAGAACAGAAAAAAGTAGTGAGACGGACTGCGCCTGTAGAAACTTACACAGAAGGATTTTTGTAGGTGATATTTTTTATTGAACCAACTACATAGTTGAGATAAAATTAGACAAGCTTTTGCATACAAGCTCACCTAGGCCACGGCCAGACAATGTGCCTGTTGTGGTGCCTCAAAGCAGTTTGAAACGCTGCAAGAGGCATGCTAAGAATGAAAAAATGTTTTGTGCATTGCATATTTGCAGCACAGGCTCTAAATTTGATACTGGGAAATCCTGGTATTAAAAATAAAATCCTGGAAAAAAGTGTTGAAGAGGCAAAGAGAGGCTGGGTCCTCCAAGGCGATGCGCTGGCACCCGGTCAGAGTATTTCTATGGCTGCCTCGTGCCCATGCTGGAGCAGGGGCAAGGCTATAGTGGTGAATTGGGGTGGGCAAGGAGTGGGGCAAGGCTGCAGTGGGGCAAAGCCACAGCAGGGCAGGAGTAGGACAAGGCTGGGGCAAAGCTAGCAAGGCTGCAGTGGTGGATAGGACCCAAGGTTTGTCCCTGGTAAGAAGAGACTGTGGGGGTGAGGGAGATTGGGGGTGGAGGGGACTGCTCAGGGGGTGAGGTCCTCCTTTATTATAAATATATCAAAAAAAATTGCCTAAATGATCTATCTATAGTAATATTAAATTTTTATTGCAGAAGAACATGGCTTTTGGGTATTTTAATGACTGAATATGGGGGTTTCTTAATCAGAGAATTTGCAGTTTTTAAACAGGGAAAACTAGGATCTCTGCTAGTGAGGCAGGTGGCAGGACTTGGGCTGATGAGACTGCCCAGGGCCAGCACTGGGGACCCAGCTGGAGAGTAAACAACATGGCTGACCTCCTGGCCATTTGGGGCCAGAAGGACACTTCAACAGTTTGAAGCAGGTCACCAGTAGGAGCACAGCTTCCAGACAATAGCTGCCCAGATGGCAAAGTGGGGACACCAGAAGACATGACTGCAGTTCCACCTGAAGGCCAACTGTGTAGTTACAGCCCACTGGTAGGTGGCACAGAGGTGCAGGCAGCTCTGCTGCAGTGCCTGTGCCATAGTCCAGGAAGCCATGAGGTCTTTGTCTGGGTCTGGCAGGTGCACATCCATGGGGCTGCAGGTCCAAGGGAGCAGATGCTGTTGCAAGTGGCAGCAGGTCACAGCCAGGCAGCAGCTCCCACTGCCAGACTGCTGCAGTGGGTAGAGGGTGTTGGGTCCACTCTAGGTTGGGAATTCTTCAGGAGTACAGCTGGCACAAGGGGCTAATGTCCCCCAATACCAACTGGCCAGGCCTCAGATGGTTCTGGGGGCAAGTAGTCCTGAGCTGCTCTCCAGGGCAGCTTTTTATACTGCTGGGGCCAGCACCTGTGCCTCTAGCTCCCCCTGGCTGAAGATCTGGGAGGAGCTGGGCAAGGTCAGTTTTCCCCAGTGGCACAACTTGCCGCACATCACAGTGCATGTTCAGGCACGTGTGCTGAGGCACAAATATCTGGCACAAATTTGTGCCGCTACTATTTGAGCTGCTGCAAGCGCACGTGCCTACATGTGTGGATAAGCTCCTATAGTCTTGCATTCGAAAGCTTATCTTACTTTATCCCAACTATGCAGTTGGTTCAATAGAAGATTTTACACGCAAAAATCCTTACCACTCACACAATTCCTAGACTATAATGGTTGCAACATCACTCAAACACTATCAAAACCCTAGATTTACATTTAATATTGTACCTTCTGTCTGATTTACATGTGAGATGTAAATATAAAATATTTTCCTTTTATAGGACAAAACAACAGCAAAAACAGTAGTTTAACACAAAAAAAAATTAAATATGATTATTTTTCTATTTAGAAATTAACCTGAAACTGGATTTCAGATTCTAAATGTTATACAGTGTATGAATATTTTAAAAAGTCTCAAAACATCAGGAAAATCATCCCACAGAGAAAAAAAATAATCAAAACACTGAACTAATTTTTTCTTACCGGCATATGATAAGATAAACCTTGCTTGTTTCACCTCTGACTGGGACAACCTGGGCTTTTGTTTGTTGCAAGCAAACACTTAATTTTCAAGGGCCCCTTTTTAATTTTTGGGGGTCATATTATGAAATTATTAGGGACAGATAATAGTAGGTATAATTTCAAAAATGTACTTTAAATTTTTTAGTTGAAAAGCTAATACTAAGGCCCCTGGCAGATGTTACTACTTAAGATATAATTAACTGGTTAATCTCATGTAGTAACGTGGCCACTCGTTAGTTCAGCTAATGGCGTGATAAAATGAAGAATAAGCTACACAGTTACTACATACAAAAGTGTGTAGTAACTTTGTGGCTGTTTTCCATCACATCATAAGTTGCCATGTGGCCAGGTTGATCGGGGCTCCCAGCCTGGAGAACACATGGGAGGTCTCAAGTTCCATGGACTCCCCAGGGTGGGAGTGCCCATCAGCTGGCGGCCACTCCCAGCCTCCAGTGTGCCCCCTAGGCTGCAATTCCAGGCTTAGGGTTGCATTGGAGCTCTTGACTCTCATATGCTCCTGAGGCTGGTAGCAGAAATCAGCTGACTGGTTTCCTAATTGCTGGTGCAAGGGGAGCCCCAGATCATGATCCCTTGTACCGGCAATATGGTATGATGGGATCTCATCCCTGATCCCACAGTCATGCCTCCTGCCATACACATGTAGCATAGCAGGAAGCAAGATTGTTCGGATTACACATCAGATCCCATGGTGCCTTTAGCTGAACCTTTGCCACAAACTTTGTTCTATCAAGGTGCATTCCAGAAGTCAGGTATAATAACATAGAAATATTTTAGTCAGTTTTCTGTATCCCACAAGAGATTTTGTTCCTGACACAAATCATTCCAAAGTCAAAGGAAACTGTAACTGAAAGGATCAGGCCCCTTGCCTAAAGCAGTGAGTCTCAACCAGGATCCTGGGGCACAACGTGGTGTTAAGTATTAGGAGATAAGCAGATGAATTAAACAAATAAGCACAAGTGCAGGCTTGTCCAGCCTGGACGATGATCCCCACTGCCATGCCCCACTGCAAGGAGGTAAGAACTGTAATCTATAAATTAGTTTCTGAAATTGGGTGCCATTCAATACACAAAAGGTATGAAGTGGTACCTTTAGTCCAGTGAAGGGTGCCATGAGTCCAAAGATTGAGAACCACTGGTCCACATTTTCAAATGGTTTCTACTATAGCCCGATTCAATTTAATCCATTGGGCTATAAAATTTCAATGATTTTAATGAAATACAAATCATGCACAATTCACAAATTAAGTGTAGGTGTTATATATACTTGTTCCTGATCATGTGTGCCAAAATGCTGCAAGCATATTCATCATGGTCATTTGATAATTCTGACATGTAAGGTATCTGCATGAGACTGAGGCAACTCTTTTAATCAATACAAGCCCAAACAAAACAACCAATGTGAAAAACCTGGGAGTCAGATTTTCTGAACTCTGCAATTGAGATTAACTTTTAATACAACAAAGTAGTTGTGTAGCTCAAATTTAGGTAGGTTCAGCTGGAAAGATTTTGCCTGCAGTGATGGAAAACAGTGGTAGGTAAATTTATTTACTCTTTTTACTTTCTTATAAAAACAGTAGAAGTAGGACAAAAAAAGGAACCTTGTGTGCTTACAAAAAATTTCTATTTATGTGTATTTTGAAATAATAGCCTTCCCCCTTCCAAAAATGAGAAAGATTTTGCATAAACTTCTAATACAATGCCATGATTGAATCTCAACTGTCAAACACATGCACAACAAAAAAGGCAAAAAGAACCCCTAAAGCACAGCTGGTATCTACTTTAACAGCATGGACAGAGAAGCTAACTATGGATGAAGCCTTATGTTTTCAATTTCTTTTAACAAGCAAATGCTTAAATGGAGAAAACAGAGGGAACAGACAACATAAATTCCTACTGTGTATATGGTTGATTAACTATCTTTATATGTAAAGAGTACTCATACACTTCACTCTGGGGAATGGGGCTTTCTGCACTGTTGGGAGGGAAGCATAGAACAGATTTTGCCCTAGGGTAGCTACACTGACTGCAATAGAGTTACTTTCTGGGTGAATATGGCCAGTTATATTTTCATGAAGGTGCCTAAAGAGGAAACATTCTATATCTTAATGTACGCATAATATCTATGAACATGTTGGTTTTTCAGAGTAATGGTTTTATGATTTATGGGTTATATAAAAAATGAGCACTCCTGAATTAAACTACCAGTTGACTGTAAAACAGAGAAGGAAAAATGTACAGTAAAGATGGTTTGAGGTACAATATTATAAATTAGACATAATCAGTAGACCTTTGCAAAGCAGCAAGCATTCACTTTGGATTCAGCCAATTTGGAAGACAGTGATTTGATTTGGCCGAATCAGATCCGAACGATTTGACGCCACTTCAGAGATTCCGCCGTACATGAAACAGGTAGCTGACACAGCTGTCTCCAGCTGGTAAGTCTGCTGGGGTTGGGGGAGGGAGGAACTGGGGATAGGCACGAGACTCAGGGAGGAGGGCGGGAGGGGGCAGGATCTGGGGGCAGAGGTACTGTTCGTGGAGCCAAGAAGCAGAGTCAGGCTCGCCAGCCTCTATTGCACAGGGTTGCTTGAGGCGCATGTGTAACTCCCAGCATTCATGAGCCACTGGGAGAATCCCCACATGATGGAGCTGGCTGCCACAGAAGCCCTGCCAGAAGTGGAGGGGAGCCCCTGCCTCCTGCTTCCTGGCACAGTCCCAGGATCTGCCCCAGCCGCTTCTATCTCCTCAGCTTCATGCAATGGACCTGCAGCTCTGTACTCACAAAGGGGGAGTCCCACACTGGACTGCAGGGGCACAGCACTCCCGGCAGTGTGCTGGGAACTGCACAGCAGGAAGAGGGAGAAGCAGCTGGCTCCAGTATAGGGCTGGAGCTGCAGGCTCAGGGAGCAGAGCAGCAGGAATAAGGCAGGCTCTACTCCCTCCTCCCACAGTGCTGGTGGGAGCCTGAGCTGTGCCTGCACAGGGCATGAGCACCCTGACCTCCCTGCCTGCTGCTGCTGCCATGGGGGGGAGCATGTGGGGGTCCTTACACCCACACCCTGCCCAGCTGAGCTCTGTGCTCCTGCTGCCCCTCTAGAGGGAGGAATAGGGAGGGAAGGAGTTCCCCCAGCATGGAACAGAACCTTTCCCTGTCCCTCATCCCTGTTCTGGGGTTAGGCAGCATTGCATGGAGCACCCCCTCCTCACAACCCCACAGGGGCAGGGTGGGAAGGGAAGTAGGAAGAGACCCCATCCAGCACCTCAGAGTTCCCCTCCCCACTCTGGGAGAAGAAGGGGGAGGGGAATAGTTCTACCCAGCATGGAACAGAGCCCCCGCATCCCACTCTGCAGGACAACCTACCCAGCATGCCCCTGTTAAGGTGAAGGGGGCAGGAAGGTGGGTTAATTCCTCCCTCTGTCCCTTCCCTGCAGCTCTGCTCCCTGCCAGCCACCACTGCAGCCACCTCCCCTCTGCTCCTCAGTAGACAGGCTGACCCCAGCTGCAGTGGGGGAAGAGGGGAAGACTTAACCCACTCCCTGCCCACTTTGCCTCAATGAGGCCATGCCAGTTGGTGTCCCTGCTAGGGCTGGTCTCTGCTCCAGCTACAGAGTAGGGGAGTGGGGTCAGCCCTATGGCTGGAAAAGAGCCCCGTCCATCCCAGAGAGCATGCCAGGATGCTGGGGGAGTCTGGTTTATCTTAAACCAGCAAGGGGTCTGGGACAGATATTGCTTAAACCGGTTCGAGACAAATTACTTAAGTCTGATATTACATTCAACCAGGTTTATCTTAAACCAGTTTTGCCCATTTTGAAACTGGTTTATGTGCACTGAATGGCTGTTCTATTACTGGTTTAAACCAGTTTCTGATCACTAAAACTGGTTTATGTGTAACGTCTGTCCCTAGCCTTGGTGACTTGGGAGTATAGGACCTGTATTGGGAGCCGGTTGTCAGGCATCCTTATAGCATGTCCTGTCCAACAGAGCTGGTGTCATAATAAACATGGCTTCAATGCTTGTGGCATTTGCTTGAGCCAAACCACTGGTGTTTGTTCTTCTGTCCCTTCAATTGATATGGACAATTTCCCAAAGACGATGGTGAAGGTAATGTTCCAAAGCTTTTAGGTGTTTTTGATATGGTGTCCACGTTTCACTCATAGAACAGGATAGGGATGACAACAGCTTGGTCAATGAACCGTTTGGTTTGGGTTCTGATGTCATGATCATAAAAAACACAGTTTGGATATGTCCAAAGGCAGCACTACTAGATTTAATCAGAGGTTGAATATCATCGTCTCTATTTACTGTTTGGGAACGCTACCTACCCAGGTAGTGGAAATGTTCAACATAATTCATTAAGACTGCCCTCTAACAAACAATTCAATATTAATACCCACCTCATTAGGAAGTTCCAAGGATAGATACTTTACGAGTTAACAGTTCTGAGTATTCAAAGCTATACAACATTGTACTGGTTTTAATAAACACTATAATGATAAAACGTATGCAGAGTTTCATAGCTCTGAATACTCAGAAATGTTGATTGATTAAATATTTATCCTTGGAACTTCCTAATACGATAGGTATTACTATTCAATGGTTTTAGATTCGGAAATAAAAAAGACAGAAGGCAAAATCTGCCACAGCCATAAATCAGCCTATTTCTATCGAAGTCAATAAAGCAATGTGATTAAGACTAGCCATGGATCTCGTTCAGAGAAGTGGTTTGCCTGAGGCTATTAAAAAAGTGGTACAATTTCTGTGGGAATTCCTGATTCTTGGTTTCCTGCTTAGACCACTAGAGAATTCAGACTTTGCTGACACAGTAAGCATCTCTTTCATAAGTGTAAAATAGGTCCAGAGAAACTTGTACACACTTTCATCCATAATTGCTCTGTGCCAAAACCAGATCAGATTATTATTCTGTCTTCAATTAAACACTCCCTACCCTTTCTTCTAGCTACTGCTAGCTGATAGCTACTATTAGGTCAGCAAGACAGGGAAACTATAGAGGCAGTTCTAGCAATTTCAGAAGTGGTCATTATTTTTAGGTCATTATTCAAACACTCAAGTTAATGGATGTTAAAAAATAAGGTACAAAACATCAGAAGTTAGACCTCCACAAATGGAACTGCTCATCTTCCAAACATAATTTTTCTAGAGAAGCACTCCTATCCTTCATTCTTCACTTTTGGAGATTCTGTGTATGGCCAATAATTCAGAGAGAAGGGATCACAATTTTTTTCTTTAACTACTACCTGCTTGATATCTAACACATGGCACAATGGTCTGTTGCTAGGATTAACGGTTTCTAATGTTAGAGATCCACAGGATATAATGAGGGGAGCCCAAACTTGGAATCAATAACAGGTGCAGCTCTCCACCTTTTCTTATTGTAATTTTAAAGATTTCACCCCCATATTGAAAAAAAAGTCTAAGCAGTGTTTCTATAAAATTTAAGAATCTGTATTGTACATTTGTAGGCAAAATGTTCTGATGTAGGCTAAGTTCTTATGAGCTAAATTGTTCCTAAAGAAATTCCTTTATATGTTTCAGAAGAGAACAATGGGAGCATATTTACATACATGTCAACTGGTTCTTAAATTCTTATTCTAAAAAATTAAAATCTCACTGTGATATTATGTTCTAAGAGGAGGAAAATAGTGCCTTATATTATGAGACTCAATGTCAAATGATATAATGAAAACTTTAGTCTTTCCCTCAACAGACTGGGAATCAGTCAGCATAAATATAGCAATAATAGTCTTGAAAATCAGCTTTTGTTTGATTTGGTTATACTTTTTTTGTCTGTCTTTGGTTCAATGATTAAGCTTTGTCTAGCAACTTTCTTAATTATTTTGCAAATAATTTTATGCTACTGTCTTTTTCATGGGACGTTTGGTTTGTCAATTTTAGTGAGAGTCTTTTTCTACTGAGCTAAATCTACACCTTGGAAAAATTGTGTATTTCTAAGGCTAACTGGTGATTTTCTAATTCAGTTATTTTGGCTAATCTTTTTTCTTTCTTTCTGCAGAACAAAGGACATCATATATTCTCACAGAAACTGTTTTACCACTCTCCCATAATTTACCAAAAGTAGTTTTCTTTTTATAAAGCATGACAGTAGCTTTTCTTTTTTAAACATAGTATTTCACTGTCAGAATACTTAGTGACTGAAATAGCTCAGACTTATTCTCATAGATATTATGCTATTTTTTCATGCTTGGAAGTATTGTAATATTCAAGGGAGCAATTAAAATTGTTCTGTTGTGCAGTAATAAAGCATATGATTCAAGCACTAACCAAGGATGCAATCATCTTTGTAAACTAAGAAAGCAGCAATTTTGTGGCCTTATAATATGCAGTATTTATGTCTACTCTAAAAATAATTAACTTTAACATATTTTAAAAAAATTAGGAAGATTTCAAGTGGTGTACATGGTATTACACCAGTAATAACGTATAACTTAGTGGATGAAAAAACCTAAGCAGTACAATTTATGAATCTGTGAATTTACACAATGGTTTACAAATACATTTAGAGTCAGATCCTATTTAACCTATGTTGTCTAAAGGCAATCAAGTTCTAACCTGTTTGACACAAAAGGTAGCTGGCTCCTCCTCCTTCCTTCCCCTCCTTACTACTTTTTGTTACTTAAGGTGAAGATGCAGGCATACTGCAAAAGTTTTTTTTTAACATTTTTTTTCAGGGACTTGAGGGCTAGGGACAGAGGTTATGCAAAATGGTTTAAGTCAGAAACTTGTTTAAATCTGTAATAGAACAGAAGTTCAGTGCACATAAACCAATTTCAAAATGATTGAAACTGATTTGAGATAAACTTGGTTGAATGTAGTATCAGACTTAACTGATTTGGATCAAACCAGTTGATGAAATTTCTGTCTCACACCCCTTCCTGGCTCACGTTAAGTCACAGTCCCCCAGCATCCCAGCATGCTTTGCAGCCCTGGGCTGGGCTATGCTGTCTGTTCCAGCAGACAAGGGTTGCAGGGGAGTGGGAAGGGAAGGAGGGAGGCAGGGACTGCCCCTTCCAGGGGCAAACCTCAGCTGGGGTTTGGCACAGGGAGGAGGGTTAAATACCCCTCTCCCCACTCAAGCTTGCTGCTGGCTATGACTGTGGACTATAAATCCCAGAGGCACCTGGAAGAAGCCCCTGTCTGTCCCTGGAAGCAGGAAGAAGGGATAAGCAACCCTTCAGTCTTGCTGCTATGATTCTGGACTGCAACTCCCAGAGACCTCAGGGGCAGCAAGAAGAAGAAGCGAACATACAGCCTATGCTATGTGCTCTAGCACGCCCCGGCTTCTGGGCTGAGCCACTGCAGGCATGTGGCTGCATTTCTTGAATCAAAAGTAAATGCACATCCAGTTGTTTTTCAGTCTAATCTCTGCAGCTTAGACCAAGGGTGGGCAAAATGCAGCCTGGGGACCAGATGCGGCCCACCAGGCCATTCTATTTGGTCCACAGGGCCCCTTAAAAATTTAGAAAATTAATGTTTATCTGCCCTGGGCTGCCTGTCATGAGGCCCTCGATAGCTTGCCAAAACTCAGGAAGTGGCCCTCTGCCCAAAATAATTTTCTGCCCTGGCTTAGACTAACCTGAGACTGAACTGATTCAGCCTCAGGCTTTTTGATTATCTATACTTAGCCCAGCAGGGTGGAATAATTTCATGTGGAGGCATCCAAACAGAGGAAGAAGAACTGACTCTTAGTTTCATATTTATATTTGTTTTCTCATAGCACAAAATAGTGTTTATTTTGTGCTTTTATAAGCATCTTTGATATTTTATTTTTCTGCTTATGGAGACAGACTTTGTTATATTCATCCTTCTATTGCATATTAATGTTTACCAAAATATTGTGCTCATGGGGATTCAACGTCAATATTTAAATCAGTACTGATTCAGAAGCTTTATACAAGTAATGTATGCATCTATATGGAGACATTGCTGTGAAAAATTACCTTGTCAGGATTTCCCTTTAGTCCCCTCATGACACACTTAACAGTATTTCTCACATTGTAAAAAAACCCAAGCCCCTAATAGGCAGAAAACTCTGTGTAAGGGAGAATTTTGACAGATATCTAAATTAGAGCAAACTGCAATCATTTTAACACATACAAAGCATATCACTACACCATGTACTAATTCTTCCTCAAGGAAGCATTGTAAGAGATTAGTATAACTTCTGTCTTTTTTACCTCCCAAGCTGTCATTTTAGGTATCTCCAGAGATATACATTCATAAACTATGTTATACCAGTCACTCTGAAGCCACATTAAAAAAAAGGGGGGGGCCATGGTGAGAACTGTATTTCTGGAATGCCAGATGACTACTCCAGAAGAACCAGATGGGACTGCAGAAATCCTCTCTTTCCATTTCCTTGAAAGTTTAATTAAACTTCATATAAGAAAAACAAATATGTACTACTATGCAATTAAAATTGGCCCAGTGGAAGAGGTACAGTATAGTGTACATACTGCTTTTTGCCTTTTGCTGTTCCTTATGTACATTATGAGTGTACATATTTAATATACTGCTAAGATAAACTAAGCCTATGTAATGTAAGAATTAGAGATAAGCAGAAGCAGTACTCCAGATCCAAATAATTAGTCTTTACAGTTTCAGCCCTTTACTCAGAAGTATTCTATTACTATATGTAAGATATGAAGAGATCTCTTTTGTCCTTCTGTTATCTACTTGACTTCAGCCCTTTAACAAATCAACTGCTCCAAGAAAATACACTCATTCTAATTTTTGAGGGATTACACTTGGCATATTTATTTTCTCAAGAAGTGCTATTCATTTATTTTCTTAAGAATTATTTTATTGCAGAATCTGCAGAAATCAGATTTTTGCTCTATTTTAATGATTTACTTTCACATTTAGCAAATAACTTAAGCATGTGCTTAAAAGCAAGCAAGTACTTAAGTACTTTGCTGCTGAGGGTTGGACTAATTATGTTCATCTTCAATGAATCTGTGCCCACATCTGTGTTCTGCTGTATCTGGGATAGAAATGAGTTCTAAAGCTACAAGGACTGAAAAACAGGACTGAAAGACACTGTATGAAATAATCTATTCCAATTCTTTGCTTCAAGCAAGATCTTCCTTGTCTAAATCATCCCAAACAATGTGTCTAAACCTTCTCTGTAAAATTTCCACTGCAGCAGATTCCTCCCTAGGTAATATGTTCTAGTGCTTAACTGTCCTCAGAGTTAGAGTTTCTTTCTAATATTTAACCTAAATATCACTTGTTGCAGTTTAAAGAAACCTTAACTTCTTATCCTAGAGACATGGAGAATAATTTATCACCATTTACTTTATAAGAATCTATTTTATAGTTAAAGATGGTTATCAAATCCCCTTCAGTCTTCTGTTTTCTAGACTATAAACCCAGTTTTTGCTTTCCCTCATATGTTGAGTTGTCTAGATTAGTGGTCCTCAACATTTTTGTCTATGGGTGGTCCGGGTCCCTCTGTGAGATCCAGCTGGTAGGCCCAATCCAGCTGTGTGGAGGCGGCGGGGGAAAATGAGGCAGCTGTGCAAGCCAATGATTTGTCTGCCTAGGGTGGGGACAAGGCGGAGCAGCCCCAATCCAGATGTGCAGGGCAAGGATGAAGCAGCTTGGTCCTGGTCCCAGTCTGGACACATGGGGTGGGAGCAGGATGGCTCAAGACAGCTCCAATCTAGATGTGCAGGGGGTGCTCGACAGAATGGCTCTGATCTTGGATGTGTGCATCAGGGTGGGGGGAGAAGCAGCCCGGCCCCAACCTTGATGCATGGGTGAGGGAACAGAATGCAGGCCCTGGTCTCCCTTCACTGTAATGACCTAGGTGTGGCTGGAGTCAGCCACACAAAGCTTCCACTGTTCCCTACTTTATGGGCCGGATTTGGTCTCTGGACTGGGAGGGGTTGAACACCCCCTTGCCTAGATTTCTGAATATTTTTGTGGCTCTTCTCTGAATTCCTTCCAGTGTGTCCATGTCTTCCTTGAAGTGCAGTCCTCAAAAACTGGACCAAGTAAGGCATCGTGAGTGCTGAATCGAATAAAGGACCAATTTCCTATGATCTCCATATAACAGAAACCCGAGCAGAATGCTTCCTCTGACTTTCCTTTGTTTTCCCATGGGTCAGAAAACAAGGAGCAATAAGGGAAGCTTATGAGAAGGGAGGTCCCCATACCTACCCTCCCCTAACTTAATGGAGCTAAAAACCTTTTTCCTCTGTGTGGAGGGGCTTCTGTGGAAATGGGTGTTAAGATAGGTCAGGACAGTGCTTCTACAGCATGGAGTAAAACCAAGGGAACTATGAGGCATGAAGCTTTTCTTTGCTGGCATTTGAAAACAGTATGTATAAAAGCAACACATATATAATAACATCAGAGAAACATCTTTTTCTAAAATTAAATGTCAAATTAGCCAGTCAACATAAGAGAAAGTCAGAAAGGTCACTGCTTAAACAAAAAATAAAGGGGATGGTATGCATCTGGAGACCTAAAGAACTGGTAGCATGCAATCATACTATATATGTATACAAAGAAACTGATTTAGTAATATAAACCCAGCATATTGTGCTCCAGTTTGGGAGAAAGCTTTGAATTCTTAATCCCTGGCCGACGAGATCAAGAGGTGAAGTTTTTAACATCTGGATGGTAGTGGAAGAAGAGATAATATAAGTTTCCACCTTCTTCAAGTTGGCTAATATATCAAGCTGAATTTTCAGCAGACTCAGGGTAATTCATCTCTTAATTAAAACAAACTGCTTATACATTCAATAAAAACAGCTAAATCCCAGAATATTTGTAAGAAATTCTGGAAGTCTCAAAGCAGGCAAGTCATCTTTTGTTTACAGCATACCACAGCTTGAAAAACAAAATACGCCTTCAAACTAAACTGACTATATCATTTTTTTGTTTAAACATCTGAGGTAAATTTAATAGATATCTTTGCTGAATGGATTTCCAAGGAGAACAAGTGATTTTTTGAATTATTTAAGCTAGCTTTGTTTAGTGTTTCTAAGTAGCATAAAGAAACTCATATGAATGTACATTAGAGCAATGTCATGCTGTCTTTTTATCAATTTTACAATGGGTCAATTTAACAGTGGGTGATCAAATAACACATACAGTGATCAAATTCAAAGGTAATGAAATAAACATAGGCCTTGATTTTTTCCTTCTGTTCTTCCTCAGGATGTGTTCCTCCATCATTTGAGTAATACTTTCAATGTGTACTTTCAAGTCAATGGTGTCAGCTTATTAATTGTTTTTAAAATTAAAATTCTTTCCCCAGGAATATAATGGACAAATTACAAAAAACCAACTACCTTACATTATCTTGTATCTGATGAGCTAAATAAGGAATTTCAAAAGTGCACAGTTAGCTTTAAAGTTGAGAAAACAGAATCAAGTTCAGATACAACTAAACTGGTACACTAGACTGTATGTACAGCTGGAAAAACAAGGGCAACAAAGTTCTGGACCTCTGCCATCTCTTGTAAAATAATACTTTCCATGCTTTTAATATCCAGAGATCTCATGCTTTTAGAAAGGTGGTTTAGTATGCTTAGCTCCACTTTACAAAAGGGGAAACTAAAGCACAGGTTCATTAACTCGTCCAAGGTCACCCAACCAAGCAATAGAGGAGAAGAAAACAACTCACATGTCTTGTTTCCCTGTCCTGTACTCTTAACTCTGCCTCTCTAACTCACATTTCAGATTTCTTATACTCATCTTTTGGGATACACAGAGTCAACAAGTGCCCTCCTGTAGGAAGTGAACAGTACAAGGAATTACAGATGGTCTAGGGAGGCAACAAACTGAAAGATGAGTAAAGACAATGTACTTAGCTATCAGTCTCTTCTGTGCCTTGTCACGATCTTTTCTGGCTAGCAGCTTCAACATTAGCAGAGCTCCACTAAAATCCCTGTTAAACTCCCACGCTTGTCAAAGTTAGGGAAACAAAGAAGAGAAGAAACTTGTATTCTTTTTTAAGCATAATGTTTAAATAGTGTAGCAAATGCACAAAGATTGACTCTTCAAGAACTCTCTTCTTGCTCAGGTCATCTGAAAGGACAGATTCAAAGTGGGAATGAATGTGGAGATATAATCTGAGATGTGACAAAATGCTGAGGACAATGTACCACTGAAAGATTCTGGATATTTCTGAAAGGAAGTGACAGTGAGGAATGGAGGCAAATTTCCAAAGGAAAAGTGCAAATTTATGTCAGGAGGATCAAAAGAGGTACCTTTCTTTTAAATACCATGAGCTCTGTACCTGTTTCCCAGAGCAGAATCTGCAGATCCCAAATTACATGCCCATGACTAAGTGCCCTGTATAAAATCTGATTCAAATTAGGTTCTGGAATGGGATTCAAGAGAAGATACAATTCTGAGCAGGAAGACACCTAAATTGGCAGTAGGAAATGCTGAGCAGAGGATTGTGACTGAAATCCCTCTTTTATCGTAAGTATAGCTGAATAACTCTATATCAGATATGAATTCACAGCATGATACCTGGACTAGGCAATTAAGATGCTCCTTAAAAAATGGAGCAGGAGTCAGTCTTTCACTTCTAGGGCTCTCCTACTAGCTACATCACTTGCACAGCATATGGAAAACCTAAGTTTTGTGCTGTCCTGATTCTTGCTGGGTTCAAATCCATACCTCTCCATGGCAGGGCACTGTGTGTGCCTGCCACTTTTGAAGATCTAAGGGGGGCAGTGATGAGAATCCCCATTATCTAAGGGGGGAAGGTGTGTGGCAGGGCACTGGGTGTGCCTGCCCCTTTAAGGGCCTGGAGCTGGCAGCCACTAGGTGCCTAACGAGGACAGTCATTTTGGAGGCAAGGGCTGCCTATATAAACAGGGTAGTTTGGCTGCTGGGGGGCCAAACAGCAACATCCCCTGGCTGGAGGGCTGCTGAGAACTATCTGGAGGTAAGGCAGGAGCTGTAAGGGACGGTAAGGAGGCTCCTGGTCCTGGGCATGACCTAGAACTGCACCCTGCCAGGAGTGGGTGGCCTGGTGGGGCTCTCAGTGGCGTGGGAGCTCCCAGAAAATGCCAGGCTAGTTACTACCCTGGTGAAAGGTGGGTCGGGGTGCCATAACCCCTTGCCCCCACCACTGGGTGGGTAATTCCGTTTGTTTGAAGGGCCCAGAGGGCGGACCCCAAGAGAGAGTGAGGGGCTAGAAACCCGACCTGATGAGAGAGTACCCTCGACTGGCCCAAGCTGGGGCCAGAGCCAGGAGGGCCAAAAGGGCCAGGGGCCCACCGCGAGGGACACCCAAGAGCCGGGGGCCTGGGGTCCCGACTGGCCTGGAGGTGGGCCAGGGCTAGTAGCCAAAGGTCCCAGGGGGACCACACTAGAGAGGGGGAAATGGCTTCAGGGGGCTAGACAGCCCGGATGAAGGCGGAGAGGCCGCCTGAGTGGAGGGATCATAGAGGGGTTCTGTTTGGATGTTTCTGGGGCCCAGCGTGGGGGCCGGTGACTAGGTGAACACCAAGATGCCATCTGCGAGGCTTGGGCTGCAATATTGGGGAGGATGGAAGCCGCAGAGAGGGCCCCCTGGCATCGGGGCACTAAAATGGGCAGCCTCCCACTTATATGACATCTATAAATGAATCAAGACCAAGACATGGCGGGTAAGAAGATGGACGGTTGACCCAAGAACAGGTGGGCAGGCCACGGAGATCGGCCCCAAGGAAGCCCCTGTTACACTTTCACTCCCCGGGGTAGTGCCCTAACTACCAGACCATAAGGCTGACGATGCACTTCCTCCCTGCCAGTGGAAACTATGCCAAAGCACCTCCCCCCCCCCCCCAAATTGTCAAAAGTCACTACACCAGAGAGGGAGCAAGAATAAACCTGACTCTCAAGCTCAATGATAAATGTTCTCAACTTGGGGACCTACGTTTATATTAATTCATTAGCAGTCCTGGGAGCAGAGAACTGAACCTGGGTCTCCACGCACCTCCCCCCCCGCAAAAACCTAATTACTGGGTTAAAGATTGGCTGGCTGGCTGACTGGAAGATTTCATACATTTGGCATCCTGCTTCCATCTTAAAGAAAGCTTTCCTGAGCCATTGTAGTCAGTACGTGCCTCTATACAGACAGAAGGAACTGGACAAGTTCCAGAAATCATTGCAACTGGACATAGATGGAATCTTAGAATTCCTTAGGCTACTGTTTTCTGGAGTTTTGGACCTAAAATATAGAACTTCCCAGATTATTGCACTGTAGCAAGGATGCAATTTAACCTTGTGAAGGAGAAAAAGCATCATGTAACTGGGACTCCATAGAGGTAAAGAAGCCCTTTACTCCCTTCTGAGAGAGAGGTGGGCAAGAGGGAAGTTTGATGACATCAGGCTTTTTTACATGTGGTCCTGATGCGGTGCTGGACACTTTTAATTAGCAAACCACACCAAAAGTGCCCACATATCTCATGCATCACCGGCACAGCGCACCTCCACTTTGAAAGTGTTTCAGTTCAAAGCACACCATGGCCATTTTCTCAGCCTGGAGGCATGCTGTGCTGCTGATGCATGTGACGCATGAGGCTGCCAGAGCGCATCAATTTGTGTTCTCCAGCAGACTTGATTAACTCAATCTGCTGCAACACACTAGATTTCCAGCACATTAGAGCAGGCTCCCTGCATGTGTATAAGTGCCCATATAGACCAGGAAAAGGCTGGCTGCAAAGTGGTGTGGAAAAAGGAAGATAGGATGACTGAGATGAGTTTCATGTGTGAGGAGGTAATTGTGGCAGAAGGCCACCTCTGTCTCTCCCCAAAAACTCTGCTCTGTGACAATTTGCTTAATATGGTCCCTGCAGAGGGCAAATATCCCATCTTTTTAGGTAACCTGAGCTGGATACATTCCTGAGGGAGGGGGGAAACCTTCTCCCTCTGCCCACATGACTGGCGTCACATACCTGGGTGAGGGGCTTATGCTCCCTATTGTTCTAAGCAATACCAACCTGACTAGGAGGGGGTTAAAGACCCTGCCGGTCTACCCGGCAACCAGCAAGGCATTTCAAATTGGTTGGCTAACAGCCAACAGGTGCTAGCCTCTATTGGACCAAGTAAATGAGGTCATAAATTCTACGTAAGTTAAGGACTGCCCAGGAGGAAGAGGAGTAGCCAGGATGAAAACTCAGAGAGAGAAGAGCTGGACCACCTGAAACTTGCTCTCTCTCTTGAAACTCATGATCAATGAACTGTCTGCCTCCAGAGGGAATCTCCATCTACCTCTGGATGATACTTATGAGTAAGCTACCTGAAATCTAACTAGATATATAACTTGCAGTAACTCAGATGCATGAGCAAAGGCTACCCAGCCACCTTGTTTGCTCTATGGGATTTCTCTGATATTTTCCAACCCTGTACCTTATTCCAAACCTACTTCATGTAACCAATAAAGTTCTCCTTTGTACCTAGTGTGAGAGACTTATTGGGAGTGGGTCTCTATTATGCCTTGGGGTCCCCTTGGTTCAGGTGACTAAGAGAGACCACTATTTGTGCTTCAGACCAAGGTAAGCACCCCAAGTTCTTGAAGTGAGTCAAATACCCTCAAGGGCTACTAGGTCTGTGTTTCCCAGGGGGCACAGAGCCAGTATCACTCTAGACCCTGGGTGGTGGCGGCACTACCCCGAGGCTAGTGGGTGTGCTCCAGAAAGGGGGTCGGCTAGACATGAAGCACCCCCAGGGATGCACTCAGAGCCTGGAAAGTGGTCGGGTGCAGTGAGGTGGGTGGTTCAGCGCAGGAGCAGCCCCTACTGGCCCACCACACAAGAAAGGAAGATAGGATGACTGAGGTGAGTTTCGTGTGTGAGGAGGTACTCTTGTACAAAGGTATTTGCAACCTAGCATCCATCTCATACCTTCCTCATTGTAAATCACATAAGAATTGGTCTCAGTGGTATATAATAATATAAACATTGTAACTCATTGGTCATTTTGAGTCAGATAATATCCTCTAAGAAGCCTGTACAGGATAGCTCATGGATGGAGAATCTGGAAGGAGGAAAAGAATTGCCCCCAGAAATGCAGAAAAAAAAGCTGTTACATTAGATTAAAAAAAAAAAAAGGTTTGTGTCTCCAGCCAGCATTTCCATTATATATCTGTATCTTTCATGGATTTATAACTATAAATATTTGCTCAGCCATGAAACACAGCCCAAGTCTTCAGCATTAACACACATTTCCCTTTTTACAATTACTAAAAAAGTCTGTTATGATAATTTAAATGAAATAATAGACTAAGTGAAGCTTTGATTTTTATATGACTGAAATAAAAGCAAATAAACAAAACTAGGCTGGGGTACCAAACTTCCTTGGTGACCCAGGTTGGATATAGGATGCAAGCTCCTAATTTGCTGGATCCAGCATGCAGCGGTGCAGCAGCTGCTGTGGCCACCAAAGCAGTAGTGAAGGGATCCAATGGTGACAGGTCCAAGAAGGGGGGCTCTGGTACACAGCAATGGTTTGGAGTCACAGTTCTCCAATGGCTAGAACCAGCAAGGCCAAAGGCCCCAAATTCCCTATACCCCCAGTGGGCTGTATGTTTGACACCCCTACTGTAAGCCATTTATTACCAGGATTAATTTCTTACTTTCATTTTTGTTTTTGCATTTACTTTTAAATAAATCCAAACCTTACTCTCAGACTATTTCCTGAAATATGAAAAGTGACTATATGAATATTACTCAATTTTGTGTGGGTGATATGCATAGGAATAAAAGGATGTGAATACACATACAATTATACTTATTTTAAAAGGGACACATTTCAAAAGAGCAGCAACTGTTAAATTCTATTTGTTATGTGTGGACAAGCCAGGAATGATAGAAACTGCTCCAACTAACACTAAATAAAGCAGCATTAAAGTTGGAGAGGTAGAGTAGCAATAGTAAAAATTATATTCTTGGGGAGGAAAAATTAACACTATACTTATATGACATTTGTGCTCAAAGCTCCTTTAGCAAGAAATATAGTACTGCAAAAGTTAAGAAAAATGAGTTGGCTGTCCCTTTGTCACCTTGATCGGATGAAAAACTGTAAGTTTACTTAAAAAACAGATTTAAAATGTTTTTATTTTATCCCTGATTTTTTAATTCTATACAACCATGCTAAATGTGACAAGAGTTTTAGCTCTCATACATTACACTGAGTAATACAGCAGTCAAGACTGGGAGTGCATTATGCTAGACCAGGACTGTGTACCTTTTAAGTAGCTAAAGGGTGTATACCCTGTGGGCTGGAGCTGCACACCCCACAGGATGGGTCCCAGACCACGTGCCAAGTAGCATCCTTTGGGCATATGCATCAGGGTGACAACCTCAGAAATTGTTTTTTGTTTGTTTGTTTTTAAACTGATAATTTACAGGGTTTTTTTGTTATTGTTTCTTTGGGGGAGTTGTTTTTAGTTTTTTTACCAATTGTCTTTTTTTTTTTTTTAAATTAAGATGCGGATTGTACCATCAGTAAAAAAAATTTCTTGGGTGGACAGCTGTGTGCGATCACAGAAATGGTTTTACATCCTGCTGCCCCACCATAGGGGTCCTTTATTCACCCTAGACCCTTACACTCCTGACTACACCATGCACCGTGTTGCCCCATCAGCCCACTTCCTAGTTTTACCGCCCCAGTCACCCCCATCCCAACATGGACCCATGAAGAAGCCTACCTGCAACCCAGCAATATTACAGAACAGGAAGCAGCAGCAGCAGCAGTCTGTGCTTCAGTGAACCTACACATGTCCAGCTCTTTTCCAAGAGGAAGGTTGGCAAAACAGCTGGAGACAGATTGTTTTTACAAAAGATTTACATTTATATACAGACTTTGCAGATAGGTATTTTAGCCTGAATTTTTACTGATGATCCCTAAATTTATGGACAGTTGGCAACCCTTATGGGCATTCCAGTCTCACCCTCAGCTCCCCCACTGTACCATGCCATGTGGGTGCCCCAGGCAGCAGCTTCCCCAGACTCATGGGCTGTACCACACTGCACTGTCCCTGGAGACCCTAACTGCTGCTGAAACTGGAGTGATGGGGCTGAGAGGGAGCCTGGAGATCACAGATTAACCCATTACAGGCTGTACGTGGCCTGCAGATCACCATTTGAGTAGCCCTGTGCTAGAAAATATATAAGCCCATAGTAAATGACGCTCCTTGTTATTAAATATGTACTATCAAGTATACTGGTGAGCCTATGTGGTCAGAACTAGAACTAGGACCAAACTTATGTCATGCAAGGGCTACCAAAACATCCATTAGATGAGAACAATGTTTAGTTTCTGTTGGTCTGAACAAGATTTAAGATGGTGACCTACAGGTGAAAGGCTCTGCAGCTTAGAAACAGTGTCTTGAGGTACCCAGAGCCTTATAAGAACTGACACTAAATAGTAGTAGTTAGCCCTGTTAGTCTGAAATTAGGAAGAAGGCAGGTCAGGTTGAAGACTAACTGGTTCATAAAGACATAAGCTTTCATAGGCAATAGAATCTGGCAAAGTAGGCTGTCACTTACAGAAGCTTATGCTATTTTACCAATTAAGTCTCTAAGGTGCTGCTCTGCTCTGATTTCTGCCTGATGCTAAAAAGGTTGGGTTTTTTGATACGCAAGTTTTTCACACCAAATTCTGATTCTTTTGAAGGCTACACAGCTTGGGTCCAGCACTTTTTACACATAGACAGAATTTTCATATATAGCTCTCAGTCTACTATGTTTAATCCGAAAGGGACTGCACCATATGTTTAAATATGAATAATGACAAGTAAAACAAACATTAGGCAGCAAAATCAAATTCAGGTTATACAGGGTAAAGAAACTGTCACAGGGGGAGAAGTCCCGAGGGAACTCCGGAGCTCCCAGAAGGAGCTGCAAAGGCAGAAACGGGCAACAAAATGAAAAAAGAAAAGAAAAGAAAAAATGTCAGTTACTTACCGCAAGAGCCGCGGGATCAATGGAGAAGCCCATGCGCAGCCAGGGCGAAGAGTTAAATCACCTGCAGACAGCGGGTGACGTCAATGGAGACCAGCGGCCAGGAGAGATAAAAGGGCCGGCCGCGGCCAGGAGTGGGGAGCACACGTGGCTGCCGGGAGTAGGCTGAGCGAGAGGCGGCTGGAGGTGCGGAACGCCGGAGCCGACTGCCGGCACGTGCCCCAGGCAGGGGAGAGAGCCCGGAGGACGCGGAACACAGGAACCAACGGCTGGCATGCCCTACGGAAAAGAAGAAGACCCCGAGAGAGATGGGTGCTGGAAGATGGGATGGCTTTAACCGGTGAGCCGGGGAAAACCGGGGAGCGAGCCGTGGCTGCGCGGAGGGACCCGCGGCCCCGAGAAGACCCGGAAAGAGGACTGCGGCCAAAGGCAGACCCAGGCAGGAGAGGGAAGCCCTGGGGCGACCTGGAGAGGGGATGTCCGGACCAGGTGGATCCAGAGAGAGGGCTATATGGAGGAGAAAACTCGGAGAGGGTGTCACTCCCGGGGGAGCAAGACAAGGAGTGGTGGGGTAGCCAGCCCGGAGAGTGAGGGCTAGCAGGCGGAGTCACGGGTAGCGGCTTGATCGAGGGGCCAAGACCCCATTAGGTGACTAGCGGTGTTTAAGTTTAGTAGAATTCTTTTGTTTTGTTTGTGTTATCCCGGGTTAGAAGGGGCTGCGGCATGGGGGTAGATAGAGGAAGGAAATCTCATCCATCGGTGGCGGGCCAGAGAGAATAGTGATGAGAAAGCCAAGAACCACCGGGCAAAGTAAGGGCGAGGTGGAAGGGGTGGAGGAGCCTCGAAGAAGACCTCGACTGCAGGTAGCCGAAGAGGGCATCCACCGAGACGGAAGCCCCACCCACTGGAAGATCAAAGTCGTGGCAGGCGAGAAAGGGGTGGACCCCGGCGCGGAGAGAGACCTGCCCCAAGCCTACCTGCAATGGCCAGCCAGATATCTGCAAACCCGTGGGACAAAGAAGCCTGAGGTAAGATGTTCAACGCCCAGCGGCTACAGAAACCAACACTACATTCCAACGATTACTCCAGCTTCTTTGGAGCAACTACACACATATACATGTCTACATTTACGCACACATTGTTTTCACCTCCACATTTTGTTTTAAACACTCTGATTTTCAAACTTCAGGTCCTCTTCCACCTTAAATATGATTAGAGGGAGAAAGCTGAGAAGCTCAACTGATACAGGGAAACAACACACACACATTGCAAGTAGGTTACACAATATTTGAGTGAATTTGGATGTAGACCTCAGAATCTAAACCTCATGCTTCAGGGCTTAAGCTAATCACTAACTTCAAGGACAGATCCATTGTTTATAGCATCCATTCATCAGCAAGTGATGGTGGATATTTCAACTATTCTACTGACTGTGGTACATTTTCTCTTGTGGCTGTTAGACTTCCAGGTCCTGCCACAAATCCACTGTAAAATGGGACGTATTATTGCAGATATGCCTACTGCAGGAGTCTCATATCTTCTATCAAAGTATCTGGCATTAGCCACTGCCAAAGACATGACACTAGACTAGCAAGAAATTAGGTTTAATCTAATATAGCACTTCCTATGTTTCAGTTTTAAGGGCCCCAAGGAGTGGCCACTACATCTATACCGTGAGAAAAATCTTCTTTCCCATGTTCCTTCTCTGCCCATGAATGACATTTAACAAACACCAAATTTCCAGAATGTGAATTCAAGTGTCCATAAACAGTGCTATAAAAAAAAATACATGCAAATATAAAATAGTACTTTTATACTGTATTAAGCAACTTGTACCACACCATGTAAGTAGCTTAGAGTATTTTATATAACAAAAATAATAGACTAGCAAAAAAGTACAAAAAATATCAATCAAATAAACAATTAAATAATCATTTAAGGCAAGAAATTTAGAACTAAGGCTTTCATCCTTCGATATATTAAGGTATAATCAACAGAAGACCCCTTAAACAAATCAAAGATAATTTTAGACTGTTTGAATTTTGGACTATGTATCAATGTAGAGACAGATCATAAATGATATTTAAATCTGTGTGTGCACATGGATATGTGTTAGCATGACGGTGTTTATATTTCTGGAAACAAAACACAGACAAAACAAAAGCAAACAAAGACAAATTTGCTCCTTCATTTATGAAATTGAAGGAGGAAATGTTGCTTTGCTTTGCTTTTGACCTGACCTTGGCAAGTATTAGTAATGGCTCTTTGGAAAACTGCTGAATATTAATGTTTAAACATGATATCCTGTAGACGCTTTTCCATATCCTCTCTACGCTAACAGATGAAGTGAACAACATATGCAAGTGGTATAAATTTCAGTTAGAACTGAGAGGTCTCTGAAACTGTTTAGACTATATTTCACTCAAGTAAAAGCTATGGGTTAAATTTAATTCTGATTTTCTGAATCATAGGGTTCTTTTTACCTGCTTGTTTTCAAACAGAAAAGCCTTGAAATATTTCTTAAACTCTCAACAGAAACATCAGGCAGAAAATTAGGGTTGACCTTGAGAGGTGGAAGAACAAAATACCAATTATACACTAAGAATCTCACTTTTCATTCTATTTCCCACCCTCCCATTGCTGACTGAGTTGATCTTTTAATAACACAAAAAAATTCAGAATTTCTAGCCCATTAACCAGGAGTTTGAGGAGGTACCAAGGAGCAGATGGGAGGAGGGCAGATGAAGATCAAGTTGTATACAGCAAAGAGAAAGAGACAAAGTATTTTCCAATAAAAGCACAAGAGAGAGAACTAAGGCCAATTCATAATTTGTATCTCAGATTCCCCCTCTTGGGTTTTAACAGAACCCATGACTCAGAGCAACTCATGTTGTTATATTGTAAGAGCTCCAGGACCCGCTCACTCATTTCTTGTTAGATTTTCAAATAGATTTTGAAGTTATTATAAAAGCTATTTAGAATATTGGAAATTAAGAAAGAAGTTAGTATTTCTGGTTGAACCACTCTAGTGACATTTTAAATAGCTCTTAACATATAGATAATGGCTGATGGATACAGATGTACTAAATTACAGATTTTGTATCTGTTGATATACTACTTCACTGAGGCAACTATGTTTACCATATCTCCCTCCCCCCTCCCCATAAGACGTACTTGATTACAGAAGCTTGAAAAGCTCTGTCTACAAATATGGCTAGTTTCTTATTTTAAATTTATGGTTTTAATTAAATTTCTTTCATTTTAGATTTTATTGTTAAAGGAAGTTTTCTTATAATTGTTCATCAAATTAATCCTATATAAATTTATTCTGTCTACTAAGAGCATTAGTTTTCAGGCTACACACAAATAGAGCTTTGCAACCTTCAGTTAATTCTTTTTCAGCTTGTTAAAAATATAATGTCATTGCCATTCTTGTGCTTTATATGATATTCACTGTAAAAACAATCTGCCTCTACTTGCGGTATTAATATACAGAAGATCATATCACTGCACCAGTGTCAAAAGCCTAATAAAAATATTTTCATCTCTTCCATTACTTATTTGAACTTATTCTATTACTGCTCTTTGATTATAAACACGGTTGCATGTTGAATATAAACATGATAGCAATGATTGTATCAGCTCTCAGAAACCAGTGATGAGCAAATTAGCCAATGTTTTTTTTCAGGTCAGAATCTCTTCAAGATCCCTCCCTTGATTTTTGGTATGAAAAAGGGGGATGAATAAGAAAATTCTCACGGACTGTCCTGTTGCTAATCTGTGAAAAGGGTAGGAGGAAGTAAGAATAAGAGCTAATCAAAAAGAAATTGGTGAATAGCAAATTTCTATAAAGGTGTGATTTGGGTTGACAAACACCTGGGTTTCATTCTCTGTTCAAGTAAGTGATTATTTATTTATACAAAGTAAAACAGCATCAACATGAGAAACAGAGAGCACTGAGCCTCAGAATATGCTATAAAATGATGGTTATATAACGTTTTGTGGGAAAAAGGTGGGTGAAAGTTCAAATTCCTTTAGACAGAGAAGAAAACTGAACCTGTCTCCCCCAAATCCTGGATTAGTGCCATAAAAGGGGATGATGTCCCCTCCTCCACCTCTTTTTTTTTTAACCTACTTTTTAATTCCCTTTCATTTTCATTTTAGGGACACAAGTCAAAATGCTTCCATTTGGTTTCAACAAAAACTTTTCTTTTTCTCAACCGGACAAGAGAAAACAAGAATTAAATTCAGTTTAATCTATAATTATGTTTTTTGGGTTCAGTGACTAAACAGAAAAATCACTTTGCTAAAGCAACCGTAACAAGAGTCTCCCTCTTTAATCTCTCTTTTCTTAACAATACTGGGCTGGTCTCAACCCATGCTGAAACAGATTAAGATGTGAAAACTAATAAGTGTGATCAGAGGGTCCCAGCTCCTGGAGTCCCATGATGAAATCAGAATATCAACTTTCACTGAAAAAAGATTTAGTTCTCCTGGATGTGAAGGAAAGCATGAAAATATGCCTCGAAGAACTTCACTAATTAGCTCAACATCCTCTCTGTTGCATGGGTCACAGAAGGAGGTCTGCTATGGACAGATAAATCTTTTTCCCAGCTTTTAACATTCGTCTAGGGAAAAATGTGGAGATAAGTTGGGCAGATCCTGTTCCGCCTCTCTTTAGCAGACTACTGAAGAACACGGTACATTTTTTCTCTTCCCCCTACATGAGTTACATGCAAAAATGTCATTCAGCTGGTGGCAGGCAGCTCAAATCCACTGCTGATAGCAATAACATTGCTGTATTTCTCAATACCACACCAGACTTTGGCAGTCTAATATTCAGTCATTATTTGACTAGCCAAGTGGGACAAATACTGTTATTTGGCAGACGCATTATTCTTACAGCAGTATTTATCAGAGATTCTAAATCCTCCCAGAAGAAAGGAAAATTACTTTTATTTATTTATTTTTACAAGAAAAGATTTCAATGCTGCTCATTTAGTCTCTCATTTCTTCCACTTTTTAAATTCTGTGAGGGACTTACAATACACACACACAAACATGTCATTTATACATTAACAGAGGACTAAAGCAATTACACTAACCTTTTACAAGGTATAACACATTCTGTATTATGCAAGTGCACAGCAATAAATCACCCTCCCTGTTCTCTTAGTTGAATACAAATGTATTATCTGTAAAATCCAAGCTCTTGCATCTCATAGACACTGAAATTACTTGCTTTGTCAATGCTGCTTTTCAATCTGTATATAAGCAGACTGGCATCCAAAACAGTGAATGGTGCTTTATAGACCACCATATACACCAGCCTAGAATATAGCGTTAAGGGAACATTTTTACTTAAGCCTTCCCCAGGAGGACAGGAGAGGCTGTTCAGGGAGAGCTAACAAGAATTGACAAACCTTCAGACCTGCCAATACTTACTTTTCTTTGACTATAGGGATGATAGAAATAGGACCTGGCTTAAGAACCACCCAGGAGAGAACCACATAATTACATACTAATGCAAACATAAAACTAGAACCTCCCTATTTTAAAAGACTAATAAGATTGCAAATTCAAACACTTGGAAATTTTAAAATATCAGACTTGTAGTTGCACATGCAACCTTACTTCAGCCCCTTCGTGCCTCTGGCCTGTGCACTTAACAAGGCAGTGGTCCTGAGGAAATAGTATGCAATCAAGCTGAAACTAGCAGTGGTGTTCTCATTTAAATTACTGAGAATTTTTTTTTAATAAATACCTGAGCTGGAATAAAGCCATTGAAAATGTAAGCAGTAAAGCAAAACAAGCCTCAGGTGGAATTTTATTCTTTTAGAATAAGACTAGTAGAAGGGTGGTACTGGCAGCAGTAAAGGTCTATAGGTCTACAATCGACAGATCCTTTTTATTGTGGGGGTTGGTACTATGGGGTGCTGACCCATGTGTCATTTTATCATATATTTTTACCAGTAGCCACAAAACATGAAGTTTTATTATTATATAATATATAATGTCATTGTTAATTCCACTGTATCATTTTACTAAAAGCTGTAAATAAACTATTATTGTAGGTAATATGATCATGTTATTAAAGACTGCACCAGAGAGCTGGATCCTGCTTCTGGATCAGAGGCTAATGATAAACAGGGAAGAAGACAGTCAGTCTGACTGAGCTCCAAGTCCCTTCCCCATTTAGAAGATGAGGCATAAACTCCACATAATCGGTTACAGCACAAGTTTGGGCCTCTCTGAGCTATACATCAAACTGCAGTTTTGACATAGAAATAATATGCCAGAGCCCTTCTTCCTTATCCTTACAAATTATCTTGTTGAATTGGACACCCATTATGCCACCCTTTAAATGATGATGAATCCAAGCAAACAATTTCTTTTAACCAATTTAGATTAATCGATTAATTAATCCATAATAGTAATCTATTAAGATTTGTATTAAGATTAAACTATTAAGAAAGATAAGCAAAAGAAGCACATGGGAACAGTATAAAGGTTTATTAGTCAACATACATTCATATTTATATACAAGTACAAAAATCAGGCTTGATTCAAGCTGTTAATACATCTCTGAAATCTGGGCACCTATACATTAGCTTAATAATCTAATTTTTATTTATTAATTCATTTCTCCTATTTTTCTTCTATGAGATTTCTACAATCAGGCTGGAATTGTATTTCCTTTAATGCATCTAAATGGCAGTTTTTTAGCCACACAAGTGGCATTTTTGGTACCACGGTACAATTTTATTTCCCTTGCAGAGTAGACACACAAGCTCTTCCACTTCTGGGGTGAGTGCCTTAATTACTCGGCTACTGAAGTTATAAAGACAGTCCTTCTCCTTTACACCCCACTTTTTCCCAGACTTATGCTCAGGTACATGTGTACATGCCCAGCCACATACATGGCTTGAAAAAAACTATTTAGGTATACAAGCAGAAACAGAATTCTGCAAAAGTTAAATAAATGAATAATTCTTCATAAGACCAAAGCGTACATTTGCATTATTCAGGTTATTATTTGTGTTACAGTAGCACAAAAGATTGAATGGGTCGTGATTTTTAAGTTACAGTAGCCAGCTATTTTTTTTTGTCAAAGTAAAAAAATTAATGTTTCTGACTCACTTGAAAGCTTGAATTTTCTTGAAGCCACTTTTCCATTAACTACACTGTTGCATTTACTCAATGCATTTACTCAATGGTGGACAAGGACACTAGGAATAATGAAATAAAATAACATTTCAAAACCAGCCATTTAGAAGGTTTGAAAAAAACCCACAATTTTGTTTTTAAAATTCACCTTTACCACATTTCCAGTCATGTTAAACTTGCATACTTCCTTAATGTTACACTTTCAGAACAACGCTGTAATTTATTTTCTTCCTTGTCATATTGATAAGAAAAGATAGAGCTTTCTAAAGTAAACTGTAAGTCACTTCTAGTATGATTACAAAGATCTGGTGTTGGTCTCTGGCTAAAGGCAGGATTTTAATGGATGACTGATACGGAACTTTACAGAAGAGAGTAGTAAAAAGAAATAGAGAAATGCTACTATATAATAATATCACAAATATTACTCTCTCTTCTTTCCCATCCAGTGAATTGGTACTGAACAAGTAAGAAGATGTATTAACATTGCTTAGTGATTAGCTAGGATGAATCATTTCACCCCGTTTTTAAACCTAATTAGCAATATGTTAACTGGTAAAGAGAACAGATAACAGGCATCTAATCAGCTAAATGTTGTGCTTACAAGGTGCCATTTATCTAACCTTTTCTGGCGTTCGGTGAAAGTCTGGACAGATTGTTATACCCTGAGCAAGGAATTACTTTATATCAGTCACAAACTTCAGAGTTGAATGCCTGGATGTAGAATACTGGATTCATGTAAGTGTATTGGACAGAAGAAACAATCTGGGTGGTCTCTTTGGGATCATCAGCATAATTCCTGTATGTTGATTATTACATTTTTCCAGTAACATTGGGCTTATTGGTTGGGGCCAATTTTAATAGATTTATTTATGATCCAACAGTCATGTGTGGACAAGCAGGGAGTGATAGAAAGGCAGCAAAACTGCTTCAATTTTAACCCTGGATGAAGCAGTGTTAAAGTGTGTTGCTACTTTTCTATGGTTCCTGGCTCATCAACATGTAACTGTTATATTCTAACAGCTGCTACAGGGTTCAAGGCAAGAATCCCTTGGCTCCCCTTTTGAAACTGCTCTGAATACATGCATGTCCATACCCTGGGCTCACTGGGGAATCTTGTAAGAGAAGATGAAAAGAGACTGGCTTGTTAACCAATCTCTGCACATACATCTGGCAGGGAAGTACACATAAGAAAGGGAGAAGAACTGGTTATGGTAAAGGATAGTGTTGGCAAAAGAATAAAATGGAAAAAAACTGACCATGAATAAATGTAGAGATTCATAAACGCTAGGGTTGGAAGGGACCTCAACAGATCAAAGTCCAAACCTCTGCCCTGGGCAGGACATAGTGCTGGGGTCAGATGACTCCAGATGCCTATCCAACATTAAAGTGTTTCTAACCATCATGGGAATGTGATTTTGGAATAGAAGTGGAAACAAAAAACTTTACCAGTTATAGGATCAAGCTTCATCAATTTATGAAACATTTTAAGAAATCATTACCAATAGCAGGGGAGCGTACTCAATATCCAGCTCCTTCAATGAGCCTTATGTTCCTATTTGCGTAAGTGAAAGCATATAAATGTACAAAAATTGAGCAGCTCTCCCAGTAAAAACCATGAGGCTACAGACACTTAAGATTTTTGTCTCAGAGCAAAAATGGAGGCTCCAGCTAAAAATAACCTGGGAACAACTAGGGTTAAACAGTTCCTGGGAGAATTAACTTTTGTACATGAACCTTTTGAGACAAGCTGCAGCACAGCCCTCCAGCATCCTAGTGCGCTTCCCCTATGTACCTTCCTCCTACCCCCATGTCCAGAGAAGTGTATGTATCACTTAGGCTGGACTATACTTCTCACCAAGAAGGGCACTCCTTCATGAACCACTCATTGTGCTACAGGGAGACAAAATGTGTAAGGCAGTCTATGTCAGCCAGTTAGGGCTGTCCTGTGCACTGCTGTCATCAGGCAGACTGGGGCCTTGCAGAACAGGCTGAAATGTGTGCACAGGGGCCCCTTGGCTGCCCAGTGGCTCACCATTCGAATGTCTGTTCCAAGGTCTCTGGGTAAGCTTTCCTACCAAGAAAAGAGACTGAGGAGAATTCACCTAGATCATTTGAACATGCTTACGCTGCCAAACGTATTAGCAGATTCTCCGTGGGAATTCTGCTATCTTATTTAATTATCAGAGTACCTTTGAGTGTAATCAAAAATCTATTGTCAACCATTTTTTTTGTTGCAAATTATTCTAATACCTCAAAATTGCAGTTTTCCAGATCACAGTTCACATCACTTGCTTGGCCAAATACAGAGCCATTAATAATTTCTTCAAATAGTTAAAGATCACATTTGATAACACAAACCTTTATCTAAAGAGCATAAATAGTGGATGTCTCACTTTCACTGTATCATTAGATTTTAAGCCAGATTTCTGGTTCAAAATAACTACTACCCTAGGAAAAACTGAGACTGCAGAAGAGAGGTTGTCTTAACCTATAGAAATGATGGTATTAATAGACAGGACAGATACCTCCGGGCATTTCCTCTGTATTTAATTAACTCTCTCTTATTAAAAGAAGCCTCTAAACAAACAAACAGCAACAGAAAAAGAAACTATATGTTCAATCAAAACCACCCCAGGAAGTAGATGAAAAGCAGTAGTGCCATATCATCATAATCAATAAAAAAATCTCCTACTTAACTAATGACAGGTGATGTACATATCTTCTTATCAAAAGTTATCATCTTATCAAAAGTTGATAAATCAAGTTAAATGTATGGCTTTATCACCTAATAAAGGCTTTTGTTACTAAAAGCTTTATGTGTTCACCTTGTCTTTAGCCTTATCAATTTTTTGAGTGACTTATAACTTTGCCACATAACATTTCTTCAGATAAAACATGGTATTAAAAGATATCACAAAGATCTCTTTTAAATCTGAAATGCTTCAAAAGAAAAAAAAAAGAAAGAAAGAAAAATCCCAACACTTTCCAAGCTCTTGTATGGCTTGCCAAAATAAAAATTTGCATAATACGAGCTGAGTTCTTTTGGTATTTAAGTAAATATAAACAGCTGATATATCAAGGTTTAAAAGCAGCTGTTTCATACAATATAGGCCAAATTCATCTGACTTCACAGAACCTCCTGCTGTTGTGAAGGGGAGGACCATGACAGGCTGAATATACCCAAGGACAAGACCCAGCTCCTCAGTTATTTGAGCTGCTGAATTAGTTGACTGTAACCTATGTCAGAACAAGGGACAGTAGAATTATTCAACATAATTTCTTCAAATGTAGCCTGAGGACAAAACACTGATGATTTTTAGTCCTATGGAAAGTATTTGTGTTATTTCATTTTTAAGATAATTCAGGACCCATTATAAAATTAATTTGAACAACTAATGGAAGTTCTCAAAAAAACCCCAAAAACCCCTCTACTCCAAGAATAATTGCTATATGTTTGAGGGGAACGTACTGTACATTTCATACAGAACAACTGTTGGATTCCAACTTCAAGTGCAAAGCAGAACTCATTCTTAACTATAGAGTTAGCCAGTGCCTCCGTAATGAGAACTCACAACAGAGTGTCAGTCCAGTATGTTGCGTTGTGAAGATATTTTTGGAATAATACCCATAATAAACTTAAAAATATATAGTATTGGGAATATATACTATAGAAATGTCTAATAGTTAAAGCAAATATTATATACTGCCTCCCTGGATAACATGGCATTTTATTTTTAAAATACATCTTAAGAATAAAATACATTTTGAGAATTTAAAAAAGTATCTAAACCACAAGTTAGGTCACTGATAAATGAGCCAGAGTCAACCCATTCTGCAGTTGGACAAAAATTCCATTAGCTTTAATGCAGGTATTGCCCAGTTAAGAACTACAGGATCATGCTTAAATACATGCCTGTCAACATGTCTGTGAATTGAGAAAAGCACAGGCCGCCTTTTAACTATGAAGTATCTTGCGATTGTGAGAACTGGGTGATATCTTTACAATCCTTACTGTTTTTCAAAACTGTCTTGACAATTTACAATCAAGACATGAAAGCTACTCACATGCCTTTTGTCATAATGATTGATGAAAATACTAATGATATCTTATTTGCCTATCAAAGAAAATCATACATACTCTGGCTGTACAGGCAAGAAGCATTCTATAAAAGGTGAGATACCAGAATGACATTGAGTGGTTTACATTAAAAATTCTTTTACACTGAAAAATAGTTACATTACAATAGACCAAGTCTAAGAAGCAGATCTGTTTTAATACCAGTGCAACATGCCATATTTGTTTGGTTACTTGTGGTCATCACATAATAGATTCTGACCGTTTAGTTATATTTAATTCTTATCCATGTACATTTTTCTTTCCATGGCTATGCTTTTCTTAATTATAATAAACAGTGGGATTTCTTTTCTGTTTTTAGTAATACTTTGCAACATAAAAGAAAGACATCTGAGCAAGAATATCAGTTGAAGCATTCCCTCCAAGTTTAGTTCCTTGGTTTTTCTGTGAAGCTGTTGTGCTAACAAGAGAGACTCCGAACTCATTTAAAGTCTATTTGAACCCTAGTTCCTAGTGTGGAGTGAGCAATACTTCTGCTGTATCTTTATGCAAGTTTTAATAATTTAATAACAAGATGCTTCAGTAAAAGCCCTGAATCCCTATGTCGGATCCTTACTTAATGTTTGGCTTACTTGAGAATGTGGGCCTCACGGAGTCACTTGTAGATTCTTTAAATGACACAGGGACACCCATCACTATCACTGCTTGCTGAATGCCCTTCAGGGAGACAGTAGGTCAGCTTTCTATGACAAGATAATTTCTTTGAAGAGAGGGACTATCTACAGGCCCCTCCAGAAACTTTGAGATGACTGCGGTTTTTATACAGTGCATAATGGTTGGTGAATTTGACCTCTAAATTCTCCCATGATCTTACAACAAATACAGAGAGACTGGAAAGAGCGTATAATGCAGTAACGCAGTGTTACAGATCCAGTGGTTATATGTGTTTATGTATTATACATATAAAAATCAATGGCAAAAACGTTACACAGAGATGTATAGTTTACAACTTTCAAGCTAGTCACTAGGAAAGTACAAAACTGGATAAATTTGAAATACCTGCATTATGATATTCTATTGTATCATCTAGATTATAAAATAAGAAAAATAGCTTTTCATGCAAATTAACTATGTAACAAGACCGAAAGAGTGTAGTTATTGTACTTTCAAATTCCTTTGAGGACATCCATATACATTAACTGCTGACTTTTCCATTGTAAACCACTGAAGGTGAAGTACTGCATTTTGCGATCATATTGCATTCATTCGAAATCTGGCAATTCAACATGATCTTTCAGCTACCTTTTGTATATTTGAGTCAAATTCTTCCTTTGGGATTAAGGAAAAAAAAATCATCTCAGTTGACTAATTCAGTTGCCAGTTACACTTTTTAAAGTGTAACCTACTGTAATGCAAAACTACTTCAGGCAAGAAAGATGATGCACAGCAAACCTGGAAATCTGAAGATTAATATCCTGTATAGAAAAAAATATTTAAAATGTCCTTAATTTTTTTAACGAATCCCTACAGGCGTTAGGGCATCCCGTTCCATCTTGAAAGTCCCTGTAGAATCATGTACTGCTGAGCATAACTACAAGTCTGATGTTTAGAACAGTCAAATAATAGCTTTAATTGGCTCATCACTGCTGCTTCAGTCCAAAAGCACAGAAATGAATTTAGAACCAGTATTAACAGGTGATAATTAAATGATGGGTTCTGCATGCTTAATATATTAGAATAAGGCAGCTCAGGCAACTGAAGGGCATTAACTTTAACAATGTGAGCCAATATATACCTGAAGTGATACTTCATAGCACATTAGCAATGGTTGCTTAGTGTTAAATCATAACATACATTTTGTTTTCTTACTAAATTATTTTTTACTTACTCCACTATGTACCTGTATATTTAATATGCAAACTAAATGAAGGGAAGTGATCTTGGCTATTTAAATCTTTGGGAAAGTGATCATAGGCCGACAAGGTTCTTTGGGTAGATATCGTATCTTTTATTAGACCAACTAAATAGTTGAAAAAATTGTTCTTTCGGGCACAAATACTTCAGGCATAGGGAGAGTTTGCTGGTGTAACGTGTAGTCTCCAGGGTAGAATAGAAACTAATATGTAAAATGCAAGTCTGTGAAAATGCAAATGTGTGGCAGTCAGGATCAGAAGGAATGGGGGACAGTAGGTACAAGACAGGTAGATGGTGGGGGACAGGGGGAAATGTTGAACTGGTGATAGAACATAGCTGGTAAAATGCAGCCCAAGTTTCATAGTCTTATCAGCAGTTAGGTAGGTTATAATGTTCCATAAATCCAATGTCTATATTTAGTCCATAATTTTTTGTATTCAGTAGATTTATGAAGTAAAGTTCGTAGGCTCATCTATGAAAGATGTTTTGTAAATTCCCTTTGAGGATTATAACAGAGATTGGAGAGAGAAAGTGGTTGTCTTGTGAGAAGCATGCATACACAGGAAATTGGGTATTTTTGTCTTTGATGGATTTTCAGTGTGTTCATTCTAGTACACAGTTGTTTTGGTTTCTCCTACATATTTTCCATCAGGGCATTTAGTGCACTAGATGAGCTATATCACATATTTGGAAGTGCAGGTGTAAGATCCAGGAATGGCAATGGTTCTGTTGTAGGCTGTAGTTATTGTGGAAGCAGTGGAGATGTGTTGGCAAGTTTTACATTTTTTGTCCTGGCATGGTCTGGATCCATTCAGTGTGCTTTGGGCCATACGACATTTACTTCTGGTGATAAGGTTGGTGAGGTTCAGTGGCTGTTTGAAAGTGGTTCCGGGAAGATCTCTTTAAGAATTGGGTCTTCTAGTATGGGTTGCAACGGTTTAAGGATATTTAGGTTCATATAGATTCCAGGAAAGGACTGTATGTCATACCTAACAGTGTGCAATTCACAGGGATTTTCTTTTTGTACTGCAGCAATTCTTCATGTGGTATATGGCTGGCTCTTTCAAAAGTACAATCCATTCCTCTGGAGGAAACATCACATCTACCCAAAGAACCCTGTCTGCCTATGCCTTTACATCAACATAGCTACAACCAACACCCCTGGGAAAATGACCAAAACTCCTATATAATAAAGGGCTTAATCCATCTGTCTCTCTGCCCATAACGCTCTTGGAGCACTCATGGAAAGCCACCATGATGGAGGGGATGGAGTGGCCTCACCCCCCTCCACCCCACTGTCATGATGGTGCTCTGCCACCTCCAAAGAACAGGGCCAGGGGCTGGGAGGTGGTGAGGCCAGCAGTGCTGGAGGCAGTGACAGCACACGGTGCTGGCGGAGGGGGACAGAGGGGACTTTGGGGCAAACTTTCTCCCCTGCTCCTTGGAGGTGGTGGCAGTGCTTTGTCCCCACTAATCATTCTTGACAGGTAATTCGCTAGTCCATATATAAAAGTGCTGTTTAATTAATTAATTTATAGCAAGTTATTTGTTTTCTCCCTTTAATATTAAAACGCATAAGGATAATAGACATAGTGAGAAACTGAACTGGATCAACCAGTGCTCATCTATAAACAGTGACATCTATAAATCAGATTTCATATTCTCACTTGAAGAAACCAATTTAGTCTGGATTTACACGTCTTACAGAACAATTCTATAGTAATCAGTCCCATGTGTGGGCTAATCCAACTGTGCTAGGGTAACAACAAACCCTCCTTAAGTATCAGTGATACCTGACTTAAATCAAGAATACTGCTTTCCCTCCATCTATGTTTTGTTCCCTACCTTGAGATCAAGGAGAACAAAGAGCTTTGAATCTTCTTCTTCACAGTCCAACCCACTTATGTCTTGTTCCCAAATCTGAAACCCTTTTTCACATAATCCTTGATACCCAACTCTGAAATACTCTCTCCTCAGTCATGCATTTTTATCATCGTCCACTGCTGTGAGTTCAGTATTCAAAGCTCTCCTCTGTTCATTCAGCTCATTTCTTACTGCAAGTCTCTTGCACATCTTCTGTCATAGCTCTATGGTCTATGCTTTCAACTCCACCATTCCCTTTTGCTCTCTTTTCACACAACTCTCTGCTTCTCAAGTCCTTGAAGTGGGCTCAATCTAGTCATAGTTTCATAGTTCGTAGGACTGGAAGGGACCTGAGAAGATCATCTAGTCTGACCCCCTGCCATGGCAGCAAAGAGTACTGAGGTCAAACGACCCTGGTCAGATGTTCGTCCAGCCTTTTTTTAAAGACCCCAAGGGTAGGAGCCAGCACCACTTCTTTTGGAAGTTGGTTCTAGGTCCTGGCTGCCCTGACAGTGAAATAGCGCCTCCTAACGTCTAGCCTGAAACTACCCTCTGCTAGCTTGTGTCCATTGTTTCTTGTAACTCCCGGGAGTGCTTGGGGGAACAGGGACTCTCCCAATGCCTGCTGGTCCCCCTTGACTAGTTTGTAGACAGCCACTAGATCCCCTCTCAGCCTTCTCTTTTGGCAGCTGAACAGGTTCAGGTGCCTCAGCTTCTCTTCATACGGCCTGCCCTGCTGACCCCTGATCATGCAGGTTGCTCTCCTTTGGACCCTCTCCATATTGGCCACATCCCTCCTGAAGTGCAATGCCCAGAACTGGATGCAGTACTCCAGCTGCAGCCTGACCAGTGTCGCATAGAGGGGGAGGATCACCTCTTTGGATCTGCTCATGATGCATCTGTGGATGCATGACAAGGTATGGTTGGCCTTCCTGACCATATCCCCACTTTGTCGGCCCATGTTCATTGAGGAATCAATGACAATTCCAAGATCCTTTTCCATCTCAACACTGGCAAGAAGGGAGTTCCCCAGCCTGTAGGTGTGCCGCTGGTTCTTCCTCCACAGGTGCATTACCCTGCACTTGTCAGTGTTGAACCCCATCCTATTCTCTTCAGCCCACCCCTGTAACCTGCCTAGATCCGCTTGCAGCCTATTCCTTCCTACTAGCATACCTACTTCACCCCACATCTTAGTGTCATTTGCGAATTTGAACAGGGTGCTTTCTACCCCCTCACCCAAGTCACTGATGAAGATGTTGAACAGTGTGGGCCTAAGGACCGAGCCCTGGGAAATCTCACTGCCCATGTCCCTCCAGTTTGATTAAGACCCGTTCACCACCACCCTCTGGGTGCGACCCTCCAGCCAGTTAGTGACCTATCTGACCGTGTAGGCATCAACACCACTGTCTTCTAGTTTCTTACTGAGAATGGGGTGAGAGACTGTGTCGAAGACCTTCCTGAAGTCCAGAAAGACTATATCCACTGCAACACCTGCGTCCAAGGACTTGGTGACCTGGTCATAGAAGGCCACCGGGTTGGTTTGACAAGACCTGCCGCTAATGAACCTTAGTCTGCATACTCTAAGCCAGTTCCCAGGGTTTTATGCTTTGACCACTCTCAGGGACTTGGTGTTCTGTCACCTTCCCCTCTTTTTCTTTTATTTTTCCTCGGTTAGCTTTCATTCCTTCAACGCTTACTGAGCATTTTCCCACCTCCAACTTACCTGAAACCTAGCTCTTTACTCTTTGTCCTCAAAGACCTAAAATTTTGCCTATTTTTTCTAAAACAAAATTGACAGCAGCTATTACCTTTTCTCTCACAGCCTTTTTACAACATGCTGAAAAGGGTTAGCATATACAAAACACTTAAGCTCTTTATGAAGACATTTTGGAGCCTGAATTTACAACAGTCTGACCAGAGTGGAATAGCCATGAAATTGTGAGAGATATCCATTCACACTGCTTGTTTCAGGATCACAAAAGAGAGGACGAACAAGCAGGGATCACCAACAGCTCTGGAAAGCATATATTTAACCACATGGATTCAGAAGAAACCACTTCCCTAAAACTTTTAATGGAACACTGCTGAGGGCTGGGAACAGGGACACTCATGCTCTATGGTTCCCATCCAAGGTGCATCTCTTTTTTTTTTTTAAACATATTCATACACCGAAAACAAGATTTGGACCCATACACAAAACATCCCCAAAAAGACCTCTCCCTCATATGACAACAAAAGACAAAGGATAGGTTATGAGAATGAAACTGAAAGCTAGAACATGAAAATTAGACATCCTAATGCACTTACATGAATGCTAAATGCATTTTGTGCCATATAGAAATAATAGCATAATATACTACTATTTATGAGTATGAAATGCCAATGACATTTGATTAAAAAATAGTTGCATTTAGGAACAAAGATTCATCACACAAGTAGCTACATGTTTCAAAACCAAAGTAATATTTTATAGATAAACACTTTAAACTGTTTCAACACATGGTATTTTTCACTGAAAACAAAGGAAATAAACACTTGGCAAGCTTAATGCAGGTGCAATGGAGACAGAGTCTAAAGAAAGAAGAAATCTGTAATGAAATTCCAGTTTGGAATAGGTTAACATATGCACCATTTGTATATACACACATATATTTGTATGACAAAGTTGTTATCAACATAAATCAACGGAGATGCCCTGGGTGTATGAAGATCACCTCAATAGTGTTCATAAAACCTTACACTACACCATAATTTATCTCGTTTATGCTGCATATTTTTCAATCTATTTTATTAATCTATTTTTCAATCTATTTATTTAACTTTTAGAGAGTTTTACTTCTTTTCTTGATACAATTCCTTGCATTTCTTTCATCTTTACAGACACTGAAAGAAGAATACAGTGATAATGAACAAAAACTTCAAGAGCCTGTACAAGTATTAAAAACATTTTTCTAGCACTGCAATTTTCAGGTCTAATATCTTACAATCTATTGGTGACATATGAGGTTTCATACTACTAGAAAATATAATTACCAATTTTCCAGCCTTCCTAAAGCTCCCATTTTGTGCCTGATGTTTCACAAAATGTTAGATCTTACAGCAGCTCAAGATTACTTTCTATTTTAGGGAAAAAATCCACATGAATATAAATGGGAGAAAAGGGAACATTTTTGGCTAGTTATTTTTCTTTTTAGTTCATTTTTAATTGTATTTATTTAACTGAATGCTTAAGGTTTATAATGTTCTGGTAAAAATGAAGAAGTGCTGTATGGTCAGAAAATAGGTGAAGTTATCAAATAGTAACTAAGTAAAACACAGGGTGTTATAAAATCCTGTGCAATGTGAAACTTTAATAACTTTGGATATATACATTATAGAAGCAAACTAAATAGCAACTGAAAGAATAATTCATTAAGCCTTTTAGCATAGTATAAGCTAGGCATCAGGTAAGGATCACAAATGCAATTCATGAAATCACTCCACAGCAACTGGAAAATATTTTCTACGAGTTAGAATACTGGATTGAACGATGCATCATGAAAGATGGCAGTTATGTTAAAGTCTAGAAATTTGAGCTGTATTGTGTTAAAACTTAACAAATTATGCTTTCAATCACCCTTTACAATTTGCTTCTATCATGTGTATATCCAAAGTTATTAAGTTTTAAAGTTGCACAAGGACTTTATAAACACCCTGTATATTTCATAATACATGACATTTCTCTCAAATGCATGGCACATTTACAAACAGTTACATATTCTGGGTGCCAAGAATTCTCTCAAACACTGTAAGGCTAGGGACAGACATTACATATAAACCTGCTTAAGTGATCAGAAACTGGTTTAAACCTGTAACAGAGCAGATATTCAGTGCACATATACCAGTGGCAGCAAGGGATGGTGACTGGGGGTGGGAGGAATTGCACGCAGCTGTCGCTGCCGCTTACCTCTGGAGCCATGCCAGCGAAGACGGCTGCTGTGTACAAAACCTCCCCGTGTCACCATACAGCCATGCCCAGAGCTGTACAGCCGCCACACAGTGGCAGTGTGGCCGTCACACAGCATGGGATGGTGGTGATGGCTGCGCGCTGCCCAGCTGCCACCATGCTGCCGCTCTGCAGCCAGCCACATGGCTCCAGGCATGGCTTTGTGGTGGTGCAGGGAGGTTTTGTATGCAGTGGCCTTCTGGCACGGCCCCACAGGCAAGCGGCAATGGCCACCATGTGTGAGCCCTCTCCCCGCTGCTGCTGTAGAGCCGGCCATGGAACTGTGCAGCCGGGCGCATGCGAGTCTCCCCCTCCCCTGGGTAGCCAGCCAGAAGGCATGCACACCCCACATTGCTTGCCTGCAATGGGAGACCCCTGCCCTCACCTCCCGGCCCTGCACCTGGCTGCTGTGTGCCACCTGGGGCAGTAGCACCCACCGCTCCCTCAGCCCCCAGCCACCTTCCCCAGCCCTGCCCCACAGCCCCACTTACCTCTAGGATACAGGGGCAAATGGCGAGTCTGAGCCTGAGCTCAGCCCTGGCCGACTCAGAGGCTCAGGCTCCGCCCTTCCCCCTCTCCCTCCTTCTCCAGGCAGGGCTGGGGATTTCCTGCCCTTTCTGCAATCAGCTCTTGTAGGCTTGTTCCAGCCTGCAAGAGCTCTGCAGTTTCAACGCTTTTGCAAAGATTTCTCTGCTAAGAAGCAAAATCTGTATTTTCTCTAATAAAAGCAGGGAATCCATGGTTTTCTCCATTTTTCCAGGGGAAACGGAAAACCCGGATCCCTGGTTATCAATTCCCTGCTGGGTTAATCAGAGCATCCTGCTGGGACCTGGCTATACCCTGCTCAGCTCAGCACTATACAAGGGAAGGGAGGGCTGCTCTAGTACTCCTCTGGCTTCTAGCCTGAGCCACTGCAGGGTGTCTGGGTTGTCTGTCTGGTTACAAAACTGGTTTAGCCTAGCCAGGTTAGACTAGCCTGCAAAGACTGAATCAATTCAGACTCAGGCTTTTTGAATATCTGTTCCTAACCTAAAAGTTAAGTTTGAGATGACACTTCCGTTTGACATATACCATTCAGTAAGAATTAGAGAGAATGTACATTGAACAGGAATATCAACAAGATTTTCCTTCAACAACAATAACAACAATAACAATAACAAAATCAGTAAAAACAAACAAAACAACTTGCATTAAAAAACCTCCTACAGCTACTGTAAAATAAATTCTTTTGAATTTCCAGAAGCAGGATTAATACGTTTTTCAATGCAACCACTCAGTAATCACTGAACCATTCATACTTGGAATGTCTTACATGTTACTATGGTCCTGTGAACCAATAAGAAATAACAGCATTTATAGACCCAATAATACTTATGTGAAATGATAGCAATAGAGCTCACCAAATTCTTCTGCTCTTCCCACTGATTTTGACAACAATGGCATCTGTGCTACTGAGACACACACATCATAGTTTTACCTTGCTTTTTCAAATGTGTTTTTTAATTCTCACCCTTTCTGTATGACATTGCATAATGAGTACTATCAAACATGGGCAGTCAAATATCTTGAAATGTATAAAAGTAATGCATGCAATTGATTCCTTTAATTTACTTAGGGGTTTTTTTGTATTATTAGTGTATGCTGTTTTAAAACTATATATATTTGCATAAGTATAGGAGTGAAAACTGAAACCCAAACATGATAATAATAAACCTGAAAGCATTTCTAACACGATGCATGTGTGATCTTCAGAGAAGTCAGAGACAGAAAGGATGTAAATGACAGAGGACCAAATTAAAAAAAAAATTAAATATCAAGCCCAGAGGCAAGTAAGGCCAAATTGACTGCTGTTAACCCCATGCCTATATGATCTAAGAAAGCTGTAATAACAATATGCATTTGAAACGGTGGCCAGTACAAGACTGTTTTCAATTAAACTTGGTAATTTTTTTTAATGGACATGAAGCATAATGGCAAGTTTATTCTATTGCTAGAAATATCATCTGAAAGGTCACTGGAATATGACATGCTCACAAATATCTTAATACATTGTTTATATTTTTGGAAATAAAACTATACTGAAAAAAAAAACAACTAAATTTACTTTGAGTTGAAAAAGTCACGTTCATTAAAAAAAACCTCCGGGCCTGTCAACACTGCTGCTCTTCTCCATATGCAACTCCCAGATTCCAGAGACATTTTCTTTTCTTCTTCTCCTTTTTGAGTTCCAACCCAGACTTCTGACTATTAACCTCTCTTTTTTCATCTTCAGTCCCCTCCCACTCAAGATTTTTATTTACCTTCCTTTAAACCAAACTATTTTTTTAATTTTTCTGAACATGGTAGGACTTGTACAATAGGATGTGGTTTATTTGCTCATAATTCCAAACCTTTTTCCAGGCAGCATCCTTCAAAAGAACCCTCACTTCACTTTCTCTCAGGTTCACACTTGTGGCTCTCTTCTCACAGCCTGGTGTTTGGGGGGTTTTTTTGGACATTTTTTTCAGCTTGTTCTTTGGCTACTTTGCTCACAGACTCATAAAGATCCACCAAAGCCCAACAGACACACACTGTCCATGCAACCTTTTTCGGATGAGCCTTGCATGTGGCATATGTTTGGGGACATGACTGTTATTGTTTCAATGGTCTTATTCCACAAGATAAGCTTTGCTGCTTTTTTCCCATTTTTCCTGAATAAAGGGGCAACTGTCACACTGACAACTTAAATGAAGTTTCACCTGAACTCCATCATAACTGTATTTTTTTCTTAACATTTATATAGCCCCATAAAAGTAAATGCTACTTTACAGAAGATGAAGTCATGGTCCCTGTCCCAGAGAATTTAAAATCTCTATAGCTGGGTAATGAGGTTTGCTTGGCATAGGAAAGGAATGGGGTTTTAAATTTTACTGAGAGCTGAAATAAATGTTTTGATAAAATTATTAATTCTAAAATTAGAATTAGAGAGAGCATCCATACTAATGAAAGGAGACAAAATTACAGAAGGGAAGCATCTATTAAAATAGATAGGCTTACAATATTTGGAGTTGGCATCACCCTGTACGCTGACCTAAGCTCCAAGATAAATACACCAATATTAAATATTTAAAACACAGCCACCAATAATTGTGTAGTACAAAAAATAAACCAATGAATAAAATTGCACCAAGGAACACAAGGCAAAATGCAATGACTTCTGCTGCTTATCAGACCTGTGTCTTCCATGGGATACTGCTGCAACAGAGCTTCATGTTCCTTTTGCAAATTCATTTGCATTTGGATCCTCCCATCAGATTTCACGGTTATAACATTATTTTTAACTCAAACATTCTTGTTGATGAAAGACCATGCTTGGAAAGATCCTGTGTGAATGAAGAAGCTTTCTAACTTTTGGAAGATTCTGTCTCCAGGAATCTGGGGCCTCATCTTGCTCCCACTGAAGTCAATAAAAGTTTTGCCCTTGCAGAAGCAGGATTTGACTCTTGCTCCTGAA
>JAGPOW010000261.1:196354641-196366099 GCA_030014935.1 Caiman crocodilus
TTAGGTTGGACATTGGGAAACACTACTTCACAGTTAGGGTGGCTAGGATGTGGAACCAGCTTCCTAGGGAAGTTGTTCTTGCTCCTACCTTGGGCATCTAGATACTATGAGTTTAAGAACTGAAACTAAAAATCACAGAAATGCTTAATGGGATCTTCTAAACTGAGCAGAGTCCCACTGGGTTGAGTGGTTTTCTTTAATCTTTACTAACTAGGGTTACTATGTGCCTGGGTTTTACTGGACACGTCCTTTTTTTACTGGACACATCCTCTATCTCTGTCCAGGAGGGTTTTTCAAATCTGAGCAAGTGTCAGGGGGTTTTGCTTTGCTCCACTGGTGGGAGCAGGTAGAGGGGTGATTGTAGGCAGGGAGCTGCAGGCAGGTAAGTGTGTCTGCACTTGCCCTGGGAGCTGCAGCCAGGTAAGTAGGCTGGGGCTAGGGCAGGGCAGGAGAGTTGGAGGGCTGCCTGCCCCCTCTAGTGGGGGAAGGAGGTGGGGGGAGGGCCTTTTGAGGGCCGTGGACGGGATGGCAGTAGAGGGGCTAGTGTCCATGCTTGCAGGGGCAGAGTGGCTAGGAGACACTTGCAGGTGGCCAGGCCTCCTGGCATGGTGCAGGACCGCCCCCCTAACAGGTGTCCTCTCTTTTGGAATGAAAAATTATGGTAACCCTGTAGAGAAGCCCCTGGGAACTCCATAAGATTGGGCCCCTAATATAGTCCATGGCCTGCTGTGATCTATTTATAAAACTTCTATAAAAATTATATGAATATATTGTCTCAAATAGTATATAATTAGAAATTATAATCCCTATTCCAGGATGATATTTTTGAGCTTTAACATATCTTAAATTAAAACTATCTTTATATGTTTATTTTAAAAATAATCTTAACAAAAAAATTAAAAATACAATTAAAGAAAAAAATACCATGTAAATTTACATGCACCCCCTATGTATCACCACTGCTGTCACTATAAAATACATCTACACTGCTCAATACAATACAGTGGTTATGCTACTTCCAGCACTCTTCTAAATTAGCTCACCAACAGGGTAGGTACAAATCTTTGGTGAGCTTATATCATGTTAAAATGGCCACTATTTTAAACTTAGTTTGCTCAGGTGCAGACCTTACACTAGTTAGGTCCTTCCAAGTGCAAACTGTACAGAAGTTTAGAACAATTAGATTGATCTAAAAATGGCTAACCCTACCTCTGAGGTACATCTAACTTAGATCGGGTGAGACATTTTGAGAACAATCTAACCATACAGTTCTTAGCGCAGCACCTGGGTCCAGGAAGCCCAGCTGCTGGCCTCAACCCTGGGGCAGCGATTTTCCTACCTCCTTACCTGGCACTGAGCTATTTTTAGCTCCCCTATCCCTTTTCTCCCACGCCCAGATGGACAATGCCCCCCTACAAGGACCACCTAGGCCCCTTCCCCCACAAGCCTGCAAAAATCAGTGGTTTGCCAGTACACAGAGCCAAACAAAGAAGCTGGGGTGGGAGAAGAGGTGGGCAGGATGTGGAGTGTTGGTTAACTGGGGGGGGAAATCAGGGGACTAAAAATAGGCCCTAGTCCCAGGAGGTGGAGGAGAAAGCCCACCCCTTGGACTCTCGATTCCCCCTGCAGACCCCACCAATCCCCTTAATCCCCCTATACCCACCTATGGACCCCGCTTGGCCCACTGATCCCCCCAGAGACCCCTGCTCCACAGCGTGACTCTTCCCAATCCCTGCAAGCCCCCCTCTCCTATTTGCCTCCCCATCCCAATTTACCTTAGATTGGGTGGCTATTTTTAACTCAAACTAATCTTCCCCTAACCTCTCTGAATGTCTGTATACAACCTCAGCCACCATTCGTATATCTTCATGGTACTGCATTGTATTGCATACATGTATACCAAAGTCTAAAAGCAAGACCTCAGGAATTCTAATGATAATTTACTCTATGAATGCCATTAATATTGATTTTCACTGCTGTAACAAGAAATGTCTGCTCATCTACTACAAATGACAGAAGTACAAGCACCCATGCATGTTTGTTTATTTCTGACAATGTATACGCAGGTTTGTATGAAATACAGATAGGCTCCTGTGATTCTGGTAAGTTGCCAGCATAGTTCCTGGCATTTTAAAATTTGGATGACTATTTGTCGTTATACCCACTCTAGAGATAATGTAATCCCCAAACTTCTATAAAATTATAAATTGCCTGTGCATAACAGATTCCAGCTGAAAACAGAATTTATTAATAAAAGACCTGGACCAAAATGAAGCTAGACAAAATTAAAAGTGCCTTGCTCTTTATTTTTAAAACCCAAGCCATTAGTTGTATTATTTTCAAATGCCCACCAAGGAATAAAGTAGGTGTGTGAAGACACACTAGGAAATACCAACATATTCACTTAATATATACTTTTACATGCCATTAGACTGAACAAACAGCCTCATTAAGAGAAGGAGACAGAGAGAGTCTGTAAGTATTGTTTACAGAGGATTGCTACTGGGCCTCCACTGAGTACAGAATAGCCCCTAATATTCTGGAAAGGTCTCTGAATACAAACTTGTTGGGGCTCTCTCATCACTTATAGGACGCATCTTTAAAAAAATCCCAGTACTTTGTGCTAAAGTATAAGTACATATGGGTGCTAATTGGTAATCAAAATGAGAAAAAAATGTTACAATGCTTCTGAAGGTTCTTAATGGTCTTTGTAAATAATGCCTTATTTTGCAATTTTCTACTGTCTGCAAAATTATCAGATCAGAAACCAGGATAAAGTTTTAAAAAATGGTGCCAATTCCATCCTTAGTATATGTCCTGATTTTCAAAAATTGCAAACTTCTACCCTTGAAAGTTAGCTATTTAATTAAAATGTTTGAATGTTCATCATCTTTCAAAAAAAAATCTTGATTCTGCTCTTTAATATACTTTTAGGTTTTGAGTAAAAGATTTTCTTGGTCCTAAACTTTAGGAACAATATCTTTGTTCATTGGAATAGCAAGTCAATATCAAAGGATAAGGATAGTATTGAACTGTTTTAGGATATTATATAACCCATTACATGTAATCTGAACCCTTGCACACAAAGACATTAAAGCAGAGGTTCTCAAATTGTGGTCCGCGGACTACCACTGGTCCACAAGTTCCATTCACATGGTCCGCAGAATGGATATGGAACAATCGACACTATCAGTACTTGTAAGGTAAGACTACTGATATTAAAATATGAGTTGTGTGCTTTGATTTGTAGAACAAAAAAAGTTTATTAAGTGGTCCACCAAGACCCTCAGCAATTTTCAAGTGGTCCACAAAAAAACAGTTTAAGAACCACTGCTTTAGAGGATGTCATAAGTGGCTAACATTTTTCTTTAACAGCAAAAATATTACTTAGTTTTCATTACTGTCCTGATTTGCTACTGAGGGCCCCACTACATGTTACAGGTATTGAGCAGTTAACAGGTTAATTGCACAATGACTTTGAAACCAGCTACATGTGCAAAGTATCTGTCATGCCATGAAAACTTCCAACCAGCTATAAAGTTAGCCTCTGAAAATATGTGCTAACTTCCCAGCTGGTTACAATCTAGCTTTAATTTGTATGTGTAGCGGGGTCTCCCCTGCAGCTGAGAACCCCATCAAGTGGTGCACCATGCCCAGCTTGAGCTGGAAGCCCCACAGCTGAGGGGACTCTCAGCCCCACCAGCTGCTGACTGTGGATACTGGCAGCACCCCACAGCTTCTAGGACCCAGAGTCTTGCAGCTGTGGACGTTGGGCCCTGGCAGCCACATGATGCAACTGTGATCTCCCAGCCCCAGGAGTGTGTGAAACCCATGGGACCTGGAGGTCTCAGCCGCAGTGTCTCTCAGCCTTGGGGATGCATGAAAGCCTTGGGGTTGGGAGACTGCAGCCAGGATCAGGCTTCCCCTACACTTGAGGGGGAGAAGGGCTCAGGCTTTCCCTGCACATATTGTTCAAAGGCAGGAAGTATATCCCTTCTCCACACCCTCCCAAAATCTGTAAGGGCACCTCTACACATGCAATAAGGCATGATGGGATCTAATGAGTGATCCTATACTCACACCTCTTGCCATGTACGTGTGCACCACTGTGTGGATCATGCATTAGATCTCCTTGCACCTTTACTTGCATATGTAGAGGGGCCCTTACAAATTTTTTTTCTTTCTTTTTTTGAGGGGGGGAGAGGAAGATGGAAAAGGGATATGTCTGCATAAAAAGAATGTCCTCTTACAAGTGGCAAGGATACTTTATGTGTGATTTTTTTTATTGGACCAACTGTATAATTGGGAGAGATATTAGAGGAATTTTGGGGCACAAATTGCTCCTTCTCAGCTTTTGGAAAAAAGCAGATACAGTTTGAGCTAAACAGATAGATCAACAACACTCCACCCCCACTACTGTTATGTCCTTTCCTTTTTTGCATCTTTGTGTGACAAGATATTTAGCAGAATTTGCAGATTTGTTGGAATCTGACAGGGGTGTGCTGTGAGCGCTTCTGCTATGGGACTGTTATCAGAGTGTCATTCTCAAATTTATGGAAAGGCTTTTTCAAAGAGGACGGTTTTGCAGTATTTTCTGTAAGGTGGTCAAGCTTTGCCTGTCTAATTTCCTCTGGAAGTTCATACCACAGCCAAATCCTTTCAACAGAAAATTCTCTGTTCCCAGTTCTCCCATGCTCCATCCTGGGATCTAATGGTGATTTGGTTGGTCCTAGACACAGATCAACAATTAACAATTTCACTACTGACCACTTCAGTAAAGAAGTTCCCAGCTGAAATTAGGGTCCTTCTACATGTTAAAAGTGATCTCTGTCTCCCCTAAAGGAAATTCTACTTGCTGAGGCAAAATAGTTCTCTTGTTGTGATACCTTAACTAGGAAGTCACAGTATTTAAAACATTCTACCTGTTGGGGATTTTCTAAGTTCTTTACAACAAAATTATTGCTCCATTATTTTTCTGTAGTCAGAGAATGAGTGAAAACTGAAAGCTGGCATTTTTTGAGGGGACACTAGAGTCTAACGAGGAGTGTCTTGAGTCTAAAAAGGTTGAGAAGCACAGTCTTAAGGGGAAGGCAGGATAGTCCACACTACCTAACTGGCATTCACACCAAGGCACCAAACCTTGCTCTGGATCCAGATGCAAGCTGTATCCTTTCAGCAATTCAGACTATACTGTCATTGGACCAAATAACATGGATTACAACATTCAAGGCTTCATTCACCTGCACTTCTAGCAACATCGTAAATGCCATCACCTGCTTACAGTGCCCCTCTGCTCTCTACATGGGACAAATAGGGTGACCCCTACATGAAAGAATGAACAAACACCGATTGATATCAGTTCCAACACAACACACAAGCCTATGACACTTTAATCTCCTTGGATACTCCAGCTCTGACCTCAGAGGTGTAGTTCTGAGACAACAAAACTTTAAAAATCAGATTCAATGGGAAATTGCAGAACAAGAAATCGTCCACAAACTGGACTGTATTGTCTAGAGCAAAACAACAGATTATTCATTACCTGAATTAGCTAAATTATCCATATGTCCCTCTATGGGTTAAGCCACTTAGTTTCTTTCTCTCATGCCCACCTTGCTTCTCCCAGAAGCATCCCTTTCTCCCCTCCTGCCAACCACCTTCCCTGCCCTTTATATTCTAATCACTTTTCTCTGTTTGGAAGTTCTGTTTTCTGTATTTGTTTTATAGAATCGGATGAAGTAAGCCACTGCCTGTGAAAGCTTATGCATCTGATTTAGTTTGTCCATTTAATTCAAATTTATCCTGCCTTCTGCCTGACTTTAAACTAACATAGGTAGCTACCTCTCTGTGATACCTTAGGCCAGTTATTTGACTTGAATAACCTATGAAACAAAAAAGGACTTTTTTCTTGCCAGTATGACTGAATCTACAGTACGTTTTTTTGCCAATAGCTCTCTTTCCTACAAATATGACTTTTTCACACTTTCAAACCAACTTTGATGGCAAAATGCCTAATAAGACCAAAACTGAGACAGAGGGTGACAACTTGACTAGATTACCCCTTTCCTGTCTCTTCCCCAACCTGATCTAAGCCATGATTTTTCTTCCTTGCTTGATGGCTTATTTGTCCTAACAGTAATAGTCAGCAAAAGTAGAATAGCCTGCTGATTACCCAAGTTTTTAAAAACTTGGCTTTGGATTGATCTCAAAAAAGAAAACCTTCACTGGGTTAACATCTTTCTTTCCTGGAGTAGCTTCAGGCTTTCACAAGACAAGGCTCACATTCAGAGAAGCATTATTCTGTAGTATATACTGCTGTATTACTAACAAGCAAGCTTTGTTGCAACAAGCTTACATTCCTTCTTGAGACACATATTTATGACTGTACGTATTTTAACAATAGTTAATGGGAAGTAAATCCTATTCCCATTTCTTACCTCTTCATTTACATTTTAGAGCATTTCAGGGAAACTCTGTCAGGGCCAATCTGCATTATAAATACAAGTGTAAAAATGTGCAGCAGCATCCTAATCACACTATGAACACATTACCTAATACACCTAAAAACTCTTGAACAGGCTCTTTACCATTATTATAATAAAGCTGTTTGGTTCTGCATGGGTGCATCTACATGTGCTATTAAGGTGACAAAATAAACTGTCAGTTTGCGCTAGAGTCAGCTGCTACCAGGCATAGTATCTACATGTATATCTGGGACCACAGCACGTTGAGCCAAGACAGAGCAACCCTGGGTTGGCGGAAGGTCTGGGGGTCACCCCTGGGCCCCAGCTGGCAGCAGAGGGGCTTGGCTGGGGCACAAGAGTGCTAAAATGTGAGACTGGGTGATAGGCAGCCCCCACACTTTAACATCCCTGTGCCTTAGCCAGCCCCTGTCACTGTCTACACATGCATTTCAGTGCATGTAATTACTACACCATAGGACAGTACTGTCCCCAACAGTACTATCCTATAGTGAATTTACTATTATACCCTAATGCCCTAATATTATAAACTGTAACGCTTTACTGAAGAAATAATTTAGTCAACTCTGTAGTAAAGCACATGTGTTTGTAACTAAGCCAGGAGACAGCTGTGTTATGTCCTCTGCGATCTTGGTAAGATAGATGGGTACGGTGCCAGTAGACTTTTTCAAGGTGGCATTCTGATGCCGCAGCTCTTGCCAGACATCAATAACGAACTAAAGTGACAGATGTTACATGGTTTATAAGGCAGATGACATTTTTGGCAGAGAAGTGAATTTGATCAAAGAGCAAATAACTCCTTTTCATTTGCAATAAGTATCTACTTTAGCCAAATGCTTTGATAGGTGTGGTTGAAAAGAATTTCATAGATGCTATGCATTACTACTACACATGCAATCTGGATTTGGTTTTGCAGACTTTCAAATCTTTCTCTACCAGGAAACAGATAAATTAAGCAAGGGATGTACTAAGCTCAAAAAGGGGTAAACTTTTACATTCTGGCGCTCAGAGAACTTATAAAACAAATGGTAAAGGAGGCCTAGCACTGAAATAGAGTCCTTCACACTGAAATTGCATTGGACTACAGTTAATTAGTGAGTTTAGTATCTGTTTTTATGCCACTGTTCATTGTGCATCACTGATATCAACACTGCATTGTTTAATCTGTACTGTTTACTGAGATGAGTGTACTTTAGATGATAAATCCTTAATATATTTAGAGTTTAAACAAGTTTTTCTTTAGGATAAATCATGCAAAAGATGTCAAGAGGAAAGCCATGCTTCACTTGGGGTCTTTACGTCAGGTGGGGGGAAATCAAAACAAACAAAATAATTGTATGTTTAAGAAAAAGCAGATTGTAAGTTTCTGAAGGCATTCTTTAATATCTTTGTCTGACCCAGGTAGTGATAAAATTACTATTACTATCCAATACAATATAGGAAGTTAAGACAGTTTCAATGATCACCAGCAGCCCTGCAGCAGATGATCCTCCTCCCTTCTGCCCCTGCACTAGCATCAACACTACTGCAAGAATGAATCTGCCAGAAGGCTCTGAACTGTGACTGTAGCCCTAAAATAACTTTAATACCTTTAAAAAGATGTTTAAAATCAAGTCATATATTGTAAGACCAGAAGAGAACAGTGACCATTTTATGAATGGTATACAATAGGCCATGTGACTTCCCTGATTTAATTAGAAATATTTCAAATATTTATTTAAAAATTTCACTGATAAAGATTTCACCACAGCACATGGTGATTTGTTTCAACGTTTAATTATCTTCACTGTTAAAAATTAGCACTTTATTTCCATTCCAAATTTATCTAAATTTGTCTTCCATTATTTGTATCCTGCTATACCTTTCCATGCTAGATTTAAGAACACTTCCTGTAAGATTTTTGTTGCCATGAAGGAAGTTACTTATAGGATATGTCATCCTAGAATCTTGCTTTTATAAACTAAATATACTGAGCTCCTTTTACTGATATAAGTGATCAGAAACTGGTGTATACCCATAACAGAAGTTTGGCACGCAAAACTGGTCTATAGCTGTAACAGAGCAGAAGTTCAGCACACAGAGACTGGTCTAAAAATGGTTGGACCTGGACTAAGATTTGCACCCCTCACACCCAAGGGTGAATATGAGTTCTGTTCGCAAATGTCCTCCAATTTTTCACTGACATTCTTAAATTGCTGACACTAACTAAAGATATACTACTAGTGGTTGTACCAATGCCAAATACAAAGGTAACAATCTCCTTAATTCTACTTGGTATTCTTCTGTTTGCACATCCAAGGAGCCCATTAGTAGCTTTGTTAATAATGGTATTGCATGACTAACTAACGTTCAGCCACTTATCCATAAGCATCCCTATCCTGTAAAGCTTACAGTCTTAGTTCCAAGATGAATTACTTTACATTAACTACACTGAAAAATATGTTGGTTGTTTCTCAGGCAATCCAGATTACTTTGTATTTAAGTGAAGTGTCCTCTTCATTATTTGCCACTTTCCTAGTATCTGAGTCAGTTGCAAAGTTATCAATAATAATTTGATATCTTTTTCCAGGTCATTGATTAAAAATGTTATATTATACTTTCCCATCAGACCTCACTAGAAATTATTCCCTGTTTACAGTGATGTGGTAAACTCTGAGTTAGTCAGTTTGTAACACATTTAACGTATGCCAAGTTCTTTTTGTATTGTTCTGTTCACTTAATCAAAAATGCCAGGCAGTACCAAGTCAATGCCTTAAAGAAGTCCATTACATCAGCAGTACTGCCTTTATCAAACACACTGTAATCTCATTAAAAAAACATACTTTGTTAAATAAACCTATGTTGATTGGCATTCATTATTTTACCCTTCTTCAATTCTTTATCAATTGAATTCCATATCAGCCATTCCATTATTTTGCCTAAGATCACTGTCCGATAGACAGGCCTATAATTACTTGTACCAAGCATATACAGCTTTTGTTAATATCATGTGGTTATTTCACATAAAAGCTAAATATCAAGTATCAGTTCAGATGGAAGTGAGTACAAAGAAACAGTTAGGCAAGAACTTCTTGCCCTTAAGATTTCTTCTTAACTTTGTAATTTGATACTGAAATTTTTGCTCTGTTTTTCCTGGATCTTATGATGTACTGACACAAAGACAAAGGGACAAGATTTCAAAATTGGCCATCCTCCAAACTGGGTAAGGAATGAGCTGCTTGACAAAGATGAGACCTTGAAAACTGTGGACTTCTGACTTTTTACTGCATTAGTAACATAGTTCACTAATGAACAAAACCTACTCAAATGAAACTACTCAAAGTTGGTCAAGTTAAGCACATGCATATGGTTGCATAGGCTCAGAACCTTACCCTAATTTACAAGGACAATGGCCTCATTACAGAAAGTGTTTTGTAACCAGAATTTCTGAATAGCTTTCATCAAATCTGATTCATCACCGTGGATTGATAGCAGCTGTCTATCATGATAAAGGTTAATATAAAAATAAGAGAAGCACTGTTATTATTTCATAATGATGACACCACATAATAATGGTGAAATTCCAAGCTCAATGTAATAGTGTATTTACTCAATATCATAATTACCATTATAAAGTACCTTTAGCAAAGGGTACTACACAATAATTGCTACAAAAAAGAATTGCTCAGTAACATGGTAAGAATAATGATTGTTATAATTTGATAATTGTTATTATATTTCCAATATTCTCATTGGTTGAAATTGTACCTAAATCAGCAAAAACAGTTAATATTTTGAAGTGAATAAGTATAACAAGAAAATACGACTGTCCAAACAACTATACAAGAGTTCACAAATTAAAGTTTTGCTTGTGCATTACATATTGGTTGACCTCCTCCAAACGCAAATTCTGTAAGACTGAATAAAAAACACGTTACAATTTAAAATTTGAATTAACTAGGACTTAACAGCAAATTGTATTTTGGTTTATCTTGTTAAAACAAAAAATATTCATACCTATTTTATCTATACACAAAAGTATATTGAGGGGTAGCAGCTCTGGTGGGTATTGTTCAGTGGAGGGCGTGCTCTGGTGCTGTGGCTCCTAGCAGGAGGTGCTTCGTCTACAGGTGGAAGCGTCAGGCACTGTCCTGAATGGCACATCTGTCTGCCACACCCTTGGGCCAGCAGCACTGCTGCAGGTCCTGACTGAGCAGTAGCTGCTGGAGCCAAGGGGGTGCAGGCAGGCAGATAGGAGGGAGTCGCTGTACTATTCCATGTATCCACAAAAGCACTGTGCGTCTATGGATGGAAATACTGAGTGCTTTTTACATTTGAGATGGTTGATGTAAATGAGTAAAAATTGATTCTGTATGATCTCCACATAAAGGAAAGAAGATACTAGTTTGATTTTCTTGTGTTCACTGCAGTTGAGCATAATCATTTTCATTTGAATCAGATTTTTCTCTACATGTAAAACAGAGACATTTTATACATTTATTTTACACAAATGTTCAGACACTGAAGAAGGGAAAGTACCTGACTCAAGTAGTTCATAGTCTGAAACGAGCCAGAAATTTAGTGGACAAAGAATAAAGATTTTTCGGCCTTCAAATTAAATGAATGAAGCAGTTTAGGAGGTTGAGTCAAAGCACCCAGAAACACTTTCTGGCTCCTACCCATCTCAATTACAAAATTGAGCAAATCAGCATCAAAGACAAACTTTTTTTCCTAGTTACAGCACATGAAAATAAGCCAATGCCTGGTATTAATTAGTTTTACTCCAAGAGTAGTAAAATTTATCACCCTCCTTCCTTACTTGTTTTTGGCTTCCTACCTGCAAAGCACATTTTCTCCTTTCTGTTTCATGCTTCTTCCAGTCACTTCTAAGTCTAACTATAGTTTCATAGTAATAGTTTCATAGTAACTAGGGTCAGAAGGGGCCTAGAGCAGGCCATCTAGTCTGACCCCCTGCCAATGGCAGGAACGAGTGCCAG
>JAGPOW010000261.1:196366199-196376887 GCA_030014935.1 Caiman crocodilus
CCCCTCAGCAGCTTATAGGCAGCCACCAGGTCCCCCCTCAGCCTCCATTTACTGAGGCTGAACAGGTTCAGGTCCCTCAGACGCTCCTCATAAGACCTACCTTGCTGCCCACTTATCATTTTAGTAGCCCTCCTCTGGACCCTCTCGAGGCTGTCCACGTCCCTCTTGAAGTGCGGCACCCAGAACTGGACACAGTACTCCACCTGCGGCCTGACCAAACTGTTCCCCAAAGCTCCCAAACTCAATAATGTAACTGAGCGATGGGTGGGACCAGGGCAGCAGCCCCAGGTGCCACCTTGCAGGGGGTGTATATGCGCAAAAATAACCACCATAGCACTAGCAGCACCCAGTGCTGCACGATGTGTTGTCATGACCCGGGGTGCAGAGCTGCTCTGCTTACGTCTCTGTCCAAATTAGTTTATTTTCCTTTCCTGTAATACTCTTACACTCCCAGAAGACACCTGCATACATCTCTCATCAAAACTGGTAAAAAACAGAAAGCTTTTAATGTGCTAGCAAAGCTATGGAAAATGTATGGTTCAGGAACTCTGGAAAGGTTAATAAAAGTGAAAGCAAAAAGGTAGCTGAAAAATATAGCTGAATACTAGAAAAATACTGTTTTTGGTTTGTTTGTTTTTTTTAACTGTGCTTGGGAGGGTACCATTGCCCCCTGCAAGCAATTCCCTTGGGTAACAGTTTTTTGTACTAGAAATGGGAAACAAGGTCAGGGGAATCATGATCTCAGATCCAGGGACAATGAGCACAAGGTTCCTTGCTAAAATGACTCATCCAGTCTCTTGGATAGAGGAAACTGGTCACTATACAAATCAGCATCTTGTGTTAACTATCTAAGATAGTGGCACTAGGTTCTGGTGCAAGCAGTTGTTTGTTACTGCTTTTAGCTCACTGGATGGTACTGGGAGACAGCAGTTCAGAGACTAAGGGGAGAAGACATTTAGTGAAACAACTGGAAGGAAACTTGAAATAGTTCAAATAATTCATTTTCTTTGGCATAATAACAGACAATTGGTTTAAAGAAAGATTCCAATAAAACTGAAGTTCTGTTTCAGCAAACCAAGTTTTCTTTATGAACCAGCAAACCACCTGAGCAAACCAACTGACTTTATAAACTACTGAACATTTTCCCCCAAAGGAACAGCTTGCATTTACATAATTTGCATGCCACTAATACAATTTTGTCATGAACAAAACCTGTAATATTTTATGGAATTTATAGCGCTAGCTTTCAGGAAAATGCAATATTCCAAGCAGTAATTATATTTAAGCAGTAAAATGAATGTAAACTCTAGTTCTTAAAATTAGAAGTGAGAAGGAAAAAGAAATTAGAGTTCTATTATTATATTTATTATGGTCATGTCTACAGGCCAAACAAGAATGCAATCCTAAAGCCTTAAGCTAGGTGCACAGAATTATAAAAACTAACAAACTAAATAAGCAACACAAACCAAAATCAGAGGAAGAAGTATTAGCACACAAGCCAAGTGAGTTATGTGATGACATCAAATGTCACATTAGTTCTATAGGAGCAGGGTTTTACTTACTGGCTTTGCTGTTGTTGCAGCTGGAGTTCATGGCTAGTTCCTTATTAGAGTTTCTCCCATCTTCCCAAACCAACTGGAAGATGGAAGGAAAGGGAAGCACAAATGGATCCTAACATTGCTTTTGGACAGTATAATTTTTGGTAGTAGAGAGTGAGTAAAAACAAAAGCTCATTAAACAATTTTATATCACATCGTAACCCTGGAGATCCATTTTTATGACAATTATTTTTACCCCAAATTTGTTCAGTTAACTAGTTTAACTGTCAGCCTTCACAATGCAACCCTGTATAAAAAGAGTCAAGCTTTATTCTTTTGGGCTCACATAACATCTCTGTCAGAGCTAAATGGTTAAGAGATGCCTTGGCACAGCTGCGTTTAAGCACATTGCGAGTCCCTGGTGCAGGGATTTCCCCTGTAAGGCGGGAAAGAGTCCTTGGTGCAAAATCAGAGCCCACCAAAAGCTTGTAGCTGCACCACTGAGTGCATGCTCTCGATTGGCTCAGTGTAAATTATGCACACGTAGCAGTCAGCAATTGGCTTCCTGGCTGTACAAAAGGCTTGGGTGGTACCCGCCCAAATCAGAGGAGAGCTCGGATGCACATAGGGAGAGATCCCCACATGTACCTTGGAGCCACGGAGGGGCCTGATCAACCACCAATGACTCTCCGTCGCAGTTACCATGACATACCCCATACCCTGTGTGAGTGTGAACGTCAGTGTGCTTGCCTATGGTTTCGTTTGCTGTTTGTCTACGGAGTGTGCCTACACTGCATACCTTTTTGTATCGCAGATTGTAAGTAAAGTGTTTTTGTTACAACCGCTGCTGCCTCTCTGCACCTAATACCACTATATTGGCGGCCCCATTCCGCCGGCATTTCTCGGTCCCCACAATCTCACATACCCAAACTCAGTGAGTGCAAGCATCATTCCAACAACCAACACGTGCAATACATTTCAGACTGGTTTGAGTAACCCATTACTTAAAATGCTTAGAAATGGATTCCTTGAGGATCTGCTCCATGATCTTTCCAAGGACTAAGGTGAAGCTGACTGGTCTGCAGTTCCCCGGATTAGCCTTCTTACCTTTCTTAAAGATGGGCACTATATTTGCCCTTTTCCAATAGTCTGTGACCTCTCCTGATCACCATGAGTTTTCAAAGATAAATGCTCTGCAATCACATTGGCCAATACCTTCAGCATTCTTGGGTGCATTGTGTCCATGGATTTGTACACAGCTAACATTTCTAAATAGTTCCTATCTTTTTCAACAGTTGTGGGTTTGGTTTTTTTGTTTTTTTACCACTGTTGGCTGTCTACCTCCTCCCCAAACTACGCAGCTAGCTGCAGTAGTCTGGGAACTGACCTTGCCTGTGAAGACTGAGGAAAAAAAGGCCTATAGAGTACTTGACATAAGGGTGATACCCCATACAGTGGTTTAAAACCAGGAACGATATCTACACATTGCCCAGTGCCAGAAAGCTGTATAATTCAACGTTTGGATTTCCCTCACAACAATCTGGCATGGATCTTATAAAGAATGTTTTGCCATGTGGCTTAATGGCAAAGGAGAAAATGCTACTTTATGTGGGCCTAAATATAAAAGAATTGTACAATACAAAATTACTTCTGTATATTTTGTATTTGTCCTGAAAGTGCCTGCAATTATTTCTGTGCAAAATTTAATTAATCAGCAGGTAATTACAGATTACAGTAATGCAACCTATAATGGTCTGTATTTACTTATATGAACAATGAAGAGTTTGTCCATGAACAAGTCGTATATATATATATATATAACGCGCTAGGATTTTGAGGATGCTACTTATTTAGGCATTAGATTGGTAGTCTAACTTAACCAAGTCCATTACACATACATATTTATTCAACTGTCTCAGTCCAAAATAACTAAAAAAAGAAATAAAAATAATAAATACAAAATAAAAGATAGGTACATTTATTATGTATTATGTAGTTTCATATTTCAAACTGTATACAACTAGATCACTAAGATTCAGGCTACTGCCAGAAACCCAGAGACAAAGAAACACTGTAATCCAATATTTCTTTGTAACGGGGTGGTTTGTGTCTAAAAGGGAACAGGCAGCCCTGTTGAGAGAGCCCAGATGTAGGACATTTGGATATAGAGAGGCAGTATCCTGCTAAGAGCTTTGAAAAGGTCCCAGAAGAAAAATGGGTAAGAAGAAAGCAAGCTGTGGATGGTTGAAACTATTTGCTACACAAATGGGATCAGGATAGGATAGGAGGATCTTGTTTTATTTATTAATTAGTTGGCTTGTTTGTGGCCTGAGTTACCAGAGAGTACTGGCTGAAATGCCTGTACAGGCCAGCAGGCTAGATAACCCACTTACAATCCTGTTCAATGGTATACTATCAAAACTTTCTTTAAAGGCTAATTTATTAGAAGTATGTTGTAAAAATAATTAAAAGTGATTTATACTTCTATTCTAATGACACTTAAATATTTAATTCAGTTTCACTTTTAAATGATTATTTTACTGCTCACTTTCCATTTAAAAAACATATCTGGGATTTGAAATTCAAGTTACTTATTTTTTCCCCCTCAGTCATGGAGGACAAAAAAGTCTTGGCAGTAAAAATTCTTTGGCAAATTATGTTCACAGATGTAGCTCTGCTACCACCTTTACATTATTTCCTCATCTGCACAACTCTATTAGTTTTTAGTGGAATTCAGGTGTTGATATGGTTAAATTTGCCCTTAGACACCGTGGGGAGGTCAGGAGAGAAAGGAGAGGAAAAGGGACTTACTGCATGAGAGTGTGTATCAACTGAACTGAGGTAGCTGTTGTGTCAATCTGTTTCTATATCAATGCAAGTGGAGCTGAACAAAACAGCTGTAAAAAGTTATAGCAGTGCAGCCCCCCTTATATCAACATAGGAATAGAGAAACAGAACTGCTAGTTCTGTTCAGGATGACCTTTAGTAGACCAGTAAGACTGCTATGATTGTACTTATTGTATTTCTAGTATTTAAAATGACATGTGAAAAGGAAACAACATATCTTGACTTTCAGGTATCAGCATGCATCTGAAGGATTGGCATTAAAAAAAACCCTCAAAAAATGGTAAAGAGAAGAAACTGGATACGTGAGAAGCGAACAGAATCTTGCAATAGCATTATCATATAACTTTTTAATCACAACGTTTTTCAACGTAGTTACTAAAGCACTCTTGGAAGATGTAGCATAGGACTTCACTTTCACAGATATGCTCCATGCAACTTAATCGATCATTTGCCCAAATTTAGCCCTGGAATATTGCAATTTACATCAAGAGGAATTTAATCGATAAGAGTCAATACTTCATTTGAAGTCATTTGCTGATCACAGAAATCTATAAAGACCAGAACAATTTTTTTTTGACTGTACTGGCTTTACTTATAGTACATCTTAATAAAACAAGGTACAAACAAAGATTTGCTTTTCCTTTTTCTTTAATTAAAAACTGATCCTGCTTCAGTAAGAAAACTTACATTTAAACAGTGACCTACATTCTAGTATAGCATTGCCATTGATGAAGAACATGCAGCACTTCATTCATAAAACTATGACATATGCTTTTGTAGACCAATAAAATGCTGACAAGGAATATAGTAATCTAAGCTCTGGCAATCTTCCTCTTATAAATGCCTCTTAAACAGTGGTATTGCATTATTTACTAAGATAAGGAGTTAATACTTCATAAACAGGACAGAGTCAATTATTCTACACATTCACTGTCATAGGCAGGAATATAAGTTCAATGCATCTATAACCTACTTTACAAAAGACCTTAAGAAAAAGACCTCTAAGCTTCTAGATTTGGAAAACATCCCAACTTAAAAAAGACAACTAGTATAGATAACAAATAATGTATTTACTGTAATTCCTGAAAGGGTATTTTGAAGAAAGGGCTAATCTTCTACATGGGCTTCTTCAAGTAATTTTACACTAACCCTAAAATACTAAGTCTATTAGAACTCTCAGGATGTTTTACAGCTGATATTTGTCACAATATGTAAATGTAACCAATGCTTTGGATTACCCAGACAAAAACCTTTCATGTAATGAATTAGTATTCGTGATTATTGTACTGTAAGTGATATTCGAGTCCAAATCTCTAAAACCTTCCATTTCAAGTGCAAAACAAATCCTAATCATTTGGACACGAACCAGGTATGACTGTCAAATTAACCGCAATATGACTATATCAAAGTTATAGATATGGCTCGGGAGTGTGAAAGTTCAAATACTAGCCCTTCAACATGGTCTTTATATTTTTTTAAAATACACATTTTGAGGGCTCCAATGACTACAGTTACACAGCAAGTTTGGCCAGGCATTCTGTGTATTATAGCTGTTACTGGTTTCTTAAAAAAAGGTGGATTTTTTTTTTTTATTATACAGAACAGTTGTCATCTGTGCTAGGATAAGCTAGTATTTTTAATTTACACTATTCAAAACCCAGTACCTTTTAATTGCTTTAAAAGGGGAAGCACAAATTAGCTAAACTGTTCTAACTTTAACCCTGAATAAAATTAGGTTAAAATTACAGAGGTTTTGCTACGTTTTGTACTGCTACAGAATCATACAGACAAATTGCAGCAAAATAGCTTATATTGTATCCTTTGCTTATAGTAAAATGGTTAGGTCTGTTTACATCCTATATTTTTATACTGAGATTTAACCAATTAAAATTTTTCTAAATTTTGAAAACATTTACAAAAAACCTTAAAACCTCAGCTTACCCCCAAATTGAACAAGCAAAGTTACAACTATTAAATAAACTGATAAATTTGATCACATATGCTTGGTCAACAATTCTTTTCTAAAAATTAATTTTTAAACTTTATACATCTGGATAAAGCATAAATTTAAAAAGTACTTAAAAGTGGACACCGCACTTTTTTCTTTTCAGCTTCTAAAAACATTCTGTCTCACAACTTTTGGCCATGTTTTAAAAATTCCTATATATGCACTATTAAACAACTGACTCAGTACATTATTTGTTTTACATTATATAATTATTAGGTATTGACTAAATCTCACTCTTTTTAACCTTTTAGGAGAAGCTACAACAATATTTAGTTTCACCCATCACTATTTATCAAATTCTTCATAGTCTTGCAGGTCAAAAAGTGAAGGACCCAAGTAAAAAACAAATACTAGGGAATTTCCTTGATAGGTAGAGAGAGAGGCAGACAAATTTTAAAGCACCAATAAAGAAAAAGTCCGTGTTTTTAAAGTGACGACACCAGCATTCAAAAAAATCAAAATGTCAAAAAAGTCTCTTATTAAAAGTGATTTGTGAAGATAATTGTCACAGATAATTCTGGAGACCACTCTACCATCAGATAGAGTTTCTGTGACACAAACATGTTTGCCTTTGATATTAGTCTAAAGTTGTTTGTAGGCTACTGAAGCGCTATCAACGGGAGATGATGGTTTAGTAAGTTTGTGATATGGACAAATTGAACTGCCTGGAGCAGTGCCTCCCCATGCCTTTCAAAACTGCTCAAAGTGAATATTTTAACTGAATTTTTTTCCATGCCTGAAGTGCCTGCATCACTGCAGTCACACAGATGACTGGGCCCTGATGCCTGAAAATGGGAAAGGTTCCTAATCCAAAAATGTCCAAATGCTACATTACACTAAGGCAGATTTGAAAATTGTGCATTATTTGTAGAAAAGCAAATTAAAAATCTGCTATTAGAATTAATCACTATAGTCATATATATCTTCCCTTCATGACATGGCAGTACTAAAAAACACGTGTGCAGTGTATTAGAGCAATTTACCTAGATTAAGTTTTTAGATACCTGCAGGAAAATTGACTACAGGGAGAACGGGGAAATGGACAATTTTAAATATTGTAGACAAACATACCATTGCTGTAACAGACTCACTAAAAATTGTACACACTGTTGTAGCTTTGATCTTTCCAAAATGCATCATTTTAGGCTTTATGGGTGCTGACAGACTGGAGAGAAAAAATAAGCTTGACCAGAAACAGCAGTGTATTACTTCAACCCGGCTCTGCAGCAATTGTGTAGACTGGGGGCTTTTTGGCGCCTTTATCTAAAGCCGATTCAGTCAATCAATATTAGATAAATTATTCAATTCATTATTAAATAAATTAAATATTAGATAAAAAACACCCACTCTATACAGATGTTGGGAAAGCCAGGAACAAATAACGTCCTGCCTCTTCTGAGCATGCGCTGACCTCAGTTATGGAGTACACCTAGTTTAAACTAAAACACCATTTTTTTTCCCATGTCTACAAGCAGCCTATATTCCAAGTGGTTCATATGGGCCTATTTTCTTTTCTTTTTGAAGCTACTCATTACGTGCTTTGTACAAAAAATAAAGAAACACAACAGATCAAAAGTCTGAACTGGGTTTGACCAGAGGGAAAAATGTTTTTTATTTTAAGGTAACAAAAGATTAGAGCTCTGTTTGTTAAATTATGTCATTCAAACTTGACTCTGGCATTTTAAATCGTATGCAATTCATGTTTTAAAAATATGATTGTTGGTGGGTACCAATTTAGAGATGTATTCAGCATTCAAATAATTATAAATTTCAAACGCATGAACAAATCAACCAAATATATTTCATTGGTGGGTATATAACATAGCTAACTAAAGAAAAGTTCATGACTCCAAAAATAAAAAGTGATTCTTGGCTTCTTATATTTGTATATCTACAACATAAACTGCTTCCTAATTTGAAAACTCTATGCATATAGATACATTCTTTAAAAATGCATGTATATCACAGAAACTTTGATATCCTAGTTTGCAATAATATTAAGTTTAATAGCTATAACACAATACAATACTTGGTGTAGATTCAAACCTAGGTCAGCTATGAATCCCAATTTTGTAGATCTTCATTTTTGTGCAGAAGCAGTAGGAACATGTAAAATAATCCTGAAAAGTTATTTAGCAGGACAATATAAATCAACATTTCATTCCTCAAGAAACTAACCAACTTTCAGAATAAAAATAGGTAGTTTTATTTTTAAATGATTGATACCCTGAGCATGTGGTAATTCATGTAAATTTCTGCACTAGCTTAAATGAGTTTCCAGGACAGCAAGAGAGAGAGGCAATTTGACGCCAAGCTGACATTACTCCCACACTTCCAGAATTCCCCTTCTCTAGACTAACCAGGAACAACTAGAGTTTAACAGTTCAGCAGTATGTGACTTAACTGTCCTGAAAAAACATTAATTAAAAAGGGGGGGAGGGTTCTCAGCTGTACAAATGCATCCAAAATATAGACATGAATGCTGAATAAACAATTTCTTCTATTTGTACTGTTTACAAGGACTTACTACATAGTGTGCATAAGATTCTTGGCATGTCTTATGAAAAAGTTCTCTCTTGAAGTCTAAATAAGAAACTGACAGAGAACATATTGGGTGCCTATAGGCATCAGAGAAGACTCAATTAATCAAGTCTGCTGAAGTATTCTAATTAGAACACTTCAGCGTGCCTCACTATCACATGTACTAAGCGTCCCATGTTTTAAAATAGCCACAGGAGTGCTTTAACTAAAACTTGTCTTATGAGCTTTAGTTAACCCCCCACCTCTGTGGTGATTTTGAAACACAGGACACTTAATACACGTGACAGTGAGGCATTTTAATTAGAGTAGCTCTCTGGAAACAGTTCTAATTAAAACTCCAACACCACCTATCCCATCTCTGAGCATGACTATAGGTATCTGTTGCATCTGCCTCCAGTGGATGACCCAATAGATGACAATCCACTTCTACCCAGTGGATCCCTCAGCTCAAAGAATATATATCTGTGCTAGGGTGAAGGTTCTAGGTACAAATCTCATCAGCAACCGGTGAAATGGGGCACAACATTACTTAGAAATATTTGGGGGTTTCCAAAACCTCTTTTTTTTTTTTAAATAGTGACTGACAGTGGCACACAACATTATATATTAAAGCATGAGAGAGAAATTTAGTCAGATAGTTAAAGAAAAGGACATGCCATCAGGAGATCAAGTTTCAATGCCTGGCTCTGATACAGTTGCTCTTTACATGACCTTGAACAGGTTGCTCCATTTAACTTACTTTCAACACCAGATTAATGGGGATAATACTTGTTTACCTTACTAGATACTGTGAGAATTAATTTATTGATGATTGTAAAACACTTTCAGCTTCTGAGATGGAAAGCTCTATCAGACGTGGAGAACACCAATTATTAATCCGTTTGTAGAGATGGGAAAATGACTCCTCTTCTGCTCTCCTCCCCCCACAAGCAACAACCTTGGCCAGTCTCTGTTCATGAGCAAAGGTCTGAAAGCAATATCATGACTAGCTCAAAGTTATCACTGCTTTATGTCAAATAGTAGTAAAAAAAAGAAAAAAGCCTCTCCTGTTAAAGTTGGTAGGAACAGGAGAGAGAAGCCCAACACAGATGTTTTGTCAGAAAAAGGCAAGAGTTTTCTTGGCAAATACCCTGGGACTGAGTGGAGAAGACAAAGGTTGTCCATTATGCACAACACAAAAAAGAAGGTGCATTTACTCACAAAAAGGATTTCGGTAACAACGCTAGCCAGCAAGCAAATTAAACCAGGAATTTTGTAAATCAAGAATAAACCTAATTTACCAGCTACTGAAGAGCAAGAAACATAGATGTTTATTGTCAAGCAGGCAGCTGTAGCATCTAAGGCCCCCATCTTTTGCTATGCCACACGTGCATAGTGCACAATTATAGGATTCATACATTCATAGATGCTAGGGTCAGAAGGAACCTCAATAGATCAAGTCTGACCCCCCGCATAGGCAGGAAAGAGTGCTGGGTCTAGATGAACCCAGCCAGATGTCCATCCAACATCCTCTTGAAGACCCCCAGGGTTGGAGAGAGCACCACCTCCCTTGGGAGCCCATTCCAGACCTTGGCCACTCTAACTGTGAAGAAGTTCTTCCTAATGTCCAGTCTAAATCGGTTCTCTGCTAGCTTGTGGCCATTATTTCTTGTAATCCCTGGGGGCGCCTTGGTGAATAAAACCTCACCAATTCCCTTCTGTGCCCCCGTGATGAACTTATAGGCAGCCACAAGGTCGCCTCTCAACCTTCTCTT
>JAGPOW010000261.1:196376987-196388893 GCA_030014935.1 Caiman crocodilus
CTCACCAATTCCCTTCTGTGCCCCCGTGATGAACTTATAGGCAGCCACAAGGTCGCCTCTCAACCTTCTCTTGCGGAGGCTGAAGGGGTCCAGGTGCCCTAGTCTCTCCTCGTAGGGCTTGGTCTGCAAGCCCTTAACCATATGACTGGTCCTTCTCTGGACCCTCTCCAGGTTATCCACATCTCTCTTGAAGTGTGGCACCCAAAATTGAACGCAGTATTCCAACTGTGGTCTGACCAGTGCCTGATAAAGGGGAAGTATCACCTCCTAGGATCTGTTCATCATGCATCTGCTGATGCACAATAAAGTGCCGTTAGCTTTTCTGATGACTTTGTCATGCTGACAACTCATGTTCATCTTCTCCAAGATCCCTTTCTGCTTCCGTGCCACCAAGCAGGTCATTTCCCAAACAGTAGGTATGCTGGACATTTTTCGTCCCTAGGTGCAGTACTTTGTATTTTTCCTTGCTGAATTGCATTCTGTTGTTTTCTGCCCATTTGTCCAACCTGTCCAGGTCTACTTGTAGTTGTTCCATGCCCTCCGGCATGTCTACTTCTCTCCACAGTTTTGTGTCATCCACAAACTTGGACAGAACACACTTCACTCCCTCATCCAAGTCGCTGATGAAGACATTGAAGAGTATCAGTCCTAGGACCAAGCCCTGCTGGATTCCACTGCCCACACTCTTCCAGGTCAATACCAATCCATCCACTACGAATCTCTGGGTGCGACCCTCTAGCCAATTTGCCACCCACCGGACTATGTAGTTATCGAAGTCACAGTCTCTTAACTTGTTCACCAGGGATGTGGGATCAGATTGCAGTTACACCATTACTACTGACCAGTGCAGGGGAAATCCAGGATCACGATCCTCAGCACTTTCTACAATGGCAAATTCAAAATAGGGTGCTTGGTGAACTAGTGCAGTTCTGGGGCTGATGCCAATGGTCAGTTGACCATTATCCCTATATCCCAGCCCCACAACTGTACTGGGGCCAGTCCCAAAGCCCCCATGTACGAGGATATCAGAAAATTACATGTGTAGCCCAGCTGCACATGCAGGTTTTTAAAGTCCTTGTGCACCAGAGCCCTGGGAGAGGTTCCCCAATCCTTGGGTACCCCTGTCCCAGGCATGTCAGAAAATCATGGGCACAACCCAGGTACACACATGGTTTTTAAAGGTGCCAGTACAGGAGGATCTTGGCTTCAGAGGCCCTGTCAGTGGGATGTTAAGGTGAGTGCCCTACTAAGTTGCTACTTGCAGGCTGTAGGGTAAGATAGTCAATTTTCTAGGTCATGAGCAGCCCTGTGACTCCTCACAACTCAGTATCTCTGGCCCAACTGATGAGCTTCCCTGCCTGTCAACACAAGTTCCACCATGCAGCTGGCATGAGGCAGCCTGACAGGGACCCTGCTACACATTCCATTTAAGATGCAATGAAAGATAGTGATAAAATTATTGCACATATTTTGTGGATTCATTTTATGGCTAGTTTACTATTTTTCACACCATTAATTGCCTGAACATGTGGTCAAGTTACCATTTAGGACACAGTTAAGAAGTTAATTTCTCTTAAGTATAACATCTACCAGAGGCCTACTATTAAGAATAGTCAACCTGGTCCTTTGATGTCTGTTAGGTCTGCTACACAGACAGCAGAGTTCTAGATTACTTTTTACTTTAAATGGTTGGAAGAAAGTTCCCGATAACCTTCTTGCATTCTTGTGAAAAATCCAGTTAGGCTCAGGTAAAGTAGTCATTAGGCTTGTGCAAACAGAGAAGTACTCAACTCGGGTTCGGCCAATCCTGAGGACAGTGATTTGATTCAGATCACTCTCCTGAATTAATTCAGCCAAATCAGCTGTGGAAGATTTGACGCTGATTTGGACAGATTCGGATCAGCCGGGGAGAGCCATGGGAGAAGCGCCAATGGCTGCCCTACCTGGACCCATCACCTGTCTGGCTGCCCCCAGCCTAGTCCCAGCACTTAAAAACAAAAACAAAACAACAACAACAAAAAGAGAAACACCTTGCACTCACCAGCTGCAGCAGTGGGCACTCATGGCAGAGCCCCCCTGCGGAGAACAGAGCAGTGCAGGGCAGCAGGGATCCTCCTTCCTACCTCCTCCCTCCCCACCTGGCACCTGCATGGCAACTGCCCCATGGCATGGGTGCAGTGCAGCTCAGCAGGGAACTGTGCACTGTCTGGGAGCTGAGGCCACTGGGTCGGTCAGTCCGCTGGTCAGAGCCTGGCAGTGCTCGGCTCCAGTGGTCCCACCTTCCAGACAGCACACAGCACCCTACTGAGCCGCACTGCACCCGTGCCATGGGGCAGCTGCCGCATTGGTGTCAGGCAGGGTGTGTCAGTCTCGCTGCCCCCCACTACTCAGCTCTGTGCAGGTGAGCTCTGCCACGAGCCCTCAGAGGCCTTGATTGCTGCTGCCAGACCTGGTAAGTGCAGGGCTTTTTTATTTATTTATTTATTATTTATTTAAGTGCTGGGAGGCTGGGCCAGGTGGGCGCAGGGCAGCCATGGGGGCTTCTCCTGTGGACCTTCTGGCTTTGCCTGCCTTTGCCCCAGCTGGGGGAGCCACAGAGGCGCACTGAAGACACAGCTTGCTCTGGGCAGCATCAGGGCATATCCCCCACTCCCAGCACTGCCATGCCTGCAGCACTAGGAGCAGGGGCTCTGCCCTGCTGCTACTTGCCCCCTTCCACCTGAAGCGAGCCGCACCCGCATCCCATCCTGGCTAGGCAAGTGGCAACAGGGCAGAGCCTCTACTCCCAGTGTTGCCGTGCCTGCATCCCCTGCCCCCCTCCCCAGCTTGGAAACCTGTCGCAACCCCAGCCCCAATCCCTCCATCCCCCAACTGACTTATCAGCTGGAGGCAGCACTGTCAGCTGCCTGTTTAGTCTATGGCCAAATCTCCAAAGTGGCACCAAATATTTTGGACCTGATTTGAATCAGCTGACTCCGAATCTGAAGTGAATATGTGCTGCTTCATACAACCTTACTGAGTAGGTCTAATTTATAATATTGTACCTCAAACCATCTTCACTGTACATTTTTCCTCCTTTGTTACTTCAAATAAAATCAGCTACCAAAGTTTCACACAGCCCCAGTAATCATAGTAAACATTCTCTGTTGTCTATCCAGAAAGAAGTGATGGGATCAGGTACAGTATGTAACAGTCAATTTAAAATCAGAGACTAAAATTGATCTGAATAATCTCAAAGTCAATTATAATTTCCTTAATTAGAACAACATTTAGGCTCTCCAATAGAACAATAACTGACCTCGAAAACTAACATTAAAAATGAGGGGAGTATGGGGAGTTTATTTAGTGTTGGTAGAACACCCTCCTCCCCTCTTTCTTTTTCCTTCCTTCCTTCCATCTTTGTGGCTCTCTCCTTGTTCACCACCTTGCCATGCCATATAGTAAGGAATATTAACATTGAAAAATATATTAGCACTTCTGTATTTCTTCTTTCTGTAGGGCAAATAACTAGCCAAAGATTGCACTTGAGTAATTTGGTGGCGCACTAAGAATTTTTATGGGATGAGTTTCAGGGAAGACATCTTTCCCTATGACATGAAGCAACAGAAACAGCAGTTCTGTAGCTTCAAGCACAACCTGAATACTGCAAAAGTTCTTGTAATCTGCACATGCTCACTCCATGAACTGGTGAAATTGAGTCAGAGCTTGACCACGGGAGCTGGGGGAAGTATTTAATTCCATTTATTTTTCCTCTGGCAGGCATTCTCTCCTTCCTTTCCTAATATATTCTTCAACACCCTCTTTTTCCTCTCCTATTTCTGTGAGTTATTTAGGTTATTCCCATTTGGTAATAAAGGAAAAAAAAGGAACAGAGAAGGCAAAATACTGTTGAGCTCCTGCCTTGAGTTCAGAACACTAAGTGTTCAGGGTTTTTTTTTAATTCACTGAAGCAGAAACTATATAAAACTATGTGTTTTGAAGGGTAGAGCCATTTGGCCATGTCAAATCCTTTCCCCACAATTTGAAAAGCTTCAAAGTTTAGTCTTTGTGCTATCAAGAAACACGTCATTTTGAAAAAAATAATACAAGTCTGTTAGGCTTTAGAAATTTTTGTGGGAAGGAGGCATGGGAATGTAAAGTGGAAGGAATCTGCCTTCATATACTCGCTCTAAAGTAATCTTGACTCAGTAATTTAATAAATTCGTATATCTGACCCCAAATCTTAAAATATAGAACCTAATATGATTTCAATAACTTAATTTCTAGTTCAACAATAACATAAACATCCTCTGCTCAACGGGCTCCAATATTCAGAAAAAAACATTTATAGCTTTCTGGGCCACATAGGGTCTCAACCACTGGTGGCAGCAGCTGTGTAGCAGGTCTACTATGAAGGGCCCTCAAACTCTCCATGTGCATGCAGATCTTATGCTGAGAATTACTCATATAAACAACCTCTCTCCAAGTACACTCAGCCTTCCTGTCCTCCTGAAATGCAATGTACAGGGGCTGCACCAGCCTTCTGAATGAATCTAGGGTTGCAACTGCTCCTCTTGTATGACTCCAAGAGAGGGAAGTCAATCAAATACCTTGACTATAAAAAAAAAAAAATTGTTAGGGTCTCTCTTAACCATGATCCAGTGGGATAGGGCTGAGTGTGGGTAGATACATTCTTTTCTTGCCTACATTTTAAAGGCAAGCAGGCAGAAATTCTCTGGGCACCCAGAAAGGTTGATGCAGGACTGGAGACTGATGCTGAATTATGTGAAACTCTCCAGTACAGTTGGAACTTCATATGTATTCCTAAATGTTTAGTCATAGTAGCTAATTTAGTTTTTAGAACAACAAACTCCTACACAATGAATATGTTTACCTAATACATGAACTGGTGATACAATCAGCTGAGAATCTGATGACTCTGAACACTGTCAATTGTGTTTGTTGATACTGTTAAGCTTTTACTACCCTATGTCTTAGCTACAACCTAGTTTATCCATACTAAGCCTGAAAAATGCTAACTTTATTATTCCCAATTACCTACTATGACTAAACATTTAGGAATACATGTGAAGTTCCAAACGAAGTAGAGTTTCACAGAATTCAACATCAGTCCTCTAGCTAGTCTCCAGGGCAGTACAAATCTACTAGTTAAACTAGCCTGAAGTATTTCCCTCACGAAAGGTCATTAATGTTATGCTTACAGAACTCCACACACTGATTAGTAATATCCAATACAAAATTTGTATATAGCTAACAACTGAAGAGATATTTCTTGAAACACCTGCTGTGATATTTAAACCAGAAAAATCCACATCAACCTCACTTTTGTAGTGCTTCCCAACAGCAGTTCTCATGGGAGCAAGGAGCAGTTTTAAGCAGGTGCTGTCTCTTTCCAGTTGCACTGTTCAGCAGTTTCCTTGATGGAATTACAGGAAAGGGGAAAAAAATAGTTTCAGGTGCTTCATTGCCTGCTGCTCTGGTAAATTCTAGGAGTCTTTACTGAGAAATAAAGCTCAATTAATGCACGCTTCCCTAAAAAGAACAAAAAAGATGACTTACCTATGCCGCAGCCAATGTAGGAGAAGAAAAAAGAGACAGTGGCCATGTCTACACATGCAGTTACTGTACAGCAACAGGCTTTGACAGCAGCATCTACTTGTTCAGGCATTACAGCGCAGTAAGACTGTGTGTGGACTGACTTGGGACTAAAGTTAGGCCCAAGACAATCCGCACAAACAGGGTTACTGCACAATAAGGCATCTCCATGTGCCTTATTGCTCAGTAACTACTTGGGCATAAATCTGCTACCTGTATCATGCAGGCAGCAAACTTACACCTAAATCGGCAGAAGTTGCCATAGTTACTACACACTAATGTTAAGTTACTGCGCAATAATGGTGTATATGTAGATACACCCACTGAGGATCGTGAAGTTGAGCCTTTCCCCCCCTCACTTTTCTAGGTCAGAGAAACATAATTGACACCAGGCTGGTTATGTTCTGCAGGAGCCATATACAATAAGTGGGGGGAAGAATGAACCACAGCTTGAAACAAGCACTCCCTCTTGGAGCACCTAACATGACATGACCCCTGCACCAGAGACATCACTATGTTGACACTGTCGCTTGGTAATTTCCCATGCTGGGTAAATCCCTGCCAGGAATTTATGTGCAATTTCCACTTGTTTTGCACTAAGGGTGCAGCCCAAGAAAAATAATCTATTCCAAAATAGTTCATGGTTTGTGGCTCTAATTGTTTTGTGAAACAGTATGTATGGCATCATTATAGAATATGGTTTGCTTCTAGGTCTGTTCATCCACTTCTGTAGCAACCTTTATTGAGGGGAAGGAGAAGAGATGGTAATCAGCAAGATTCATTGAGAACTGTGTACTTCCTTTAGCTGCTTACTTTACTGAGAGTTATTAATTAAATACTTCATGGAGCTGCTCTACTGATAGAAAATATTATCTCCCTATAAACTCTCTTCTCTCTCTCTCACACACACACACACACACACACACACACACACACACACACACACACACACACACACACACACACACTATCTATGATACACATACAAAATAAAGGAGACATGGATGTCCCATATAGTGCTGTAAGAAAGACGGTCACCTGGTGTTTTACTTAAAGCATAGCTTTTCATTCTGGCTTTCGTCACCTCTAGCCCCAGCTGGCACAAAAAGCATGATTGATTTGCTGTTGAAATATTAATATTTTCATCTCAATTTCCATTTTTTTCTCAAAAGACAAAATCAGATCACAACCCAATAGTATATGTATCACTTATTACAGATGCATTAATTCCTCTTGCCTCTATGCTCCTTCACTGTTTCCCTTCACCCCACTGCATCTTTCAGACCAAGTGTCACAGTGCCCTGTCTGTGGTCCTGTCCACTGGTACATTCTGTTCCCTCTACAGTGGTGTTCTGACACTTCTGCTTGCCATAGCGGCCCATATTGTTTGTTTTTTCATGCTTTGCCACTGATCTAGGTGTGTATCCATTTTCAGGTTCTAAATATTATAAGATCATCTGGACAGGGAAAAATCTTTTTGCTCTATATCTTTACAAAATCTAGCACGAGATCCTAGTCCATTACTGATGCTACAAAGCATTGGGTAATAGAGATAATACTAATTCCACAGTGCCTACTGCACAATATGTAAAACTAAGCTTTAAAAAAATTAACTTCAAATTTGGTGTAAATATTATCTCTCTCCCCTCTCTTCCCCCCCACACTAACAAGCAAAAATTTTTATTAGTTTCATCCTATACCCCATTTTTCGCTTTATTTCCTTTCTACCATTCAACCTCATAGATAGATATGCTAGTTTGGGTTAACTGACCAATTGTGCTCATTTGCAGATTAGTTTATTACTTCTTTCTTATTCACCATATCAACTACTGCCTGCCATTTTGCTCTTATTTTGTAGTCACTGTGATGGAAACAAAGAAAACTATTTTGAATGAAGATGTGAAATGCACAATGTGAAGAGTAGCAAATATCTGCATATCTCTTAAGAGTCTTATCCTTCCAGTAGGATTTAAATTGGTTTAGAATAGACTGTTATTCCATGTGTATACAATTACTTTCAAATCTTTTTAAGATAAGATTTTCATAATATATTCTACTGCAGTGCCTGTAGCAACACAGTATATCCAAATCCCTACTCCTCCCCCTGCTTAACTTTCTTTCTTCATTCTTCACTACAATCCCTTTCACTCAGGCTCACATTTTTTAATAAAACAGAAGGTAGGTCAGGGCAGCACTTTAGAGACTGACTAGTTCAGAGGTATGAAATACTGTAGACAGCAGCCTACTTTGAATAGGAAAATAGTCACTCTCAATCATTCCCAAAATAGATTATTGAAATTCACTGTATTTGGTGCTGAAGACCAAAACACAGAAGATGCCCCAGTTTGAAAAATATAATTGCTCAGCATCTCATCGAAAGAGATTTCTGAGGACAGGGCCAGCTGCTCTTATACCTTATGTTGGATCCCTGTGTGGTTCAGCTGTTCAAAACCTTTTTTCCTTATTATCCTTGCCTCTCATGAGTTGGGACTCAGCTACCACAGTGATCACTTTTTCATGTGTAACTCATCAAAATAACTATAATCAACTAACAAACCAGGACAAAGCAAAGCATATAACTGCAAAAGACAATATTCACAGTAAGTGGGCTCTGGAAGGAACTAGGAAACAATTAAATTAAACTAAACTAAAGCCTCAATCAGCTTTTAAATATGATAGACAGCCACCTTTTATCATATGGCTGTTATAGGCTAACCAAGTCTGTAGTGGTTCGCTGGGGGAGGGCAGGGGCAGGGGCATTGCTCCCTGATACAGATACCTCCCCAAAGTAGATTTATTACCATGACAGTTGGTTTCTGTCAACAACAAATAACAAGCTATTAGCATTTGTATCATTCACATGTTGGTATGCAAAATGTTGTTCAGTATAAGATATGGTTCATGTTTTAGCAGCCTGCATAACCAACAAATCATCAGTTTGTTTACAAAGAGTTTAACCTGTTTAATTGGCTACAAGCCCATTCCTGTGTTAAGAAGTTTCTGCCCAGACAATAGCAAAATGCATTTTGAAGGGAAAAAAATGCATCAGCCACAAAAAGGACACATGAACTTGTCAGACAGATGTCTATAAAAATATTTCTGTCCTCCTCTAACAGAATAAAGAACAAGGTAAGAAAGATATGATAAGGTAGTGTTGAAATGACACTGTAGCCATGAGAGTCTGAGGAATAATACCAGAGGGTAAGGATTTCTTAGGGACATTTCTTTTCTTGGACCAACTGCATGGTTAGGATGGAGCTGGACAACTTTCCTTAGACATGCCTCTTGCAAAGGGATTGATAAAGCATTTAAGGGAAGTTTCTTGGGCAACGGTGGGAGGAGGAGTATAAGGTAAAGAGTGAACACAGCCAAGGAGGTTGGGAGTCACCCAATAAGCTAGCAGAATAGGCAACTGTTGGAAGAATAGAGAACACCAAGAGGCTCCATCAAGTTAGAAAGTAGGAGGTGAGGTATTTCTGGTTTCATTTTGTACGTCTCTAAGCTTAACAATCTTTTTATTTATATTTTTCTGTTTTATATAATAAATCTGTTTCTGCTTTTCTTAGTTTTTCCACTGATAGGAATGATTTCAGGGCAGTTAGCAGCCACAGGCATTCTCTTCCTTCAGGGGCAACAGTTCCAATTTATTTGGCAATCCCAGGGAAACTTAAAAGTCCAGGAGATCTCCCTCCAGTGTAAGGTGTACAGTCCAGTCAGGGTACTGTTCAGATTGCAGTTTGCTAGGGAGTGGAGTGCTTCTAGATGCAGGATCTGTTTGAAGCTACAAAGACATGCAGCTAGGAGAGAGGATCCAGGGCTCTGGTGAGACCAGGCTATTGTCCCAATGGCATTTCTACCATAATAAATATATAAAATGAAAGGTGAATTATATTCTGTTCCAAACAGAGGTTTCCAGAATCTGGAAAGATGATGCAGAAAAAACAGTACACCAAGCTTATTTTGAACCTTACTGCCCAAATAACCTAGAAAGCATTTATATGCTTTAGCAAGGGTGACTACCGTGCTTTTAAACATTGAAAGACAGAAGTTCCTAGACAAGAGGCAAATATACAACTTGCATTCCATTCAATTCCAATACAATATTACCATATTTATTGGAATATAAGATTCCCACCCCCCATTCAGCAGGGGGCCTGAGGGGACTCATCTAAGAATCGAGTAGGGGCCAAACAAAATAGGGCTAGGGTGGCTTATGTGGCAGGCAGGGGGGTCTGTGGGAGAGCATGTGGAAGGGGCACATGGCGTGGGGGGAGCACCTGGGAAAAGGTGACTGGGAAATTGTAGGTGAAAGGATGTGCAGAGTGAAGGTGAAAGACATGTGGAGTGTGGGGAAATGGTGCAGGGGAAGAGACAAAGTAAGAGGAGCACAGAGCAAGGGGGAGTGCAGAAGAAAGGGTGCAGGGGAACATGGTTAAGAGGCATATAATATAGGAAGCAGCAGGAGGGAAAAGGGTGGTGGGCAGATTGTGGTTGTGGGGGAAAAGCACATGCTGACCAAGGGGAGTTGGGGGAAAGGGAGGGAACATGGGGAAAAGGGCACGCAGTGCAGAGAAATCACAAGGAAAGGGACACGGAGCACAAGGAAAGGGTGCAAGGGAAGGGGAAAGCAGGGAAGGAATATGGGGAAGGGGCACATGGTGCATTGGGGAGCACAAGGGAAAGGGTGTGAATTGCTGGAGGGAGCATGGACATGCAGAGTGACGAGAGTGCAGGGGAGGGAGGAAGGGAAAAGGAGGCACAGGGTATGGGGAAAGTGGGGCACGTGGAAGTGGAAGGAGTGCAGGGACGTGGCCCAGGGAAGGGGCATGTGATGCAGAAGTAGCATGGAGAAAAGGACATACAAAGCAGGGGACGCATCGGAAGAGGTGTGCAGAACTGTTGTGCCTTCAGCTCTGACCCAGACCCCAGCTGTGATGGGAGGCTGAAGATGGAGCTGCACCTGGCTCAGGCATGCCTCCAGTGGATACACAACAATAGCATCTGTAAAGATAAGGGGAGAGGGAGGTAGGCACTAGAGGGGGAACAAGTGGTAGAATGGGGAAAGCGTGGGGGCAAGTGTTACCCCCTCACTTCTAAGTAGCATGGGTCAAGCTGCCTACTCCCCAGCCATCTTAAATTCAGAGTCATCTCAGATTCAAGTAAGTACAATAGTGCATGTGTGCGCGCATAAATCATTATTACAAGAAGAAAATGATAATATATTTTTTTATTCAAGTAGATTCTGGGTTATTCCCAAAGTTGAATTTGTCTATGGTTATAGAATAAAGGACAAATCAACTTTAATGTACAATTGGAAAAATATATTTTTTCCCACAACAAAAACCAAGTAAATGGTTTAAGCTTTGCTGCTCTTGTACTGTGACTGTTAGGAGAATTGATAGCATATGTGGGGATTGTGAACATGGGGCAAGTGAAAATTCTAAAAGATAGCTCATCTATGACCATTATCCTAGAATAAGGATTAGATCCATTTTGCTGATTTAACAGTCCGGCAATAAACAACATGGAAAATGTCCTGCTTTGTCTAAGACGAACGAAAAAACTTGGCAGCTGTCTGTGGAATGAATCAGAGATTTCTGAATGTTCCAAGCACAAGTGGAGTAACTGTAATCAAGCTTTTCCTTTTTTTGTAAAACCTGTAAAAACTACAGCAAAAATTTTTCAGCAAACATGTAAACAACATTTTTGCTGTTTCAATAACTTTGTGCATTTTTCATGTACAATTATTAGTTTACACTTTTAGATAATATTTTTGTATCTATGTATACCTTTTCTTTAAAGTTAGGTAAGAGGCACAGAATGAAGGATGTTTTTTCTATCCTCAAATCTCTTAACATACATAATGCACCAAGAGGGAATAACAAATCTATAATTAGTGAAAAGATAGCATGAAAATAAAATCTCTTAAGGCCAGCTGACCACTACAAAAAATATGGATATTTTTTACTTATCACAAACTAAAATAATCTATTGGTATTTAATACAATATTCTATGGATACTTCAATACAGAAAAGACTTGTTTTAAAGAATTTACCTGTCCCAGCCAAAGAATATATGAGGATTCAAAAATAGCATGAATAAGTTTGCTTACTGTGCACAAGGCACTTCTGAAAGCATTTTTCATTTCATATAGGTATTCACTCAGTACCTGAAAGGTATAATTGGTACATATTGATATGATAAAACAGTAGTACTTAGTCTAAATAGACAGTTGAAACTTGTAAAAGTAAATATTTGTCAATTCATAGAATCAGAGAAAATTTGGGTTGGAAGGGACCCCAGGAGATCA
>JAGPOW010000261.1:196406659-196432697 GCA_030014935.1 Caiman crocodilus
ACAGCTGTTGCAGAAAGGTTCAAAAACAAAATAAAATCTCTCTAGTTAGTACAAGACAAAACAACTAACATATTTTCCTGCCTGTTTCCTAATCTTTCTGAAACATTCTTTGGGTTTAGGTCAGGCTATTCATATGTCCTGGATCTCCTAGGTTTCCTCCATTTGATAGAGTCTCCTTTTCCTCTGATGTTATTTTTCCCCGTCTTATCACAAGCTTGTCACAAAGTTTGCAGACAGATCCTTTCTATGAATATATTCTTCTGTTGTTTCCTGTCAAGCTTCCTGTGACAGTCCCACTCCTTTGTCAGGTGACTCCCTGACCAGAAAATTAAACTCACCTACCCACTGAATATGACTTATTGTCTTGTCTCCTTTAGGTCAAACTTCGAAATAAATCATTTATTATGGCCTGAACACTCTCTTTATCTAAGAAAGTATCATTTGAATGGATGATGAATATTTAGCAATCTTTTAGTAATAACCTTAAGTCAGGTAAAAGAAATTCTCCCATCCTATGAATTTTATTTAAGAAGAGAGAGGATAATCATATTCCATATTAAAAAGAGAATATGCAGCCTGCTACAAATGCACGGAGTAAGACTAATATTAAACATTTCAAAAGGTGTGCATAGTTGTACAAATTGTCATGATCATTCTGAACGCGCAGAAAACATCTTTTTGGAGCAGAATTCTAGCTCCAAAGAGAGTCTGAATTATAAGAAAGAAAACCATATCCAGTTTCAACCCTGTTTCTTCCAGGGAAACAGGACTTCATATTCTTTATAAACAAATAAAACTGCATCAAAGAAATTGAGTCATCCATTTCCCTGAATAGAAACCATCCTCGAATGCTGATCAGCTGCCGAGGTCAAATGGAATTATATAATGTATCTGAGAAATTAAAAGCTTCTAACTTGAAATAGTTACTTGTGTTATTTTAGTCAAGTAATTAAAAAAAAAATCTAAATACAGTATGAATCTCCTATTAGTTGCAACTACAATTGAAGCACAAATCTCTTCAGCTTTTTTGATCGACATCTAGAAATTGTAGCTCCTTTCCCTTTTTCTTTGTATAATGTGTGTATTTAAATTTACTTTCATTTCATTGAAAAATAATGTTAAAAAACTTACTTCAAATAGCATGCATGGATTCGGGTTTGTTTTGGGGGTTAAAAACTAATCTTTTTATGTAAATAACACTGTCATCTGAAATAACTGTGACCTGATACCAAACATCAATAATGTCGGTAAGAAATAAATACAATGGTATTGAAATACAACTGGCTACTTCAAATCATCTGCAGCAGGAAGGTCTGATCTGACAAGATACAACATCATAAAGATAAAATACACTAATCACAAGTTTTCTTGCAAGGAAGAGTATGAAAATCATTATGTAAATGGCATGAAACATTAAAGTCAGTGGGGATTCTGCACAAGGAAACAAATGTAGGATCACAAATTTAAATAAAATGTTTTGGGTGCATAAGAACCTTAATTGCCTTTTATTTCAGAATTCATTTACAGCATGTAAAACTGAGTCAACAGGAGATTCACCAGTGCAAATTAGCAGTAAGCAAGATTGGAATTTAGCCATCTTTATGCACATTGCTAGGAATCTTTGAACCAAACCGCTATCTGCAAATACATTGTCAGTGCTGAGACTTATACATTAAAACAGAATCATGTAGAAGTCTCATAAACCTAAACTTTCTGGTTAGTTGCTTACTTTGGTACAATTCCATCTTTCCAACCTCTGACCTCATCATTGCATAAAATCATATCAATTTCATTTCAGTTACAACGAACAGAAGTTATTCATTTAAGGGTCAATCAGCTATTCATTGGAAGTAAATGTCACCAAACCTCTTAACACTATCCTATCGCATCAGAGAAATAATTTGGCACATGAATTGACAGTGTACATATGCCAAAGATCCCACTTGCAAATTCAAATGGCTGCAGTCTGCCTTGAGTGACATAAGAAAAGGTAAAATGGAATGTGATGGCTTGTAAGGAATGTTTTTAAGAGTACAGAATATTTGGTCCCATGAGAGCCACTTCCTCCTAATCTTCCTAATCTGCTTCTAAGAATATGCAAACAGATGGGTAGATGGATAATTGACACTTCTACAGTACACAAAAGGATTTTCAATAGAATTCTGCAAAGCACACAGGCATTCTTGTTTCTTAAAGAATTCTGCAAATAATTTTTTAGACTAAAAAACCCTACCAAACTACCAAAAACAAAGTAAATTTCAACTTTAACTATTGTTAAAACTGAGAAAAAAAAGATATGATACTCTAGCAGTTGTTGAACTTTTCATTAACTCAACATGGACTGTGAATGTATTGCTAAATGATCAAATCAATTTTGAAGAATTATCTTTTTAAGCCAAGTTATTTTTTCTTAATAGCAAATTCTAGTAATGATATAAAAGATTGTAGACAAGATGAAGGGATAGGAAGATTATTTTTGAGTGTAATTATTATGCGAATAGATTTTCAACTTAACTAGCTTTCTGTATAAATTTGAAAACAGTCAGGTAAAAATGCCACTTTTGACAACTGCAGCCTTTATTGGTATAGGTATTGTCCTACCTGCATTCTTTGTCCTTTCAAATTCAGTTACCTTCTCCTTGCACCTGACAGTTTATACACAACACTAGTAATTGTGTTCTTTAACAATTACTGGTCTTGTCCTTGGATAAGGTTCTCCTAAATCTAAGTGCTAAATAAATTGCCTTGAGTTGTTTGAGGAATACAATGATTTTTTTTCTTAGGATCATAGTTCTTAGATTTATCTCTGTTGTCTGCATGCAGGTCATCTGAACGGGCCAACATGTGATTTGGTATTTCTTTATAATAGGAGTTTGAAAAAAAAGAATCATTCTCCCCTTTGTTAGTGTTAAGTGGGTAAACTTTCCCTAACAATTGTTTTTGCCTGAGTCAACAACTGTTCAAGAATTTGACTATTTTATTAAAGGGAAAGCAAGCTTCTGTCCTGGGTGAGAAGATAATTTTGCAAGTATGAACTGAAGAACCAAACCATAATCCAATACACTGTCTTCTTGAGTTAAAAGAAACATTCAGTCTCTATTGCATATGGGGACAGAATAAAAACAAGTATGACTTATTTTTTCCACTGCTGTTTTTCAAAAGTACTTAGGAACCTGTCAATAATCATGTCAATTTTACACTATTGTTGCTGGGTGTTAACAATATGTTACTGGAGTGATTCAAAATAGACAAACAAACCAAAAATACATCCTAGAGAAAATAATCAGAAATCTGCTTAATCACAGCAGGATAGCTATAAGAGAATGGAATGGCTGAAGTCTGCCATTCATCCTCTTAAGAGCCAGAAAACTTTAAATGGGTTCTACCAACAAGCAGCTGGAAGAAAAAGTGAGGCTTTCCATCTAAGATATTTAATAACATCAAGAGATTTAGGGGCTGATATATAGAGCGAGCATCCCAAGTGTGACTGAAAAGGCTGCTCAGAGATTAGCCCTTCATTCCCTTGGTGTGGCCCACATTTCATTCTTCACCAATTCTTGCTTGCTTCTCCAGTCCTTCAACTGGTGAGAAATGTTTTTATTTCTATTTATGATAACTGAAGACAACCATTTTTCTGGTAATAAAATAATCATCTTACTGCTCCTGGTAATACTTTGCTAATGCTCAGCAACTGTAGCCTAAAATTGACACAATTATTGACAGTTGGAGATCTGCTTCAATGCTAGCAATTTTCTTAGGTTTAGGAATCCTTCTGCACCTTCAAAGTATTATTAGCCTTGATACTCTCTTACTGTTGCACTGTAATACACTGAAGACATTAATTAAATCTTTGTCCACTTTCAATCCATGCTGTTCTGTATGAAATTTAACACTTTCATTTTTTGCTTCCTCTACTAAATAAAACAAGTTTGATGTCATTAGCATGTACAGGCTGTAGCTGTGTTGGTCTAAGGACATAGGCAGACAAGGTTCTTCGGGTAATTCCAATATCTTTTATTATGCCAACTCAAATAGTTGGAAAAATTCTTCTTTGCAAGCTTTTGGGTACAAAAACCCTTCGTCAGGATGAGAAAGCATCTGCAGTTGGTCTGAATGGAATAATAAAGAAGCCAGAGGCTGGTATACATACGGGAAAGCCAGTGAGTGAAAATGTAAACTGAGGTAGTCAGTCAATGGGTGAAATATAGGTTGGGGGGTGGAGTAGAAGGGGAATGAATATAGCTAGTAAATAGTAAAGAGGTTTTCTGGGGAGTCAGATGTCAGGCAGCTTATAATGAGTCATAAATCCAATGACTATACTCCATGTTTTTTGTACCCAGTAGGTTGATAAAGTGAAGTTCATAGGTTCATCTATAAAAGGTGTTTTGTAAATTCCCTGAGGATTAGAAATGAGATTGGAGACAGTGGTTGTCTCATGAGAAATGTGCCCCCGCAGGTTGTCGTCTTTGATAAATTTTCAGTGCATGTTTATTCTAGTATGCAGGTGTTGTTTGGTTTCTCCTACATGTTTTCCATCAGACAATTTGGTGCACTAGATGAGATATAGTACATTTCTAGAGGTGAAGGTCCAGATCCAGGAATGTTGATGGTTCTATTGTGGGATGTAGTGATTGTGGGGATTGTGGAGATACCATTACCTCATTAGGATAGTAATCAGGAACAGACTAATATGGAGATCTTAAACTTGCAGACTGTCAGAACTTTTCTGTATGTTTTAGATGCGGCAAAGTTCAAACAGGATCAGTGTTTGGAAGGAAGTAATATATGAAATGGGAATACTGGTTTTATTCCGTTTGTTTTAGGAATGTTTGGTGGGACACAACCATACACGTTTTGTTTCAGTCAGCCATCTTTGTATAGAGTCCCTTGGAGACTGTCTATCAGTATCAGCAGCCAAGACCCTTTTCAAACATTTAAAAATACACTGCTAGAAAGTTTACATACTACTTTAAGATGAGGAGGAATGAGGGAATGCTACAAACAAGTGGGGATTTTTTTTAAAACCCATATTAAATATATACCCACAATCCCCAATGAACCTCTAGAGTGATGAGATTTTTATCTACCATACAACTACTATGCAAGTAGAACTTTCAGCCAAGACTCCAAGAAATGTAACCTTTAAACAAACACCAATCAGCAACTGTTTCAAAGTACCTCCAGGATCTGCAAAGATATAGACAGCCCCTAAGGTACAAAACTGAAAAACAATTATGTGAGAAATAATATGTTCATATTTTTCTTTATGTGCTATTGTTTTCTAGGGGCAGTTGTTAGTTAAATATACATTCTGTTACATGATCTGCCAGACACTGGCATTTATTGTGGTATTAGGGGTTAGTAACAGTATCTGTAAAACGTTTGTTTCTTCTTGGAAATAGTCTCTCTCTTTTATATGATACACTCAATCAGATGTTTCTCCCCCAGGTTGAATATTTTGAAAGCCTGGAGAAATGCCAGCAAAAGACTGAGATAATTGCTCTGAATACACCTTTAAAAATGTTATTTCTAAGATGATTAAATGTTTATTTGGTTGATTTGGCTGTTTGTTATGACTGAGTATAGTTTTTCTTTTTCTATTGATTTTCCTTCCATCTCCGTTATAGTGTGATCAATCATTTCATAAACTTCTGAGTATGCTTCTATGTGCAAATAAGAAAGAACTGAAATTCTTATTCAAAGTAATTTTCATTTACGGTTGTTTACACACACACACACACACACACACACACACACACTTAATTATTTCTGTTAGCCACAGTATCAAATTTGTGGTAATCACAAATTTGTGAGTAATAATTATTTCTTTTAATGGAACCACCTTTAGACAAAACTAACTTTAAAAAAGGAAGGTTCTACACTAGATTCCTTTGTAAAAGGAAAATTAGCAATAAATCTGAATACACTGTACCTTTTTATTTTAAAAGCAAATTTTGTATTTTTCTCCAATTCAAGATAGAAGTTATTCCATCCCATCTGTCGGAGTAACATCAGTATAGATACTTAATTTACTTTAATAAATGATGTGCCATATCATTAAAACCAGATGATCAAAAGATATAGCCAGTAGCCATTAATTCCTTCATCATTTCAAAGTCAAAGTCCAAGAAAGTAACTGTTATGTATAGACTACCATTTTGCTATTTAGAAACTGAAGGATTCCACAAATACATGGAGTCCTGCAGTGCTCCACAAAACATGCAAGATATAACTCAAAAAAAAAAAGTGAAACCTGTTGTTGTTCTTTCTAATTGCTGGATAATTTTAATAATTTAGCATTATAATAGGGACCTGATCTTTTAAATGCTGGGATGGTCCACAACATCTGTTATAAAAGACATCAACCTTTTAAGGCTGGGAATTTTGTGGAATGCCAGCACAGAGGACTGTTGTCCCAAATCATCTGACTAATCAAATAAGCAGAGCAGGATATAAAAATGCAGGACTATTTATTCAGTCAAGACACCAGCAATTGGCAGAAAAACAGCTGCCTGAGAGAACAGCAGTAGCGAAGTGTTTGTAGCAGAACTAGTAGAGCCTCCCTGTGAATAAGACATTAGGGGCAGAAACCTCAAAGCAGGAGTAGCAGTAGGTGGTGATAGGGAAAAGCAGTATAACTCCAAAGAGGGGCCAGAAAGGACTTTAAGAAGCTGAACATATGAACAAGAGGCTGAATGGTCTTCTTATTATTTATTTTTAATAACAACAGCTATTTTAATCCCAATTATATACATCATACATGAAACTACTACTAGGGCACAGAGAAAAGCACAGAAACTGATTAAGGTTCAAGGACAGTAACCCTATTCCAGTAGCATAACTGGGGAGCAGAAGAAGGGGATTGATAAAGCAACTGCCCTGGGGATGAGAAGAAAGAGGGGAGGGACAGCTGCTACTTGGCAGCCACACATTCACATTTGCAACCGTGGCAGCAACTGGGTGTCACTGCTTCTACTTTGCCCCAAGCCATGTCCCTATACTGCTGTCCTATTCCAAAGGCTAAATTTTATCCAACTTGCCTCTAGTGACACATATCAGAACACAGCTTAGAAAGTACATATGAAACAAGGTCCTTATTAAAGCATATGCTTTTTGTGAAATTTTCCTGCATCTAAGTTGCCTCTGGTCACAAGGAAAAAAAATCCCACTGTTAGCCAATTCCCAATTCTTCTCATCACTCAATAAAAATCATAGAGAAGTAGGACTGGAAGGGACCCTCCATAGGTCACTTAGCTGCCTGGGGCCAGATCATCCTTATCAAAAACATCCTACACAAATCCATAAAATAAAACCTTTTGGGTTGACAGTACTTTTATGGACAGAACACAAGACATAAGAACTTAACCTATCACAGTTAGATGACCAGGGCAGTCAAAGCACTGCTTCTGTAAAAGGTTGTTAATATACACTCATAAGATCCTAATGCAGATTATAAATGCCACAGAAAGCCCACCCAACACAAACTTTTTTTTAGCTACAATTTGGAATTAATCAGTAGAAAGAGACAAACATTCTCAGCCAGTTTGTGAACATGGAGGAATAGATAAAGGACTTTCTCCTCAGGTCAGATACAGGACCAGTGTGGAAAAATTCAGATGTGGCAACTAGCAATAGAAGCAAAAAATTCAGCACAGAAGATTCCATGTCTGATTCAGTGTGTCAACCTTCATGCAACAGAGGGCTGGGGGGGAGAATGTGCATTGTTGCACTCTTTAAATTTTTATACACACACACACACACACACACACACACACACACACACACTCTCTCTCTCTCTCTCTCTCTCTCTCTCTCTAGTTAAATATCCAATTAAAAGATTTTAACAGGTTTCTCATTCACACTCTGCAAGAGAAAATTTCTTTCTTTCTCCACAAGAGAATTTTATTCCATCCCCTATTTCGTAAATATATTGTGTAAGCAAGCAAAAAAACCTCAATATTTCTGAAAGCTAAATGTGTTAAGTAGAAGGCAGACAAGGTTCCTTGGATGAATTTGATATCTTTTATTAGACCAATCCAAATAGTTGGAGAATAGTTATTAAGCAAGATTTCGGGTTCAAAAACCCTTCATCAGGCTAAGGAAGTTTCAGCAGTTGGTGTGTGCTCTTCCTGGATAGAATGAAAAGTAAAGAAGCCAGAGGCTGGGCTGGGGAGTCAGTAAGTAGAAGGTGTTGCATATATGAAATAAGAATGTAAGAATAGTACATGGCAATGCTACAGATAGGCTGTGAGATTGCACTGTCTTAAGACCCTATGTGAACTTTTAAACAACTTTTCCATTTAAAAGATACTTTTCAATTTTTCATTTGCTTTTAGACAAAATGTGATCTTTTTGGGAGTGCTTGGTAAAATTCCATTTCTTCATTTTTTAAACATTTGGCCATAAATAAAAGGTTATGTATATCCTTCATAGTATCTTTTAGAAACACCTTTTTGCCCTGATAAGACAAGCAAAAAATCTCCTATTAAAGCAGGCCACATACTTCTCCTACAGACTAGCCTATTTGAATAAATGAGGTTTCTTTGAGTACTGTACAGCATAAGCCCGTATAATATGTGACTGCAGTACATTACCACTATGGCCCAACAATAGCCAAGTTGTATGTGAAGATCACTACAGTATCTTTGAGGACAAACTATCTTTGCAAATAAGAGATGGGGTACACCAGGGGCAGGCAAAATATGGCCTGCCAGGCTATTCTATCCAGCCCGCAGGGCACCTAAGAGTTTAGATGATTAATATTAATCTGCTCCTGGCTGCCCATCAAAGATGACAGAACCCAGGGGAAGCCAGCAGGACTCACCAGCAAGGCCAGCTCAGCCCCACCCCACCCCCGCACCCAGAAGTCTGCCTGCCATAGCTTTCCCTGCACATGGCCAACTGCTCCAGCACTACGAGGCTGCAGTGGTATCCCGGGTCCAGGAGCAGGAGGGGTGTGTGCGTGCATGTGTGCGTGCATGCACGCAATGAGACAGAGTGTGTGTTCATAAGGCAAGTCCCACAAGCACACCCCACTATACACATGCACCCACACCCCCCTTGCACTGCCATACACGTAGACCCCCACACCCTCCAGCATCCTTGCCCCCACAAACATCATACTGACCCACACCACACATATCCAAACACAGCCACATGCTCCCTCACCCCACACCCCTCCAGACACACCCACACCCTCCACATATACCCACACACCCACAAATCTATACCCCCTCAGGCCCTTCCCCCAGTATACAAGAGTAATACAAGAGTAAAACTTCATTTTAAGCTATTGTGTTATCACATCTATGTACACTACACAAACATTTCAAAAAAATATTTGTCTTGATTTGACATCAAATTAATGAATCTTGTGGATGTTCACTTTTAAGAATATAATTTGGTATGTTTCTGGTTCTGAGATAGCAAAACCCCTTGCTGAAAGGAATATTTCCAGGGGCAAGGGAAGGGACTTCTGATGGCAAAGTTCAGGGGTTAGGCATGGGACTTCCAGTCCCAGGATGGCAACCAGGGTGTGGGGCACCTATCAAGGAGCTACCCATGCGGCCCTCGACAGCTTGCCAAAACTTGGTAAGCAGCACTCCACCCAAAATAATTGCCTGCCCCTAGAGTCACAGACAAAGCAAATTGGATTGTTATTTCTCTATAGCACTGTGTTTCTCGGCTCCCAAAGTATGTCCTTTTGCCTTGTAGTCTATTCAGAATTTGTGACCCATACTACTTCATAACACTCCCAAGGAGCATTACATCCTGTTACATGGCAGCTCCACTCATAACCTTACTAAAGTTCTCTGCTCTTTCATTGAGTTTAAGTGGTGCTGGTTTCTACACTTGGAGATGTGCTTCCCCACATATTTGTTTAATTAAGAGTAAGCTTGGTAAGATTCTATTGTTATTACCTAAAATTCACAGACTGATGAAAAAAAAATTTTCATCAGCAATCATCAAAATTTATAGAAAGGAGACATAAGGGGTGCCATGCACATGCACACAGCGGTCACTGCAGGTTGAGAGTGTGCACGGGTGACTGGTGCCTCCAGAGACGGGGGAGGGCACAGGTTTTGGGCAGCAATGTCAGCAGCAGGGTGGTGAGTGGCGACCACCCGCATAAGCCAGCAGTCGATCTCGGGGGCACGGGGGGGGGAAGGGTGGCACATGCCATCTTCCCCCCACGCCCCTCCTACCAGTCACCTATTGGGGCAAGGCAGCTGCACCACCCACACACTTCTCTGGCAGAAGCTTGGGCAGCAGCTGTGAGGGGATTGGTACAGAATAAAAGTAAAACCCTGTTACACATGAAAAAGTTAGAGCATGAAAACTGAAAAGTCAGGCACCAAGAAGTTAGAAAACATCAGATTTAAAATTGTGTGTGCACCCATAATATTTGACCCTGGCTTATATTTAGTGTATTGCCTATAATTATATGTTCGCATCACTTTCTTCCCCCCAGGATCCACTGCTTCATGTAGTGCAGACTGTACTTAGTTAATAAGCAGCTATTTAAAACTTTATTCTCTCATTGTTCAGTGGCTGGCCCAATGCCTTATTCACCACGCACTATTCAAACCCTATTGCAAAGGCAAAACTATTAATTTCCTTATGGGTTTTTCAAGAGCAATTGTATTACGTGATGCTTCATAAACATTATTTAATTTCACTTTGTTCCCAATTTTACAGATGGAGAACCTAGGCACATAAAGATTAAAGTCAAAAGCATCTATTATTTTTGGATGCTCAATTTGAAAGGCCTACACCTGATTGTTCTGGCAGCAGATTGCATGTTAGTTGCGCAGCACAGCTCCCAGTAACTTTAATGACCACTGTAAGCACTTCTCTAAGTCACCCGGTATCCAAATTAGCTGGTCAGCAAATGAGAAACAAATGGACACCTATACAAAATTTAGTGCGACTGTAGCACCACACGCGGACTTGGCAGCATGGTTCAGAACTAAATCCTGCCTTCTGAGCAAGTGCTCACCTGCTTTAACTATAAAATTACCCTTTCTTTTGCTGTAATTCCGTATCTCAACACTCATCTTCTACTTTCTGTGATGAATGAGGGAAGGATTCTATAGATAAACTTCTTCACTACATAATCACAACTGATCCCCAAACAGACTCATTCTTGGGGAGAAGAGAGAATATTCACGTGAACACACAAATAAGGACTACTTTATAATGAATGCTTCTCAATTAAAATGGCCCAGGCAACCTTAATGCTGGCATGTCCTAACTTCTCAGTGGTTTTCTGAGGACTTTTCCAACTTAGCGTTCTTTAACAGTGATTTTCAGTTGTAATTGCCTATGTTTTTTAAAATGACGTACTTAAAAAAAAAAATGGGACAACATACCAGATTCCCACGGTTCTTCAGAAGGACTGGAACTTTTAGATCCACTATATGCACCTGTGCTTCAACAGTCAAATGACATCTCAGGTTCCACTCCAGCCTCTGGAGAGCTGCTCCCACTTTACCACCCACAATTTTCCCGTCACAGTTTTTCTTGTCTAGCATCCTCATTGGGTCTCAGGCTCCCCTACCCTATTCACTCCCTGTCTTCTTGTCCCAGATCTTCCCAAAAGCATATCATATCTGTTTTCCCTCTCCCCAACATTCATTTAAAGCCCCCTTCTTTCTGTCTATAGTCATGTTTTTTTCTACTTCCAGCCCACTCAGCCCCAAACCCCTCTTCTCCCTCTCCTCAGAACTGCTTTTGCATTCAAATCAGATGGCTTCTTCCACACTACTTGAGGATTAGTTGAGTGGAATGGAGGACTTCCTGAGAGCCTAGGAGAGATAAGCCCCTGCTCTCGGTTCCAATGGCTGGGCCTACTCTGACACAAAAGTATTGAAAAGGGCCATTAAGAAAGATTGTATCTTTACCCTCTTAATCCAAGGAAAGGTGCCTATCAGCTACTTAATAAGGCTGGTATAAGCAGAATCTGGTCAGGAGCTTCAGCATGCTGAGGATAGAATTCTGCAAGACTTTTAGCCATAGTAATAAGTCTCTGTGTAAACTGCAAATTTTCCAAAGACTTGTAACGTAAGCTAATAAGAACAGATGTGCACAAAGATGGCAAATGTCACACATTTTCCACGTTGTCCTAAGACAGGGAACACAAGGGCACCACAAAGAAAAGTCTTTTAAACAATTTTATACTTGGGCATAGTCTGTATTTCCCTACACTTATTCTGAACTGTTTTGGCCAATGTTTGAAACAGAATTCAGTCCAAGGCAGACACTCACCATAACAAGTATATTCAACAGATTTATATTCCAAACAATTGAAGGTCAGTAAAGTTCTAAGCAAGTAAAAACAGGGTTACCAGGCAAGCAAGCTTAATGGGTGGGGCTGGTGGCACAGCCTATCTGGGCACCAAACCCATAGGTTGCTCCTTATCCTGGGAAACAGCAACTCTGAAAAAAGACTTGGAGTAATAAGGTGGCTAAGGTGACCATGAGCTCCTGGTGTTGCTAAAATAGGTAAAGCTAGTCTTAGATGTATGAACGTAAAAACAGGGTTTTTGCAACCATCATGACCACTACTGAAATTCTGTACCTATTTCTGGCATCCTGGCACATTTCAAGAACTACACTGATAGAAGTGGAGAGGATTCAGAACCACGATTAAAAGACAGAAAACCTGCCTTTTATTGAAAGGGCTCAAATAGCTATATCCATTTAGCCTACTAAAAAGAAGATTTAAAGGGTGGCATACACTCTAAACACTCACAAGAAGAGAAATTTGATACAGAGCTCTTCACTCCAGCAAACAAATGGTATAACAAAATATTGTTGAAGCTAGAGAAATTCCGTTTTAAAAAAAGGCACACATTTTTAACAGGAAGGGTAATTAGCCTTCACACTGATTCTGCAAAAATTACAGGTATGTCCCCATCACTGAAGTTTTTAAATAAAATTGGATACTTCCTAACAGATATATTCTAGGCAAAGACTAACTTCATTCAAAATTCCTATTGCCTGTGCCATGCAGGTCAGACTAAATGACCACAGTAGTCCCTTGTGGCCTTGTAAGCTGTGAATGAAAGCTGCAATACTACCTTTGAAGTTTATATTTAATTTATTAATATAATCAAGATTAGTATGTCATCATGTTAAGAATAAAAAGTATTAAAACATAGGCCACGATCTGAAAAATACTGCTAGAAGACTCATGGAGCCTGTCACTGCTTTTGTAAGAGTATGTTTTTATTAAAGAACAGCTTCATTCTGTAGATAAATAAGCAATGGTTTTATTTGATTTTCTGCTAGCTTGTCTAACTTAACTGCTAGACAGATAGCTAAGTGAATGCACAGCTGAGGTTTTAAAATCCCTTAGTCTTTGAAATTTACAGGAAATCATAACTACCTAAAATCCATCTCTATCAATTATTAGATGAAAGTCTGAAGATCAGCACTTCAAACTGCTGGCAAGAGAAAACCTTAGAAAACATGAGCCAGCACTGATTTGCTAATGCTACCGTGTGAACAACACAAGGGTTTCACATTTCACTGTATGGGTACTAGAAAAAATGATCATTTTTATGGTACATTTTGAGTTTCATGTTTAATACTGCTTATAAAAGTCCGATATTATTCCCTGATGTATTACTATTCTACTAGTGTACAGCTGCCAACTGTAGTTAAATCTGATTAAGGCCCCCTGCCGAGTTAATCAATCTGATAATGTCAGACATTATTAAGGAAGCATACATGATATGGTCACACCATCTTTTATCAGTGGCATGTACGCCAGTGCCTTTGTTTTCACATGACATTGAAACTGCTCAAACCAGATACAAAATAATATTTTTTATCCTTTTTCTCAAAACGTTTGTGCATTATTTTTCTATATACAGATCTATACACAGCCATTTAGTACAAGAATATTTCCTTTCTATTTGCATTAAATATGTATAATTTTTAAAATTTGTAAAAAAAATAAAAGGTGTACATGAAAGATTCAGGGTAACACTTATAAACCTAGTACCTAAACATTCTGACTTAGTAGACTTATTAAAAAAAAAAATAAAGGATTGTTTTTTCAACGAAGCATACTACACTTTAACATGAAATCCCTATGTATCACAGACAAATACCCAATTATCTATAACAAAAAAAAAATTCTTCAAATACTCAAATACTTATTATTCTATTTAATTTAAACCAGAGGAAGATAGTATGCTACAGTGATGTAAAACCTACACAGCATGTTTTTCAGTGATACAGTTTAATACAAGTGTCAAATTTAGCTTTGCCAGTGCATACTTATATACAATTAAAAAGCAAATCGAGTTGTTCCTGTTTACACAAAGGTTGCTCAAGTTAGTACACTTCAGTATTCTGAGGATAGTTATCATTAGAAACAAAGCAAAATTCATCCACTTGCTATATCACCAAGATTTTAATATCACTTAATCAGTACTGTTCCACTGCACAAAGGATGCGAGAAGATCATAGAAGAAAGACAAGTTATACAGTCTGCTTCTCATCTGTGCAGGTAATGCAGACAACATAAAGGTGAACAAGGGCCAAGGCCACAATATTTGTCCATTCCTTTCACCTTTCTTTTCATGAAGTATTTTTCTCACATGCTGAATACTTTTTTACAACTTAGGTTTCAAATTGCTGTTTTATCAGGTTCAATGCCCTGGCTCAGTCATTTAAAAGACAATAATATGCTTTCTTACCTATACGACTCAATCCAGAAGAACAGCTGTAACTCACTGGCTGAGAGAGAGAAGACCATAAATATAAAGTGGGCCAGTCTAAATGAGGAACATTAAGCCTGTTGCAATTCAAATAAAGGAAAAAATAGAAATACATACAGCCAGACTCACACCAGGCAGTTGAAGAAAAGGTGAGAGGTACCAGAATGGGAATTTTGTACCACATATTTCTACACTGAATTATTTGTACCACATATTTCTATGTACCCTGAATTAAGTTTCTCCATAGTTGTTATAGCTGTGTTAACTCAGGCATCCATCTTGGCTGAGAAGTTTAAGATGGGAGAATCTACCCATACATTAGGGATAAAAGAATATTCCACTCAGCACTTCTAGCCTCCTCTGACTCCACCATACATTGCAGAAGGCAGAAACAAAAGTCTGAAATGTAGTATTACTAGCTTTCTACTTTACTTGATATCTTGCCATAGCACCCTAGAAGATGCAGGGTCCTACTCAGTTTCTGAGCATATAACTAGTAAATACAGACCAAAAAGAGGCATTCTGTTTTGGAGCAGGACATTTATTCACTACACAGATGCATATTAAACTGAGCTGTAGATAAAGATTTAGCTAATGCTAGTGGTTTATTTTAAAATAATCATTACTATTGAGCAGAATCTTAAAGAAATATTTTGTTTCCCTCCAACTCTTCAAAGTTATAATTTAAAACAAAAGCTATAGTGTAATGTTAACTGAAATGATAAAATTCTTTTTCATGCTAAACACAAAACAGAAACAAATTGCAGTACTGCTCTGCTGTTTGATTAACCCTTGCGCAGATGCAAAGATTGAGAAATGCTTCATTCCAATTACAAGCTGCCAATGAAAGGCTATAGCATAAAATTATTCCAACAGAAAAGAAAAAACGTGACTTATGTTTAATAAGAAAACCATATATATTTGTTGGGAAAGTTATTGCTATTTTATCTCATAAAAAATGCACATCATTGGTGGAGAAATGGAGATTTAAAGCGTGCTTTTATTTGTCCTCCTCCTTCCTCTCCAGCCCCAAGAACAACAGAAATGGACCATATAAAAGATAGGGCGGGGGGGGAAGGGGGGGAAGACCAGGACATGAATAGGTTTTGTATACCTTGGCTTTAACAAGGCAGACAAGGTTCCTTGGGTGAATTTGATGTCTTTTATTAGATCAACCCAAATGGTTGGAGAATAGTTATTAAGCAAGCTTTAGGGTTCAAAAACCCTTCGTCAGGCTAAGGAAGCTGCAGCAGTTGGTGTGTTGTCACAGAGCACTCTGGTGCCCCGTGCCTGCATAGGAAACGAACTGCCAGAGGAGGAGCCCTAACAGTGATTAGGCAGCACAGCTGCAGGTTACCAGGGCAACCCATGAAGTCAGCTGACCCTAGGGGGCAGGGCCTGGGAGTTGAAGGGCCGTAGTAGCACTGAATGTTGTTTGGGGCCGGGTGCCTTGTATTTTAAGTTATAGCCAAGGAGCTGGAGTTTGTGTTTTGTTGTTGTTATGAATGACCGGTGGTTTGGGTGAGGCTATATGGGGTTGGAGGAGGCCTCAGGGGAGCCCCCCCAGTAATGTGGGGATCCTGGTGCCCTGAGGGTGTAGTGTTCTTGTAGGTGCCAGTGAGGGTGTAGTGGCATGGGGTGCAGAGACCCCAGCCCCAGAGAGGGGGCATTTGGTAGGAAGCCCAGTGAGGCACAGCAGGCCCAGGAAGGGTGTAGCACTGAGAAGCCCAAGGGGGGGAAATGTTTGAGAGGCTTGGGAGGGGCCACACTGAGGGGCCCAGGAAGGGTGATCTAGAACCAGATGGTGCAGCAACCCAGGGTGCAGGGACCCCAGGCTCATGAGGGACAGCATAATTGAGAAGGCCTGAGGAGCCCAAAGGGGGCACTGTTTGAGGAGCCCAAGAGGGGCCACACTGAGAAACCATAGGAGGGGCAGCATTGAGGAACCCAAGGTGGGTGCTGCAAACCCCAGTAGGGGCTTGCATTTAACAGGGAGCCCACGTTGGGCATGGAAGGCCCTGGAAGGGGGCAGAGAGGTCCAAGTGGGGTGCAGGGACTGAGTAGACATCTGCGAGGCTTGGGCTGCAGTATTGGGGAGGAAGGAGCCACAGATAGCACACCCAGGCATCGGGGTGCAAGTGGGCAGCCTCCTGCTAATTAACATCAATTAATTAATTACCAAAGGTGTGGCAGGAAAGATGAGGCAAGCAGTTGCCCAAGGACAGGTGTGTGGGCCACGTGGAAAGCGGGCCTGAGTGCCGACCTGTCACATGTTTACTTTTCATTCCATCCAGGAAGAGCACGCAAGCCAGGGGCTGGACTGGGGAGTCAGTTGCCAGGCAGATTGTAATGTTGGCTTTAACAAGGCTTTTGATACTGTCTCCCACAACATTCTTGCAAGCAAGCTAAGGATGTAAAACAGTCGGACGAACGGACTGACAAATAGATACAAAACTGGATGGATCATTGGGCTCAGAGGGTAGTAGTCAATGGCTCGATGTCTATTTGGCAGACAGTATCAAGTGGAGTGCCCCAGGGGTCTGTCCTGGGGCCAGTTTTGTTCGATATTTTCATCAATGACCTGGAAGATGGGATAGAGTACGCCCTCGGCAAGTCTGCAGATGACACCAAGCTGGGAACAGTAGTAGATATGCTGGATGGTATGGCTAGGATTCGGAGAGATGTTGACAAGATGGAGGACTGGACCAAAAGAAATCTCATAAAGTAAATAAGGACGAAACAATCCCATGCACCGGGTATAGGCTGGGGACTGACTGGCTAAAGAGCAACACTCTCTAAAGAGCAACACAGAAAGAGACCTGGGGGTAACAGTAGATGATTAACTGAATATGAGCCACTGCACCCTTGTTGCAAAGAAAGCTAATGGCATGCAGGACTGCATTAGTAGCAGTGTTGATAGCAGCTTGAGGAAAGTGATTCTTCCCTTCTATTTTGCACTGACGAGGCCACACCTGGAGTACTGTGTTCAGTTTTGGGCCCACCACTACAAAAAGGAAATGGACAAATTGGAGAGAGTACAGCAGAAGGCAACAAAATATGGGGCTGGAACACATGGCTTCTGAGAAAAGGCTAAGGGAACGGGCCTTATTTAAGAGAAATGTGGGAAACTGTGGCTTTTCCTTTGCAGATTGTGAGAGTTTCAGCCTCCAAAAGACTGCCTGGGGCTCCCCCATGTATCCCTCCCCCCACCACTGCTCCACACACTCACTCCCTGTCCCAAACACTGAGGGACTAGGGGCAGGGGACAGTGGATCAGGAATGAGGCGGGTACTGGGTCAGGACTGGCCATTGATATTTACAAGCATGTCCTGGTCTAAAAAAGATTGATAACCACTGAACTAGATGACCACCTGAGGTCCCTTCCAACCCTAATTTTCTCTGGTTCTATGAAAGCTGGATAGACCTACACTCAAGGAAAATGAGATTCCCCTCCTTCCCCCACAACACACACTAGTTCAAGAGTAATACCACAGTGCTACAAAGGTGACTGAAAGGTATTTTTTAAGTCTGAAGTTTTTGTAACCTCTACTTTCAGAAAGGGAGGAGCAGTTATCTATTTCTTCTCTAGTTTCTTGACTTGCATTATATACTATGGCAATCTTCAAATGAAAGAGTTACTTCTTTCTTAGACTGATGTAAGCCTAAACATTGTGCTGGTATAGAGCCATATCAGGTAGAGCCTTGACTCCCATTTCCACAGACAGCTAAACCATACTGGCAAAACCCAGAGCAGAAGACCATTATACCATAACAATGGTCATTTTACTGGTAGAGTTTTTGCCACTGAAGGAATCAGCATAAATTGCTTTTGTATGGGGAGAGCAAACAGGGATGAAGCATGCATGCACGTGTATGAAGGAAAAAAAAAAATGGAGCCTCCCCTTCCTGCCCCCAGCCCCCACATACTTTTTGCCAGTGTACAAAAATAGGGATAGCAGTCTAAGGAACAAACCAATACAGATAGCAGTAAACCCTATAACTGTAGACAAGACCATATAACCTGCTCACTGAATTTTTATCTATACTGGGGGCAGGATAAACTAAAAGAAAGTCACTGGCTTTTGACAGGTTTTACTTGGCTGCCAAAGCTAGAAGGAGTACTAAAACCACCTGTCTGCTGAATAAGGAATATGTTGCATTATTTCCCTTCAAAGGATTATTATTTTTTTTTAAACTATAGCACTTAAGAAATTATTTTTAAATGAAAGCCAAAGTTTGACAGAAGTTTAATTTTCATTTCTCCATTTATATGGAAAATTTACTTACCAGTGGCAAGAAGCATTTTTCAGATTCTTAAAGCCAGGGGCCAAACCTTATTCAAAGCAGCAAATCCTTGGATCCAGTCCTACAATCCTTATATAAGCAAAGCTCCCCTTAAAATGATGGTTAAAGAAAGAACCAACAGACCTCTGGAAGTACAAACATTTGGTAAGAATTTTGTAATGCAAAGCAGCAAGAGGCTGTAAATGGGTTCTGTGTCATCTTGCACTGCAACATCTCTATGATTGTTAGGAAGAGTGGGTACAAAGGGAAATAACAACCTGGAACGAACCGGTCCCTCCAATCTAGCCCTCTCCGGAACAGGAAAATCATTACTACACTGAACACAACTGGAAAAGCTTCCAAAATCCATTTTATTTTGGAAGATTTAAAGGTATACCCAAAATGGGGTTTCTGCAAATAAGGGGAAAGAATACTACAGCATCACTGCTCTATTTTCAGACCAGTTTTTGAGGCTCCTGAAGGTCATATCCCCTTGAAATGTAGAACAAGGAAGAAAGATAAAACCCATCTATGCTTCATGAAGTTAGGAAGGAAAAGCAAAAGACAGCTTTCGAAAGAGGAAAATTTACTGGAAGCAAGTTCTTTAATAAAAGTTATGCTTAATACTACAGAAATGAACATTTTAAAATTATAAACGTCTTAGTCAGTTTGTCTGTACATAATGCTTTATTCATACTCTGATTGGCTGACAGAAACAACCAGTGAGAGTGCAAATACAGCATTCAGACAGGACATAGAGGCATGGTGGACTGGCACCTTGATGGTGGGGATTCAGGACATGGAGTGGGGAGGGTGGGGTTAAGTTGGCCTCACACCCCCTGCCCTGTTCCCTGGAGGCAGTGGCTATGGGACAGATGGAAGAGGGGAGTGAGGCCACCTCCCCCCTTGCTCCTTGAGGTGGCTGCAATGGCAGAGGGGGTAGTGGGGTTGGGATGCCATGGGGCAGTGGGGGGCGAGGCCAGGAGCACTGGCCTCGCCTCCCCCTGCTACCTGAAGGCAGTGAATGTGGAAGGGAGAGGGCTTCTCTCTCCCATGCTGCTCCCTTCATATGTGGGGGGAAGCAGCAGGCCTGGGCCAACATGGCAGCAGTGGGGAGGGGAGAAGCCCAGCTGCCACCATGGAGGAAGGGGTGGGGGTGGGATGAGCAGGCCTAGCTCAGAAAAAAAAAGTGTCAGGGGGGTGGGGGGAAGGATGCCAGGCCTGGCCCAGCCCCAGAACAGAGGGTGGGGGAAGCAGCCCAGCTTGGCCCTGAAACAGCAGCAGGGAAGGGGGGGCAGGGGAGCAGTGCCAGCCCCACAATGGTGGCAGAGGGGCACACCAGGCTAGGCAGCAGGGAGGCTGGGGGCTCAGGTCCAGCCCCAAAACGGCAGCAGGGAGAGTGGGAAGGCCAAGCTGGCCCTGTGGTGGAGTGGGGGAAAGTAGGGTGGCCCTCACCCTGTTACATGGAGGAGGCAGCAATGCAATGGGGGAGGAACAGGGTTGGGCCCAAAACAACTGGGGGAAGGGGGAGAACAAGGTCAGGCCCCCGGGTGGGGCTGGGGGGAGTGGCCTGGCCCTGTAACAGTGGGGGTGAGAGTGAGGGTGAAGGGAAAGAGCAGATGGCCAGGCAGCGGTGGTGGTGGGGTCCAGCAGACCCGGAAGGGGTGGGGGTGGTGAGCTGGATCAGACACAGGCCTGTCTCTGGCCACTTCCTCCCCTTCACCCCCATCATTCTTGACGGACAATTGCCTACTATACTATACAGTTCAAGTTTACCATGATGAAAAATGTCAAATAGCCTTAAGAAGTTAATGCAATTTAAACTAGTGTGTTCCATTATTTTTAGAAAAAATAGTCTTATAGCATATGAGACTGACACAGAGAATCCTTATCTTATTTATTATTTAGCGACTTTCAGAAACTCAACTTTATACTAAGACAGTATGTGTGTTATGTGTAGATAGACTTCACTGTGAAAGAAACAAGTAATGGGTTATTCAAGCACTCAGTGATTTATAATGGTCATACTGCTCACTGCATATTTAGCCATAGCCTTTTACCCCCAAAGCCCCAATTTTGAAAAAAATCCATTTAAATTGTATAAAGTGTGAATATAATTTTACATATTTTACTATTTTATTTATTGCATTAATATTTATTTTCCACGTTAGCATAAATATACTTAAATATGATAGGCCAGATTCATGACTGTTGCAATTCCTTTAAGTTTTGTGGTACATGCACCAAAATGGAATCTGATCTACTTTGTTTTAATGCATTGTACATATATTTTCTCAGGTATGTTCTTAAGGTTCATATAGTCCTTCTCTCCCATAAGCATACTGCAAATATTTTTTTCCACAATGGTGTAAACTGGGTCGCACTGATGAAGGAAGATGTGCTCACACAACGTAATTTCCTTGAATTGATGTAAGGCAGTGGGGGAATGGCAGCCTGGGAGCAGCCAGCTGGACAGTCTTGTTCTCAAAGCAACTGATTTGCCAGGTATGCTGATCCTTCAGGCAGGCAGTGGGACAGCAAGTAGCAATTTGCTGTGACAAGCATAATCTAGAGTCTGGGATGTTTTCATATTTAGTACTAAGTTAGGTTCTGAAAAAAACCCAACTTCAACAGATCAAGTCCACAACTCCGTATCATGTCATGTTCTATTCACAGGCAAATCATCATGGTTAGTGGGAACGTTGAATCTAGTATTTATTACCTCCATCAGTTAGGCAGACTCCCTTTACACAATTTATTTTCTCAGTTCTTTTAAATTGAATTAAGTCTCTCTGACACAGCTTACGCCAAATATATACGCCAGGTCTATACCTGCAAGGTTTTTTGGTACAGCAAAACTGAACGTTTGGTAGCATACCTGCATCTTGACTAAGATCTTTTGCTATGTCAGAACAGCTTCATGGATCCCATATCACACCCAATCATACCTGTAACCTTTTGGCTTGGTGGGCCAGATAAAGGGTGAGATGTTGGTGTATGGGCTGAAACAGACACTGCACACCAGAATCAGGCTCCAAGGCCACCTCTGCCCACTGCATCAGTTGTAATAAATAACCCCACTACTTTGGCTCCAATGCTACTGATTTGCCAAAGGAGATGGGTGCCACCTTTATTTGACTTTATGACCCTGTGACTGTTTTCACTGAACTCTAAAGCAGCAACAGACACAGAAAAAAGTTCTGCTATGCAGGGCTGAAAAGGTACTAAGCAGCAACAGAATCTTTCCCCTCTCTGTCTCTTTAAAAAGAAAACAGCCAGCAATGCTTTGGCTGCTGGACTTCACTGTAGATGAAAGCCATGCCTAAGAACAGAGCTGAGTCCACAAGATTTGCTCTAACAGTCTGAAGAAAAAGGCTGGATAAAACTGGGAGCCAATGAATGTTGGACTACAGCTGAGGCACAAAGGAAAAAAAGTCTGACTGTCAGGTTTTTTCCAGGGGCCAAACCTGATTATTCCAGTCTCTCGACTGATGGGATACAGGAGAAGAAACGTTATAAAACCTAATTCTTGACATCTTTTTAAATGAAAGGTATTTTCCAGTATTATGGAAATTACATAAGGGAGCCACACCATGGAGTAATTAAGTATATTTTGGTTTTAGAGTAAATATTTCTCTGAACTGTAAGAAAGGTAAATTCTGTGAAATAAAAGCAACCACACTATTCCTTCTGCTGATTATTAACAATATAGAATCTTAATTAAAAAACAATCATAGCTAATGTTGCAACTTTATTTTCAGCATTGTATCTTTTAGGTATGAAGAATTCAAAAGGTATTATCTGAGCAATTTGTTCATGCATGGACTCTGAAAGGGAAATGAACTCTCAGGTAGTCAATAATTCAAATTTAATTTTTTTTCAACACATGTAGTAAAGAGTGAACCAACAGCAATATGCCATCCATTTTTGTAAGTTACAGTTAATACTCAGACCTCTGTTACCCAGAAAGTTAGCTAAACAATCAAAAAGAGCTATTGAATTATTTATGACAATTGACACCGTCAATTATACTAATATATAAAAAAAAAATCACGAAGCAGCCATTTAAAATCACCAAGCCATTTAATAACTTGGTGACTTTTTGGAATGTTCTGCATCTCAAAAACTAAACTTATTAAGAAGTCTCTTTCTGCTTTCAATTTATTTTCATGACAAAGTAAAATTAGCCATTATTTTTGATTGGCAAAAGTTAAATTAACCAAAAGGGTATTTGTATTAAAAATCATTTTTTCATATTACCTGGTAATGAATTTTGGTTTTGAAAAACTTAGATACATTCTTGAACTGACAGCTGGGCAATTTTTTATTTATTTTTTTTAAATCAGCACTGCAAGGTTAGCAATAATGATTATCTTCTCATAATGGTAAAAGCTTTGACCAATAAAAGGCCTGAATATAAATGATAATTCTTCGCAGCCTACTGAATACATGTTCTGAAATACAGATCACTCAGAATGTGACAAATTAAACACATACAAGAAATTAAGTTGTATGCCCTCTATATAAAGAGTTTTAAAAGTTATGCATATAGTTTACATGAAGTCTTATCAGTATCTAACAGGCACCAAACAGCTTTTATTATTATAGTAATAAAACACTGTTATTGTTGTGCAAATACATGGATAGAGACAGAAGAACTAAGAAACAACTGATTTTTAAAGCACAATCTGCAGCTGACTGAAGCATTTCTTAAAGTTGTCCAGTGACTTATTTTTAGGCAAATCCAGGTCTCTGCCTATAGCTATGAGGGCTCTTGCAACATAACTGTAGGGAAATATATAGGGATGAGGGAAAGTAAATGTTGTGCATCCCCTAATGCATAGCAGGGATCCCATTTGACTTAGAACAACGCACATAAGAGAGTCAAGTGAGGCATGAGAAGGCCTCAGGATCTGTTGGATTTTTAGAGGAAGGTGATACATTAGATAAGTTAGAACCAATCTTCATGGCCTATGTCCACAAGTGAACTCTGAATTCTCCCAGAGTGCCACTCCTGGGAGAATTCAGAGTTAACTTGTGGACATAGAGTCCACAAGTGGACTCAGAGTAGTCTGTCCTTGCCAGGCATGCTGCATAGATTTCTGTTCTACCTGCAGCTATGTCTGACCTCAGCTCCCCCAGAAGTCAAGGAACTAGAATATTAAGACATATTTAAGAAAAAAAGGTATAGCATTTCTCAATACTATACATGGGGATGAATTATTCTGTATTAGTTTTACTGCAGTTAACATACCAGGCTAATTAGTGTTAAAGTGGACATTCTATTTCGATTCTACTTCAGATGCACGTTATCCAGAATATAGCTTGAGGCAATTTAAATTTTGCAGTTAGTCTATAGATCTATCTTTTCCTGCAGCATGTTGGTGAAGTACTAGCTACAAAGCCCATACCCTCTTTTCTTTACTTTATAACATATGGGTATGTGGCTTTGTAAAAACATGCCCTTTTAGTTTCGAGGGATAGAGCAGGTGACATTACAACAGCTTGCATCTCTCATTAGCACTTTATCTGATGAATGGGTTCCATGACCATAAGACCTAAACAGAGTTCTTGCTTAAGCCTGTAATAATTTGGCAAAACTTATTTTCAAACAAAGACAAATTGGCATGGGAGAAGATTCTTATTAAATGTATCCTCTGGAGTATGCTTCTACAAGTTTGACAGCAATCTAAAAGCCATTTTCAAGAGCTTTTTACAAAAATCTTTGCTGCTCACAAGAGGAAACATTAGGCTTTTCAGAGTGTGGTAAAAACTGAGTAGCCTCCTTTAAGTACCTCCACTAAAAGAAACAAGGCACATGAAATATGTTGCTTATCCAAAAGAAACCAGGGTTCATTTGACTGCTCTCTACATGGCAAAAACGGAGGGGGGGGGGGAAGAGTCTATATACAGCAATAAGAGTTTTAGAAAATTGTGCGTGTTGTATGCACCACAAAATATGGTATCATTTCACTTGAAAATAAAGAGTGCTAAGAAAATGACAAAAAGTGTGTTCAAGTTGCTGGTGTTGGCTATTAAACCCTCAAAACTGGAGAACCAAAAGTGAGAGAAGCTGAGAGGAGATTATAAGATAAAACAATGGCCAACTAACCAGTGAAAAACAAAACAAAACATACCAAAAGAGATTACCCTTTAAACAAAACATTTTAAACTTATTTATTCCATTAAACCCTTTAAAATGGCATTCTAAATGAAGCTGAAATATTTCCAAAATCAGATGCTGGTATTTGCAAAACCTTTTTCTTTTCCAGTTTTACTTCTGCTAATACTTCATTTTGTTGCATATGGCAAGCCCTTACAATATTATGCACTTGATTTTGATGGGAAGCCTGAAGATCTTTGATCAAGGTAATGGGAGCAGCTAAGAAGCCAAACCTGCTCCAGAGACTCCTGCCAGTCCTATGCATGAGACCCAGGGACTGACCAGACATGCCAGGTCCAGGGTCCCCTGCTAAGTCAGACCCCACACAGTGGCTTGAGACACGCCGTCTCAAACCCTGTATGCCAAATATGAGAATACACACCAGGTCAGACAACACACCACGTGTCTTCAGAACCACTGTACTGGATTGGACCTGGCATGTGGCTCCCCAGCCACAGCTGTACACAGCTCTAGACCTGGTGTGCAGTCCCAGACTCAGCATGGTGAATCACACCTGGCTCATGACTGGTGCTAGCACATGGGGTCAGACCCAGCATGACAGAATAGTATACTAACCCTGCATGCCAACCCGATACAGTGTGCAGACAGAAGACAAAGTTGTGGCAGTGTTAGTTGTCACGGTACTGCCTTTCTTTTCCCCTCTCCAAACATCCAGACCCATGGGGATCCCTTTCCCCTCACATATCAACACCCCAATTGTTCCCCTGCTGGTCTGAGGGGGAAAGGTGCAGGTTTTACATGAGAAAATATAGTACTCTTTGCCAAAAATCTATCCAAATAATTTCAGCCTTCCAGGAACTGCATTCTTCAATGGATTTATTATTTACTGGAAAAAAAA
>JAGPOW010000261.1:196433088-196448317 GCA_030014935.1 Caiman crocodilus
AAAAAAAATACCCAGCTATATTTTAGGTCTTCTTAGAGGGTTCTGTACTGTTCTGAATCCGCCATGGATTTAAGAGTGATATTTTCCAGAAGACTCATCCCCAACAGGAGCAAATACCAAATCTGAAGAGGCAAAGGATGTCACGCATGGCATGCAACTGAATTTTTGATGTCTTAAAATCTAATTTTAAGTAATTTACAGAGAGAGCTGCTAACCGTTTTTATTTTTTCAGTCACTACTTTCAGAAACTGTATACCTCTTCAGTGAAATGAAAGCAGTATGTAGTGTCGCAATCCACAAGAACAAATTGTAGATGAGATTTATTTCTGTCTAATACTAGCCCATTTCTTGATAATCTTTACTACTCATATAGGCGGAAGAAATTTCCTGAGCAGATTGAATCCTCAATATTATAAACTATGAATCAGACCAGTTTTCTACGAAGGAATTTATTAAATGAAGGAACTCCAGCAACCCTTTGCAGTTTATAGAAACACTACTGATTGCGAGTGGATCACTTCCTAAACTTGAGGTTAAAATGTTTTTGCCTGCACAGAACAGAAAACCTATTCTGAAGTGCTTTGTGTAGATTTAGCTTTTTAGAAAGGAGAATTATCATGTATTAAAATATGCAAAGGAGTTCAATAACTTCCCACTGTGGAGAAAGACCGTCCAGCAATATATATATTTTTTTTTATTACCCATCACCTTTCTTAAGTGGCTTGATATACAACTACAAACATTATAAAACATCCAACAGATTTAAGTCTTGTTACTAAGATTAATAGTAATAAAGCTGCTTATTACCTGGAAGACTACAACATTTGGAGATTCAGGGAAGTAAAACATAATTACACAGTTCCCATTAAACAAGCTGATCGGCCTTAAAACTCCTGGTTACACTACTAGTTTCTTCATTTGAAGGTGGAAGGTGCAAACTGTCATTATAAACAGAAGAATACTAGGTATCCCTCCTGCTACTTTTAGTTCATCTTCTGGCTTCACTAGGCTATTTTCATTCACATGCTGCAAATACAATAAAAATAATGTACGTGTTCTCCCCGTGGTACAGTAAGGAGTATAAAAGGTATTCAACAAAGCTACAAAGAAAATAAAGCACATGATAGATGTACACATCAGCCAATACAGTCAGGATTTTAACTGCAGATCAGTTGTTTGTTCTTCAGAAAAGAACAAGAAAATATTTTTAAGACTCATGCTGTTGCTCACATAATATTCATGGGAGAAAGAGAGGGGGAAAAGCAAGAAAAAAAAAGGGACAAGTAGAGAAAGGTGCTAGGGGAAAGGAAAAGAGGCTTTTGTTTTCATTCTTTAAAAAGTCACAGCAAATAAAGGGTTCCTCGGCTTATGTAAATTCTGTCTACATGCCAGAAATGCCCTCTACTATAACATTAAGATTCCACCTAAGTCAATGAAACAGGTAAACCCTCATAAAGATTTTAGAAAAATCACATGCATTAGTGCTCACTCCTCAAACATCCTTATTATTATTTAACAATTCTATTTCTGGCTGTTCCAGCTTTCCTTTAGACAGTGAGGAAAAACGCTCAGGAAAACATGCAACTGACATGCAAACCTGGACTATTCAACTAAACGTGCTATTTAAGCATTTTAAATTAAGCTACTGTAGAAGACTGCACAAATCTTTAAGGCAAATTTTAAGAATGAATGCCATTTGTTCAAGAACATAACAATATTTGTCCTTTCAAAGATGAACTATAAATTAAACTTTTTCCCACCCCACAGACTGCATGAGCTTTTAATATTTACTTATATCTACAAGTTCACGAGCAGCTAACTACATTCCTTGAGAAAGCAGCAAGCAAGCAGAATTTTAAATGAAGTATAATTGCACAGCGTTTAATAGACACGAAGAGGAACAGTATGCCACCAGATATTTTCTTTCACACAAATATTTAAGGATATCAAGATACTTAAGATTTTTAGTTAAGCCAAAAATGAAATGTGAAGTAGTTCAATGCATGCACTGAACAGGCAATAGCACAGTCTTATGAATTAGAACTTTTGGACCATTACGGATTTTGGATAATGGATAAACAGCAAAAGGATCTAGACGTCAAATGTTTTTTTTCTAGTTATTACTATTATTATAACAGACTATTTATCCCCATCTCTCTCATTTAGTAATGTCTTCTCTTAATTTACTGAATCAGGATTGTCATTTCCAACTCCATTTCTTCCTTTAAATCTGCGCAGGAGTGGGGTTACTCAATTATCAGAAGTTCCTTTGTAACTATTGTAAGAAGAATGCTGAGGGAGTTACCAAAACACTCTGGTTTTCAGAACAGGCTTCCCCTCCCAGCCTCCACCTTTTCACAGTATTACACATTTCCATAAAGTAAGCTCCAAACCATTTGGTACAAACTACCAGATGGCATTCATTATACCTCTACAACACAATCAATTATGCAAGCAAAACTTTCATTACTTCTTTATAGTATCTCAGCATAAATGGCTACTAAAATTAAACACTACCAGTACTCATTATGATAAGAAAAATGTAAGTATGCATTTAAGTACTCATATGAATAATCTAACTAGAGCACTTCTATAGTTGGGCAGTCTCATATCACTGTGATACTGCGTTATTTACTAATCATCTCTGCGTGTTTTCTCTTTGAAACATTGTTCTAATGCTGAGCCATTACAAATAAACTGTTTAGAGTTGATTATGCTACTATACTAACAATTACAGATTGGCCCCTTTCCATTTTATTTGTTAAAAACTTCATTAGTCATGTGTAAAAACTACTGATGCCACACAGATTATGAAAACCTCACAGCTACACAATCACTAAATTGGCCTCCTACAAAAGTAAGAATGCAAATATGATTTTGACAGTGAGCAATGGATGAGTGCAGGAGAGATATTCCCTCCTTGTTAAATGAACTATCAAAACCATGGTCATATCAGTGATTTGTTTTTAATTTTAAAGTCAATCTTTGAAATCTAACAATTCTACAATTGTAATATTTGCATATTATCAGGAAGTACAATGGACCACATTCACATGAGATAGTATATACCTGAATCAACTAGAGTTATAGCACTAGATCCATCAGTAACATCCTATTTGCATCCCTTAAAAACAGAGACATCTTTGACTAAAAGGACGTTTTCTAGTAACAGCAAAAAGAAGTCAAATAAACCCCATATGTGAATAAGGGGAAAATCATTACAATTCCATGAAAGAGAAATATCATCATGAGCAGCTAAATTCAACTACTGCCACATCAAAATAAATTAACAATTCTCAATACTAAGGAAGATCCCTGCAGCATTATAATTTTCAAATGGAGAAAAAAGAAAAATCCTCCAGGGTGGCAGCAGGTGGAACAAAGCTGGCACATCCTATTATTTTAAAATATTTTGAAGAAAGGCAGACCTATGTTTTCATGGTAAAAGTTTTAATTTTAAAGCTCTTCAGGGCTATAAAGCTTCTTTATGCTGAGGGCTACCCATTCTGAATGACAGAATACCATAGTGGCACTCAATTGTTTTGGCTATGCAACATCTAGAAGACCCTAGTCGTATCTGGTTCTCCAAAAGGTTTTGCAGATACCTCAGACGTGGGAAGTCAACCAGTTATGGAGTATAGTTTCATTTATGGCAAAATCTGCTATTTGTTTTTTACTCTTTTGCTCTGTATACAACCATTTATGATATACTGTTTTAATGGTAAAAATGTGGTCCTAGGAATAAAGTACTTTTTACAATGAATGTGTAAAGCAATACAAAATAACCAAAAATGAATTTGCAAAAAAATAATAATTTTGGCTATCTATTTACCACAGTATTTAGAAGAACTTCATACTTTCTGAATAACAATTATCTTCCTCAGCTAAGCGGAGCATATGATTGGCAGACTGCGCTTCACTTTTCAAAGTGGCAATTAACCTTGATATCAGCCTGAAAAGTGTTCTGTACTGGCAGCAGTATAAAACCATCATTATCATCTAAATCATAAAAATCCCACTGAAATTGAGATGGGGTGTCATCCCTCAGCTATTTGTATTTTAATAAGGAGCAAAGAAGGTTGTTACAGAACATCTTAAATACAGCATTATACAACTATTGTTTTATAGTCTTGTGTGGCAGTACACATATCCGACTACCTGGAACTGTACCTTACATGTACAAAAACACTGAAAAATATTTGCATTTTATTATATCTATAACAGGAGAGAGAGAGACGCTTTTCAGTGTTTTTGCTATATATGTTAGTTCAGTATTTCCCAGGGAACTCTATAATACAGTAGATCACAGCATTCAAGTACTAGATTCCAATTTGATTGACAGTGCAATGTTTTTAAATGAAAATGCGATTTTCGGGTTGATCACATCTCTTCAAGACAGCTGTGTCCATAAAATTAGACCTGTTTCTCTACCTCTGTACTACTCAGGACTATCTGATTTTGCTGCTTGAATATTGGGAGTTTTCAATTCAGCACCTTGAAGTTTGGTTTACAACGTACTCAAAAACAGAGTTAAAAAAGTTGCACCATATATGTACTGTTTAAATTTCATAGACTATAGCTGATTTTTCTTCTTAAAAAATAGGCAAGTGAACAGGCCAGGAAGGAAAAATTGAGCCATCTTCTCTAAAAATTTCCCATCTTCAAACCTGCAATGACAAGCGGCTGCGAAAATGTTTACAACCATTCTGATACGGCGTTTCATTTTTATAAAATGTGCATCTTGTGTCAAAGTGTTTTACTGTTTCTGCTGCTATGAACAGGACATTCCTGTGAATAAGATGTGGCAATGAAGGAAGCACTCCTTTAGAAATATGCTCGCAAAGTGACAGGTCTTATTTTATTTGCAACAAAACAAAAATAAATGAGACAAAGCTAATTATGTTATTCAGAGCTAGCTACTTCCTTTGAGCCAGGGACCCTACATTAGTGCTCCAAGACAGGGAGAAAGAACATATAAGAACCTGCTTTTTCCATACAGGGGCCATAAATAAGGTAGCTTGAGAACATAACTGTTGCTCTGTGCTGACATCAAGGATAGGTGTAGTCTCTAAATAAGAGGCAGAGGGAAGGAGCCATGGCCAACTTCTAAAGCAAAGAGAGGAAGTATCATACCTGAAACAACAGTACACACTGCTCTTTTCCTGGTATAGTGCACACTCAAAGAGCAATTTTGAACAAATGAATCAGAATTCCTCCTGACAGCTTCTGCTGGAGGAAGATGCTCCTGAAACATTCTAGCATCAGTTGGTACTAAAACTTTAAGTAATACTTAAAGATTAGCCATCATTCACTTTACTCTGTTCATTGTAATAAGCTCATTGGGAGTAGCCATGTAGTCAACATAGACATCAGGGTTTAAAAATACTAATGCCTGTCAATTTTAGTTTGATCAATTCAAAATTTTTAGGACAAAACCAGACCTAATTAACTCTAGTAATTCAAGTGTTTCCCTGGCAACATTTAACAAATGCTACACACCGTTACAAATTTTCAAGTTAATACATTAACACAATGATGTCACCCTGCAGACTAAAACTGTGTTAAGACAACAGCGAGGCAAGTGCATTGTAAAACTGCTGGGGGGGGGGACTATAATTATAAACCACATATTGTCTGTTCACATTTTAAGGAAAACGGTAAGGCACAGTTAAAGCACATAACCTTAACTGTAACCTTAACCTTAACTCATATAACCTTAACTGTGCCCTCTAATGTCACATACATAAATTTGTTATTATTTAGCTAATGCCTAGAAGGACCAAAACCAGAAAGGCACCCAAACTTCCTTTAGAATCAGATACCAAAATCAATGGGAGTTTCAGGTGCCAATATTTTTGGGATCTGACCCTTACGATTGTTATACTGATCCACATTATCTGAGTAAGCAGTCCTGCACATCCAGCCAGACACATTTATCCAAATACTCCCATGCATGAACCAAAACTTTCTGATTTATATATAAAGTTCTATAACAGTGTTATGATAGGAAAGTGTTGAGTTTGACAGGGTTGAAAGCGTTTCCAAATGATAAACCTGTCTGAATTCTTCTTAAAAGGATAACTCTGATTTTGATTTGATGGCATTTGTTTAAAAAAAAAAAAAAAAAATCACTACAGTACTTCAAATTGCTCCAATGGAAAGTATAGTCAAGCTGTCTGAAGCCACTACCAGAAAAAGCCAGTCTCCATTTTGACAGATAGCAGTCTGAAAGAAAATAGCTCCTACTGAAAATTAGAGAAGGCAAATATTTTGAAAGAAGGCAACCCTCTGACATTTTTCACTAAAGAACATTCTTTATCCTCTGCTAATAAATGGAAAAAGTGATCACTGCTCCTTAAATATGTATATGAAAGGACCCTACCTATTATGGTAGTTCCATTCAAGATCTGCCTCTGAAAATTTGCAGAAACGACAAGGTATAAACTGAAATTACCCAGAACTAAGAATTGATGGCAAATTCTGAATTACTTTAAGGATCTATAAAAATTAACTTAAATACAGAAATGGATTTACTTGTGAAATCAAATATGTATTTGATACTCAAAGAACAAGTGATGTAATTTTTACTGTTCATGCATAAAAGTAGCTAGATTCCCCAATGTAAAGAGCAAGACTTCTTAGTCTTATCTATGGAGCCATGATCGAGACCTCAATAATATATACAGTATTAAAGGTCAAATAGTGGAAAGGAAACAAGTTATCACTCCTCTGGAGCCCTCACTAGTCACAGTATGCATTTCAAGTTAATAGTGCATCTTTACATGACAGATATTCAATGATGCATTTCCACATAGATTTCTACCCTGCCTATCCATGCCACACACATTAAAAACAGAAACAATTAACTCACTACTTTTAATATTAATCAGAGGAAACCAAGTTTCTGGCATAAATTTCTTTGACTACAGTATAAGGAATAATATATTAAAGTATATAATGCCATGCTACACAAACATGAGCTGCCATATGTGCTGCACTGCTAAGCATGGTTTCTATTAAGCCAATACACAGTAACTGGACCCTTGCCAAATAACATGGAAGTGTTTAAAAACCCTGCTTAATCCAATTCCATAGCTCTGAAACAAAAATAAATTCAAGTGCTGCAAGAACTGTTAAAGTGAAAAATTAAAGGCATGTAAACAAGTGAAAAAAACAAATTGTCAGAGTAAGTGAAAACAAAGATTATTTCAAGTTGATCTCTTAATTGTAATTAGCAACATTTGGCATGTGTTATGATACGATTCAAAGCTGAAGTCAGTTAGATACCCCAAAAAGCTTGCAGCAAACTGTATATGTATAACTGCAGAATAAATTTTATTTTGCACACAAAAATGTACAAGGAATGTGACAAAATTGGATTCATGTCATTTTCAAGATGCTGTATATCTTTATTAGTTTATGAAGCTTTGTAAACTGCTCATAAACCCAGAATTTTCACATAGGAATCCACAATGTTAAAAGTATTCTGACCTGTTGTGACTGAGTTCTTTGCAACAGAAGAACTGCACTATTCTATTTCTGTAGTCCTCTACGTATACATTTTAAAAAGAGTAAAAACTAAAATAGCATTTTGAGGGGTGTCTTGAGTCTATTAAGAGGTGCCTGAAGTCTAGAAAAGGCTGAGAACCACTGATGCAAACAACCCTTTACCAAGTTCCCCTCCAAACCTTATCCCCTCCAAAAAGTTTTATATACTTTTATTTCAAATTTCATCTCTTGGATGGTAGGTTTTTTGTTTGTTTTTTTAAAAGATGTGGGAATGACCAGATAGCCATTTTTAACTTAAAAACAGCTATCTAGTTTCTTTAAATTAAGGAAATATTTTAAGTTTCCTAATGACTCTACAGAAAGCCACCAAGTTTGTTTTGTTTGCCCTGTTAGCAAGTACTGACTGTTTATTTAACATATTTATTTCGGAGTTTTCTTAAAAGGGATGTAATGAGTGAACTACAGCTGAAGAAGAAAAAGCATAACATGCAATCTACAAGCAGGAAGACAGGAGTACATATAGAAGGCACTGGAAATCCAGGGATAGAGCACTTGGTGAGAAAAAAAAACCCTTCCGAAATTCTTAGCCAGAAAGCAAAGGGAAAGGGAATAGATTGCCTTGTCTGAGACTAAACAAAGACAACATATTTTTATTTAATGTCTTACTGGACCCAGATGGCAATGGGTCACACATAGGACTACCTGCTTTATTTGGCACATTTCCAACCCCTTTATTTCAAGAAATGTCTGCTATCTGTTCCCCACTGCCAGGGAAAACAGGTACTCTTAAAAAAAGACCCCATTACTCTTTTCCATAGTAGCAATTAATTTCTTTACTTCTTTTAAACCTGCAGCCAGTCTGTGGGCTAGACTGGATCACACCAGAGCCAGAACACAGGGCTGGCCTAGCAATGTCATCCATATGCAGCATGCTGCCTGTGCTAACCCCATGTTGTGTGCAGCATGGCATGGATCAGCCTGACCGTGTGACTTGTGTTGCCTGTGGCTGCCTAGACCCAGCACTACAGGCACTGCTAGCAGTCCAGGGGACCAGCACAGGACATTTGCTACATGTAGCATTAGACTGGCCCTACTTATTAGCTCTGAGGCCAGCCTGGATTGGCCCTATGACCATCTCTACAAAGTGGAACCAGCATGAAGGGCCAGATCAGCAGGGCACAGCATGCAGCACATGCTCCCCTGTGTCAGGCCCCTGTACCACGTGTAGCATGCCCTGGATCCACTCCAGGGCTTGTGCTATCTGCAGAATGCAGGATGGACCCAGCTGTAACACCAGGTTCAGCTTCATGCCACAGGCAGCATAAGTCCCGAAGTGGGGCCTGCGCATACTTCATGCACATGGGCTGGACCTGGTATCATGTGCAGCACAGGGGGTCAGCACATAGTGTGCGCTACATGCTGCGCCCTGCCAGACCAACCCCAAGTGCTGGCTCTAGCACAGCTCAACCCGGACTAACCCTGGAGCTAGCATGCAAGTACAGGAACCACACACAGCACATGCACAGGTCTAGTGCAGGAGTCACATGCAGCATGTGCCCTGGACTGACCCCATGCTATGCGCCATGTTAGGTTCAACCCATGCCCCACACAGGCTTCTGCACGTTGCATCATACAACAGATTGTACAACACTCCTATTTTCAACAGTCAGATTAAACACAAAAGAACAGTATGCCATCAAGACAGAGCATATTTAATATATACACTAAAAATAAACCAAGGTATTTGAAGAAAAATTGTTTAAACCTATTAACCATTACTTTGCACTGCAGCTAAATGCTTTATACCTTAAAGCAGTAGCTCCCAATGAAGTTTGTGGCCACAGGAAGTTTTGCTTTCCAGACCTGCATTTTCAGCTCAACAGGGAGAGTGAAGCATGTTGCTGCCTCCAGTACATTACTTTCTCAGTTTTATTCAGAGTTCCATGAAGATGCCTTTATATTAGGGCAATGCTGTCATAGACTGTTTAAAACTAAAATGAAAACAAAACAACACAATACAACCACACACACACACCAGCTAAAGGTATTAAAGAGAATACATTTAGTAACTAATTTGACACTTCTTACCCAAGATACTTTAAAGTAATAAGCCTGAGCTAACAGCCAGTTATAAAACAAGGCTAACTAAAATGATGAAGTATACTCTACCTACTATTGTAGGATATAATCCCAATGTGATTATTTTATAGGATTGTAGGATAGATACGTTCTGCTACTTTTTGAAAATAACAGCATGCAGGAAACAGGAGGGGGAAGCATTAGTAATGTGAAATTAAATAGTTTTATCACTCTTTACCTTATGATTAAATAACCATATTTAAATCCATCAAGCAAAGCAGACATTGAAAAAAATACCCCATCAACTTGAGGGTGCTGTGCCTTAATATGGCCCTGATTAGATGTTGCTGATTGCAATACATTCTTAAAGGCCTGGCTAAAAGAAATTATGCATAATCTTCTGAGTTGTACTTTCTTCAAGAAAAACTGGCTACATAGCAAAGTAAGCCTACCTAGACAGAAGGTAGGGTGGAATATAGAGGGGGAACCCACCTCTCCCAGATAGATCCACAAAGCCATGAAGCTATTCTGGTAAATGTATTAATTTAAGAATAAAAAAAAGTTATTTTAGCCTTCTTTGAATCAAATCAGATTTTCTTACTTGGTCTAGTTTTCATCTTCCATGCACACCAGCACCACTAATAATAGATAATTTCATACCTGCACCAGTTCCTTTTATACTATAAGTCAACTTATCAAAATTCTTAATATCACCTTTCTTTTAAATAAAAATATAGACTAATCTTTAGGAAAAGAAAGGATTTCCTGCTATACAAAGCTGTAGGGAACTCAGTGGTTTCTGGTTTGTAACTATCTGAAGGAATCAAGACATAAATGACATAATACTATTAAATCCACTCAGTAAGTCACACTCAGTGAAGTGTATGGGTATCTTGCTGGACCAGCAAAATTAGGCCATTTGGGGTTGAATAAAGTTCATATGAACAAAGAACCACACCTCACACTAATGAACATTAGAATAATGTGATACCTCTCTACTTACATGCAAAAAAGGACAGAGAACTCTATACCCTCTAGCCCTGTCTTCCCATGTGGTCCAGAGCACTTCCTTATGGTAATGGGTAAAGCATATTGGCTGCTGACAGACTAGAAAAAAAAACACCAAACAAACAAACAAATCAATGATTTACCGGAAGAGGTACCAGGATAGTTCTACCAGCTTCAGTGTCTATATAAATCATGCAGTTCAGCAGGGCTTTTTGGTGCTCTTATCTAAAGCTGACTCAATCAGCTATTAGATAAAAGAAACAAAAAAGCCCCAATGTAGCAACCAATATATATAGACCTTGGGCAAGCCAAGTCAAACTAATGCAATGCCCCTTTTGGTTATGCAGTCAACTCAGCACAGGGACACACCAAGTTCAAAGTAAAGCACAGGGTCGGGGGGGTATGTCTAAGCAGTCATTATGTCCAGTCCTTCAGTTACACACAACCTGTTAGCACTCCAGAGCATCCTGCCCTACATAGGTGCTCAGTTTCCCTTTCCCCTGGCTTCAGATGGAGGTCACTGGCCTCTTGCCCTATACCTGTATTCCACCCTAGTTCTAAGAGACAAAAATTAAATAAAAAATGCCACCTGAAGTAACTTAAAAGCTGATTTCTAGAAAGTAGTATCTGCCCCCTTATGTTACAATAAGATACACAGCTCTGAAATTAGGTATCTAATCTTAGGTACCTAATTGATGTTTATTTCCTTATATTGGCACTAGCAGGCAAGCCCAAAAGTAAGAGCACCAGAACACGTACTTGTCCTCCCTCACCTTTCTGCCTATGTAGAGGCTCTTCCATTTTATTTTGCACCTCTCCAACATAAAGAAACCTTCAGCTACCAATTATTTTTCCAGAGGGTTGTTTGGCAGGTGGCTGGTTCCTGCACCTGAAATACTGGGATACAATCCATCTGCTGATTTTGCTTTCTCATAAAAAAGGGGATTCAAGAATCAATGCAGCACAACAATGGTTTAGAAAGGGTTATAACCAAATTATTTTGAAGCAAGAGGCAGACAGTTTATTCAGTAAATTGCATAATATTTAAAAACTGTTTACCCATTAAAAGAACAAATCACAATTGCTGTTGGGAATTAAAAAAAATAGGAAAGGATAAGAGTAAAATGTGGAGGCATGGTGGCAGCACCAGTACTATAGAACATCATAAGAGGACTCAGTAGGATGAAGACAGACATGGGACTGATAGGATAGTAAAATTCTAAAGAGTAGTTTAAAATAATGGTCTCCACAGACAGCTGCCTAGTCAGTTTGTGCTGGCTCTCCTCTATTTCCAGCTGCTATATTCACACTGAAAGAAGCTAAAAATACATTAAATACTTTCCTAATAATATTTTTTTCTACATAAGCAATTGCTGTCTTTGCCACACACATGATATCAGTTGCCAGTGGGAAGAAAGGTGGTTTAAGTTACTAAGAATGGGAGGGGTATATTCTATGCAACACATTGGTTTTTTACTAACATGGGATATAAACTGCAGGCAAGTTTGAAAAGTATTTAAGTTCCCAAAAGTGCATAAGTTAAGTTATATTTTAGATTTTCAATCTTAAATATGAAGTATACAAAGTTGGAATAGGAAGCCTGCTTAGATTGTTTCAAGATTTACTATATCCAATATTTCTAGCAATTAAGACATTTTGCTAATCTGAAAAAGCAAAAAGCTCCCCTCCGAATAATACCACAAAGGTGAAAATCTCTATAATTTAGTTATTTTTTCCCAAAAGTCTTTACTGGAATCCTAGAAAGCAAAATACTTTTAAAACATGAAGACCTATATTTCCTGTTTTCTTTCTACAGGTATTTTCTCAATATTAATGCATGCTCTATATAAAGATCAAGGAGAAAGAGAATGCAGGCCAAAAAATAAACAAAACAAAACACCAAAAATTTTCAGTTCTTGCTATTGGCAGTGAAATACACCAGACGTACATCTTCATGACACACAGTCCTCTGATGATAGTAGTGATTATACTTTTTCCGCCTAACTTGGCTTCTGTTACTACTGTGACCTACAATATATTATCCACACATGCACACAGGTCATGATTCACAACTCAGTGGGAGTCTATTGGTCTGAACTAGATTCCATCGCTTATAAAATACACTCTTTTCTAGTAAAGCAGGCAACTTAGACTTGATACAATAGTATACCTACCTTTTACAACCAAGTATATCAGAGTATTTAGGATAGCCAAAATCTATGGTTTATTCATCTGACATGTATATTCACAAAGGTTATTTTTACTTGCATCTCACCAGCACAACTTTCTAACATCGAAACAAGTTTTGCCTAAAAGACTGGTGAATAAGACACCAACCCTATACCAAAATCTCAAATAAATCTTTTTAATTAAGTTTGCATACAAGTAGGTAAACAACACAAAAAACCATAACATTTTCAAGAGTACATTTCCAAAATTCAGAGGCCCTGACATTTCTCATATTGTAATATTTCAGTTTTGATAGCAATTTTCTGTATTCCTTTGGAATTAAAGCTATGTTAAATCTCTAAGTCACAAATCTATATGCCCAAAACTACCAAGTCCCTCGGTTTTTAGAAAAAAATGTTTCAAATTACAAAGAGGTGATAGTTTGCCAATTACAAGGGGGCATAAGTGGGTCACACTCACCCACCTTCCTTATTAAGGCCAGTCAGCGCAGGGTCCAAGATTTCCAGACAGTTTTTCTTACGTGGGACAGCCTTCCCCCCCAAACCCATGGTAAAAGAAAAACAGCAAACCAAGCACACGTGCAAACACAAACAACTAAACCACCAACCCTAAGGTTTGGAAAAAAGAGACTTCAAGGTTTAGGAGGAGCACGACAGGCTTTGTGCTTCCCCCTAAGCACAACCACCTCCTCTCTTCTTTCCTGTGCTCACTGCTCCTGAAGCTCTGCACTCCCCCTCTAGCTCTACCCTGATTTCCTGATCATCTCTTGCAGCTGTTCCCAGCTGGGTAGACTCTAAACTGCTTGCTACCTGCAGCTGTTTCTCACACTGAACACCTCCTTACAGTATGTGTCAGCAAAATATATGGTCACCTTGTTTTGGAAAAAACCAGCGTATTTTCTTTGTGAAGAATAAGTGTTGTACAAGTTCAAATAACTTCAGATTTGTAAGTAACAAAGAAGTGACCTTAGTCTCAATTTTAACTCTTAAAGGAGATGCTATATCCTAGGATGCAGCTAAGGGATACTACTGTATTAGATGCACAGGGGTTTTTCTGGTTACGTTAAGCCCAAAGTCCTTCTCTTTTGTGGTTAAAGGGCCTGGAGAATCTTCTGCCTCATGATTCCACCAAGTCTTTGCTAGATTGTAATTTGGGCATGTTTCCCTACTTATTATATACCTAGCTAGATAGCCTGTTTGAACTCTACCATTTTACTCCACAATCAGACACAAATGCAGCTATGGAAGTGAACCATCCACATTACCTATAAACCTGTGATGTCTTGTATATATAAATCCCATCTAGGGGGAAGGAAAACAGAAAACCAAAACAAAACAATGAGTTATCTGGAGGGGGACTGGGACTGAGCCCAAAATTTGTACAAGTCATTTGTGTTTGAAAAAAGCACCCATTTATAATCGAAAAATAAACTGTATTGTTTATACAAAAATAAAACGCATTCCACAAAACCAAGCCAACTCTCTGTAAAAGAGTATTCAGGTTAATAAATTGTAATACAGTATCTATCTTTCTTCCCTATATTGAGAAATCATGCCTGGCTGGTATATTTATTTTGTAATGTTCAACTATAATAGAAAATAAATGAGGTTTAAAAGAGCACACTGCATAGACTATGCCAACATAGCATAAAAGTAAATGAAGTGACTCCTTATAGATTATTTGCTCAAAGTAAAATTACTAATGGTTATCTATCAAGATCATGCCATGTAATAATTCTGTACCTTAAAGGAGGCACATTCAGTTAAGTATAATTTATTCATTATATATCTTGCAAGGCACTTCATTGCTACCTTGTCATGTCAGAATAATTCAGAGAACAATAAATCTGCAGGTCAGACCTTTTTTTTTTTTTTTTTTTTTTTTTAATATACACACACACACACACACACACACACACACACACAGTGGGTTAAAACAAGTTTCTACTATGCCCACTAGTAACCAGTTTACACTTTCTATAAGAATAAAAGTTCCTAGTGTATTAAAATGATTCTTTTTTTTTCTAAAGGGGCAAGAATTCAGATAAAAACAAATGATGATGCTCCGAAGAGCTATAAGATTTTTAGACTCAGTACAAAGAGTTCTTGAGGTATGTATTCTTCCACAGACTAGAGTTTTATATTAATCTCAGCAAATCAATCTACTGATAGGCATCAGTCATCAACGCCTAAGTAAAGATCTGCCATTTGAAACAGCTTTGATGTAGTTGAATACTCACACACGGTCATAAGTACGACAAAACAGCTTAGCTATTAACATGTTTTATCTAGCAAGGAGCTGTTCATCCTAATTGGCTGAAATACTCTTTGAACGCTATTATTGCAAGGCCACGTCACCATTTAGTGTTCTAGTATGTAGTTACCCAAGTTACACCCTGAAACCCAGCACAAAACATTTTAACAATTTTTTCTCTCTCTCTCTC
>JAGPOW010000261.1:196448417-196508160 GCA_030014935.1 Caiman crocodilus
AAGGCCACGTCACCATTTAGTGTTCTAGTATGTAGTTACCCAAGTTACACCCTGAAACCCAGCACAAAACATTTTAACAATTTTTTCTCTCTCTCTCTCACTCACACACACACACACACACACACACACACACACACACACACGTGCACACTTCTGTTAAGAGACCAGAACAATAAAGCTATCATTTTCATTACCAGTTGTTTAGTAGATCTGATACTGAAGTGTACTGGAATACATTACAAAAAAAAAAAAAAAGAAGCAGCTATTTCTGTCAGTCAGCCCTTCATTTTACTTCACTATACAATGAATCCTATGAACCACGTGCAACACTTGATATCAGCTGGCAGAACTGGGTGGGAGCTATTCATCTGCATTCAGCCTGACCTCCTGTTGTGAGAGGTCCATTTCAGGGGCTCCTTTAAGTACTGCTGCACAACCCTGGCATAATACCAACAACGACCGTATGTCAAGTTGACAGATTAGAATTTTGAAAAAGCCATCTGAAAACTCTTGCCTGAACCTGCACTTCAACGTAACAGGGTTCTTTTTCCTTATGTCATTACTCTTTTCAAAGCAAGTTTAACACACCATAAGTAAACATAACTGACAGAAAAGCAAAGCACTAAGTCATAAAAAGAATTTTTGATAACAGACTCTACTTCATTAAGTTTCCTCTGAATGTCATAACTGATGGCCAGAAATAAAAAAAAAAAAAAAAAAAAAAAAAATCACAGTAAACCCAAAGCCAACATTTGTATTTTTCACATTTTTCTTTTACCAATAAGCTAGCAATTAGCAATCAAAAAGGAGCCAAAAGCACTAGCAAAAATGCCACCTGAAGAAGCAGCAGCATTTAAAAGACTAAGTCTATTCCAACCACACATCTAGTCTAATAAAAGACAACACCCACAATCAGTCCAATAAAATACATCACCCACAAAAATCCTCAGTTGGAATATATATAATTCCAGAATCATAAACAAAATGCTACTGATCTCACTTTTTCTATGTTGACAGATTTCATTTTTTATCTCGAATGTCTCAACATATCTAACATTTCATTGCTTTATTTTTAGCTAACCTATCCTTACTCACCATCCTTGTAAATTATTTTATATTAAAACACTGTAGACAAACAGCAGTATCTACCACTCCATGCTGATGTCACCAAACTGAATGAGCTGCTGAAATGTACCTTTGGCCTCCAATGTCATTTCAAGAAATATTCCAAATTAATAAAATCCATGTCAACTTACCTACAGTTTGGAGGAGGGTCTAATGTAATTTCTGCAAGTTCTTTCTGAATTCTTAAGAGAAAAAGAAACAGAAGTTATATGGACAGTACTTTTCTCTTAATGCATTTCCTCCAACTTTATGAAAAATTTCTACTGAAGTCAGTATTAAGAAATATACCTAATTCTCATCCATAATGGAAATTTGATGCAATAAGGTTTCATGAAACTACCTGAAGTATTTGACAAGTAAGACTCCAATGTCCCTTTAAAAAGAAATGTAGTAACAATTTTTAAAAAGCACAGTGAATTAAGGAAAAATGCACTAATTTCAGCATGGATGGACATGGCCCCTAATATAGCTGAAAACAACCAAATGTTGATAACATTTTGTGGTACACACACTCACTCCAGCAAGACCTTATTAAACATCATCATCAATAATATTTTGTCAAAATGGACAGTGCATATATAAGTCTCAGATAAAAAAAACCTTATATCACATTTCCTATGGAAGTACAAGAGATATTGTCTTTCTGACCAAGAATGTAGAAAAATATAGGCTCTAAAAAGAAAAAAAGGCCTACATTTTAGTAGATGAAATCCCTCCAAGGAAACCTATTGAACATCATCTCTTCACACTGAAGGAGGTGGAAATCAGATTATCTGTTCAGGTGCTTAATTTTGAATTTGGGAGCCTAGTTTTTAGGAAACTGCGCATTAGGGGGCAATCAGCAGTTGTTCAACTGGCAAGACCTCCCAACCTGCATGTATGTTAAGACTTCCATGGATTAAGGCAGGGGTCAGCAACCTACAGCCCACAAACTGTATCCAACCCATGAATTAGCAGGCTGGTTCTGGCCTGCAGCAGCTCAGGAAATCTGCAGCATGCTCCAGTCATAGCAACAGAGGTGTCCTCATAGTGCTACTGCCTGCCACATTCATTTGATTCTTCCTGCTCCCCAGGGTCCTAGTTTCTGGCCCTGTTCTATTTACTGCATTTACTCAAATCCAAGATGAGGTCTGTCTGGTCACCCACCCTCTGCAGTTGCAGGGGGGGGGGGGGAAGGGAAAAATCATGATTTTAAGACATGTTTTTGCTAATTAGAGTCCATACACAGAAAATTATGAACACATTTGTAATTTTCCATGTACAGAGTACAATTCAAAGTTGTCTTAAATTCAGATAAAATATAGCATTTCCTTCACAGCATCTGCTGATTACAGGGGAGTGCGGCCCACAGTGAGGATTGGGCTGCAAGTGCCCTGGGGTGGCAAACATTTGTTAACCCCTGGATTTAGGAGTTCTAGGAAGTCTGAAACCTTTTGGTCATGTCCTAGAACCTCTGCAGTATAGCAGTAAAAATGCTTTGCATCTTAAGTTGAACTTGGCCCAAACAACCTCCAACCGTCCAATGAAGTTTAAAATATGTCCAGTTAGCTGGAAAAAAATTCCTGGAGTTTGTCAGGGAATGATTCCATAAATAGAACCCATCAACCATGCCCCCTGTAAACCCATGACCTCCCAAATATGGGAGTTCCGGTGCCAGCAGGCAGTTTTCTGAAGGACCGAGGAAAGGACAAAATATTCAGCAGTGCCTCAATAGCCTTTTTTCAAAGATTGGGTTTAGGAGCAGATTTTTATTCCTCTCTATTAAGAGGAAAACAGAATGATAACACAGCCAAAATTCATGAACCAGATGCTGAAGTCAAGCCTGACCTAAGGTACATACGTATTTTGGCAGCTGCCACCTACTCAGCACATAAGTAAATCGAAGGAACTGATTTATCAAGGTAAACACTTAGAATATTAGAGGATTTAACATACAAATGAGCAGCTGACTAATTCTCAACATAATATTAAGATACAAACACAAACTTAAACATTTAAGTCTCAAAATACTACCAACATTTCCTCTATTCCATTAAAAATAATGGATTTGTTTGCTGTGCACGACTCAAGAACACAGATGACCTGGCCAATAACAGGATCCTACCTACTTTATCTGTCATATTCGCAAGTAACTTGCTCACATAATATATACTTTTATGGTTGGGAGAAATACTAGAAGATACTCGTATAAAAAAAAAAAAATCTTTATAGAGATTTTAAATTTATTTTATCCCCATCTTATTCATAAGTTCTTCTGAAAAATCATAAGACTGAAGTGGTTAAACATACCACATTTTAAAAGAATATTCTCTAGACATATTCCCTCTCCCCCACTTTGTTTTAAACAGTTTACACTTGTATTAAGAGGAGTGAGAGGCTCCCATAGCACTGCAACTCATGAGACCAGGTTCTGGAGCAGAGAGAGGAAGGGAAAAGTCTATATGCCAATACACTAAATGTTGACACTTCCATTTTTCTTATATATATGCTTTCTTTCCCATAAATATTTGAAAACCCAAAAACCCAGACTGGAGAATGTTTAGTTCATGCATTCTAGGACAACAAGCAAACCCTACTTTATATTTCATCTTTTCATAGACTGAATAAATAGAAAATTGAACTATGAATGGTTTACTTCATGGCTGAGTTTTTAAAAAAAGGTGCACTTATAAAAGCCAAGGATTTTTTTTTAAAGATACAAGACAGTTGTTTGCCAATTATTCATTCTGGTTTGCCAAGTATAGCACTTCTTGCTGCATTCCTTTAAAATAATATTCAAGTCTAGTTTCAGGCTGTCCCAACTGAGGATTATAGATTGCTCCTTTCTCTAGTGTTGAATTCCAGACAAGAAATTCGTGGGATAGGTAATGCTGAAATACTTTAAATATCTTTCCAGGGACAAAAGACCATGTAACTCAATTACTTAAATTCACAATTCAACACAAATAAAACCAGCAGGTTTAAGACAAAAAAAAAAAACCTAACAAAAAAACAGCATGTCTTAAAATTTACAAGCTCAAGAGTAGAGAGCCCAACAGAATAATATATTTATTTGTTGAGCTGCAAGGTTAGCCAAGAATGGTTACACTTCTCAATCCAAAGGTCAGTCTAAGATTTGCTACTTAAGAGGTAACAAGAATCCTGCTGTTTTCAAGGACAGCAATTCAATTCCATGTCTGAACTGTAAATGTGATATACAGCAAGTTTCTTAGTCTTGACATGTTAGGTAAGAAAGGTTGCTATATTTAAGGTGATGCCCTCTGGGTAAAGAAAACGGAAGGAATAGCACACTCTATGATATATAGCGTAAGCTATTACACCTGTGTAGCAAGTAATCCTAAAAGCATTCATACTGAGGGACCCTGAAGTATGAAAGATATATATATATCAGACCTTATTTACTGCTTGATATTCTAACTAAAGAAACGCAAGAGGGCTTACAACACAATTCTATTCTGTCCTGGCTCTTGGATCACACCAATCATCATGATACCTTGGCATCTTAAATGCCCTACCAACTGATCCATGTATCCCAAACTTGTCACTTTGCTAAAACCACACCCAAGGAAAAATACTTCAAAATGGAAGTGAGGTGTATAACCAAAGAAAAGAAAACAATACTCCAAGCCAAACACAGAATTCTTAGTTTAAGACGCTCAATCTGTTGGGATAAAGATGCTCTATGATTCTAACAGGTGCAATCTTGCAAAATGTAATAAAAGCAACACCAGGAAAGCCAAAACGAAGGATAAACAAAAGGGCCTCAAACATCCTTCATAAGCATGTTACTGTGGAGAACATTAACTCACAGAATTAGCACCCCAATAAGAATACATGGTAGAGAAAAAATTGGCCCATGTTATACACCAGTGCATTCCTTTTTGTTAACTTAATCAAAATTAACATTGCTGGAAAAATACCTTTAAGATCTAATGTATAAGAATATACCCACACCTAAAAAGTTAAAAGCAAATATACTCAAGGTATAATTTTATGCCGAGATAAATACTCAATGCAATTCATCTTAACCACAGCATAAGGACTTACTCAGACTACGCATGAAACCCGTCTATGCTCACAGAGGTCCCGATACTGAAAGTGCTATGATATTAGCAGCCCCAAAATTGGATAGTTCTGTTACTTTCAAAATTTCTAATTGTCACCATCAGGGTTGCTATTAAAAGCTGTGAAAACCAGAGAAGAAAAACTACCTATCTTCCATTAGAAACTCTTTGACATATGTTTCCCCATCACCATGTCTGGTACAGTGTTAGTTACGAAGTAGACAGTTCTGTTAGCACATAGTTAACCATAGCATAAATTTTAGTTATAAAGTACAGTAGAGCTGAAAAGTCATACACATTAAATGGTTTATACACTTAACAACAGGAAGATGATTAGAGTTTGTTACAATATAAACTATAGGCAACAAATTGGGACAGGCGTTGTGTTAAGTCATGCGAGTTATACACTTATTCAGTGCACATTAATGAAGTATGATGTAATACACTGTTACACGGAGACAGACTGGAGTAGGGACAATACAAATTCTAATCTGAGATAGGAAGCCAATGTTACTAGGTGAAATTCTTCATTTGTTACGCAAGCATAAGATTTTGGAGTACATGCAAGAGCACATTAATTTGCAAATGCTGGTTTCTACCTACACCTGTGCAGTCCTCCATCATAAACTCAAAACCTAGTTCTTGTTTTTTGGAGAGGTTAACATTCCACTTAAGTGACTGAAGTCAAATTCTGCAACTCTTATTCATGAAGCTGTTCCCAGTAATTTGGAAGAGGAAACATCCTTTTAGTGTTTACCTTGACGCAATCTATCACAGGCAAGGATACCTCACGTGCATGTAATTTCTTGGTTTTTGCCCTCTGTGATTCTTACAAGGTGCAAAATGTAACAGAATCAGTTAAAGTAGAATTTCTCTTTTCTATTCTTAAGAGAGTCCAGCTGATTATTATAAATATTACAAATAATAATAATACCTATCAAAATAAAGACTTCCATGTGAAATGGGCAGCCCAAATAATTTTCTTTAATGGTATTACAAGCCAGTGGCAAGTGGCTTGGGATAACAACTTCAATTACAGTAACTCTTCAATTACCAGCACTAGAAAGAATTCCTAAAGAAGCCCCATGTTACAACTATATTAAATTATATTTGAATATATATATATATATATATATATATATAGCTGCAATAACTAGCAAAAACTCAGAAACTAAATACTCAATTTTGGAAATTCATAATTATATACATTTCTCAATATCTGTCTGCATGAAGCTACTGCTTTAGAATCTGGCTAGTAAACCCAGTGTTATAGATTATCAGTGGCATAATGCATTTCAATGGAAACCATAAGGAGAGTGGATAATGGAAACCCTTTTAAAAGTTTAATCAATTGTATATCTGCTAAATATACAATGGTGAAAGATCTAAGCTTGGAAGGTACACAACTAAGATTAACAGACTGATTTCCAACACACTATAAATTTTTTCAATGTGTTAGCACCCACAGGCCCCAGGAGGATTGTGGTGCCATCCTGCTACACATTGCATTGTTACGAATGCACAGATTTCTTTCTAAAAGGGCTGCAAGTGCTGATCCTGGAAATCCCTGGTGTAGGTGTAATGATAAGAAAAAGAAGGACCAAGTCAGAAGCAGTTGTGGTTATAGGCACAGCTTGATGGCTACAATTCAGAGTTGTTCTTCTACATTTAGTTCCAAAAATAACTGCCAAAAATAGCTATTTGTAGTGATCCTCTGCCAGCTGACAACATGTAGGCATCATAGGACCACAAGAAAGGGACCTCTTGAAGTCATTTAGTCCAGCCCTCACTACACCACACCAGTCAAGTGACTGTTGAACCTGCCCTTAAAAATTTCCAAGGATAAAGATTCCACATCCTCTCCCGACTGCCTGTTCCAGTGCTTAACCACCTTCATAATCAGAAAGTTCTTCCTAATCTCCAACCTAAATTTCTTCTCCTGCAGTTTGGTTATCTCTTGTTAGCGCTATTGTAGAAGCCAACTGTCAAGAGGTATTTGAAGAGAAAACAAACAAACAAGTATTGACTCCAGACTAGGTAATTAATTGTATTTGTTGATAAATGAAGATACATGTATACTAGAATATAAATAAGGTTGACATCATTAGCAGAACAGAGAGGCAAGGAAGACAGACAGATCTATAGCTATATACTGTAAAATCTAGATAAGATGAATGCATGCATGCATCAAAATATATAAGCACATTACAGTCTGATGCTACATGCCATAACTAAAGTGAATGCAATGGAGCCCTGAACCTCCCCTCCTTTGTAGTATGTGGAATTCCATTAATTTCATGGCTCCTAAGTTTGGCATGGCTCCTAAATTATATTGTTATAAATTAGTGTAGAATCAGGCCCTGAAAGTTTTGCTAAGAAGTTTGCAGGATTGTGGGGTTTTTTAATGCATTTTATTTGGGTGCCTTTAATAGGGTTTGTGTGTTGCTGCCTAGAGTAACACTGATGTGTGCAGGTAAAGCAACACTTTAATGCAAGTTCTCTGCATGCACAGTCCAAGCATGCCAATCCTCATCATCTAGTGATAGATGTGGCAGCACAGAATCACTTAAATAGCTATTCTCCAAATTTACCTTTCCTCAAGAGGGGAGGGGTGGCAGAAGAGGAAAGAGAGGGAAATGAGTATTAAAGCAGGTCTCAGGTTTAAGTAATGAAACCAAGATGCATTTGTTGTTCACTCCAACCTTTCTGACTTGACCATCTGGGACAAGGAAATGCAGTACTTTACAGCGATAAGTATTACAGTAGTCTCCCACACACACACACACACACACTCACACACACACAGATATTTTATATGGCTACAAAACCATCTGAGTTTTACTAGCAATAAAAGAATGTCAGCTTTTATCATGCAAGCTACTATTAAAACCAGGTGAAAGAACCAGTCTGTCAAAAAAGAATAAGGGTCTTATTATTGTGACCACACTCAGAAAACTGATGTATAAACATAATCATGATGTAATAAATATTAAGAAAACGAATGACAACATTACATCAATGACCATCTAAAAAGGAGCAGCAGCAGCAAAGAACAGGGTACCTTTTAGCACTAGTTGACAGCTTAGCAGCTGTTTTGCTGGATATCTTGCCTTCCTTTTTCTTGGGTTGAACCTGCTCCCTTTCCTGTTCCTGTTGAACACCTTCACGCTGATCTCCATCAGAGCTGCCTCCACTAGTGCTTGGACTATCATCAACTCTCTGCCCCTCAGCAGACATCTTAGACTCTGGGCTTAAAAAAAAAAAAACAACACACACACACACACAAAAAACACCTTTTTAATTTTTAGGGGGGGGAGGGGAGGAACACCACACACACATCCTAGAAAAGGCTTTTCTAAATATCTGACAGCACACTGATTTTTTTTTAAAGTATTCCCTAAGTAAGAATACTATGTTTTTATTCAAAAAAAATCTAACCTTTGATATATTATTATTATTGCTTAACATTTTTTAAAAGGACATACAGCCAATTTTACTTAAGTGGAGAATAAAAGGAGTCAATATTATTAGCTACTGTTAATAAGAAGGATAGGCTCAAAGGAGTGGCAAAGGGATTGAGTCTTACATCACTAGAATACTGGTTCAAGTCTGACACAGCATGTAAAAAATTGGCAGCTATTACTTTCTTAAAGACTATACGTTAGCCCATGTGAAATAAATCTGTGGACTCTGTCCAACTAGGCAGCCTTCCATGTTAATCCGGACAAAATCCACATCTTAGTTTGTACTTTTAACAGACACCTTAGGAGAACAGCAAGGCATTGAAAGTGAACTGTTTTCCTTTTCTAGAGATGGTACTTCTAAACTAGGGGTTAAGCATATTGGTGGAATTAACGTAAGGGAATTTGTGTGCCGAAGCCTGTCCTTTGAGCACAGGACTGACTCGTCATCATATAAAACTGTCAGAGAACAATAAGCATTTAGAAATCTAATTTTATTATATTAGATATATTTCATGTATCTAATTCTCACAGTATTTCTACACTTCTTTTGATAATGAGCTATTTCCATTTCTTTCTTCACTTTCATCAATGGAACTTAAAATACCAACAGTTGAAGAAAAATAAAGCACAACCATTAGAGCTGTCATCCCTTTCAAAGCTGTCATTAGTGAGGGCTGCGCCTCACCCCTTCTAGGATATTGCCTACTGGAGTGGCAAAAAGATTTAGATGAGTTTATTAGAAATCTGAACCACCATTGGAAAGCTTTTTTACCTCCCAGTTTATAATCTAAATTGTACCAAAATGAAATGACCATGTTCTTCTATATTCATTATTATTCTTCCTTTTTTTAAAAACTACCTTTGTTGCATACAAGGCCAAATTTTTAGGCCATGGATAGTGTAACTTTATCCTTTTAAACTACATAACGAGATCATGCACTTATTACAGAAAAATACATCTCAATTATTTTATGCTGCCATTGTCCCCCAAAGGAGAGAGAAAAGATTTCAGGCTCTTTGACAGACAATGTAAGAATCACACAATAGTCTGCACATACAACTCACAAGAACTTTTTGGAAAGCTCCTAACTAACCAATAATGTACCACTGTAATAAAAACCTGGCATCTCCCTCACAGGTATGGAAAGAGAAGACAGAGAAAGAAAAAGGAACACTGTTTGGATTATAGGGAGAAAAAACATTTAAAAAAGATTAACGTGTCTTGTATAAAAAAGAATTTACTCCTACTATTCAGTTAGGAGCCTTATCAAAATCAAGAATGGTCAAAGAACACCTACTTTGGAGACCATTATTTAAGCAATGAGGGGCCAATTTTGTATGTCATTATTCATGGGATTAAATCCAATTGACTTTAGTATGAATTAAATCTCTGTGTAATTTACAAGATTATATATCAAAGTAACAGGAACTTTGGAGGGATAGGATGGCTCAAGAACCTTTAAAGGGAGTAAAATACTGGGAGATAGTGATGAAGAATGCTAGAAGAGATTACCCTAATTTATCATCCACTACTTTGTTTTGATTATGAAAACTAGTACCCAAAACAGCCTTGGTGGTGCATTTGAGAATGTAAAGTAAGGCAGTATTTTATTGCTCGAAGTTAAGAATGAGCAATTCTTCTGAGAAAACAACTTTTCCCTACATCAGAGACATAATAATGTCTTTTATTGTAATTCACAATTTAACACCGGTTAATCTTTAGGTATTTACATCCCAGTTGTCAAATCTTAAGGGAAAGAAACAGAACATGTAGAGATAATAATCACAAAGCAGCTGTATGCTGACAATTTCAAGACTGTTACATTTATTAAAGGCACATTTTGACTTTGTAGCCATATGTACTATTTTACTTTATTTTCAGATGGAGGTAGAATATAATACAATTTTTTCTTAAAGCATCTGGGATAGCCTTTATTTAGACACTGATCTTTCATTAAGACATCTACTTGTAAAGAGAGGGCATTCTCCATTACAATGTACCTGTGCTGCATAAATGCTAGCCCAAAAGTCAGCAATGTGTTTAATAAAGACTCTTTATACCTAATGCCTCCTGTGAACGATTCTGCTATCAAACATCTGCATTCACTTTGTAAGTTCAAGTTACTACCCAACAGTTAAACACTGTAACAGTAGCCCAAAGCATGTAATTACTGTAAGTGGTAATGCCAACTTTTACAACAAGGAAATATTTAAATCTCTCATTTGACATCTGGCTATTTTCTCACCTCTCTTCTCCCTTCTACACAGACACAAATATTTAAATAAAAAAAGTGATGTGAAGTTATTTGAAGTTCAATTTAACCATGAGAAGGAGGTTTAAAAGGGTTGGAGTCAAACTTTTGAAACATGGGCACAACTATGAAAAAACAAACAGCAAGACAACAGGTTCAGGGGAACAACAACAGAGGGATGGTGTGCTGAGGAAACATTTCAGCGAAAAAAAGAGATTCTTGTGTAAGTAAGGTGTAAGTATTAACAAACACATCCTTATGCCATACAAACACACAGAGGTCTTGAAGCCACCTATTTCTAAATCTGCCCCAAGCAGTAACAAACTCCAAAACAACCCCCCACTACGTACCACGATGTCCGCACTGGATTCCCTATTTCCCATCCAGAAAGGGGAACCTCATGTTCCCCTCATGTCAAAAGAAGGGGGTGGAGAAGATAAAAAAAATGAAGGTAAGAAGAGACCTGGCACCAAACTCCCTCGACAAAATTTAAGTGACAAAACGCCCAAAAGCAAACACTTCTGCCATTTCTAAACGCCGTGTCCCTTCAAACAGACAAAAATAAAGTAAAATTAAATTAAATTAAATAAGCCCCCGCCGCCATCACCAAGGGTAAGAAGAGATCCTGGCAGCATGCGGCTGGGTCCCAGGGGCATGCCATGATGTCTCTCTAAAGCGGCCTTAATTTCCTATAAGCAAAGATAAATGGTACATTTCTGCCGGGTCCGCGAGCAGCCGCCGCCGCCGCCTCACTTCATCTTCATTAGAAACCGTAAAGGGCAAAAAAAGATCAAAACATTACGGGGGAGAGAGAGGACCGGGGTCGAGTCCGCCAGGCCGGGGGCTGCGGGAGGGACAAACCCTCCGGTGCTGATGCGGCTCGGGACTGACACTAACCCCCGGGAAGGGAGGGGGGGCAAGGACACGGACAAGGGGGGACACACACGGGGGGTGGGGACACGGGGACACACACACGAACGCACGCACCGTCGGAGAGGACACGGACACGGACACCCACGTGCCGGGGGGGACCCCCCCACATGGCGGCCCCGCCTCGCCCCCGCGAGACAGACGTGCGGGGGGGGAGGGGCTACAGGGCTGGACCGGGCCGGGCTCCGGGGGCAGCGATCGGGCTGGGGGGTAGGGGGGAGTCCCCGTTACCTGCGGTCTGGCTCCGGCTCCGGCCGCTCCCTGAAGCGCGAGCCCGCCCCGCGCTGCCCCCGCGGCCGCTCCGGCTGCTGCCGCTGCCGCCGCCGCCGCCCGAGGAGACGCGGAGTCGCCGCGCGCGCCCCCGACGCCCAACGAGGAAGGGGGAGGGGCGGGGTACGAGGACGCGAGGGCGCGCGTGCGCGCTCACAGCAGTCCGGCGCGCGCGCACGCACGGGAGGGGCGGGGGGAGGGAAAGTGACAAACGAGCGGGGCCGCGGGGGAGGGGGGAGCGCGCCTTAAAGGAGAACGCACACGCCGCGTTTTCCCCAACAGCCCCAGTCAACCGGCGGCGGGGTGCTGCCCCCAGCATGAGCAGCCTGGTCTGCCTTGCGCCCCCATGCACCCCCTCAGCCCTTCCTCCTGTCCCGGCTACACAAAACCCCTTGGGCCGGTGGCCCCTTGGGAAAGCCCCGGGTGCTCCTCGCCCTCCCGCCGGCCCCTGCCCCTCTCACTCACTCCTGAATCACCCCCCGCCCCGGGAATGGGATCCCCCCAGCTGGGCCTGGGGTTTGCACGAGCAGCATCACTGCTACTATAGTCACTAGGATCATCATCATTGTCATCAGTCACAGTCCTGATAATAAATATTGATCATGTCTTGACTGAACCCAGCCTCACCCACATGGAGACCCTGGGGAACCATCTGCCCCTTCTCGCCCCACACCACTGCTGGTTTTTTGGCATTTCAGTCTCTTGAAAGAACTGGGTTCGGCCAACTGCAAAGGCAGTTGGAGAGAGGTCGTTTAGCCTTGCTGGGTCTGCAGCCAAGGGCGGTGCTGGAACAGCCGTTCGAAAAGCATGCGAGGGAAAAGAGTGTCGTGGGCATGTCCTGACATTATGAGAAACCTTCATCGTGGAGGAGTTTTGCCACCGACTTTGAAAGGGCCAAGATTTTACTTGTCTTACAATTGTTAACAAAACCTGGAATACAGTGACGGGAGGCAGGCCAAAGATGCACCGGATGAGCTAAATAAGGAAGACATACAAGCTTTTGGGAATTGCAGCGCCCTTCATCTGAGGGCAGCCTCTGCTGAAGTGAGCGTCTGCTCACAGGAGCTCCTCTCCACAAGCATCTTCTGTAGTTTGCCCACAAGGTCTATGCCCTGCCTTCTGCACCACTCGCTGTATTCCACGTTTTGTTCACAATCGTAAGACGAGACAAATCCTAGACAAGGAAAATCATGGCCCTTTTGAAATCAGTAGCAAAACTCCCCTGATGAATTTCTCTCCTAAAGATGAGATATACCCGTTACAGCATGTTCTCTTACGCGTGTTTTAAATGACTGTTCAATCATTGGACACGCAGTTACCAAATTTGGTTTTGTAGTATAAGAGCTTATAGCTTTCAGAAATATAGACACTGCCATTAAAGATTACCTACCACAGAGATCCTGTTCTGAGTGTGTTTTAGGTATATGGTGCAGTGGGCTGTACTCATGCACATACTGACTGCACCGTATCTAGACACTTAGTGGCCCCAGACAAACTTTTAGTATCAGGCCCCCCTTTGCAAGAGATGATGATAATAATCAGACAACGGGGAAAAAAACATTTTCAGACCTCCTTTCTGTCCAGTCCCAGGGCAGCCTGTTTCTGTTGTTAATGAATATTATCGACATTGAATTTGGGTAGGTGCATGCTCTAGGTAAGGACATAGCTATTTTTTTTTTCATTTCTGAGTGTATGGCTTGAATGGAGTTCATTGCATTACATAAAGCACACTTCTGTTAAGATCTCTTGATTTAACAATGCCTTGGATTAGGGCAGGTATCTCAATTAACATCTATAAAGATACCTCAGCCTGGACTTCATTTAAGAATAGTTCATTTAAAAAACATTCAGATAAATGTGTATTACCAGGGGGATTCAGCAGCACTGACCCCTGCCCTCAACACACACACATACTCCCTCTCTCTTTCTCTCTCTCCCTCCTTCTACAGCAAGTCAAGAGGATTTCCATCCTCTTCTTTGTAGACTTAAAAGAGCCCTAGAAATCAAGTAAGGCCAAGGTATCAAGCACACTAAGTCAAGAAATTAAAGAGTTAAGGGTTCCACTGCACTTCTAAATTGTGTTCTTTGTATGTGCATGTAGTTTTTTCTATTCTGATTTTTCTTTTTTAGTAATTTTAGCACTGTTGTTTATGCAGTTAAATGTCTACAGATTATTAACTGTGCCCAATTGTTTATGTTTGCATTTCCAAGCTTTTGTTTGATATCTCAACCTTAATAGTTGATCCAGCTCAGATCTTCTCAGTGCAAGTGTATCTATTTTGTTTTTACCTTACTCTGCTATCCAAGAGCTATATCAGCTATACACCCCCACCACACACACTCAACTTGAGTAGTCCCATGGCTTTGGCCTCAAGCCATGGGCTTCGGCTGTGTCATCTATGCTGCTTTTTGCCTACCTGTGTCTGCTATGCTTAAAAGGGAGGTGTAAGAGCCTCTGTGGTAGTGCTGTGCTAACCAAAGATTCTGCCTCCAGTGCTGGCTATGTAATTTCTTTTTGCACTGGTGGAGTACCATAAAGTAGGCAGAATAAATTAGAGGACCTAGCCTGCTACATATCCTGTACTTCCCCTAACGATACTTATCTTTCTCCCCATTTCCAAGTAATTTTTTCTTTATGCTGTTTCCAAATGTGTCTACCTTCCCTGTGATCTTGTTTTGTTTTTGTTGCCACTTGGCTGATCTCTACTCCGTTTGCTGGCACTTGTAAAATGAAATTTGCAAGACTCCTGATCTCTGAAGCACTGAGACGCAGCATTTCAGTGACTCAGAGATCAAGATTCTTATTCATTTTACTTTATAGCTGCCAGCATGCTCTACAGCACATAGAATAGAGCGCTGTGGAGCAGCAGGGAGAAATCTAGTGGAAGGACCTACAATAGAAAATATGTTACATATTCAGTTTAATTGCATGAATTGTGATTGCTAAAATATAACATCCTAAATCAGAGCAGTCATGACTGAATTCTAAATACTGGCCCTAAGCCTTAATGGAGAACTACAGTAAGAAGAAAAATTGTTATTTCCCTAGTACCTTGACAGAAACTATTTTAAGCAAAGAATTTTCCTAACATCCTAAAGGAAACTGATTTTATGAGCATAGAGACAAGTTATTACTAGCTTGGCTTCTTTATTTGATCTGCAGCAGTGTAAAACCTTCCAAAGTATAAGGATGTACTTGTTCATCTCAATCTGTTCAAGCCATTAAACATGAAAATAGATTCAAGTCCCATGCAAACAACCACAGACCTCTCTCCTTCTACTATCATCTATAAAATCAGGAAACTTCAGCTTCTCCTCCTCTCCTTTGCTAGTGAAGCAGCTTCTACTAACTACCATTCAGTTGGAACCAAAAGAAAAAACTAGAACAATAACAATGTGGAATCAGCGAGCCTCGCAGTTCTCAAGCACATTGCTATCCAGGATTCAAAAGAATAAAGATAAAACATATTAAGGTTGGGTGGGAGGGAAGTAATAACTTGCTTCCGTGTCCTTAATAAAAGCCTGACTTTTTCTTCAGGGTAGGAAATAAATCACTGCTTAGTGTCATGAATGGAGGTTTGTTTTATGTGCTAGTTTAAAGCCCAACTTAATATAATTGCAGAGGATAATACCATGATTGGTTAAAGACAGAAATTGCTAATAACTGAATCCCAAGACCAAGCTACTGTTTTTAGAAATTTATTGCTCTTGTACGTTTTGCAGGGATCAACAAACAGACACAGAAAACTGCAAACCCAAAATAAAATTTACTATTTCCAAAGGTATTCTAAAACACTGGCCTGCAAATTACACACATTTTCTATCTACTTCATTGTCCTATTGAGGCAGTAAGACCTCATGAGGTGAGTAGAAAAAATAAGTCAGTAATTTACTTCTTTTCTTTTCCCAATTCCCCTTCTTTTGCTATGGCTTTATAACCTTTAAAGTTACATGATCAAAGCTTGGGTTTCTGATCAAAGATGGATAAAATACAGAAGATCTGTTAATCTCCTTTGTATGTAGGACTACATCCTTTTGGAGGACCTTAACAGATATTTAGCTGTATTTGAAACAATAGCATATACAAATCAGGAGGTTGGAGAGGACAAGGGTTAAACAAGTTATTCATGGTTGAGAAGGAAGTTGATACAAAAGGAAGAAACTCTAAGCCAGTGGTGTTCACCTTTTAGCCTGAAGCTAAATATATTTTAAAAACATCAAGTGACCATAATCAAGATTTTGGAGCAGATTGTCTGCTCTCTGCAAAGGGAATGGAAATGATCCACACACTTTCTGCTGGGGATCCCCTCGGTTAGAAGGAAGTCCTCAGCCATACAGGGCCACTGTAGCTTTCTGGATGCTTTTCTTAAGCTTTCTGGATGCAGGCTGCAAACCCTAACACAAATACATGATGAAAGTCCTGGTGGGTGAGGGGTGTTCAAGAAGAGGCAAAAGGCTTAAGTTTGGTTCTTAATATACTCAGATTATTCCCACTTGTTGATAGGGACCATAACCATTTGATGTAAATTGGGGTGGCCACCAGCTAGAGTCCAGTAGAGAATGAAAAAACTGGGTGCTGATTCTGAGGCCTCCACTTGTTTTGTCCCGGGCTATCCTTGGTGGATGTAGAGGGGAGTGGAACATTCCTTTGCTTGATGCTCCAGTAAGCCTAGATCTTTTCAAGTTTCTACTCTTCTTTTCTTGAGGTTCCAGCAGCCACAGGGAAAGAGGAAGTGGAGCAACCACATCAACTGTCCTCTCTTCCCTGTAATACAGCTGGTAGCCAGCTCAGGCAGAGGTTGATAGAGCAGCTGCAGCAGGGCAGAAAGTGTTTAGGGTACTCTTAAATCACATCACAGCTGTTGAATAGGGAAGTACTAACAAGGAGCTAGCAGACAGTGCTTTCTTCTACCTCACTATAGTGATGGGGGTGAGTCAAAAATTTCTGTTTAACAATCGCAAGGAATGGAAGAAGGAAAACACCACCATGATTCATAATCAAATACACATTTTCTTCTGAACATAGAAAGATCATAGTTTAGTGTCTGGAGCAATAGAAATGGGACTCTGCCCATCAGTTGGACTCAACAGACTTAAGCCATACAAACTAAACTCAAACCAGTTCTGCTACTCTAGGCTTAGTCAGATATGGTGCAATCAAGTGGCACTAAGACCAATTCTTGAATGTGAGGCTCTAAGGGAAAGATGATAGCCTACTTTGTGTGGGCTATGAAAGATTGGATTGGAAAGATGTTGCAATATATACATTACATATACGGATGTGGTGGGTGGCATTTAAAAGTACAAAAATGTCTGTTTTTCATATTAAAACATTCTTGGACATACACCCATGCCTTTCCAAAATATGTCTGAGCATGTGATTCTAGCTAAAGGAGTCAAAGAACATGAAGGGGGAAGGTATTTGTGCTGCAAGTCAGGTAGAAGGACCTCTTTTTTCTGCTACCTTTTAAAATATATTTATCCCTGTAACTAAACTTAGGACCTACATAGCTACCTCTACTGCACTGTTATAGATATGGATATGAGGTTCTGAACTTTTCCAGACTTAAAGCACCCCTCAGAAAATACTGGCTCTTACTTTTTGCTCATTTCTTGACTACAGAAAAGTAATAGAGCAATTCTTCTGTTGCAATGCACCTTTGCTTAAACCCACTCTTGAACTCATAAGTCCGGTCAGCCCTTTGTCACAAAAAAAAACACAAGGCAAACCAGAAGATGAGGTGCTTTCGGTGATTCTCAACCAGGGCATTATGACACCCTGCAGTGCCTTGAGGTCATTTCAAGGGCACTGCTGGTAGCCACACAACATTAGCACTGTTGGGTGTGCAAATGATTCACATGCTAAAAACTGAGATTTCAAATAGGAATCCACATAGTCAAAAAACAAGTGACAACTAAAAAGCTGGAATTTTCTGAGGGCTGTCTTGAGTTCTTTGAGGTGTCTTGAGTCTAAAAATGTTAAGAATCACTGTTAAGATGCTTCACCTTGGGTGTGAGAGGTGCAGATTTAAATCCCTCCTATGCTAGATGGAATGTTTATCTTCTAAACCTCAGAAGCCTGCTCTAGATCCCAAGCTCTATCAGAAGGACACTGTTTTTCTTCTTTCCCCCATTGTTTCTTCTTTCTACTTTGCATGAAAGTTTTGAATATTTATAGAAGGAAGGACTGGTTTCTAGGTATTCCACCACCAGCTGAGTGACCTAATGATGCTATCAAGTCATTCTTATGCTCTCTCAATCAATGAATATTCAAGTATTCCTTGAAAAGCACTAGCTGGAGAGACTGTGAAAGTTTGCTGCCATCCATCTCCCAGAATATTGTTATAGGATGTTTGTTAGGCTGAAACAGCCATTTTAATAGCCCTGGGATCTTGGGGTGTGGGTAGAAGACTCTTCAGGGAAATGACGGATTTAAACAGGGGGCTCCCACCTCCAAAGTGAAGGCCTAACCACTTAACCTATTGATTAAAAGATGGGGGGAGTACATCTTCGTTGCTGTTTTATCAGAAATTGATAGCCTTTGTCCACTCACTTGAGCTCCACAAATGAGACAGGTGGAATCCCACTGGGGCTTAGATGTAAGGTAGGCATGAAATTGTTCCTTGCTGCTAAAACTAAGGCAGTTGTATTGGGAATATTTCTGTTGGACACCTAAACACCCAGGGAGCTGCTTTCAGGGTTTGGTTGGGGTCAAACCCTGAGAACTGAAATGTTGGTAGTTTGAAAACAGCAGTTATGCTCCTAAGCCCTTCTTGTAAATGCAGGGCTTGATGCCTGCTCGTATCTCATGGGGTGGTCCCCTGACTTCCAACTTCTTGTGACTGAAGCAAAAATGTTTTGCTATTTGAAACAAACAAAAAAACCCATAAAAGCCACATGACCTAGGAAAATACAAAGATAAATATATTTCAAAATAATTCAAGTACCAGTGATTCATGTATGCTGTAGAACTGGCTACTAAGACAGTATTTGAGATGTCCAAGTATCAAGGGCAATGCAAATTAGGGGGTCTGATATTGTAGATGAAATTATTATGAAGTTATCTTTCTTTAAATGTTACCAGTGTATCATATTAGTAGAGATGGCATTCTACAAATGCCAAATTCTACAGACAGGGCTCTTAGGGTAAATCCAATTTTTTTTATTACATCAACTAATAAATAAATCCAATGTCAGAAGAATTCTTCTATTTCTCCAAATGATAGTATTTTATTAGGGTTACCAACACTTCCTCCAGACCATGGGCACGGGTATAGGCACCAAACTGGTCCCACAATATGCCAAACTTTTTATGAGCCACTTGGAAGAAGAATTCCTCAAGGACTGCACCATCAGGCCCTTGCTATACTTAAGATATATTGATAACATCTTCATCATTTTGACTGAAAACCTGCAATCTCTGATTTAGTTTCAGCAAAAATTCAACAATCGTTACTCCTCTGTCAGACTATCTCTTGAATACTCCAACACCAACATTTCTTGTTTCGATATAAAGTTCACTATCCAGAATGGCAAAATATAGACTACCATATACAAGAAGCCCACAGAGCAACATACATATCTACATAGAACCAGCAATCACCCAAAATACACCAAGAAAGCTGTAATATAGAGCCACGCCCTCTGATACCACTGAATTTGAACTGAGGAGACCACTCGTGATTGTAACCTCACAAATATCCAAAGGGCTTCCACTCAACAAGGGCACTCTTCCAGGGAGATAGGTCACACTTTTGAAAAAGCCACCCCAACATCATGAGAAGAATTGCTGCAGTACAGGAAGAAAATCCTCATGAATCGCACACTGCTGATTTTGAAATATCCTTCCTCACTGGAAACTACATGGAAAATCCTCAAACAATTGCAACCCATACCAGAAAAAGACCCGATTCTTAAAGAGATATTCCCAGAAACACCCATCCTAACCTTTAAACAAGCACAGATCTTTGCCAACCTCATCACCAGAAGCAAACTTCCTATGGTCCAAAACACATGGAATGGATCTAGACCATGCCATGACAAGAAATGTAAAACCTGCCAACATATCTCCAACACCTCCACAATAACTATACCCTACAACAGAACCATCATTATTCCTGGATCTTAAGCCTGCACCTCCAGAAGTGTAATATATCTCATCCAGTGCACCAAATGCCCTGATGGAAAATATATAGGAGAAACCAAACAACAACTGCATACTGGAATGCAGTAAAAACACACTGCAAATCTATCAAAGACAAGAATACCCAACTACTTGTGAGGACACATTTCTCACAAGACAACTGTGCTCTTTCCAATTTCTCAGTTCTAATCCTCAAAGGGACTTTACAAAACACCTTGCACAGGTGATCCTACAAACTTCACTTCATAAATCTACTGGATACAAAAAATCATGGACTAAATATAAACACTGGATTTATGGCACATTATAACTTGCCTGACATCTGATACCCCAGAGAACCTATTTAACAGCTATATCTTATCACCATGTCTACATTCCCCTTCCATCCCTCCTTTCTTACCCATTGACTGCCTCAATTTGCATTTTCAATGACTGGCATTCTTGCATACTGGCCTCTGGTGTCTAGTCTATTCTATTCCATCCCATCTGGGAAGAGCACAGAACAACCGCAGACAGACAGTTCCTCAGCCTGAAGAAGGGTGTTTGTACCCAAAAGATTGCAAAGAAGAATTTTTCCAACAATTTTAGTTGGTCTAATAAAAGATATTGGATTTACACAAAGAACCTTGTTTGCCTATCCCCTTAGACCAGCACACGGCTAACCAATAAGCCTTTCTACAACCATGTATTTTTAATAGGAACATTCATTATTGTGACTGAAAACACACAAGAAATATAATTCTGCATCTAACCATTTCTAACCCCTTCAAGTGTTGCTATCATATGATAATGTATTGTGCAATCATGTTCTTTAGGTATTGAAAGCCGTTATCTTTAAAAACCCTATTTGGAAATGCAGAAGTCAGTCACTCCTAGGCATGCCCACTAATTCAGCCAGATGATTATTATATTCTGTAATCAGCCAGCCAGAGTTTATTATTCCTCTGAGACAATGGAAGATATAATTTGGTTTTGGAAGAGTTTCAATGGTAGTTTTTCATTCCTGTGAGTCTGCCTCTCTGACTGCACTGCATTACTTGCCTACAGTTCCCGAGTGCAGTGGAGACCAGATAAATAGTTTACTATATTACATTTCCCACAAGCTGAAATGCCACCAAAGCTGCGAGGAGCACAGCTGCTTCTACAGCTGCTCACTGAGTCTCCAAATATAAAACAGAGGAGCAGATACTGACTGGAAATGTAAGTATAATTCCTGGCTGGAAATTTAAGTATAACGTGCTGGTCACTGCTGGCAGTTAAAAACCCATTGGTCAGAGCCCAGAAGGTGAGATAGACATTGGATCCATCTACACATTTTCTTTTTCCTCTACTTACCTGACTAGGGCCCAAAAATTTATATGCATTTATAATAGGGACCTGATTCAAAGTCCACTAAAATCAAAGGAATGGTTTTCATTGACCTTAATAGCTTTGGATCCATTTCTAATTGCCACTGTTAAATCTTTTAGGGATGCTATACATTTGTTTTAGCAAAGCAGCACTGGGGAATAGAGATTATGTGCCTTAAAATGTACATCTCTTTAGAAACCCTGATTTTAGTTAACTCTCTGACATCAAAATATAGATTTTCTTTGTTTCAGGATCAAAGCTTGAAAGCATCATTTAATTTTACAGAAAAAACAATTGTGCCAAATTGTTGGTTTTCCTATGAAGGGTTTCACATGAAAATTTGTTCTATTTTTATTCCTATGAATTCCTAAGCATTTGGACCATGCTTTATTCTCAAGCATGTAAAAAATTCCAGCCAAAACTGAGTCAACAGCATCAAAGTCCTGGTCATCTGACTTCATATAATTTACATTGTTTGGTCACCAAACCAGACAAATCCATGTTTGCTCAAAACTGTATATTGACTCATTCTACAAGTGTACAAATGTCTTAAGAAAGCCTACTGACAAAGCTAGATTGAGCCTTGAGTTTGTATTGAAATACAAATCACACTACTTTCATCACATTTGCCAACTCTCCTTAAACTTATGGGCAGACCATAAAAAGGTAAAAAAAACTCCCTCTCTGTAAAGTTTGTCTAAAATGGAACCATCTATAAACAATGAAGCAAACATCTGAATAAAGCTTTATTTTGAAGACCAGACAGAGCAGAGCAATGTCACATGGTGCCTAAGTGGGAGTGCACTAGTCTTCACAAGGACCTGTCAGGATTTTTGGTCCATGGGAGCCTCTATAGACCCCTTCCCCCTTTAGCCATGTGTTACTACTATTGTTGTATCCTGTTGCAGGTAGGCAGCATGGTCCCATGCAGGACAGTGGGGTTGGTGAGGCCAGGATGGAGCTATGAGTACAGGAAGAGGTGAAAAACTTTGAGTGAGGGTCTGTGCCAGGACTAGGGGAGTGGGACTGGGGGGGAGGGTAGCACAATGTAGGGTATGATCATTGGCATTAGGATATGAAGATGAGTAGGGGCACCTGGGGTAGGAGCAGCATGATATATATCCATCACTGCAGTCAGACAGGTTTGCCAATTCAAGAAAAGGTGTTTACTGAAAAAAATGGAAACTTTTTATTGACAAGCAACCTTTTTACTTGGGGTTAAATCTCTAAAATTGGACCTAGTCCTTGCTGCTGTCCTGGGCCTGGCAGAAGTCTTGCATTTGAATGACGTCAGTAAAAATGTTGTAAATTGTCGTTAATATTTTTTCCTTTGGGTTGGTTGAGTTTCACGTACTTCAGGTTTTTCTGTGAAAGTTCTGGAAGAAAATGGGCTTTTCTAGTTAGGAACAGGATATGGAACAAGGAAACTTAGGGAGATTTACTGTGACTTTGGGCAAATCATCTAATTTCCCTTTCCAGACTAAGATGATCCAAACCACTTTATGTGATTAACAATTTATTGATAGATATTTGTGAAGGACATTGACAGCCTCAAAACAACATGCAAAATATAACTCCTGAAAGCAGAAGTGAAAGCAAACTGCAAGAGTGTAAGTTTGGTTTCATTTTCCACTACATAGCTGTAAAGCTGAATTGTGCTATCATTTTTCACTTGAGGAATAGAGGGAAATAAACATCATGGAGCTCAGGTTACAGTTTATATTTCCGTAAAAAAAGCATGTACACTTTGAAGAACCTTATTGGGACCTCAGAAATGCTAAATAAACTCAATATAGATATTATCACAGTTCCCAAGTTAAATTCATCTTTGAATCCTTTGTGTTCTCCTCTGGGACACCCTACATGCATCTCAGTTCTCTTGTTATCAGCTTTCTTGGGCAGAAACCTACATTACTTTCCCTCACACTGGAGATTTAGGGCTATTGTACCCTAGAAATTCACTGTGATTATCCCAGCAAGTTTGAGGAAAGATCTGCTTTCTCTAAGGGGCAGTGACAGAGTTAATCAGAGACAGGTAGTTGGCTGTGTTCAGCTTAAGTCAGGCAGAAGGCAGAGTAGATTTTTACTTCATAAACTAACTAAATCAGATATGTATAGCATAAGCTTTTGTGAGTTTAAAGTCACTACATCAGATGCTGTGAAAGCCATGTATAGAGCACAGTATCAGAGTAGCAGAGTTAATCAGACGAGTCAGTTTTATCAAAGCAGAATGCAAAGGTGTTTGGCATATATAATACTCAAGTCTAATTTTTTCCATTCTGTCTGAGTGTCTCTGTGTGTCAAATCAAATCATAACTATTTGTTTGAGATGTTTCTCCTGCCAGGTCTATTGAACAAAGTAAAGCTAGGCAATGCTATTTTCCTTGGAGCGTAAGTTATGTTACCTCTTTTAGGCTAAATACAAACATTCAAAAAGCTTGAGGAGGAATTTGTCTAATTTATGTGGGTTTCTGTAAGCGGCCTATGTTAGATCTGTAGTGAACAAAATACACGTTCACCCTCTGCTGGAGTGAGGGAAGCATGCAGGCTGCCTGCACTGGCCAAGGCCAGCAGGTTGGGGGGCCACTCCAAATACCATTGTCACCCTGGGCTGCTGGAGACTGCTGAGTGTGCCTGCCACCTCTGACTGGCTATCAGGTATGGGCATGCATACCCCTAAAACTCTGCCATGTCACTACACCCTCCTCCATGCCCAGCCCCAGGCTTCCAGAAGAGCCCCATGGTGAGAGCTCTGTCATGAGTTGCACATGCCTTCGTGTCCCAGCCTGCCTGCACCCTGCCATGGTGACCCACCACCCATGTCCAAGCAAAGAGACCCAGGAGCTGCAGCATGTCCTGCTTGTCACCCCGTGCAACTCTCACTGGAGGCTGAAGGATATCATGCACACCCACCTGGACATGACCTGGCAGCTAGTCATCATGGCATGCAGCTTCACACCCTAAGCCAGCAGCCAGACATCCTGAACTGGGCCACCCACCACACCCTGTCCCCACCAAGCATCCTCCAATGAGGATGCAAAACTTCATGGGAGATTTAGGGCTATTGGTCAGTGTGCTCTGGCACCACCTCCTGACTACTGAGTGCCGGTTCTGGGCCTGTACCACTAGCACCAATTGGTGGGTGCAGATCATCCGGGACATCTGGGACAATGAACTGTGGGTTCAGACCTTCATGGACATTGTCACCCAGCTGGCCCTCCACACTGTGTGCTAGATTATCAGCATGCAGCCATCCCTTACTCTGGAGAAGCGGGTGGCCATCACTGTCATAAAGCTGGCCACCTCCAGCACTTACCACTATTTAACCAACCAATTTGGCTTGGGCAAGACCACAGCTAGAAAGGCCATCTGGGACGTATTCCTGGTCCTCCAGGATGGCCTGGCCAACTGCTTCATCCATCTTGTCAACCCACATGAGATGGCTGCTGTCTTCTGCTGCATGGACTTCCCCAACTACATGTGGGGCTGTGGATGGCACCTACCTCTACATCCTCTGCCTGGTCCAGGCTGCCAAGGTGTTCATCAACCACAATGGCTACTTCTATGTTTTCCTGCAGGGTGTTGTAGACCACTGGGGCAACTTCACCCACATCTTTGCCAGTTGGGCAGGCAGCACCAATGATCCCCCTATCTTCTGCAACTCCCAGGCTCCCAGGCCTAATGTTATGCCCCCAGGCTAGTGTTATGCCCCCAGGGTACCTGATTTTGTCATTGGCAAGATCATAATCCACCCCCATCATCAGGGACCCAGATTACCACCTCCTGCCCTGGTTCATTAAGCCCTATGGGGGCAGATGGACTGCTGGCAGGAGCATTTCAAATACTGTCTGAGTAGGTGCCTCATGATGATAAGAGTGGCCACCTCAGGGCTTGCTACTGGGCTCTAAGCATGCACCTCAAGGTGAGTGAGGAGAACCTGACATGATTCCTAATCTCTGTGTGTGTCCTTCACAACATCTGCAAGGCTAGGGAGGAGGTGGCATGACCAGAAGCCTGGATGGAGGTGATATGAAGCATGGACAAGGCATGGCAGGTCAAGCATATACACCTCAGGGATGGGGTTGAGGCCAAGCCCTCCGCTGATGCTGGGGATGCTGGCCCCACACAGTGGCAGGCAATCCAGATCTGTGATACTCTAGCCAACTACCTTCTCAACCTTGAGGAGCCCTCCCTGGATGAGTAGGGCTGCAGGGCATCAAAAGGTTTGTGAAAGGGACAAAATAACCTGGAAGGGGTGGTTAGGATGGGGAAGGGGGAGGGTATTGGAGTCAGTGGTATGCTGCTGGGGTCAAACTCAACAAACATAAAACCTTGAAGGGGAGGTGCAGGGTATGGGAGCCTTAGACCTGGAACTTGGGAGTGCAGACCAGAGACTTCTCCATGTAGTAACTGGACAGGTGGGTGAACCCAGACTCACCATCCATCTGAGAGAGCTGTGGGGCAGGGGTGGGGGCAGGAGGCAGCTGCTGGGCAGGGTGTGGAGGAGGCTGCAGAGCAGGAGGCATCACCACAGCCTTCCTCATGGGACCCTGTCCCCAGCACCCAGTCTCCCCCTTTGGAGAGCCTGGCCCTGTAACCTCCAGTAATGCCTGGGGCTCATGTCATCCAGCAGGACTTAGCCAGGGAAGCCCCAGTCATGTTGGAGCACAGGCTGCACCTAGCTGCAGTTAGAGAGGAGAACCATGCACCAGGACTTGCGCCTTCACTCATCCTTTGCTCCTTCTATTCATCCACCCTTCCAGCCTTTCTTCCATCCACCTTCTCTCAGCCAAACTCTCACCTACCTATGGACACTGAAACTCCATGAGCACTGCAGACCATGGATGGCCCTATCCTGTCCACTTCCACTAACCAATGCTCATTACACAATTGGGACTATGGGGAGATAAGGGATTTCATTGTCACCTGGTTTGAGGAGGAGGCTCAGCTCCAGCTCCAGCTCCAGTTCCAGAAAGAGTACTGCAACAGGGATGGCTTCAGTCAAGAGATGCAGATACAGGGCCACAACTGGGACTGGTTGCAATGCCACACCAAGTGCCACACTAGTTGTAGTGCCACACCACTCTCCACCAAGGCTGTGCCACTTCCATGCAGCAGGATTCAGGCCACTAGTGGGGCTGCAGGGAGCTGACGGGATGCCTACCATTTGCTAGGTCTGTGTACATGGGGTTACCACCAGGCTTGCGGGGAGCAGATTGGCTCTGGGAGGAGAGTGGTGTCTCTGATGGTGCTACCCAGGCACCCCGGTTCTGCTCTCCTCATCTGCCATTCCCTGCTGGAGCGGGCACCATGTGGGGCTTTTCTGTTGCCCTGGGCAATGGGTCACTGACTCCCTTGTGCCACTCCTCCTGTCTCAAGTCCCCCTTCCACTCCAGCAGCTCCCAGTCAGAGTGTGGTAGGGAGCATTCCTGCCCCCCAGCTGGTATCCAGGGGTCATAGATTCATAGATGCTTTGTTTTTATTGATCGAGGTTGGAGAGGGTCCAGGACTGGGATGGCCCTCTGATTGCAGGAGGGGGGAGGGTGGGGATTACCTTGAGGGGACAGTACAGTGACTGCCTGCACCGTGAGACTTCAAGTCACCTAGCACTCATGGACTTAACCCAGTGATCAGAGTGGGGGATGGAGGGGGGAGCAGTGAGGAAAGTGCTGGAGTGCCACTGGAAAGCCTCTCCAGATTTATGACTCAGGAGTCTCCCTGGCAGCAGGACTGAAGTGGCTGAGATAACAGTTACCTTGTGGGATTCCTGTCACCACATCAGTGCCTTTCTTGGACTGGAAGAGAAGGAGGGAGGGGGTGGGGTTGTTTAGCAAGGGGGAATGTTTCTCATTCCTGCTGTACTGCAACTCCTGTGGTTCTTATAGATAGCTGTATGTCCCTGTTCCTGATCTTGGGGTCCTCTATGCCACCCAGGCCCATGGTACCAACTTGGGCACCTATCCACCTGCATTTGCACCTGTTTTTTTTGCAGTGTGCCTGAACAGCTCAGTAAACAGTTTTACTGCAACTGTTCCCATGAGTCCAAGGGAAGCTGTTTCAGCACCACTGCTCTGGTTAGCTGGGAGGAAACTCCTCTTCTTCCAGGAGCTGAGCATGACCCTGAGATATAGGGCATGGAAATGTGAATGAGGCAGATTTATGTTCCCGTAGAAAGGGAGATGGGCTGCTAGCTGCCCAAGGTTAGGGAGCGGGGAGGGGAGCAGGGGGGTGCCTAGCACCTTGGCTGTGGTCCAGAACCAGATGCAGGCAGAGGGAAGGTGAGGAATGATCTGCCCAGTGTTGAAAGAACATGTAGTGGCCTGGGGCCTTGCACTTTGAGCTGTCAGGGCCAGGTAATGCACCGTCCAGCCTTGCCCCTCCATCTGTATAATGCCCCCCCAACCTCTTCTTGGATTCTTGGCCACAACAGCCTGAGAGAGGGCTGTGATTGTAGGGATGGCCTGTAGCAAACCACCCCACCCCTTGCTCTCCCTTTCTTCATCCCACAAGGAATTTTGAATTATGCTGGGCCTGGGTCCCTATCACAGCTGTGTAGAATGGGGGCAAACTGTACCTTCTCAGGCTGCATGGCATCCTCACTTGGAGAATGACTCATCAGCAGAAGTGTGCAGAGGACTGGACATAGATTCAGAGGAACATGCTTCAGCAACAGCCACTGCACTGGTAATGGGGGAGTGGGGTGTTGGGTGGCACTCTGCATATCTAGGAGGGGGGTAGTAAGGTTTTGGAGGTTGGAGGGTTTGGAGGTTTTGGGTCTGGAACACCCATGGCACTAACTTGGGGAATGGTGCCTTGAGGCCCATATGCTCCGTTCCAGTCTATGGGGTCAAGGACTGGGTGAGGGGGGCTCCTGTGAGGTGGAAGGCACAGGCTCAGATTCCAAGTCCCAGTTTCTAGAGCTTGGAATCTGAGTTTTCCCTCTGCTTCTGCATGTGGTGCTCCTTGCTTTTGGCCACATCTGAGAAAATGTAAGGACACTCAGGTCCAGCTGCAGGTGTACCGGAGTCCCAACATTCAGTGATGATGTGGGAATCAGCATCAACAGGGTGGACTCCTCATGGACCAACTCCAGCAGCTCTCCTATTGCCTGGTGGCCCCTGAGGACCTGCTCCTAGGCACCTGGTTTTCCTGCCCTCCTGGAGCCTCTCTTTGCCTTCTCCTCCAGTAGAGTCCCTGCTGATGACTGTTCTTACCACCCAGTGTTTTTGTAGGTGTACAGGATCTCAATGGCTTTGTCCTTGGTGAGGAAGAGGACCAGCTCCTTGTAGAAGGTCATGGTCTACCTCTGGGCCCCAGACTTTTTGTTGGCATCACGCTTGTGCCTACCCTTCATTTTCAACCATTTGATTTTGGTGTGACACTGCAACTAGTACCTGTTGTGGCCCTGCACCTGCATCTTTTGGCTGAAGCCATCCCTGTTGCAGTACCCTTTCTGGAGTTGGTGCTAAGTCTCTTCTTCAAATCTGGTGAGGATGAATTCCCTTTTCTCCCCATAGTCCCAGTTGTGTGATAGGCATCGGTTGTGTGGTGGGCAGTGGAAGTGGACAGGATGGGGTCATTCATGGTCTGCAGTGGTGCCCATGGGGTCTTAGTGTCCATGGGTAGGTAAGAGTTTGGCTGAGAGGGGGTGGATGGAAGGCTGGAAGGGTGGATGGATGGAAGGAGTGGAGGATGAATTAAGGTGCAAGTCCTGGTGCATAGCTCACCCTCTTACTGCAGCTGGGTACAGCCTCTGCTCCAACATGACAGGGGCTTCACTGGTCAGTCCACCCCCACAATCTCAAACTTTTATCCACCTATTTTTCCAGGCTTGCATGCTCAATGCCACTCCCCCACCAGCCTCCTTACCCTAGTACTCTTCGACCCTTTAGGTAAAGGCCAAAAGAGTGTTGTAGCACTACAGGTGCCCACTGCCTGGGTTCCTGCTGCCATTGAGATCACAGGATTGCCTCCATGCAAACCCAGTCCCAGTCCCAATATTCTGCTTCTTGCCACCTGGACACATCAAACTGAGACACCCATAATGGCTTCTGCTTGTGGGGGAGGCGGTGACCATGATGGGGTCTGGGTGGCTGGATTCCTGTCTTTGACTTCTGAGATGTAATGTGAGGGAGCTGAGATCTGGGTCCATAGGGCTGTGCCCAAGTGTGGGGGCATGGGGATTCCTGGCTGGGTACACAATGCCTGGGGTTGGCATCTGTGGGGCTATGCCTACTCATGGGGGGCATGAGGACCCCTGGCTGAGTGTGCAGGAGCCAGGGTTGGCATCCATGGGACTGTGCCTGTGTGCAGGGGTTCTCCTAGGCTCAGTGGGTACTGAGTGGGGTCTGTTTGTCCATTGTGGGGTACTGCACGATAGGGTGCAGGGCCATGGCCTAGGAATTCAGATGCTCAGGTCCTGGGGCTCATGCAAGGACCACAGATGTATCCCTTCTCCCCACTGCCTGCCTGGGTTTGAAAAATGACCAGAGGTAGGAGGTGGAGCTAGGGAGAGGGTCTGTGTTGGCTTGACTCTGGGAGAGCTCAGGGGCAGGCTCCACTGGGTGCTTGGCTGGAGCAGCCAAGCAAGGGCCTAGTGTTAGCACATGTTCTTGCAAGAGGTAATGGGAGCTACAAAGGAGGCTGGGATTTTGCAGGATATCAGTCTAACTCGAATTGATAGGGGATCTGATACAGAAGTTAGATTCACTGGTATAACCTAAATAAATTAGATTTGAGTGCACATCAAACAAGGTCTATCTTAAATCTGGTTCCACCATTTTAAGTCCAGTCTATGTGCACTGAACTTCTGTACACTTATGGATTCAGATTGATTTCTGATTAATTAGACTGGTTTAAGTGTAATGCCTGTATCTGGCCTTAGTGATTTTCATTAATTGCCCCCTAGCAATTTTTGTTTCAGTAGGAAACATTCTCATTGTGCCAGAAACAAAAGATACATGTAACATATAATGGCTTAATATTGACATCATATTCAAATAGTATTTATGTCTATACCATTGCGCAAATACTGACATATTGGTCTTTGAAATGTCCATGTTTCCAAAATCTCATCTGTCAGAGTTGTGTACGGTATTTTTATATTGTTGAAAAGCTTTAACACACCAGCGATACAAGGGAAGACTTATGCCTCAGCAAGGTCTTCCTTTTTTGCTCCCAGTCTCTTTCAGAATTTCCTGGTATGTACAAAGAGAGGCTGTGCATGCTTCAATACTGAATCATAGTTCAGGGGCCTTTTCCCTGGTCAGAGTTGGCAGAATAGCAACTTTGTCAATTGTGGCTTGCCCTGACATGGGCCATGTGAGTGGTAAGGAAATTACCTGCGTAAAGCACAAAGTGGCCCTAAAAGTCAAGGCTCTATAGCAGAATGTGGCAGGTTACACAAAGAATGTTTTATCACTTCCAGTGAACAGATGATAATGTATTATAAATTTGACTTGTCTGTCAGTTTATAGCCTCGTTCACTTATTTATTTAGTAACAAATGGCTTTTGGCATCTGGAATGAAGTTCTCTTTTGCTAACTACCTCGAGAAAATTGATAAATTGGTGTGTTTTCAGCTTTATAAATTTCAGCTTTCAGTTTAGCTTTATAAACATATACATCTAAACAAACTAAGAAAGTGTGTTAGGGGAAAAAAGGATGCATTGTCTAATAAGAAATTCAGAGACGTTTGTCCGATTTGACTAACCTTCTTGTTGTCCTTTTTCATTTTTCTCCTCGTTTTCTTTCTCTTCCCCTTTTCCTATCATGCTTTTTTCCCTGTCACTCTCCTCATGCTTCCCCCTCCTATTTTTCCCCATAACTTGCAGCAGACGACTCAAACCCTTCCTAGTTTAACTATTTCTTACTTTCCTGCTTCACTAATTCTCCTCCCTTAATGATTATTCATTCTTTTACACCTTGGCAGTTCTTCTGTTACCTTCATACTCCATCTAGGGGCAGGAGTACATCCAGAGGCCAACCAGCATGGCCCTCTTAGGTGAAGGAGGCAGGAAGGGGGTGATTTTCCTGCTCTCCCCCTCCCCCCCCAGCATCTGGCAGAAGGGGCAGGGAGGAAGCTTATCTCACTGCTCTCCCTGTGCGGGGAGTGATCGGTGGTAGCAGCAGCTGGGGCTGGAAGACCTGGGCTGTGGTCCCCTGAGGTTATAGAAGGGGTGGAGGGGGAATAAACCCCTTCCATGCCTCCTCTGCCCTCAGGGGGCCAACACTGGCTGACCTCTGCCCCTGCTGCTGCTGCAGTAAGAGGGGGAATGCCAGTTGGACCCCAGTTCAGGTCTGTGCCAGTGGGACAGGGAGCAGGGAATTAAACCCATTCCCTGGCCAGTTCACTTGAGGCTACTCTGGAGCTGGCCATGTTCCCCCACCCCAGCACAGCTTCCCTGTAGCTGAGGGTTGCTCTAGAGCCTCCTGGTTTCTGGACTGAGCCGCTGCAGGCTTGTGCCTGCATTTCGTGAATGGAAAGGGAATGTCTATTCACTTGCAAATTGGTTCAATCTAGGTAGGTTCAACTAACCTGCAAAGATTGAATCAATTCAGGCTTTGGCTTTTTGAATGTCTCTCCCTAGCTTTACTGCTATGCTGTGGAGAGTTGGGTGATCATCACATAGTGCTGGTCTGTTGTTTGTTTTGAGCAGCTAAATTATACCCCACATAACCACTGCTGTTATGAAATCATGCAGGAACAAGTCCATGCAGTTATGAATAAGAGCTGAGCTTCTCCATGACTCAATAGCTCTGTTAAGATGTGGTCTGCTTTATGAAAATGTTTGGCAATTCCTGCAATAGACCTCAGTTGCAATTCTACCCCTAAGTGTTGGAAGCATTGTCAGTGACAGACTTCAGAGGTGAAAATGTTTCAAAAACTAGAGCTGGTAATCATAAAAATGATTAGAAATGCTACTAAGATTGGAAACAATGTGGCTCTTTATAACATAAGTAGCATTGTAATATGATTGAGTTTATATGCTCAAAACTAACATAAAGCAATGTAGTTAGGGTGGATTGTAGCCAATGCTTTATTGCAACACAAGGCAGAAATAATCATGAGTCTTATCACTCCCAAAGGAGTGAGTGGGGATTCTTGACTATATCCTCAGTCAGCAGGAGTGTAACTGCTGTTCTTGGCATTTACATGCAATGATCCTATTTCACATGCAGTGTAGGCGCACAAGTGTACATGTTCAGTAGGCTGTGCTCTGGGAAGGCAGTTATTCAATGCTACATATGCATACTTGGGCAGATTATGCAAGATGCCAGCGCTTCTCCAGCCCTTCCTTTGAGTATGACTTTCTGAGAACCAGGAAAGATTTGGTGGGCCAGGAGGAAGCAAGCAGACTAGAAGAGGTATGGGGCATACTGAGACAGATGCTGTTCTGAATGACAAGAACCTTAGCCTCTAAATGACAAGGCCAGAAGTGAAAAACAGGCAGAATTTTAGCTGGTGGCCTTTTTGTTTCTTACTGCTTTCAATCCAATGTGAGAGAAGAAGGTGGAGTAGGGAGGCAAATATTTTCGGATACTTCTGATCCTCTTTAATAACCACATATTACATTCATTTGCTGCCTAGTTAGGCTTGACCTTTGTGGACAGTATTGAAGCATGGTATTGTATAACCTGATTCAAAACTGTAGCTTAGCCCATTTCTTTAGATCCAAGCACAATAATTACAAATAATGAAATCTAGAAATATAGATATTAATCAGAGTATGGCTTAGAAACACATTTTATTACAATATAAGAATAATATTAAAGCAACCAGGTTTTCAAAAGTAAAAACACTACTTTTTCTCCTGAGATACTCTCCTTCCTATCCTGTCTCAATGTTTTTTAAAAAGATTCTATGGTAGAAAGCTTTTTCTCTAATAAAATGTACCATAACCCTATCTATAAACTGATTTCATTTAGAATTTCATCTTAATGTTTTTTTCAAAGCAATGAGCAGGTAGTAAGTCATGAAGTTCTTACTAATATCAGATCAGCAGGAGTCATGGGACTAGGTATTCATGCAATGCTGGAAAATTTTGAAGAGACAGATATAGGCTCTGTATTAAATTTTAAATAATTTAAATATGATGATAATAATAATTTATAAAGAACTCTTGGCTATATATTCTATTCCTTTTAGACTAATTCTGAGTAGTCTAGAAACATATCACAACATTTTCTATTTTATTTAATTACTCTAAATTGTGAATTTCATTGGTGAATAACTCTTGGTTTGCAATTTGCATTGTTAGGACCTGATCCTCAATTTTTTTTAATCTTCTCTCTGCTGCTCAGACAGTGAAAAGCTGGTAGACTTTGGCTGGAACTGTTCAACCACTCAATTGTTTGTAAAATGAAAATGCAAAGTAATTATAGATACATTAAAAAATTGTAACACACAGCTCCAGTATTTTTTCAACACTATTCTTTCCTTCTCTAGTGATGCAACATTATTTCCATAGAAGCTGAAAAAGTAGCATCATGAGACACAGCAGCAAAAAGAATAGTAGCCATTTCCACTTTTCTAAATCAACCTAACCTGGTATGTATGATTATGGTGCATTATTTTGGACCTAAATTCCTCTCCTGAATACTCAGTCTATTTCAACAGTGAAAGTTATTTTGGGTGCTCGTCATCATACTCCCTCTTTCTGTACAACAGAAAATCATTAGCGTGTATTACACTGGTAATCTCTAGCCAAGGAAAATCCAAGAATTATTACAGTAAGGAAATGTGTTCTTTCATAAGGAGTATATTCACTCACACATATTGAGAGGGAAGAAAGTTAGTACTAATAGCTTTTAAAACAAGAGGACCAAGATTTGAGGTCCTTAGTCTTCAGAAATGTCTGACAAATGTTCATTCTGAAGGAAGAATTTAAGGACCTGGGTCATGACGGATATTCAGGATGGAACAAGCTACTTTACTTTTGGCAGAGTATCAAATCCAAATTACCTTCAATTTACAGAGGAAACAAACTTGTTCAATGATTCTTTCACCCCCTCTCCTGCTTGTTACAGCAGCGTACTGAGCTATGACGATACACTCTAAACTGCAGCAAACGAATCCAAAGAGGAACACTCTGCTCTGCCAGTATTAGTGTTAGTAATGTCAGCAAATCAGTCTCCCAAAAATAATCAGCAAGCACAGCAACTGGTCTTTGTTTTACTTTTTTTTCTCTTTTGGCACATTCACTTTAGCAGCCAGGCTTAAATGTTAACAAAACACCAATGTTTACAAATGTTTTCCACTTCACCTTTAGATCTACGCAGTAATAATTGGTGAGCCGCATGCTGACCTGTCTTGTGTGCTGATGAATGGAGAGGAGTCCCATGATTTAATTTAAAGAATACCTGAAAATACTATATGCAAGGAGAAAAGTGTCTGACATGCTACAACAATTCACAACAATGCTTCCCTTTGCCCAGGGCCTACAAACAGGAAACAGGTTCTGTAGTGAGTTGAAAAATGTGAGAACTAGAATTTGGGATCAATATCCCTGAAAACATGCCTAGCTCTCTATGGGAAAACAGATAACTATTATTGTACCAGAGAGTAGTAACTGGCATATAGACACCGTGCCACTGGCATAGAGAAACCATCTAGTGTCTTCTCCAAATACTGGAAGATTAGTGGCTACAGATGAACAGAGCTGTAACTAGACATTAGTGGCTACATATAAACAGCCGTGCAGAGGTGTAACTAACCAGACATTTTGGTACCCTGCGCGGAAATGGTGGACAGCAGGGGAGGTACAGTGCACCAGAGATCCTTACTGGATCATTAGCTTAATGTGGAATCTCAAATGCTGCCACCTTTCCAGTTCCTCACACATTGGTTGCATCTGCTGCTGTTGGGGCTTCCTGCACACTCACTGCTGCTGCCACCACATGGGTCCCTAGGGCAGTTATTTTGGCACCCCCTCTAAATTGGCACCTTGGACTGGTACCCCACTTGTCTCCCCCTAGTTGTGCTACTGTAGCTGGTTGTTGTGTGATTGTAGGCAACAAGGGATTCAGAATAGTTCTTCATTTATATTTGCAGGTACCCTGGTCCCTATGCCAGTTCAGGTCTACATGGTGTAGCTGAAAGCTATGTAGTCTTTCCTGAGGCTCTCAGAAAAGGGCCTTTCATTCATGCCTGGTTTGAAAAATTCTCTTTGCAGTTAAAGATGGGTAAACCTAGATCACCTCCCTCAAGTTTAGTGCAGCTGCTTTGGTTTTATAGGAACACAGAGGATAACAGAATTTGGCCCGTCACACTTCATGCCGTTATTGCTTGTGGAGGTGTGTAAATGTAGCTCAGTTTCAGACAGCATAATTTTAGACAGTTTTCAGCAAACCTCTCGTCTCCTCACTGATTCTTGCTACAGCGTAACACAAGGCCCACAGTATTTCCAGTTGCTGACTGTAGAGAGTGAATAGTTGCTCAAGGAAGAAATTCTGAAGGGATATATCCTTTCAGATTGGCTTTCCTCTTGCAGTTTCAAACAGAAACTGAAACAGAGGTAGTAAGGTAGGAGGCTGGATCTGTTTCCAATAAAGCTCTCTTTCTTGGACAGTTAGTGCAGGAGCCTTCTTCAAACTGGCCAAAATATAAATAATAAATTAGAAGATCTCCATACACACCCATCTCTTAGCTTAATAAAAGACAGTTTACCCGGTCCCATCCATTGGGCTTGACAGGGTAGGTTAATTCAGTCCTACTTTGCCAATTTCTGAGCTTTATCATCCCTAGGTGTGAGGCACAAGGAGGATTAGCATAGAGATAAAGAATTATTGTATGAGGTAGTAGAAGATTTATGTGAATGGTCACTAAACCATAGCAGCTTTGTAACTCCCTGCTGTGGAGTTCTTTCTTCCTTTTTGGCCTATATAATTTTGGTTGGGCAGGCTTTTAAGTCTGTATTTGCTATCAAAAACAGTAGCTCATGCTGAACCAGCTCTGCCTGTGTGTGCAGAATCTTTCTGTCTGGCAAATGATTGGAAGCTACTGGCTGCTTTCGAATCACAGATATCACTTGCAGCAGAACAAGCTGCAAGTGGATTTTTTGGACCTAAGAATTATTTTTTGCAAAGCACCTCATCTCTTAATATTTCTGATTATTGAATTTGCATTGAAACCCATATTAGACTTTTTCCTTTACTTTGTGATATAGAATTCTCCTTAAACTACACTTTTTAACACATGGTTCTTGTGTATTTATTTGTAATTTATGTAATCTCAGAGTGTATCTTGTGTGCACCTCTGTACTCTTGTAGTATGCTGTTCATAGCAAAACTGTTTTTGATTCTTTTATTAGCATCACAATTACATTTTCATAGAGTTCTGCAATAACAGGAGAAGCTTGAAAAGTAATTAAGAGATTCTCAAACACAGCAGGAGTTTTTTTGTTAAAAGAGAATTATTCAAACTCTAGTTTAAAGATGCAGGAGGATCTAGGGCTTGAATCTAATCTTCAAGAAAAATAGCTGCTCTGAAAACACTGGGGAAGGTGTCATTCCTATAGAGTCTTTTTCCTTTTTAAAAAAGAGTAAACTAGGAGAACCTTATCTAACAATGAAAGCATCTCATTTACATAGAAATGCACATGTCAGTTTGCATAATCTTCATTGAAGGGAAGCATTTTATGTAACTTAATTTGGAAATAATAAAAAATAGTATATTAATATTTGGAGGAAACAGCTGCTCACAAAAAGTTAATGAAAGGTAACACATATGCCTTTAAAAACATTCTTAACAACATAAATTATGGTTCCCCAATATACATTAGATTTAGGTTTAACAAAATTATGTACATCCTACTGTGCACATTAAAGCTGTTATTCCAGCCTCTAGTGCCCAATTCCGGTGTTTTCATTATGTGTTAGTATCTTCAGAACTGTAGTCTGCTGAGCACAAGTTTGCATAGATACAGATATAGATTGTAACGGATGGTAACAAAGAACCCATTTGTAAATCTTTGCCATCCTCCACTATCTCTTGCCTCCCTTGTTTCTGTTTTCCATATCTCCTCTGCCCTCTACTGCTGTCTGCCACCTCTCCTGCTGCTTTGATTCTGCCAGGCAGCTGTAGGTTTCATTAATGGTTTTCAGTTGCTGTGCTAGCTTTAAACTTTTATTTTTTAACAAAAAGACAAGTCGAGAATTGTAAAAACTGTCTTAATAGGAAAAAAATTAATTGGTGAAGCCTTTGGTGCTAAGTGACGTACTGAGACCATTCAGAATTCAGTTTCACATCTTTAAATATAATAATTACCTTTTCAAAATGTGCATGTGCCTTAATCTTTTTTATGGTGTATGATAATGGAGGAGTTTTATATGATTCACTTATAAATTATGATAAGACTGTACATTCTAGATTATTGCTCCATCATCACATTAGAAGAGAACTTCCTTATGCCAATAAAATAATAGTGGAACTGATGCTTCTTTTAAACTCCCAGGAGAGGGCAACATTGAGGTTGAAGCCTCTTTGAATCTTGAAGCATAGAGCTTCCACCCTTGCATATGTCTGTATCTGTTTAAGGTACAAGGTTCACTGGCCCTGTAAAAGAATGAAGGTCCTGTACCAAACTATTTACATCTCCTAGTTTCACCACAAAATGCCATCATCATAAAACTTCTACATTGGCTCTGGTTGTCCAGGGACCTCTTCACTGTAATCCTCCAGGAGTGCTTCCTCAATCATCATTTCACTCCCCTTTTAAACAGGAATTTCAACTGTGAATGAAGGTGATCTGATTGGGACCATATTATTAACTTTCCATATTATTCAAATCATATTGACTGAAATGAAACATTCACCTAGTACATGGCTATTCATCTTGACAATTGTCTGTTGGCATACAGTTGCTAATTAAATATGTGGTAGCAAAGTGCATTTTAAAGCATTACTAAAAAACCCATCAATGGCATGCTGTTGATTAATGCAGTGTAAGGGGTTAAGTGTCAGCAGGAAGTTGAGGTTTGCCACATGAAGGTGGACCTTTCGCTCTGTACTGAAATACGGATCGGTTGTAGTAATGGGGACAGAGGATAGAGCCACACTAGATTAAAGGCACTTTGCACTATGTTTACATTACATATTCTGCATTGTGATTAACTAAATATAAGAAATCCTCCTAAAACCTGTCTCAGTCATCACTGAAATATTACATTGAAAACCCACGCCCATCCCATCCCTCCCTGCTTTGTCTCATTGTTTTCCCTACTTATGTCCAATGATTTAACTTCAGGGTGTAAAACAGACAGAGTGAGTAGGATTCATTTCTGTTGGAATCAATCCTTCGGGAATGCCTTCTCATACTGTGCTGTAGGTGATCCATACAATGCATAGCACAAGACAGGAAATTTCTTCAGGCAACACTCTACAGACCCATATCAACTATCCCAGATTTGCCAACTCTTGTGACAGTTAGTGTTTTTTAATTAAAGCCCAAGTTCCAGGAATCATGGGATTATGGGAGAAACCGAACTTTCCTTTCAAAAAATAAGATGTTTTTAGCCCTCATGCTTGCAGAGGCAGAAACGCTTGAAAATGGGATGTTGAAATACTCCAAACCAAAAAATGTAAATAAAAAGCCAACACTTGTTATTTAAAAAAAAAAAATCTCATTGATTTTAAGCTAATTAAATGATTTTTCTAGTGTCTCAGGATATCTGAATGCTCTGGGGTGGCTTTACTGCAATCTATAACCATAGAGGAGTTGCTGTGACTGCTGTCTGAGACCTGGTTGCCACAGTTGGGGACTCTTGATAGATCAGAGAAAACTTTCCCTTATTGTGCATTGTGACTGATCTAGCTCTCAGACAAGTCCTAGCTAGGGGCAGTCTGTGGAAGATGTTGGTGAGAGACTGAGTTTTATTGCTGTTGTATTTTCATTTTCTCCTGTGCTTTTTATTTTGATGCACTTCTGTTCTAACCCTGCTTGTGTAACTCACTGGTAGTGTTCTGCATTCTCAGTTTTTACCGATTTTTTTTTCACTGATAAATCCCCTGATTTTTTTTAAGTCATTCAGTTTTTTATTGATTTACACCTGTTTTTCAGTTTAAATCCCTGTTAACTGGCACTCATGCTGGTTACCAGGGATTTGAACTGAAAAACAGGTGGTGCTGGTAAGCTAAAAGTGCCACTGTGCTAGTTTCCTGGGGTACAGGTTTCTGGCTAGACATGGGGGGAGGCAGTGGTGGCAGCCATATGTAGAGCGAGGGGGTGGCAATGGACATGTGGGGGCCTGGGGAGTGGAGCTGGAGCTGCTGCCTGGAGGCATGGGGCTCCTGGCTCAGACCCCAGGTGGGGCAAGCCAGGCTGCAGGAATCACTACCAGGGCAGATGGATCTGAGCTGCACCCCAGCAGCTCTGGCTTTTGCCCTGTCCTGGTTGCTGGGAGCTGGGAGCCCTGTCAGGGGTGGCAGGTGGAAGAGCTTGGCCCCACTCCCTGAGGTGGGTGCTGCACCTAGTTGCTCCGCACAGGCCTGTGGGGATGGAGCTGCCTCCTGGTGGCACAAGGATCTGGGCTCTGACCTTGGGCAGGGCAGGAGGTGTTGGTGCTGGGGTTGTGTCTCCCCCTCCACATCCAGCTGCATGCTTCTCCCTCTTCCCCACAAACACCAGGGCATCTCAGCAGCAGGCTGCTGCAGCAGGGGGGAGAGGAACAAATGCATCCAGGGAAGAAAGGCAGGGCACAGCAACATGTTCTTTCTGCTGCTGATCTGGGAGGCACATGCCTCCTAGGAAGAGCCTGGCACAGGCCCCCCAGCCTACAGCCCTCCCAGGTGGGGCATGTAGCAGCAATAGCTGTACCCCCACACCCACTGACAGCTCCCCCTGCTTTGATCCCTGCTGTAGCCCCGGGAGTGGCTAATGGGCTGCGCTGCACCCCTCCCCTGCCCCTTCCTTAGTCCCAGCCTTACTCCCTCCCTTCCTTGCTGCCAGTTTTTCCCTGATTTAAACTGACTTTTTCCCTTTTCTTCCTTTTATCCTGATTCCATCCTGGTTTTTATGTTTTGAAGTTAAAACCTGAAAAATTCCTGAATTTTTTTAAATAAAAACTGAAAATGTGGAACACTACCCTACTGGTCAGAGTGTGCTATGCATTTGCTTCTGTTACCTTTGGTCAAATGGATCTATTGAGTCCTCAGCTTGGAAGCCTAACTCTTGCTCAGTCTGTAACATTTTAGCCTTCTAGCTGTAGAGGTCCCTTGGTCTTGTCCAATACAAGACTGTTACACTTGCTAACATATCCTTTTGATGTGAACAGTTTTCATTAACCTCCTAAGTATCCATTTACACCTACATCTTTTCATGATAATTTTGCTTTAACTAAGTTTTCAGTTATGCCAGAAATAAATTGCTCTCCAATTAATATCCTTCATAACTGTTCTCATTTTAGCATTGTTCTATAGGCTTGTAACATACTGATCTATGACCACAGTGGCACCACGTTTCTTGTAGGTAGACTACACCTGAGATTAAAATCAGCTTAAAAGTAATGGTACTTTTAAAATATAATAAATGTTGGATTCTATTTATTTGCCTTTTAGATATTTTATTCTTTGAAATAAAAGCTCAGGTTTTCCCATAATTGCATGACTCTTGGAACAGGGACTCTTAAAAAATATGTATCTCAACTGTTGATTTTGTATAGGCCAAAAACATTTTTACGTGACTGTGCCCCCCTCTGCTCTGTCAGGTGTTCTCTTGCAGCCTTTGCTCAGACTATCGATCTTGTCTGTCCCGGGCCTGTGAGCGGACCCCAAAGGCTACCCTGGCTGAAGTCTGGTGATCCCCTTAGCTCACCTGCCACTACTTTGAATGGAACCTCAGTGGAGAGGTTCCCCTTTGAGGCAGCCTCCAGGGTTGTCACGCCTCCTGGCAGGCACTAACAGGGCTCTGACTTCTCCTACACCCCAACCACTCACCACCTTCTGTCACAGGTCTTCCGGCCCTTTGGCATCCCTGGTCTCTCTTGGTTTCTTCCCCGGCCTCCTGTGGCTCTCCAGCCACAAGCCCCAGTGTCCCTGGGCTGCAGCTCAGGCGTGAAGGCTTTAAGACCCTTGGTCTTAAATTCAACTGTCCCGTGTCCCTAGCTCCCTATTCCAACCACACTGTAATGCAATGCACGATACCCACCACTGTGACTGCCAGAGAGGTATGACTGGTGGGCCAGGAGGCTGCAAAGGAATATAGACTGCTCCTTTAGTCTATGGGCCCTGTGTTTTCCCAGTGCTTTGGTTCCCCAGACCCAGTTGCTTGCCTTACTCATGGCTCCTATCTCTTCCCTAGGCTTGACCCTTCTCCAGGGATGGCATCCCGGTTGACAAAGGTCCTATGGGTCCCGGCTGACTCTTCTTGGGGATGCTGTGGGCCTGTCTGCTGGCTCCCTTACTCTGTTAACCATCCCTGCTTGGGGTCTTCTGCCACTCACCCTGCGGCTATCCCAGTTGGGGCTCCCATTGGCCCACCCTCCTTACCTCTTCTCTGGGCTTCCCTGTAGTTGCTCCAGCTTCCCTGGCACTTGTCTCCTCCTCTACTCTCCCCACTCACCGCTACTCCCTTTGTTGGCTTCCCTGCTGGCTCTTCTGCCATTTTGGGCCGTGGGCTTCCCCGTGGAGCCTCCACTCAGCGGTCTCCATCCTGTGCCCTTGGAGCAGCCTTTTGTTTCCACCGGGTGGCATCTCCAGCTGATGTCACCCAGCCTCAGCTGGATATGAGCGTGGCTGATGAACCACATGGGCGGTTTCTCTGTGCGTGCTTCCCCACTCCTTCTGGCCCCTGCAAATGGTAAGTTGGGGCTTTCTTCCATTCTGGCCCAGGGTTCTCCTGTAACCCTGGCACCCCTGGGACACTGACATTGTCCAGTAGTCCAGCCTTTCTTCCTCCTCTGGAGTATACTGTAGACATCCAGTATGCTGCATATAGCACTATAGAGGATTTTCCCCTCTTCAGTTTTTTAAATTATAGCTTCCTTTCATGAAACCTGGAAACTCTGCAAGTGCCCATCCTTGAGTTCTCTGCAGACTCCATTCCAAATGGATGAAGTCAGATGACATCTCATTTTGGCCAAAGATTAAATTTTCTGAATCATTAAGGGCAAAACACAGAAGTCTGCTAGCAAGAGACAAATTATTTTCTTGCCTGACAAGGTTGTGTCTGACAGGAAGTAATGTAATGGCAGGGATGCAAGTGGGGCAACAGCCCCAGGTGCTGTCTTTGGAAGGAGCATAAAATAGCTGCTGCCATATCTGGCACTGTCTCATATGCTACTGCCGGCCAGGGTGCAGAGATGCCCTAACAGCTGGGGTGAGTATCTGCTGTCTTTAGTGACTGCTGTTTCATAGTATGGGATGGGATCAGGTGGAAGTGGTGGCTTTGTATTACTGCTATCACCAGAATGGGACTGCCTCACAGAGAAGTGTCTATTGCAATATTTTCCTGTGGTTTTCAGTGGAGAATTGGAGGTCAGCTGCATCTACTTGTGCTTCCTGCTCTGCTGGAGCGTGGGAAAGGACAGAAGTCTTCAGTATGCTTCCTGACATTAGCACATCACTTCTTTGAAGCAGAGAAACTACTGTGGAAGGAGGAACAGCCCCTGCTACTCCTTTTCCCTCCTTGTTACTGTTTCTGTAGTTTCATAACCAGATGCTCTTCCATCCTGCCCCAGTTTCCAGTGCTAGTCCTATGATCTGTGTGAGAGCAGCCCAAAGAGCGAAACTTCACTGGGTATGTTTAACACATCTTAATATTTCCAAGTGTCTTATGTGAAACCCCATTGAACATCACTGGATGTCTATTGACATTCATTTCTGAAGCTCAGTCCTTTTATGAGAGTCATAAAAATCTGCTGTTGTCCAGCTGCTCAGATAAAGTGATGACAACATCCATTTAAAATCAAGTTGACAAAGGAACAACTTTTAAAAAATGATTTTTTCATAGAAACAAGTATATTAAACAAAGTATCTTTTTACTTGACTAGAGGTGATAACTCACCAGTGCTCTGACACTAAGTTATATTTGGTTGATGAATAGTACTGTTCAGAAACATCAAGCTTTACAATTTTATTATATTGCTTCAACTCTTTAACACTAAGCCTTATGATATGCAGAACAGCATAGTACATATTAAATAAATTCATACTGGGGCAAATAATTTACATAATTATTAGCAGGTCCCTTTCTTTGTTCCACAGGCATTTTTTATAAAATCTATAATTTATTTTTAAATGCTATACAAATCTTTTCTATTTCTGAGAAACTGGGGAAATCTCACTACATATTTTAAAGATATATCTAGAGATAATCTAAAGCTAGAGTTTATTAGTGGAATATTTATCTTTCAGAAAATAATATTGTTTTTCTGCTCTGGGCTTCTGATTTTATAAATCTATCAAAGTGTTATAGGTTATTACACTCTGTGTATATATAAGCTCTAATCCTGTAGCTATTTATGTATATGCACAATTTATGCATGTGAATAGTTCCACTGATGCAAATGTGAGTAAGCTTAAGCATGCATGCAAGTATTGACAGGATATGTTGAAGTACAGAAGCATAAAAGTGTTAATGTTGAATTTTAAGATACCAGTAAATCTATTTTCTGAATTAACTGAATCATGTAACTGAAAGATTATCCATTTTCATGACTGCTCTATTGTTAGTCTCATATCTGAATTTATTATCAATTTGTGTCACAAAATTAAATATACATTTTTAAAATGTTTTAAAATCTATAAATAAAAATTTTTATTGAAGTAGCTATCCCAGGTTGTTGAAGAAACAGAGGAAATGGACACTTATATATCTAGGAAACTAAACAGAAAAACAATCAAATGTGGTCATACGGAAACTAGAGCGTGGCCCAGATTGGGACTAAATTCACCGAGTGTAGTTTGAAGAGCAGGCAAAGGACGGAGTGTTACACCTCCTAGTTTAAATGCTCAAATCCTGATGCTTTTGAGGATATATATATGTTAGAGTAGTCCTGAAAATGGTCTATGTACACTGGAAGGAGAAGGAATTGGTAGACTTCCAGTCCAGTCTAGAATTCAGGGGGCTTAAATGATTTGAAACCTTTTTGCTTCACTTGCTTCTAGAATGTATTCAGAATCAGGACCTACAGTTTTCTAAGCTCAGCTCAACGTTTCAGTATTTATTTTTACAACAGTTTAAAAATTAGCATTGTTAACACTTCATAGCCATATTGTAATCAGGCTCAAGCCATATCAAAGGGCATGTCTACACGTGCAATTAATGCTCAAAAAGCTCACTGCACAGAAAAATACTGTGCAGTAAGCTGTCTTTGTGTGGACATCTATATGTGTGCCCATTGAGACCAAATCCCCCAGGCAGGGATACCTCAGTCCAGCTCTAGGCTCCCCTGAGTGCCTGCCCTGTACTGGCAGGGGGCACCTAGGTCAGACCTGGGCTTTGGAGGGTGGAGGGAGCTGTCCTGTCTCCAGTGCACACCTATCCTTGCACCAGGCAGCTGCCTGCTGCCCAACCCCTATTCTGATTGTGGAGTGGGGGCTGCGACAATGTGCTTTGCCCCCACAGCAAGCCACTCCTGGGCTCCAGCTCCGAGATTGGAGCTGGCCTCAGCCACAGAGAGCTCCTCAAGGACAGGGGGCAATGTCCCAGCCTGGCTCTCATCTCAGCGGGGGGCCTAGGAACTGCCTGCTACAGGGGCATGGGACATTGTCCGTACCCTGGCTCCAAGACTGGAGCCGGTCCAGGCAGCAAGGAGCTGCTCGGGGTGGGGGACAACTGGCTGTGGGAGGGAGGAGTTATCCTGTCCCCTGATTCCTGGGTGATTTGCTTCCAGTCCTACTGTGTGCTACTGTGCAGTAGCTTCTACGCGGTAATTCTACTACCTGCATTTACAGATCATACAAAACTGCACAGTAGCCTAATCTACTGTGCAGTAGCTCCTGTATATGGCTACATAGTGATGCTCTATTGTGCAGTAGGTTAGACTGCTGATCAGTAAAGTGTCTTGTGTAGACACACTCAAGAGAGTCATAGAAAACAGTCTTATAGACTTCATAGGGCAAATCTACATGCCACCTATGTCGCTGTGGCAATGTGCTATGTAATGTAGTGATCATGTTAGTCTACATGTGACCAGCAGCTACTTCGCCATAATGGCACACTCCCACATTTTATCACACTGCTATGGCGATATAGTGGCTACAACTGACTGTGTGCTGTGAGCACAGTGTAGTACGGGTGGTTACTGCGCCATGCTCTAGTACTTTCTTTTGGAAGTACTAAAGCACAGCACAGTAACAATGTCACCGTAAGGTAGTGTGTAGATGAATGTCTAGATTCATATATTTTAGTGCTACATGCGACCTTTAAGTCATCTAGTCTGACTTTCTCTGACACACATTTAGTTACTTTTTTTTACTTTTATACTGAGCCAAATAGCTTGTACATGTTTAAGACTTTATCCTTGATTAAAGGATTTCAAGGGATGGAAGCTCCACTGCATGGGAAGTTTGCTCCAATGGATAACAACTCCAAAACATACTGTTAGACTGAGTGTAGCCAGGCATTACTAATGTGTCAGTGACTTGAAAGTGTATTATGAAGCTATAGTATATTATCTCAACACTTTAGTGGTTTAATTGTTCACGTCTGTACTTCATTAGTGTCCTAGTATAATCCTTTCTGGGGTCCTTTGTGCTCTTATTTTATTCTTCTTATACTCCTAGAAGCAAGACAAAATGTAATTTTAAATGAAAATTGCCACTATTTTGTTTGCACAACATAACATTTAGTTTTTTTAGAATCATGTATTTCAAAACCTCAATTTCTTTTCTTGAAAAGTAATTATTTAATGTATGTGAAAGATGTTTAACAGGACTTAAAGGTTTCACAAAATGATTGTGTTCCCAAGTACCTGGCTGAATATCACTGAATGAAGTGATGGCTGTTAAGGATGTGGCTAATGAAGATTGGGGTAGGTACTCCAGGCATCTGGTGATAGGCCTTGTATCACACAATTATGGCCCCATTCCACCTGCCTTCCCCCACACTGGAGTAGCAGTAGCAAGAAGAATCCTTGGGTCTTCCCCAGGGGTGTCTGAACTGTGTCCTCAGCATACACAGCATAGAATAGATGCTCTCAAGGATGCCCCACTACCCACCCTCCCATTTATTCTTATAGCCTCTGAACTCAGAAATGCAGTGCTGAACGCACTCCTGGCAAACTGTCTCTTTCACTGGGTCTCAAGACTGAGTCTCTGAGATGGCTGAATGAGGCTGTTTAGGGGTTTCCCTAAAAAAGCTTCTAAGTATGGCATATGTAAATATAAGTGGAATGGGTAGGTGGACTGTGCTTGGGGGCATTCTTGTAAGGGGATAGTGAGAATGTGCTGTAGATATACTTTCTCACAGACAGAAAGATAAAGGAGGATGGTAACAGAGGAAACTTCCAATATTTATCTGAGCAAAGAGGATGCATCTGCTTGGGTGAGTAGGCTGAGCCTGTTGCACTCTTGTGTCACACAGGATGTATCTAAATGGGTACTGGAAACTGTATACTCTGAGGATCAGGACAAATCAGCTTGGGCAGAGCTCTGTATTAACATGAGTATATTGCTTCTGGTACCCACAGTCTGGTAGCTCTACCTAGAACTGCAGTAAATGCACAGGACAGAATGCTGGTTTACCTACTGGATGACTGAAGTGCAGCTTACAATTAACTTGGAGATTCTGTTACCCACTCTGGGTGCAAAACTGCCTGCATTATAGGAATTGGCTCACCCTCCAAAGACGAGAACAGACATCTCCCTATTGCTGTAATGGGACAGAAGTGCCATAAGTGCTAACAGAAGCACTCCTATGTGATAGGTAATTTAGTCTCAAGATGTACTTCTTTATCCATGAAATGGAAAAAGAATTCTGCCCAAAGCATCCTGTCTGCTGTGGTGCTCTTTGCAGGGCTCCAGAGATAATCTATTGAGTTTCTGCGCAACTCATACATTTCAGAGCTAATGTTTCAGTGTGTCCGCAGACATTGTTGCTCAGATCTATGACGCTGTGACTTATTCTGGCTCTGTGGGGCAATTTTCCTTATGAACACATTCTAAAAGAAATTTTTATTTAAAAGGAATAAATAGTCCTTAAAATCAATTCCTTTGGCAAGCTAGGTGTCCTGTGGCTAAGCTAAAGGATGCAGTTTTTCATTTTTTGATTCATGGTTTGAATTCCACACAAATGGGTAATGACTGGAATTCAGAAATGAGAATATAATTTAGAACAAATTATTTGCTCAGTGAACACACCTACTTTTTTCCTGTTAATTGAATTGTTCGTGGAAACTCTTTGAGATGCTTGAATATATTTATCATTCAAAATAATTTACAGATTTCTTTAAGTAATAAATCTTTGTCTAAATTGTGTTATGAAAAGCTCATCACCGTGTCTTCTATGGAGAGACACAAAGGAGTGGAAGTTATGTTTTGATAAAAATCTGTTGAAATTCGGATGAATATTGGAGACCTGTGTTGAGAACACCATTCATTATTCAATGGATTTGGTTGCTTTACATTGAATAATTTATCTTACAAACCAATTTTTCTTATGTTTGCCCAGCTCTAATACTCTTAGAGACATTTTACCCTACTGTTTCCTTTGATAAAAGCTTTTTAGTCTGACAGCTGTTCTGTGGCCTACAGGAAATGGATGGGAAGCCTCATATCAGTTCCTAGTGGGCAAATGCATTTACAATAGAAGCGGGTGTTGGTTGTAGCTGTGTTGGTCTAAGGACATAGGCAGTCAAGATTGTTTGAGTAAATGTATTTATCTTTTATTAGATCAACTAAATAGTTGGAAAAATTGTTCTCTGCCAGCTTTCATAACAACCTCTCTATCTCAGAGAGAAGGGCTAGGATCTCTAAGATCCAACCACCAAATAGTAATAAAACCAGCAGATAAAGGAACAGCTAAGTTATCCTTAACCATGAAGATTACATAAAAGAAGCCAACAGACAATTCTGACACCACCTACTATGAAGAACTAGAGGAAGATCAAGCTCCCCTTTTCACCTTAAAACCACCATCAAACACTTTCCATCTGAACTACAAAAAAAATCACAGAACTTTACCCCCCACAACTGAACCCAGGGACTTTTTACATACTCCCAAAAATCTACAAACAAGGAAACCCAGGCTGACATGTAATATCCAACCATGGAATCCTAACTGAAGAAATATCAGGTTTCATCAAATCCATCCTAAAACCTCCAGTCACACAACGACTGAGTTTTTTGTTGAAGATGCAACAGACTTTCCATGAAAACTTAAAAAACACACCACCTTCCCAGTAATACCCTCCTAGCCACCATGGACATTACCAGCTTATACACCAACATTCCATGCTAGGATGGCATCCGAGCCTGCTTTACGTATCTACTAGAGCAAGATGACAACTCTGAGTACAAACCTAACAATATTACTGAACTTGTACACTTCATCCTTACACACAACTTTACTTTCAATAACCAACACTTCCTCCTGATCATGGCCACAGCTATGGACACCAAAATGGCCCCCCAATATTCCCACCTTTTTATGGGCCACCTGGAAGAGAATTCCTCAATAACAGTATCATCAATTCTATGCTATACTTAAGATATAGAGATGATATTTTCATCATTTGGACTGAAAACCTGCAATCTCTGATTGATTTCTATCAGAAATTCAATAATCACCACACCTCCATCAGCTTACCTTTTGAATACTACAGCACCAACATTTTCTTTTAAGACATTATGATCACTCGCTGAGTGATCCTCACATGAGATGTCTGAGTAGTTGAAGTCACCCATGACAACCATGGTCCTGGAGCATGTGGTCTCAGCTAGTTCCCGGGTGAACTCCTGGTCAAGCTCTTGACTTTGGGTGAGAGGTCTATAGTAGACTCCCACTGTTGTGTCCCCTGCACCATGTTCCCCACAGATTTTAACCCAGAAGGTCTCCAGCTGTCCACCTAGGGTAGGTAGACTTAGGCCTAGCCTGTCTATTAGTGGCATGCTGCAGATGGGCACTCGCCACAAACCTTGGGTCCTCTTGGGATCAGTGGCCTCCACCTCTGGCACCTCAGAGATGGCCACCCAGACAGAGCCCACGGTTCTGGGCTTGATGCAGACAGAGTCCATGGCGCTCAGCTGTGGGAGCTGCCTGTCCCTTTTTCAGGCTCTGGGGCCTGGGAACATGGTTACATCCCCTTGCAGGGTCTGCTCAGGAAACTCTTGGAGAGGATCATCAAGGAGCATATTTGTGGGGGCCCTGCAGGGGAGATCATGCTCAGGGGCAATCAGCATGGGTTCACCAAAGGCAGATCCTGCCAGACCAACCTGATTGCCTTTTACCACCAAGTAACTAAATCCTTGGATGATGTGGACATAGTCTTTCTAGACTTTAAGAGGGCCTTTGACACTGTCTGTCACCCCATCCTCATCAATAAATTAAGTGACTGCAGCATTGATGCCTGCACAGTTGGATGGGTAAAAAATTGGCTTATGGGGTGCACCCAGAGAGTAGTGGTGGATGGGTTGTACTCAACCTGGTGAGATGTGAGCAGTGGGGTACCTCAGGGCTTGGTCCTCAGGCCCGCACTGTTGAACATCTTCATCAGTGACTTGGATGAGGGGGTGGAAAGCATGCTGTCCAAGTTTGCTGATGACACTAAAATGTGGGGTGAGGTGGACACAATTGAAGGGAGAGAGAGAGGCTGCAAATAGATTTAGACAGACTACAGAAGTGGGGGAATAGGATGGGGTTTAATGTAGACAAATGCAGGGTGCTGCACCTTGGGAGAAGGAATCCACAGCAGACATAGAGGCTGGGGAGTTCCCTTCTTGAAAGCGCAGAGGTGGAAAGGGGTCTCAGACTCATTATTGACTCCAAGATGAACATGAGCTGGAGGAGCTCTAGGCCACAGTCCAGAGATGGCGTGCCATCAAGGACTGTGGGCAGGAGATAGACTTCTACTGCCAAGCCCTTCTCCCCCAGGAACCAGAGGGTAGCCCACGGTCTCCCTCCAGGACAAGGGAGGACTCTGGGACCTCCCATTCTGTCCAGTCAGGGGAATGGACCAGGGTGGTCAAGGGCCCTAAGGCATGATGCATCAAGGCCCCTGCCCCACTGGAGCTTAGCAACAGGCATGAACCTCTTGCAGCCCCAGCGGAGCCTGCTAAGTTGCCAGCTCCTGAAGGCAACACAGGCTCAACTGTAGCTACACCCCCACTCTCCCCAAGACAAATGTAAAGTGTTTGTTCTGGGAGATTCCATCCTGAGGAAGACTGAGGGGGTAATCTGCTTCCCAATCCCTTAGTCTGCTGCTTCCCAGTGGCCCTGCATCTGGAACATTGTGGAGATGATCCCTAAGCTCCTCCAGCCCCCAGACCACTATCCCATGCTCCTTATTCATTTGGGCACCAATGACATAGCTCAGAATGCTCCCAGCTGGGTCATGAGGTGCTAGAGTGGGACTAAAGGGTCTGGGGGCATAGGTGGTGTTCTCATTGATGCTCCCAGTCTCAGGGTATGGACTGAGGAGGGAGAGGAGGATCCAGATAGTGAACCAAAGACTGTGGCACTGGTGTCATCAGGAAGGCTTTGGATTCCATGACTACTGCCTGCTCTTTGGCAAGAGAGGCAGTGAGCTGCTGGGAACAGATGGCCTCCACCTGTCTCTGCTGGGGAGGAGACTTTTCTCAGACAGACTGCTCCACCAGGCTTTAAACTAAGCCTGCTGGGAGACTGGGGGACTACCACCACTGCTGACCCGTTGAGCAACTCTTGCAAAACCAGCAGGCCAAGGCACTTAAGGGAGTCCAGCCCTACACCAGCCCTGGTACAGTCTGTGGGTAAGGCAAGAGTCCCCAGTGGGACACTTGCCTGCCTGTACACAAATGCCAGGAACTTGGGGAATAAGCAGGAGGAACTCGTCCTCCTGCTTAACACAAATAATAATGGAGACCTGGTGGGACTCCACCCAAGACTGGACCATGGGTATAGATGGCTGTACCCTGTACAGGAGAGATTGAGTACATAAAAAGGGCGGGGATGTAGCTCTCTATGTTAAGGAAAGCTATGCGTCCCTGCAAGCTGATGTTGGTGACCTGGGTGGATGACTGGAGACGCTCTGGGTTAAAATCCATGGGAAACACAGCACAGGGCACACAATGGTGGGAGTCTACTAGAGATCTTCCACCCTTTCAGAGCTTGAGCAGGAGTTCACCTGGGAACTGGCTGAGGCTGCATACTCCAGGACCATGGTTGTCATGGGTGACTTCAACTACCCAGACATCTCATGGTAGGAGTCCGAGCAGTAGCAAAGCTTCCTATCATGTGTGGATGACCTCTACCTGACCCAAGAAGTCTACAGGCCAACATGAGGTAAAGTGCTGCTTGACCTGGTACTGGCTACTGGGGATGACCTAATCAGCGACCTAGTGATCGATGGGAAGCTCAGTGACAGCAACCATGAGCTGATCACCTTCACCATCTGCAGTAAAGCTGGCAAGTCAGTCAGCAACACTAAAGAAGTAAAGCACTGCTCGACCTGGTACTGGCTATTGGGAATGACCTAAAATCGGTGATCTAGTGATCAATGGGAAGCTGGGTGACAGCGACCACAAGCTGGTCACCTCCACCATCCGCTGTAAAGCTGGCAAGTTTGTCAGCAACACTGAAGTTCTTGGCTTTGGAAAAAACAACTTTGACAAGCTCAGGAAGCTTGTCAGTGAGGCCCTAAGGGATCATGCCCCCAGGGGGAGGGGAGTTCAGGAAGACTGGTTGCTCCTCAAGGGTGCAATCTTCAAAGCACAAGTTAATTCTATTCCATCTCAGAGGAAAGGCAGCAAGAGGGCACAGCAGCCCCCCTGGTTCTCCAGGGATCTAGCAGACTTCCTGAGTCTAAAAAGAAAGGCCTACAAAGGATGGAGGATGGGATTCACCTCCAAGGAGGAATATTCTGCACTGGTCCAGTCCTGCAGGGAGAAAACCAGACAAGCCAAGACTGCAAAAGAACTACAACCAGCTTTGAGTACCAAGGACAATAAAAAGTCCTTTCTCAGATATGTGAGGAGTCAGAGAAAAGCAATGGCAACATTGGACCCTTGCTAAACCAGATGGGACAACTGACAACTGATGCCCAGAAAAAAGCCAACCTATTAAATGGGTACTTTGGGTTGATCTTTCCTCAGTCTCATGGGATACCCATGCCCACTATGGGACAGGGAGGTCCGAGTGTGAAAGAGAGATTCCCTGCCCTCCATCAATGCAAACCTCATGAAGGAACACCTTGAGAGGCTGGATACCTTCAAGTCATCAGGCCCTGACAATCTACACCCCAGGGTACTCAAGGAGCTGGATATCATCATAGACCAGCCACTGGCACGGATCTTTGAGAACTCCTGACACTTTGGTGTAGTGCCTGAAGACTGGAAGAAGGCCAATGTGGTCCCTATCTTCAAGAAAGGGAGGAAAGTGGATCCAGCAAACTATCAGACCCATCAGTCTGACCTCTATCCCGGGGAATGTCTTAGAAAAGTTTATTAAAAGAGGCCATCTTTAATGGACTGGCTGACACCAACATCCTGAGGGATAGCCAGCATGGGTTTATTGTGGGTAGGTCTTGCTTGACCAATCTTATTTCCTTCTATGACCAGGTGACCTATCACCTAGACAAGGGAGAAGAGATTGATGTCATATCTTGACTTCAAAAAAGCCTTTGATCTGGTATCCCAAGATCACCTTTTGGCAAAGCTGGCCAATTGTGGCCTTGGGTCCACCATGATCCTGTGGCTGGGAAATTGGGTCTGTGGTTGGACCCAGAGGGTGGTAATTGATGGAATCAATCGTCACTGTGCCCTGTGACCAGTGGGGTTCCCCAAGGCTCTGTTCTTGGACCCATATTGTTCAACATCTTCATTAATGATGTGGACATTGGAGTCAGAAGCAGACTGGCCAAGTTTGCCGATGACACAAAACGTTGAGGCAAAGCATTCACACCTGAAGACAGATGGGCGATCCAGGCTGACCTAGATAGGCTCAGCAAATGGGCGGACAAGAACCTGATGGTGTTTAACACTGAAAAATGCAAGGTTCTCCACCTTAGGAGGAAAAACCTGCAGCATCCTTACAGGCTTGGCAGTGCTACACTGGCTAGCACTACAGAAGAAAGAGACTTGGGGGTCATCATTGACCACAAAATGAGCCTTCAGTGTGATGCTGTGACTACTGAAGTGACCAAAATGCTCGCTTAAATCCATAGATGCTTCTCAAGCAAATCCCAAGATGTCTTTCCCCCTTGTACTCAACTTTAGTGAGGCTGCAGCTGGAGTACTGTGTCCAGTTTTGGGCCCCACAATCCAAAAAGGACGTGGAGAAGCTTGAGAGAGTCCAGAAAAGAGCCACACTCATGATCAGAGGTCAGGAAAACAGAGCTTATGATGATAGGCTGAGAGCTATGGGGCTCTTGAACCTAGAAAAGTGCAGGCTCAGGGGTGATCTGATGGCCACCTATAAGTTTTTCAGGGGTGACCACCAGTATTTTGGGGAACATTTTTTCACCAGAGTGCCCCAAGGGATAATGACATCAAATGGTTATGAACTACTGCAAGATGGTTTCAGGCTGGACATAAGGAAGAATTTCTTTACTGTCTGAGCCCCCAGGGTCTGGAATAATCTGCCAGTGGAGAAAAATTGAGTGCTTATTGTGCTGGGATCCTATGACCCCAGCTGACTTCCTGTCCTTTGGGCTGGGGGCTGGCCTCGCTGATCTTCTGAGGTCCCTTCCAGCCCTAATGTCTATGAAATCAAAATCCAGAATGGAAAAATACAAGCCACCATAGACAAGAAACCCATGGACTGACATACATGTCTACACAAAAGTAGCAATCACCCTAAAAACACCATGAAAGCTGTAATATACAGTTTAGCCCTCTGATACCACTGAATTTGCACTGAGGCGAACACCCATGATCATTACTTCACAAAGTTCAAAAAGGCTTTCACTTAACAAGGACATTCCTCCGGAGAGAGAGATTGCACTTTTGAAAGAGTTGCATGGATACCACATGAAGAATTGCTGCAGTACAAAAAGAAAATCACCACCAATTGCGCACCTTTAGTTATTATATACCATCCTTCCCTGGAACTTATATGGAAAATCCCCAAAGAATTGCAATCCATACTAGAAGAAGACCCAATGAACTGTCACTGTCACACTGTTTTAGACTTTTAGTCCAAGGGAAGAAATTCATATAGGAAGGCCCTCTGTCACTATGGGTCCGATTTCCATTTCTTCCTCAATGTCCCATGCTTCTGGGCAGACTTCCTCTGGGTTGAATCCACTAACTCTTCAGGGAGAGATTGTTTTTGCAAGTGGATCATAAGCTTCCCAGGGTTTGGGTGATTTCACAAAGATCAAATAGACTGACCTGGTTCATTTTTTTCTAGTCTTTTTGGCTTACTGTTCCTGGTAAAACTTCACAGCTATACCTCTAGTTGATCCCTTCTTTCACTTTTTGTCTTTATTCTCCCTATTGTTTTTAGACTTTTCCCTCATTGAATGGGCAGCTTCTGTTGACTGGAGCCATGGCTCTTTACCTCTAAAGACTCAAGGCAGCCCTTGGAAAATGTCAGCTCTCATTTTTCTCTTAATTTTTTACTGCACAATAATAATAGAACGTTTCTGTTGCAAAGAACTTAGAAAGACCACAACAGGTCAGAATGCTTTCAACACTATGGGTTTCTTTTTGAAATGTCTAGGTTTAGCATGTTTGTACATTCAACATTGCATGGCACCCTGCAGCACTCCTGAAAGAATCTCAATACACCCCATGATGCCATGGCACCCTGGTTGAGAATCACTGAGCTAGGCTTTTACATAGCCCTTGCCTGTGTTCCCCACTCTTATTATTATCTACTACTTGTATTGCAGTGGTGCCTAGAGTCCTCAGATGGTAGTATCATTGTGCATGGCGATGGTGCCTGTCACAAAGATTTAACAATTTAAGCACTTTAACACTGATGGTTAAATAGACTGATCTTTAAAAAAGAGTTCAATTAAAAATATGGAGATTTTAATAGGGGGGTGCCAAGATTATATAAATTTAATATAGAAGACTGACAACGCCTAAGACTCTTACCTATCTGATAATTGAGTTTTATTCTTGGTTGGCAACATTTTTTTAACATTCCATCACTATTACAGAATGGCTAAAAAGTCAAATATTTTCGACTTTTCTCTATTTAAAACATATTTAATGGCTCCTCAATTCTTTTTCCTTGGTATTGGTAGCACTCTCTGAGCAAGGTAGGATAAATATTTCTGTTCAGAGCTGCAGGTGGTGAAAGACATAAAACATTAGAATGGGTCTTTTAAAACAGCTGTAAACCAGAATGATGCTTGTAAACTGAAATACTGCAGTTTGGTTCGGCCTGAATTTTAAGATAGTTTCATGAGGTAATTGAGCCTGAAAGGATTTGGATGTCAGTTTTTTCCCCCTTAAATTGTATGATGTTATTATGCAGTTGTCACAGAAGGAGCATATGTTAGCTGCCAAAAATCTAAAACTGGATCTTTGGATGTTAAACAGATATGATTAAGTCGTAGACTTCAATGTTAGCAGAAGCAAGTAAAACATTCATCTGAAGCATGTCTTGGAAAACTGTTTCTTGACTGATATTCTTGGCTGCATTTGGAGACTAAAATACGAGGGTTATATTCATTCATTCTTTTAATTTTTTAAGCACTTTTATAAAACTTCAATTGGCTAGTTTTCTAAGCTTATTGGAGTGTGGCACTGGTTTAAGGGAATCTTGTAAATGAATCCTTTAACTTCTAAAAGTGCTTAAGTATCTTCAAATTGCAGTTGTTCATATTGGTCATTTAATAAATAATTTGACACGATGTTTTATGCCTGTTAAGACTGTCTTTCTTGAGTGTGTTAGGAGTTTTGAACCTAGATTTGAACTACCCATATAATTTATTCACAGTATTTATTGTTATTTTATAGTTATCCACTATTGCTTAATTAGAAGAGTTTGTTTAAAATTATAATTAAGATTATTAACCCACTTCTTGTGGGCATTACAGTAGTGAGTCTAACAGAGGAATTCAATGAGCAGAGGTTACTGAGTTACTGAGTTTGAGGACCAGGATTGGAAGAGTAGCTCATGAGAAAAAAATGATATTATACACACACACACATATATACATATGTATGTATATATATGATGCCAATATATCTGTGGTAGAGACAAATGAATGAGACCTCAAGACTGATGTCAATGGTAAGTACAGAGGATAGATAGGTGATGTGATAAGTGATTTGGCTGCCTATATAGGAAGGATGTAGTTATGTGGGTCCTTGAATGTGAGAGCAAGAACTTTAAATCTGTTGTGACAGAAGAAGGAAAGCCAGTGGATTGACCTGAGATCCATGTGAGTCAATAATTATATTGTCTTTAACAAGTGTCAAATCAGCAACTTAAGGATATATGGATTAAGGATATAACTTAGGATATATGGGTGTCAATAGAATAGCAAATGAGATTGGGGGAGCTCAGAACATAAACAAGTTGAAGGAAAAAACCAGGAAGATTTGAGCCTAGCCTGGGTCTGTGGGATGAAGGTTAAGATGTCCAAGATGATCTTTAGGTTATAAACTTCCTGGTTGTTTCTTTCTATCTTTCTCACATTTTCTATAGCACCCAGAACTGATTTGGTGGCCTGTGTATTTGTTTAGTAGTCATAGTTAAATTATATCACCCCCCCCCGCCCAAACAAAACACAACAAAACAAAACAAAACAAAACAAAACAAAGGGACACTAATGTTTGTTAAAAATCTCAACTGAAAAGCAAAAGACTGAAAACATAATGAAGGCTAAAACTTTTTCACCCAAAGTGTGCTACTTCCCAACACATGTTTATAGAAGAGCATAGAAAATAAGCATTGCTATTGCCTATGCTCCACCCATTTTGTTAATAAAAAGATTTCCAAGGGGTAAATCAAATAGCGTTAACAATGACAACTTCACATTTCATTTTGAAACACAAAATAGAACTATTCTTTTAGTTAATTTGTCCATCATAGCTGATCTAATGCTTAAGGTATTTCACATCGCCTACCTTTTGTACTTCTTTCTTTGGCAATCTCAAAGGGTTAACATCTAGATTTTATTATGTTGCTGTATCTTGTATATTGTCAAGCAGCACCACGTTGACTAAATCACACTCAAGAGAGAGTTAACCACAAAGCCGTAAGTGTTTCTGACAGGTCATTCTTGCTTGTGCTTGGTTTCTCTTGTATAAAGATTAAAAATCTTGTCACAGATGGTAAAGAATGAAGCACGTACAAAACAGTGGAGCATCAATAACTCATAAACAGCACTTAACCAAAGTGGCAGAATTCAAATGAGATGGGAGTATATATTAAACAAAATAAGACCTGTAGTAATGTCTAAGATATTTCAGAGTACTATATAATACATTCTTCAAGGACTGCATTCAAGTAGTAATTAACAATGATTTTTCATTTCTGTGATGAATACATGTGAGAATTTCATGTTTACAACTGTACTGAGCCAAGGCAAGTAATAATAACTAATTTGCATATAGAATTTACTGAATATATCTTAATAGTAATATCTGAAATTTATTGACTGTGAGTCTTCGCTATGCTGGGGCTGTTTTGCTCTGCCCCTCTGGCAGAAAGCATATCGAAACCTGGAATATTCAGCCATTGGAGGATTCCCCTAATTTAATGGGCCTTTGGGGTATATAGAGGAAGATATTTTATTCCATTCTTCAGATTGCTAGTGTACAGGCAAAGAGAATGGAGAAAGAGAGTGTGAGCAAAATGTTCTTACTCTATGATTTACTTTTGAAGGTTATAATGTCCCCTCTAGGCCATTGGTAGCCAGCAGAAATTAGGGCACTCTTCAGATGTCCTGATTAGGTTTGAGACTAGCCCAGTGCCTGGATTAGCATTACAAAGGAATACGAAGGTGGCTTTGGGCAAACCTGCCCCTTCAGAATTATATCTGTTCTTCATAACACCTTTTATCCTGAAAAATTTAAAAAAGCAGGAATCACTTATTGCTGAAATGCATCCATGTCTAAGGTAGTAAATGAAAATTATTTATCACTGGTTTATAGCGTTACACTATAATCTAAAACAGGTGTCAAATACATGGTCCATGGGCTGGATTCAGCTCACAGAGCTCTATCATCCAGACCTCTGTGCTGCCCCTGGATCCTGGACTAGACCCACAAATTGCATGTGGTGTGCTGATCCCGGCTGGATCCAGTACATACTCCATGTGGCACATGAATCCAGATATGATGTGTAGCACCCACACTGGACCTGTCCTGTGCTCTTGAGCCAGTGCATGGGTGCAGCTTTTGGGACTGATCCAGCCTGTGGACTGGGCCCATGCCACACATTGGAGCGCTTAGGAGAAGATCAGTAAGAGAGAGAAGGCAGTTTAAGAGACCCAGGGAAATGGTTGAAGGACATCACAATGCCAGAGCCACTGTCACTGCCTTTGCTTGCACCTGTGAGGTTTCTGTCTGGGCAGGATTTCTCACCATTGATGCTACCACCAAGGTCCAGGTTTGGCACTGTGGAGACTGCAGCTTGCAGTACCCTTCCAATGAAAACCAGGTCAGGGAGTGCTTGCAGTGTGAGTGGTACCTCCTGGTGGTGTCTCTCAGGGAATGGGCAAGAAAACTACAGGAGGAGGTGATAAGGCTCTGAAGGATCCTCTGCCATGAGGACTTCATCAGTTTGATGCTTGAGGATGTCATATAAAAGTTTAAAATTGTGACCCCTTCCAGATTGTTAATGGTCCTTATACTTGTTTCATGATATTTTACGTTCTATTGTCTATGTTTGTTGTTGAACCAAGTTGTTTCGTAATGTTTCTTACATTTTAAGTGACCTGACCAAGGTGATAAGGAAAGCGGTAGCAGAGATCACCAACCAAAGCTTTTAGATAATAGAGGGTTAAGTGGCTGACCTAGATAATAATGATTGACAGGCAGTCATGACCCAGATAGCTGGAACTGACAGAACCTCTGAGCAAGTTCCAGAACCATCCACTCTTGCAG